>CM075885.1:15126639-15741639 GCA_038021265.1 Cyprinella venusta
ATCCATCCATCCAATTACAATTGTCAAAGCATCTGTTCTTCATTCTTAAAAGCTGATATTGACTCATATCACACATATAGATGCTTCGATAGGACCCCTTGGTTTCACTTTTTAATGCTATACCACTTTAGCTTCAATTTTCACTAAAATAGTCCAGCTTAAGCTTAGTGATGGTTCATGGTTCAGAATCAGATTCATTGTAAAATGAATACGGCCGCTTTGGAGAAAACGGTTATGTCATAGTCTCAGATCAGTTGTCATACAATTCACATTTCAATTTACACTTATTTGTATAGCGCTTTTCACAATACACATCGTTTCAAGCCAGCCAGAAAATGCATGTGTCTACATTACAATTTAGAGTAGACTGTGTCCAAGTAATGCATTTTATATCTTTTACACACTGTCAACTTGGATAAGATTTCATCTGGTTGTGATGAATTAAAGTATTATCGGCCTAACAGTGGAAACTAATTCCATGTTTTCTTATAATATTACCAAGTGGCTGCATATTGAAAATATCAGAGGGCCTAATACTGAGCCTTGTGGCACTCCATAATTTACTGACATTATCTTAGGTTTTTCCCTTTTAAAAAGACTAAATAAGAGTCTGATAGGTACGATCTAAACCACCTTAATGCTCGTCTCTGAATACCAGTGTAATTTCGTAGTCGATCTAAAAGTATTTTATGATCTATAGTGTCGAACGCTGCACTAAGAGCAAGTAAAACTAGTATTGCGATTCAGCCTTGGTCAGAAGCTAAAAGTAGTGAGCGCAGTTATCATTCTGCTTATCATACGAGTACTTCATAAAACCCAGAAAAAATGTGTTGTAATTCAAACGAGCCGTTAGTTGTAGTTCTGTTAAATGTGGATTGTGTTAAATAAAATATCTCCCTTTGGAGTGGATTTTGAGCTTTAAAGACCTTGCAGATCGTTTTTTATGCTCAGACAGCAACATTACACACTAGGTAAAGTTGAAAAAGTGAAAAAGCATAATAGTTCCCTCCTCTCCATCTCCTTAGGGTCATGACATCATCACCCCCTCTACTGACCTGAAGCAGCTCCGACCAAACAGTCCACGCCTCACACTGTTTAATCGTGTAATCGTTAAAGCACAGAAATCTCGACACGTTCAGGAAGATGGAGCTGAGAAAGCAAACACAGAACACACCAGTGGAGTTTGAGAAGGCAGAACAAGATAGGACTTTCTATATTCTAAAAAGCCATAACATATTATTTGTGTTAAATAATATTTTTGACTTTGTTTTGTTACCTGACAAAACAATTGTATTGCAGTGTATCGGGATGTCAAATGAACATAATTAGGTACATTTTTTGCGTGTTTTTAATTAGTATATATTATGATGTTTTTAGGAGACCTATTACTGTTTCCATGAGTTCAAATGGAGGGTTACTGCAGCCGAGGCAATTTAAAACCATTAAATATATGTTTAAAAAAAATAATGTTCAGCTTCAGTATTAAATATTGGAGTGGAGTGCTAAAAAAAACTTTGCCAAAAAGAAATATGTCCCTTCGGGGTTTGACTGTTGAAGCAAAATTACTATATTTTACTATTACTATAACTTTAGGTTTTAAAATGGCCATTCTATGCAATACAAACATTTTAGTTATTGGTAACTTTATATATGAAATTCAATTTCGAGTGATATAATTGCATGTTCATAGATTCTAGAATTAATTTGAGTCTAAATATGTTCATTTATCTTTATCTGTTTACATTGTCACCTTGTTATATTTGTATATGCATTTTCTCATTTGTCTCTGTCATTATATCGATGACTGAAGCAATATAAAACATTCTACCATTTATATAAGGAATATACAGTAATATCTGACACATTTGAAATGTTTCATTTAATTCAAATTTATTTCATCCTGTTGCATTAAAAGTGTCATGATATGAAGCAAGACGCAGGTCGTGATCTTCCTTAAGATACTTTTTATTCAGCTAACGCAGAATAGCATGAACTACCAATAGCATGAACTATGCATTCAACTCCCTCTCTATATCCGCAACACCCCCAACTACGGTAGCTTAACATGGACAAACGACAATCTCACAACAAAAAGGTACTAATATTTTATATTTTTTATAAAACTGGATAAATAATTTGTTTGATTTAAGACTTTTTCCCATCTATTCTTTGTTGCTACTATATTATTACACTACATAAGTGGACACCCCCTCCAAAAACTCCATCTAACTAAGTGATAAGAACAGTTTTAATACAGGTGCACAATCAATATTTTTTCCGAATATTTGTTAATCATAATCCCTGTACTGAGAGTTCAATCTCTGTTTTTCGTCCAGTTGGTCATTAGCTTTCCTCATCCATGTAATCTGAAGGGACAATCAATTAACAGATAATGTCATGTGATGGCTTCAGGGTTTATCATGCCTGTCATAGCACAAAGGCGGGGCTTAATGGAGGAATTTACTCTGGTGGACCAATAGGAGGCGGCTCTCAATGGCATGAGTGTCTAGGATGGTTTCTGGAGATTGTGAGAGGTCAGTTATTAGCCCTACATTTTGACACTTTTGTTAAATGTGTGAGAGTGTGTGTGGGTCATTGTCTTGATATATAACCATTCATTTTCCACTAAATTTGACAAACACCAAGTCTACATTTTGAACAGTATATCAGTTCCTTTAAAACCCAAACAAACTTTTTTAAATAAATTGCTTTAAAAGGTGTGATTGTGCAACGCATCTCATCCTTTAGCGTCATATGTGACGCTATATGCAAAAACGGCGCTATACTGCGCACATGGCACCCATTATCGTTAATATAACACGCGCTGTGATGGTTAGGTTTGGGGTGGGGTAGGGTAGTCTCATATTACGCTAAAGGATTTATGACGCCTTGGGTTCGCGTGTTATATTAACGATAAAGGTTGCCATGTGCGTAGTATAGCACCGTTTTTGCATATATAGCGTCACATATGACGCTAAAGGATGAGAACGGGCTATCTTTCTTTTAAATAAATGATTGCTGAATTTTATTTTTACAGTATGTGTGCTTAGGCTTTAACTACTTAAGCATACTTAAGTCTACTTAAGTGTAAAGTTGATAAGTGCAAGATATATGACTAGTTGATATAACTTCATAACAATGTAGTTGATAGAACTGCTTGGACTTAATATGAGTAAGGATTCAGGGGTATGATCAGGTTTAGTACCTAGTTTTTAAGTACATATACACACATGTAGAACAGGACTGTAAAAAAAGGGTTACTTTTTATTTTAAGGTGAAACGGGAATATGAAACAAAACCAACTGTGACTGGGCTGGGTATCGTTTAAAAAATTTCGAGACCGATACCGATACCTTTATTTCGATACCAGTTCTTGAACGATACTTTTTTCGATACCGGTTCTTGAACGATACTTTTTTCGATACCAATTTTATGAAATCCATTTTAACAAGATTACATAACACATTACCTCAGAAAAACCTTTGGTTTTATTTTGGTTTGACTCATGCTCCTTAGCCAGTGCATAAAGGAACATATATTTTTATTGATTTTGTGTCGTTGTGCATTTCACATGTATTTGTTTGAGTACTGATTTAACAAGTTAACCTCTTTGGTATTGAAATCTGGTACCAAACAAAAAGTCATTTTTCGATACTCGATAGTATCAAGGCAATTCGGGCGGTACCTAAAAAGTATCGAACTCGGTACCCAGCCCTAGACACTACTTATACATTTAAGTGCTGAGTGATATCAATGTACTTACTATACATGTACTTATGACAGGGTTAGGATTGGGTTTTGTTTGGTTTAGGTTTGTTGCATGTATGTATAATTTAAAGTTATTACTATACTACATGTAACGTGACAATGACACCGTAAAATAAAATACAACCAAATTCTTATTTTTTTTTTATCATCATTTTTTTTTAGGCTATTATTTTTGTGTACTATAATGCCATAACACTTGCAATGGTACTGTATGCACACAAATGACTTGTTTTTCACTTTTAACAGTATTTTACAGATCTTTTACATTTTTTCGCCATATAGCATAGGAAACTATAAGTAAGGGAGTGATAAGGTGTTTTACTGTAGCATTTGTACAGTCTTTTACCATTTTACAATGTGCACAATAGTTCAAGGGAACGATAAGACTGTAAAATGCACTGATCACTCTTGATCTTTGTCCGAATCCAAATGCAATTTGAATGACCTCAATCTGCAGTGAAACTTTCATTTTGTTTAAACTACACTTGGGGGCATCATTCTCTTTCCAGAAAGCATACCTTTCCCTGATCTCAAAGTGCAGCAAGAAATTGGAATTCCACTCAATGAGGCTCTTAAGAGGGACAGTTTGCTGAAGGTGCAGAATTGCTGCGGGGTTTGTGGTAAATCACACAACACTGTCATCTGAGCGTCTCTCATTCCCTCCCTCTTGTCTCTCAAATACACACACTACCTTCTCTCTGCAGGTCCTGTGATGTAGATTCATGTCCCCTGTCACAGTTTTAAAAGATGAAATTCCTCAAAGTTGTCCCGCTATCTGTGCACGCCAGCTTAATAACCTCTGCATTGATTTAACACATCTGCAGGCGTGACTTGCATTGCCACACATGCACAATGAGAAGCTGTACACAACCTCTAACACTGCAACAACAGTAAAAAATCATCTTCCCAATGAGTATTTGTGTCCAATTATGCAGTAAAAATGTTTCAAAATTCTAAAAATTAGATGAATATGCTAGACGACCGACAGATCAATTTGAAAAAAAAATTCCTCTACTGTAGGCACGTTCACGTTTCCAGCTGAAATTTACACTAGTGTCAATAAAACACCAACAACTTTTTTTTTCCCCCCAGACAAATTATGATTATCACAAAAAGAGTTCAAAGACTTGTTGAAGCAAGCGGAAATACATGGTTGCTTCAGTAAACTCGTTTTTATCTCACGTTTGCTTTTGTTAACAGCAACGGTTAGGTGCAGATCAGGGTTTAGTATAATACGTTAATTTCAAATGCGATAGAGCATTAGCTGCCATGATATGGACAATAATGTTGTCATTATACGTAACAATGATTCATATTCATCTGCATCGCTGTGCGTTCACACCGGACGCGAATGGCGCGTCAAATTCGCGTCTACCGCGTCTAGCTTGACGCTTGACCACTTTGTGTTAATTCGTAAAAACAAAAGTCTGAAGCGAAATTTACGCGAGTCAGAATCGAAACCCTTTGGCGGCCATCTTTTTTATGTTGATGGAGCATTCATCGAGAGTGTTACCAGGGATCATCATCACCGTTTTTGTGTCCACCAGACCCTTCAGAGGCGAACCGTTTGGCGAGTTTCACCATTTGCTCGCTCCTGGCCCGCATCGGAGCGAGGATCACCCTCGCCCTCATCCACCTAATCTGTCATTTATTTTTGTTTTGATGATAAATAGAGCCAGCTTCCAAAAGTTATTAACTTTTCCTGTGATTTTTTTTCTCTCTCACTTCCAGACACAAACTTATGCACATGTATGTTGATTGTCTTTACATCATAATATTTCATATAATCTAGATATGGAATAAATAACATTCAATACAAAATGAACATGTCTCGTAAATTGAAGTAAAGTTTTAATTGATAAAATATTTGCTTTGTTGTGCATTAGAACCACACTAAGGCATTTACCCAGATAGCAAACTGACATTGAATCATTGGAAACATGACATCGAAACAACGTTGATCTGACATTGTTTTGCTCATCGAATTAACGTTGAACCAACGTCAGACGCATCATTCTTCAAAACTAACGGAAAAATCAACTTGAAATCAACGTTGTTTCACCGTTAGGAAAGCGAACCAATTTTCGATTTTCATTTAGCTTTGAAGAATGCCGCGTCTGACGTTGGTTCAATGTTAATTCGATGAGCAAAACAATGCCAGATCAGCGTTGTTTCGATGTCACGAGAGACGTCGTTTCCACGTTGATTCAATGTCAGTTTGCTGTAGTCATATTACAAAATAATTTACTGAAGCATCCAGATCCTTCACCATGTGAGCAAGCAGCTATGGCTCCTGATTGGTTAACGCGGTGCGAATTGACGCCAAAGTTCAGATTTTTCAACCCGGGCGGCAGACGCGAATTCACGTCAAACGTGTGAATGCACAAATAGCACTAACTAAATCATTCGCACTTAATGCGCCATACGCTCAATTCGCGCAAACTTGACCCACGAATGAGGCGTATTCGCATCTACCGCGCCGCAGGAATTTTTTACGCGCGTAACGCGTCTTTGCATTGACTTAACATTGAAATCATTTGCGCCTGACGCACTATTCGCATCCGGTGTGAATACACCGTTAGGGTCACTCACTGGACATTTCACTTTGAAGTTTTTCTGCAATCTGCGGAAAGAAACTTAATTTTCCAACTATCATTCTGCAGAAATGTCGCAACATGCACATTCTTCTCTGTTTTCAGAGAATGTTTTTTTTTCTTACTGCTTGGATATGTTTCCAATTTCTTTAAGTATAAATATCAAGTGCTTGTTTGTTTTTGTTTTTTTTCTCCCAACATACTGTATATTACGGAAGAGGATTAGGGCCAACCAATAATAAAAAAAATGAAACCGTCTCGAGATTAGTCATTATAATGCGAGATTAAACTTGTTAAATTTCAAGAAAAAAGTCATAATATAATCTTAAGAATAAACTCATTAAATAACGAGATTAAAGTCATTATAATGCGAGATTAAACTCATTAAATTTCGAGAAAAAAGTCGAAATACACTTAAAATAGAAAATTTGTAACAAATACAGAAGCAAACTGAACGTTCACATTGGCTGTTCACGCATTACAAGATATGAACGAGCAAACTGAATGGGTAGTGCACCATTTTTGGTTGTATGTTAATAGTTTCCCCCTATGTAATCCCGTTTTGTTGTCACCATGAGCCTTGCAGGTTCATTGTGGGGTGTAATTAGCCTCTATTGATTTGAGGGCAGCATACAACAAAGTGATGAAAACCAACTCTGACAACTCCAATTCTGTGCCTGTCGCTTAACGATTGCAGGCAATGACAAACCTAATGCGAGTAACCTCTGATTTGCTGTTGACATTGTGGCTGCATTTGGATACATGTCTTTTTATCCCCAAGAAAAGTGACAACGTGTGTGAATTAACATTGTACGTCATCCAAAATATCTATTGGGACTTACATTTGCTTTGTTTAAGTTGTCTACTGGCAATGAAATTTCCTAAGTCGTTCTTCTCTTAGCGGCCAGTTTCGATAGAGACACAGAAACCACTAAAATATGCCCTTGAAGTAACTCAGTTTCTTGGCTTGCCCCATGATATATGAATATTCAATTACAAATACGTTCATGTAACACTCTTAATAGCTTTTCCCTGTCACACAATGCATCAGGCTCCCACCCTTTAAGCCAACCAGAAGAGCCTTTTGAACCTTTAAAGGTTTTATATTCACATGCAGTCACTTTGACGTAAAATTATAGTGGTTGGCAATAGACACTGACATTGAAGTTGTGTCATTGCTTGACGTATATTAGATAATTCAATCTAATAATGCAAATGGGCTATTAGAAGAAAAACAATATCACACCAAAAGGTTTCCGATTGACTCCTGCAGTTCTTTTACGGTTCAAAATACACATTACTTTTTCATTTTAACGATTAATTTAATCAAAAGGACTGGGCCTTTAATCCATCGACTGTATGTGGCGTTTTTTACTGTCATGACCTTCAAAAATTTAACATATTTTTACACATTCCAAACCCATTTGCCCAGTGAGTGGAAGAGGGTTTTGCTTCACACAACATAGACACAAACGAAATGGATGGGATTCAAACCAGTGTTCTTGGTCAGTTTCCCAAATATTACTCATAGGAGAGATGCTTTTGTAAAGCTAACTTCTTTTATGAGAGCTGTCCAAATCTTTGAACAGGACACATGGAATTCTGAGGTTACTTGGATCGAGACTGGAAAGAGATTGCTTTGGCAGTGGATTCAAACCTTGACCCCAAAGTTTTTGGTTGAACCAGTGTTGCGTGTCAGGCTAGTAGCTCAAACAAACAAATCGACATTTTGTTTTAAATTTAACATATGCAAAAATGTACATTTAGCTTAAAACATCTGTGAATAAAGCAATGTTTCCATCCCATGTGTCACTTCCTGGGAAACCTGCGCAAAGTATCAATAATAAAAGTGGAGGTTGCTGCAAACGGGGAAGCCAATGTGGCTCTTTCTTCCTACGTAATAAATTACTTGCGCTTCAGAGCAAACAGATGAAACTCAATATAACATGACAGCGTTTGGAGGCGGATGCCTGATGTTTGGGAATGCAATCGTGTGAGACAGTTCTAGGAGGTAATTATACCAAATCATTTTGATGACAAACTTTGGTTCAGGCATTTCAGAATGATTAAAACAACATTTGAGATGGTGTGTAATGAGATTAGTCTGCTGGTTAGTCCACTTATGCCCTTCCACCGTCCCACAGTTCTGGAAGAAATAAATGCATTGTCATTGAACTGTATAAGAAAGCCACATTTACCAAATCCAGAGTTGTGGGGGAGGCATTTGGCATCAGCAAAACCAGTTTTCTGAGCAAATTTTCTAATACAATTATCCAATCACATGATCTTTTGAGGCAAAGTCCCATACAAATGTTTGTTTCCAGCATAGTTTATGTGCATGTCTTGTTATCGGATAAAATAAACTCGCGTCAATTGAGCGGATGGGTTTTATATCCCAAAGTTTGCATACAAATATGTGGATGGAATCATAGCTGGTGACTTTTTGGGAGAATCTCCAAATGATATTGTCTGTAAAGAGTCATAAGAGTATTATAACATGACTGGAGGAAATGTTGGAGGTTTCTTCTTTCCAGCCATATTTATGAGGTGTGCATACTGTTGTTATCTCACACTTTGCCAAATTTCATATCTTGGCAGAAATAAAACTGTAAATCAGATGCTAATATGACCTCTCTTGCTAAAATGGACCAGATACCTGTATGGACAGACAGTTCTAGGCAGTTTCCCAAGATGTCTATTGCTCAGCAAAACTCTAACTCTAGTTTTAAACTTTGGCGTCAACTTATCTCACCCCCTTTTGTGTCGTCATGTTTGTGGGATTATTTTTTTGCCCATCACCCAGCATTAGTGGATGACCTCACTGGAGGCTCTTGTGTCTGAATGGGATCAAATCCCCGGAGCCATGTTCCACCATCTACAGTAGTGGAAAACTGTTGTGGCAGATAAGAGACGACAAACTTTCCATTCCTATCCATGATTTTATAATTAAATGTGCAACACCACATCTAAAAATATGGTGTTTGGGTATCCTCATGCTCTTGGCCATCATCTTTGTCACATTGTTATTTTCTTTAGAAGATGCTCTAAAACAGAAGTGTCCAACCTGCCTCTTGGACAGGCCCCTTTCCTACAGAGTTTAGCTCCAGTTTTAAAGTGTACCTATTATGGCATTTAAAATGTTCCTAATATTGTTCTGGTAGTCCCCAACAACAATTTTACATGCATGCAATGACAAAAAACACTTTTGTTGTCTTATAATATGCATTTATTTTTACCTGAATTGCCCACCGACTCCCATTTGAATCGTTTTAGCGAGTCATTTATCCAAAACCCGTCTTTGCGTGACGCTAATCTGTGGTGATTGGTCAGATGACCTAGTCAGTTGTGATTGGTATTCTTTGTGCAGAAAAACGGAACTCCTATTACCGTAAATGGGTTCTCAACTCCGGTCCTCGCGACCCACTGCTCTGCATATTGATCCTCAGCTCGTTAGGATAGAGAATCTCGCGAATCCATACTTTATAGCGTTTAGGTTTTTGAAGCAATCATCTTCAAAATGACGCGAACACAGAACAAGGTTTGGGCTATACTTGTGTGGTATAGCAGTACTTGTATATATGAACCGCAGCCGCTTAGTCTTCAAATACTCCTCACTTGGCAGGTGAAAAAAGTTCGCTTTTGCGTCGCACTTCAAAACACAGCGTCTCGTCGACATGATTGTTTTCCGAAGCCCAGATCTCGAAAAACGACAGAGTCCAAAAAGGTGCTGTGGGTCCAAACCTCCATGCTCTCAGATCTCCCTGGCCAGCCCAGGCAGGGTGGCCCGTCCTGGGCCAGTTTCAGATTTGCCCGCCACCCCTGGAGCTCCGGTTTTCCCTGGCGTCTCCGAGCGCAATAAGTGGGCGTTTCTTATTCAAATTGACGTCAACTAGACAAAGGAAAAGCATCGTTCTTCGAACGATTCATATCAGCGACTCAGAGTCGACTCTTGTTTTTGAGAGATAATAACTTTGTATACGATGAACTTTCATGTTTAAAACTTTGCAGGATGTTTTCGTTCACTTAGATCTATGTTAAACACTACATGAAGGGCAATTTTCAAAATCCCAAAATAGGTACCCTTTAAACAAATACCATACTCAGTGGAAAAACGTTCCTGTGGAAACGCAAAACATGTACCAATAGGTACATATCCCTGCAGTAGCTCAGTTGGTATAGATTTGTACTTGTAGTGCGAAGAGCTCGAGTATGAGTCCCGTGAAAGACAAGTCATGATGTAACACCTCAAAGTAAAAAAACAAGTTTAAATACCATGGTTACGATAACGTTTTAATGTCGTATTTGCTTTTGTTAACACTATCGGGTGGATGCTTTGGAGAACATTTGGGCTCGTTTGGTAAACTTGAACAGCCAATCAGAGTTCTCTCTCACACTGATGACCCAACGCCGATTCTATGTGTTAAATCGACCAATAAATAAATAAAAAACAGACGACGTCAGACTACAGCCAATGGTGTGGAACACACTGAAAAAACTAAGTCAGACGACACTCAATAATGGCCCGAACTTACCCAACGGCCAACCGTCAGCTTGGTGTGTCCCTGGCTATAGAAGAGACTAATTGGGACAGATGATTAGCTACAGCGAACTATACTTTCACACCCTACTTTTCATTATCAATTACTGTTTGATCGTGTGAGATTTAGTAGGTGCGCTTTATAACTCAATGTATTGCTATATAATTACATTGATGTTACTGTAACAGTACATAAAATCGTTGCTACTAATCTAATATCTAATACGTTCTAAATGGTCAGTTAAACAGTTGCATTGCAGTGTAGGCCTATCAAGCATTTATTGGTTTGATTTTATATCTTTTCCAAGCCATAAGTGTCATAAATAGGAGCCTCGTATACACAGGGACTGATAAAGTCATGCCTTTGAGGTCATTTTTGGGAGACATCATGCTGTCTGTATTTTAGGCACTATGCCTGCTTCATTTTCAAATCCTTACAAGCTCTTTCAATGTTAGAACGGAGCACTTTTCTAAGGGGATATCCCATGGCAACCAGACTGGCACAAGAGTCGCTGCGCACAAAAGCACACACTGACACACAACTGATGCACACACACACATACACGCACGCACAAAATATTGGATCACGGCAATCTTTACTCTTATTTGGTAGCCTCGGGGTCTCAGTGTGGTAAAGCGATAATCCTATCAAACAACAGGTCGAAGTTTATTATCTGCAGCTCAATACCAGCCACAGGAACACCAGGGCATAGAAGGCCCCTCCAGATACATAGAGCGAGAGAGACAAAGGGAAACTTTTTGCCCTAGCCGGGACATTGGGTCAGTTTCTTTTGGCTCTGTTGTGAATGAAGGCGCTGGGTAGTTGGCATAGTCCAAAAGTTAAGATCTGTTAAGGGACTTGTGGATACTGGTGGCATCTCGGCTCACCTGACGGCAGAATAAAGACGTCTCAGAGGTACGGTTTATTCCTTCTTTTATGGTATTAAAAAGATAATGAGCTGCGAACTCTATTGTCTGTTGATGCAAACCTTGAGCAATACATCTGTATTCAATTTCCTCTGCAGCTTGTAGCCACTTAAAAGCCGTACAAGAATGCAGAGTAAATGTTGGAATTTTTTCAAACACTCTGTGAGCCTGAAGCAAACTTGATTCACTTTGAATGGCTTCCCGTGAATAACCACGGTTTAATGATACTGTTTCCAGATGTACAATGACCGTTTTTTAAATGAAAGCAATGAGGAATCTGAGGGGGATTTTGTTATGCGTTGGCATGCAGGTTGGAGACTTTCAAGGCAGTTAATCACAAATAAAAGTTGATGAATTCAACACATCAGTAGGACATGGGCAAGAATTAGTGTCTCCATTAAGTCAATCTGATAATCAACACGTCTGTCAGGAAAGTTAATGATTTTCTTGAACTTCCCCGTCTGTAGAATGAAGGTGCTTTAATTGGATTCAAAGTGAAATTACAAGGTCGACTGGAGCTCGAACAGTTTATACAGATGCTATACAAGTAAAACAAACAGACGTACAAAAACGTGTTTTAAAGGAGAACTCCGGCGCAAAATGAACCTTTGGTCTAATAAAACATCGGTTCCTAGTCAACCGTTCTCTGAGATTTGTTTTCATGATAATCGAATGTAAAGAGTTTTATCTCTAAAAACTGTTTAGCGTATAATGCTAGTACTGGGGGCATTTACTAAGTAAAAAGAAACAGCTAGTTTATCCCACTAACAAGGCTAAAAATAGCCCCACACTAACACAGTAACATAATAAGGGTCCCTACGTGCAAAACGAAGCATTGAGAACTTTGTAAGTGTACAGACCGTTTAATAAGAAGATACTTAATGAAAACAGTTCACTTCGCCTATACAGACAGGAGCCATCTTGGAAAACAGTCACGACAAGTGCTGAGTGATCTGAATTGTATGAAGTTCAGCGAACTTCTGACCTGTATAAACGGCGTTCAGGGATCGACTTATCCCTGAGCCCGAGACTATTTTCTAAGATGGCTCCTGTCTATATACACGAAGTGAACTGTCTTTATAAAGTATATCTTCTTATTAAACGGTCTGTACAAACAATGCTTCGTTTTGCATGTATGGGCCTTAATTTTGTTACTGTGTTAGTGTGGGGCTATTTTGACCCTTGTTAGTGGTATTAACTAGCGATTTCTTTTTACTTATTCTCTGCCCCATATACTAGTGTTACACGCTAAAAACTTTAAATGCAGTATTTAAAGCAAGATATTACTTTCAAATATTTTAAAATCTTTTTTACACTTTCAATTCTCAGAAATCCCATTCGAAGTGTGTTTGAATGAGCAACCATTCACAGTCAGTAGCCCTGCACTTACCAACTCAAAAATACATTTCTGGACTGAGGTGGATTATTATCTGACTGTGGTGTGACGGTGTTCCTGTGATGGGGAAGACTGGCCAGAGCACTGTGGACCTCAACTCACCCTCAGACGTGAAGCAGGCTATCCCGTTTGAGGACCTCCATCACAACAGTGTTCCTGTAGAAGAGGAGAAGGAGAATAAATTACCAGACAGAGGAACATGGAAGGGAAAATTTGACTTTCTGCTGTCCTGCGTTGGATATGCCATTGGGCTTGGAAACGTGTGGAGGTTCCCATATCTTTGCGGAAAGAATGGTGGAGGTAAGAGAAGACTGACAAAGCTATCACTGATAAGTTGCTGAGAAGATAGGCCTGGTTGGATCAATATGCTTTCCAAGTTTTTGGAGTAGGTTTAGGGTTGGGGTTGGGGTTTGAATAGCATTCTTGTCAATTAATCAAACATTTGCTTCTGATATTAATGGTTGGTTTAGGTGTGGGATATGAATAGTACTTAGTTTGACAACAAATATTGTGCCAGGACCAATAAATGTTGTTCCCATGACCCAAAAACAGTTTGATGAAGCTAAATGGGCATGTATAATTTCATATTGTAGAACATCAACCCAGTTTTATTACAGAAAAGATCAGTTTCCCAAAATTCGAATTGTTACGAATTAGCCACCTCACAAAATTCGTACGAATTCTCGTGAGATTGGGCTGGTCACATTTATGGTGCTGGTCAGTACCATGGGATGTTGGTGTGCCTTGGTTCTTATCAGATTTCTTAACTAGCCTGACCGGCAAGACAACCAGCCATTCCAAGTGAAATGATTTCACAAGTTTCCACTGTAGAGGATACAGTATCACCCAGTGACTACTGTACCAAACACCAAAATACATTTCAGCTATCCAAAAGGTGATTGACCAAATGACACAAAGAATCATGCTCCAGTTATCTTTTCTTCTAGATGCTAATTTTGTTTAGAAACTCGGAATGATTTAAAGGGGAAAATATAGATGAATCCAAAATAAATGGTTAATGGCAAACAGGTTGAAGATTAGCAGACAGACTGTCGATTCATTAAGTGAAAAGCTGCTTCCTCTCAAAAGCAGTTTATTTAGCGTAAAAAAACTATCTGAAAAATCTCCTCCATCGACTTTCATTAAAAAATGGGCTCTTGGCTCTCCTTGAAGTGGCTCTGAGAGACTAATGGGAACAATCTCAGAGTTCAATTGAAGAGATGGTGTGAGACCATATAAAAGTTTGTTTGGATCTGAATGCAGATGTTTTACACAGAAGTCAAGTCTGAAATAAAAAAAAAAACTTTACAAGTGAATTTTGTATTACTTTGTCTTTAGGAGCTTTTCTCATCCCATACTTCACTACTCTGGTGTTTGCTGGTATCCCGCTGTTTCTGCTAGAGACGTCTTTAGGACAATTCACGTCAGTAGGGGGGCTGGGAGTTTGGAAATTAATACCCATGATGAAAGGTGAGAAATATTTACATACACATTAGCTATTTGGGGAATTCTTACTGAGTACCATTGCCTCACTGTATGTTTTGTACCGTCATTTGTTTTAAAAGCCATAATTTGTTATAATAACATTAAACCAATGTATATTGGTAGAACTCATTTTTTTTTTCAACCAATGGCAGATTTGGAGTGTTTGAAACATTTTTGAGTCAGTAATGTTGTAGTTCTATTTGGTGACTCTAAGAGCACAGAAGACCTATTATGAACCTTCCCTGTAACACTCTTTAGTTCTGAATCGAATGGACCAGTTGTGATTGGACAACAGTTTCAAGCGTGTTTCGGAAAATTCACTCTCACAATAGTTTTAAAATGTGTTATGGATATGACAATGTACGCAAATGTATTTGGCATTGGCGACTAGATCTGATGAGCATGCTGTTGCTGAGCAAGTATGGACTTGAGAGTGCCAATGATACACCAATGCATTCTCATCCCAAGGCGTCATATAATGAAGCTTTTGCCAATGCGTAGAGAGTTCTGGGGTAAGGTTACGGTTAGACCACTAGGAGTCGCCTTTTACCCCATATATGTGTGTTGTATGTCTACGCATTGGCAAAAGCGTCAGTATATGACGCCTTGGGATGAGAACGGGTTGGATACACAGACAAGCCTGCCATGTGCATTTAAGATATGTTGCTGCAGCATGAATAGGCATATATAAATCTTGAAGCAGATCTAGGCAGGTGGAGCTGGGGGAGGTAGAGAAGATATCTGACCAAACACTGAACCAGACTATTTAAATGCTGAAAAAGCAAGCTCATTGGCTGCAGAATCTGCAAAGACCAATCAACTTTTGTCATGTGGTAAATGATATGATTACCAGGAGAATGCATAGGACCTATCTGTTGTCAATTTTAGGAGTTTGATTCTCTCAAGTTTTCACTCAATGCATCTTTGATGTCAAGAACACATCCGGGTACTTCCACTCATCCTCTGTTCTAGCATTCTTCAGTATTGGAATTGAATATCAATGGTACGAGAACACAAGGACACAAGATCACATGAGAACACATATTGAGAAACAGCCACTGGCTACATTTCAAATAGCATACTAATAGCATACTTACCCTTACTGCAAACAGCTGTGATATTTATATTCTCCGAAAGTCACATGCAACATTCATTCATGTGTTTACCCTGCAAGGCTTCTACAATCTATGTGTCTTGGCATGAACTTAAAAAAGGGTTATTTGTGCTTCATCACCTGATGTTTCACTCATAAGCTCCTCTTGTGTCAGGTGTGGGTCTGGCTGCTGTGGTTCTGTCCTTCTGGCTCAACATCTATTACATCATCATCATTGCCTGGGCTCTCTACTACCTCTTCAGCTCTTTCAAAGCAGTGAGTGTCTATCAAAACACAAAGTCACCAATGTGCGTTCTCTCTCGCTATCTCTCTCTCTCTCTGACACGCACAAAATCAAAATGTGTTCATATTTACAAAATACAGTGGTCAGTGAAAACTTTTATTTTCAGAGAAAAAAAAAATTTTTATCGATTTTTACAAATTTGGGGTTCTATTATGAATATCCGCCATTTAAAAATGGCTCATCAACTTTTTGCATAAGAATGTTGGGGTTTTGTTTGTTATATGTTATCCGTTGATCTCTAAATAATCATCTGATTACTTAATGAAAAAATGTTAGGCTATCACTATCACAATGGTTTTTTAATTGCATTCATTGGTCAAAATAGGTTTTGTGGTGTTAATTCTCACCATCCGTGTCTTAATCTGCTCCAGTGAATGCAGCTACACTTGCCTGGAATTTCTTGAAAGTCTTCTCAGAATTGTTCCTTCTTTCAAGTTCTCTCTTCCTCCCTTTTCTCTGTATCTCTCTCCGCCTCCTTGACCCCCTTAAGCTTTCTGTGGCTCTGTCTTTGCTCTAGAGAGTGTTTTAAAGGCTCCACAGAAATAATAACCGCCTCTGTTTTGTGGAAATCGTAGTGCAGTTTCTGCCATGGGAATAAGATCTTGTATTGCAGTGCAGTGGGAATCTGAAACAAAATAGGCCTTTGTTTTATGAATGCATTGTGCTGTTATTTTCGAACCCTTTTTATTTTCCATATATATATATGGTTAAAGTGTGATGTCAAATGTACTGACAAACATGTATGGTAATTAAACTAGTTTGACATTATTACAAAGTGCACATTTTAAAAATGTACGTAAATATGTTAAGAAACACAGGCATGAAAGTGTACTCTCCTTAAAAATACTTAAAGGGATACTCCACTTTTTTTTTTTTTTTTTTTTTTGGAAATAGGCTCATTTTACAACTCCCCCAGAGTTAAACTGTTGAGTTTTACTGTTTTTGAATCCATTCAGCTGATCACCGATTCTGGCGGTACGACTTTTAGCATAGCTTAGCATACATCATTGAAGTGGACAAGACCATTAGAATTTCTCCCAAAAAATTCACCAAAGTGTTTCGATATTTTTCCTATTTAAAACTTGACTCTTCTGTTGTTACGTCGTGCACTAAGACTGACATAAAATGTAAAGTTGCGATTTTCTAGGCTGATATGGCTAGGAACTATACTTTCATTCTTGAGTGATAATCAGGAAACTTCACTGTCGCACCATGAGTGCAGCAGGAATGATATGATGCAAATAAAGAAAATAATCCCCAGCTCGCTAACTTCCAACGTGATCGGGACTAAGTTTGTGTAGTCATTACGCAAGTTTTATATAGGAAAAATATCGAAACACATTTTTTTTGAGAAATGCTAATGGTCTTGTCCACCTCAATGGTGTATGCTAAGCTATGCTAAAAGCGGTACCGCCATAACCGGAGATCGGCTGAATGGATTCAAAAATGGTAAAACTCAACAGTTTAACACTGAGGGAGTTGTAAAATGAGCCTATTTCCAAAAAAAGTGGAGTTTAATACCTTTAAGTGGTCTTTTATTTCATTATTATTATATTACCTGCAAGTACCATTTGTTAAATAGTCTTTTAATTACTGAAGCACACTACCAGTGTGAACAGGAAAGGTATCAGGAATGGATTAACAACCAGGAGAACTGACGATAACCGCAAACTCGGGGGAAACACAGGGGCATAAGAGAACATATATGTGACAACAATGAAGCACACTTTCCTTTCACAGGGGTATTCCAAATCTTCACCCATTTCAATATTCTCTCTTTCCTTAGGAGTTACCATGGCAAACTTGTGATCACCCTTGGAACACTGATCGCTGCTTTTCCAACTATAGTTTGATGGACACCACCAACCTGACCAGCGCCGTCACTGAGTTCTGGGAGTGAGTCAACACAATTGTGATTTTATTAAATTCTAAAATATATAAACAGTTGTATTGTAAGGTAAAAATCCTGTTGCACTGATCTTATTGATCTTTTCCTGTCTGAGCTGTGCCAACCCGATCTCACAACCAAATCGTACAAATTCGACGAATGAATAAAAAGTGGCTTATTCGTAACAATTCATACGACCTCACTCGTACGAATTAGTACGATTTTGCTAAATCGTACATATTTTACGAATTGGCCAATTCGTATGAATTCGTACGAATGTCCTACCCCTGACCCCGCCCCTAAACCTACCCATCACGTGGGATTAGACAAATCGTAGGAATTCATACGAGTGAGGTCGTACGAATTAGCCATTTTTAATCATTTGTCGAATTCGTACGAATTGGTCGTGAGATAGCGTAGGCTGTGCTTAGTGGTTAGCACATGCTTGGGTGTGTGAGAGTTCGTAACTGACTTTTTCTGATTCCTTCTATAATAATTTTCTTGTTTTGTTATCATTTGCTTGATCTAATAAACTAATAGACGTTCATCTGTGGAACACAATAGTTGATCTTTTCGGTAACACTTCCTTTTACAGTCCAGTTACCCATGTAAATACTGTGTAGGCCTACTTATTTTAGTAACTACAATTACTGGGTAATAACTAGTACTAACCCTGAACCTACCCCTAAACCTAGCCCTGTTCCATGTACTTACCTTATATTAGCTAGTACTTTCTAGGTAAGTACACTGTAATACTCTGTAAGTATTGTACTGTAAAAGGAAGCGTTACCGTAGAATAAGTCTTGACCACAGCACTAATAATCTTAAATTTGGTCTTGTACAAGAAGGCCTTTACACAAATTTTATCGGTTATGTCCAGCCCGTTCTCATCCCAAGGCGTCATATACTGACGTGTACATCAAACGCACATGGCACCCTTTAGCGTCAACATGAGACGCAGATATATATGGGCTAGAAGGCGCCTCCTAGTGGTGTAACCCTAAACCTACCCCAGACCTAAACCTACCCATACTCTGTGCTTGTTTTATTGACGCTTAAGGGTGCCATGTGTGTTGGATTTAGATGAAATTTCAAAAGTGTAACAATATGACGCCCTAGGATGAGAATGCGTTGTTATGTCATACACAAGATTTAAATCAAGTTTAGAATCATTGACATCAAACCCTGACGTGCATGTTTGAATGTGCAAATGTGTTACCAACCCAATCTCATGGCAAATCAAATGATTTTTGCCAAATCGTACATATTTTTCGAGTTGTCCAATTAGTATGAATTCGTACGAATGACCAGACCCATGACCTACCCATCACTGGGGTTTAGACAAATCGTACGAGTAAAGTCATACGAAATAATCACATCGTACTCACTTTGTACGAACTGGTCATGAGATAGCGTTGGTTATAATGTTTCTTTATCTTTTTCTTCCTGTCTAACACAGTTTCATCCCAAGACGTCATATAACTGACGTCTTGGGACGTCTTTTGACCATACGTCAACATCTGCCGTTTTAGGGTATCCTTCAATGTCAGTTACATGACGATCCCAGGACGTCATACAACTGACGCTTTACCTTTAACGTCATTTAGGTGACGGGGTAGGTTTAGGGGTAGGTTTAGGTCTGGGGTAGAGTTAGGATCCCATAACGTCATCTAACCAACGTTAAAGGGTACCCTAAAACGGCGTATGTTGACGTATGGTTAAAAGACTTCCCAAAACGTCAGTTATACGACGTCTTGGGATGAGACTGCGCTGTTCTTTCCTATTCAATACATTGACCAACAAAAGCATAATCATGTTTAATGCCTAATTAACAGATATTTGTTACATCTACAGGAGGAACATGCATCAGTTAACAAATGGTTTGGAGGAACCAGGGGAATTGCGCTGGCCGTTGGTTGGAACTTTGGCGTTAGCTTGGATTCTTGTTTATTTCTCAATCTGGAAAGGAGTGGAGTGGACGGGGAAGGTGGGATACTCTTTCTATTCCTCATACAACAACCCTGAATGTTGTATTTTCTACTTCTTACCCATCCACTCCCTTCTTGGCTTCTCTTTTATTTCATTTATTCACACGATTGCTTTTGGTTTCTTCTTGTTTTTCCATTTCAGGGCAAGCTTTATTGATCAGAGGTTGATTTTCGAAAAGCCCAGTAGACTTCATAAAGTTATATATCGTGTGTTATGTAATTGTGTGACTTCTTTCTGCAAATTCATTGGAGAACTATACAAAACCGAACCGTTTTTCCCCTTAGGAGAAAGAAGAATGAAACTCAACTGTGGAAGCTCAGTTCGATCTCATTAATTTTTAGATATACACAATGTATTTATTTAGCATATTATACATTCTTGTTGTCCAAGTCCATTTCTTGACATAAGTGTTGCAGAAATTGCACAGTTTAAGCACTATGATGTGTAGCCGACGGACATGTCTTGATATTAATTTGTAAGGCGTTTAAATTATTTATTTATTTATTTTCCTGGAGAGAAGGGTAAATGGCTCTCTTTATCTGCACTTTCTCTGAGGATAATTGAATTTTAATGTGATCTCTGCTCTGGGGAAGAAGAAATAAATTTTCCGGAAGTCTATAACCTTGATGGACATCACTAATTAAGGACAGTCATTATCCTACACAGCAAAAACGTGTTCCTACCAATCATCAAAGAGAAGCCAGCGAAAGCATTACACTAACAAGTGATAATGTTGTCCTCTACACCTACTTTAAAACGATTCACTCTGTAACTCTCTCTCTCTTTTCATTTATCTCTCGTCCTCCTCAGGTGGTGTATTTCTCAGCCACGTATCCCTACTTCATGCTCTTTATCCTGTTTTTCCGAGGAGTCACTCTCCCTGGGGCGATAGATGGCGTTCGCTTTTATATCACCCCAGACTTCAAAAAGCTTTTAAAATCTGAGGTAAAAATCTTGAAATGTATTTTATTTTGAGTGATATTTGATATATTCAAGTATGAAACTTGTACATGTAGGTTCATTTTTGAAATAACATTTTTCAGTGGATTGACAGCTGATTTCACAGGACCACGCTCATATTCATAGATTCCCATTGTACTGTACTGACAGTTCTGATACTATTAATATCTTTCTCAGGTGTGGTTGGATGCTGCCACTCAGATCTTCTTCTCGTACGGTCTGGGTTTAGGTTCTCTCATTGCTCTGGGAAGTTACAACTCCTACAACAATAATGTCTACAAGTGAGAAATACTAGTCTCTGTCCACATGTTCAGACATTATGTACATGTGGTGTGTACTTGTCATGCAATCTGATGTGCAGAATTGCCTTTTCTCTGAAAATATAGTCAGTTTGTGCATTGTTTCACTTTTGATTCAGTCGACCTGATTCTTGTTCCATCTATAGAGATTCTGTCATTGTGTGCTGTATAAACTCCTGCACCAGTATGTTCGCTGGGATCGTCATATTTTCCATTGTGGGCTTTATGTCGCACATCACAAAGAGACCCATTGAAGAACTGGCTGCTTCAGGTCATTATGTCTCTTATACATTTCCATTATTGCAAAGCCGTATGAAAATGTACACCAGAGTACTTTTAAAAAGAGTAGTTATTACGGAGGGAAAAAAGTAATAATGACTTTTTGGTATGAACATGAACGTATTTATTTTTTAAGTTTAAAATGGTGAAATTAGACTCGTATTTACATTTATGACTTAAATGTTGTTCTGATGTTCAGGTCCTGGTTTGGCATTTCTGGCCTATCCGCAAGCAGTCACACAACTTCCCATGTCTTCACTCTGGTCTATTCTCTTCTTTTCAATGCTCATGATGCTGGGATTGGACAGTCAGGTACTACATACACAGGATAAGAATTTTGAGATTTTAATATAAAAATCTTAAAATGACGAATCAAACTTAAAGCTGCATGCAGCATTTATCGGGGTTCAAGCAGTTAAGGCCTTTAAGCACCAAAGCATCAAAAGACATTGTAACAAGCATTTAACCACTGAGACCATAGATGAAATAGACCATGTTTCCACATTTCAGAGTGATTTTTCATGATTTACCTTGTTCCAGTATGATTTACCATGAATCTAGCATGATTTACCATGGTGTCCATTGATTTACCATGTTCTAGCATGATTTATCATGATTTACCATGTTCCAATATGATTGACATTATTCCACAGACACTGTCGCTTTGATATCGCTAGAGCTTAAGGTTTATTGAACCCACAATACTCCTCTAATGGTACTACATTTTAGTTTGCCAGTGACAGAATTGATCACAATAGAATTCAGCACATAAAATGTAGTCTCTTCACATAGCCATTTTAGCCATTAGAAAAATAAAGAAAATAGAAAAAATAGAAACTCATTTGCATTTAAAGGGCCAGACACAAAACGGTGCGTTTTTGCTAACCCTCAATAAGTGACTTTAACATGCTATATTAAAATATCTGTGGGGTATTTTGAGCTAAAATTTCACATACACACTCTGGGGACATCAGAGATATATTTTAGATCTTGTGAAAAGGGCATTATATCACCCCTTTAATGAGTACATGCACACTTGTCTGCGACAGTTTTGTACCGTGGAAGGCTTCATAACCGCTCTGATGGACGAATATCCCACAGTCCTGAGGAAGAGAAAGAAAGTCTTCATCCTCGTTGTCTGCATTATATCCTTCATCATCGGCTTCTCCAACATCACCCAGGTAAAGATGACTTCTCTTCAGCGTCAAGACAGAAAGTTATGATCTTATACAGTAGTGATGTGTGTGCTCTTTGTTCTTTTTAGGGCGGCTTATATGTGTTCAAGTTGTTTGACTACTACTCGGCCAGTGGAATGTGTCTTCTGTTCTTGGTCTTCTTTGAGACAACCTCCATTTCTTGGTTTTACGGTACATCTTCTAATATAAACTTAGACTACACTGGGATGAGACATTTTTAGTTTTACAAATATATGTGAATAAATAGATATATAGATTTAAGATTCTTAAAAATGAACAGTTCAAGCTAACCTCTGGGCAATTATGTTAAAGGAATATTCTGGGTTAAATAGAGTTTCAGCTCAAGGTGCGGACACATTTACCTTTATTTGGTGAATTTTCACAGGCTTTTCAATAGCGATTGTGAATTTCACGTGAGGGCAAAAGATTTCCCTTTGTAGATTTTGCATTTGTTAAAGTTGGTCATGCAGATTTGCCATGTTGGCTTGATTCGAAAGTGGCTTCTGTGTGAGCAGTGCTTCAAACATCGTTACACTTCTGACAATAGACTTTTTTTGCCTGCAAAATGTCCATCAAACTTCTAGAAATTTGACCACACCTTCAGTTTGGTATAAAAAGGTATGAGAAGTCTTTACAGATACAGTATGTGTACATTAATTGCTAAAGATTTCTGTATGAAGTTTTATATTTTGATGTATTGATTTCCATTGCAAATGCATTATTGTAAATATTGTGTCATATATGAAAGTTAATTGGCTACATGTACAGTAGGTCCCTGAACCTGTGTGTGTGTGTGTATGCATCACTTCTCTCTCTCTCTCTCTCTCTATAGGCGCAGAGAAATTTTATAAAAATATTGAGGACATGATTGGTTATCGGCCTTGTGGCTTTTGGAAACAATGCTGGTTGTACTTTACTCCAACTATTTGTTTGGTGAGTATATCACTTGCAACTCGCAACATCTTTGATATGTTTTCAAAGTTGAACTACTTTAAACAACACAGGGGTGCGTTTCCCTAAAGCATCGTTAGCCAACAACAATGGTCGCAAGTTGGTCGCAATTTGCATTGAATTCTATTGGTAACGACGGAATTTGCGACCATAGTTGTCTAACGATGCTTTCGGGAAACGCACCCCAGGGTTGCAATTGAAAGATGGGTTCACACTTGTAGTTCGGTTCACTTGGTTCCTTTGGTCCGCACCGAAAAAGAGGCCAGTTTAGTCTTGGTTTGCACTATAATTTTTAACACTGAAATATATAAAACTACATTCACACGTGTTACTTGTCGAATGTACTGTATATAACAATATAACCACAACAATGCTCTGCACTGGGTTAAATTTGTTCGTTGTGTGTGCGTACTTATGATGGTATATGGTAGAGCTGATAACTTGTAAAAAACAGGTACGCTTGAGCATTCTGTCCTTTTTATAGTAGAGGTCGCCAATAGAGGATTTTACCAACGCCAATAACTGATTAATCAACCGATTATTTTTTTAAATGGATAATGAATAAAACCAACATTACATTTAAAATAGTGCTGAAATTTATCATAGAATTAAAACGTCTCCGGTTACGACTGTAACCCTGGTTCCCTGAGCGGGAATGAGACGCTGCGTCGAGACGCTGTGGGAACGCCCCTGTGTGATTTCGTCATGAAGTACGTGTATAATCAGTCCAGTGGAGACGTCGGGGGGTGGATAGGCGGGTGACGTCATCGACCAGGAAACTACAAAGCACACCTGGAAACAGACGGTGCTAGCTTCTGACAAGCCGAAGAAATTCGATCACAAGCATCTTGACGTAGCTTGAGGAATCGTACCATTGGCTCTATTTAATCCCACCAAACATCCCAAGTGTGAACACACTCTTTGAATTAAACCACTTTTATCCTTTCATTCAACTGTATGGCGAATTAAGTAATTGGTTATCCAGTTAAACACTCATGTCATTATGAACTGAGGATTGATTTGTCTTATGTGTTTCCTGATTGTAGGGTGTTTTCACATTCAGTGCCATAGAAATGACTCCTTTGACATTAGGGAAGTACGTGTACCCGGCCTGGGGTCAGGGCATCGGCTGGCTAATGTCGCTCTCTTCCATGATTCTTATACCCGGATATATCATCTATATGTTCATCACTACCAAAGGCAGCATCCGACAGGCAAGACCTCTGATGGGTTTAGTGCATTCTCAGATAAATATTATAAAACTTGTACATTTTGGGGTACAACTGCCAACAGCTGTCACTTGGGCAGTACCCATAAAGGGGCATCTTTGTACGTTATTTAGCCATTCAAGTTAATTGTACTGCCTTAAGGCTACATACAGTACTTTTAAGGGTTGATAAGGAACAAAGATGTCCTTTTAAGGGTACTGCACCAGTGACGATGTTTTTTCAAATTTTCTGACAATTTTCTGGTCTAACAATTTTCACATTTTGTCACAGTTGCCTCTTTGCTTCCAAATGTACTTCCTTCCCAATAAACCTCCTTCCTTCCCAACTTCCTTATGAATTCAAAACATCCTTAATCTCACAAACTTCATTCCTTTCAAACAGGGTAACAAGTTCTGAACTTCCAAAAGTAGTTTTTTCATATAAACTCCTTTCCTTACAATACGGTGTGCACTAATAAATGCACAGATAATACTGAATTAATGTGTAACTAATGATTATCTAAGCTATTCATTAATGATTACCACATTAGGAACTAATTAAGAGTCTGTAAGGTTAATGTATTAGTTCATACATAAATTGTTATTAATTAAATATGTAATTGTGGATTAATTCCATTATAACTCATTTTTTAACTAATAGTGTTAATTAATATGTTAATTACCAGAATGAGCCAAAGTCTTGTATTTCAACTCCCAGATAATATGACAGGTGCACTAATATGCATTAATACATGATTAATTACTTCATTGTTAGTGCAAATTCATGTGCAAATTATTAAATGACTAGTTAATAATGATGTGCCCCAACAAGTAAAGTCATAACGTAATGATACCTTTGCAAATTATTAGCTAATGATTAATTAAAGCAGACAACTAGAAGTTGAAGTGCATAGCTTTGACTAATTGTGGTAATTAACACATTAATTTATACTATTAGTTCATAGAATATGTTTTAAGGAATTAATACATAATGACACATTGAATTAATAGCAATTCATGTATTAGTTAATCTATTAATCATATAGACTTTATTAGTTGCTGATGCAGTAATCATTAATTAATGGTTTAGTTCTTCATGAGTTATACATTAATTCATGATTATCTGTGCATTAGTTAAGGATGAATTGATGCATATTAGTGTACCCGTATTGTAAAGTGTTACCAACTCTTCCTTCCTTTGAAAGTCCTTTCCTTTCAAACTTCCGAACTTCCAAATATACTCCCACAAGAACTTCTTTTCAACTACAGAAAACCTCTTTCCTCCCTTCATTCATTCTTCCTCCTGAACAAACTAGCAAACAAACTTATTTCACTCTTGATGTATTTTTTCCAAACTTGCATGCATCCTTCATTTGGAAATTCCAAATGTACTTCCTTCTTAATATCCTTCCTTCCAACAATTTATCTCTGTTGTAAAGTACAATAATTGTCATTGGCTATTGTTTTTCCCTCTCAGCGCTGGCACAAGATGACCAAACCCAGAGAGGTCAAAATTTCGGATGCCAATGATCTCGCACAACAATCCTCACGGAAAGGAAGTATGGATGAAGCTTCAGTCTGACATCATTTCCCCTTTCCTGTACAATGGCCATTAACCCAATGGCAAAATAACTATTCCTCCATTCCGTTCTTTTTTTCTGTTGGAGAATCTACAGCAGATTGAAGTGGATTACGCACATGTTCATATATTTTCTTGCATTTCTTTCTCTACATCCCTCTCTTATGTTGCATCACGTAATATGAGGGAGCTGCGGTCTGTTTTGAGAGGAGAAATACATTTCAGTGACTATCAGTATAAAGCTAGAAATAATCCAGGCCGTTGATAGGCCATTGGAAGGCCAACCGTTGCATTCCTGTGTAATATACAATTTCTCACAGTATTTACTGTACCTCAAGTTGGCGAGTGAATGCATGTGTTTAGTGCTTTGTTCCTCTTGGTTTCAGCAGATCTGGTAATATCTATACGGTTATTCTTGCCACAATGTATTGAACTACAGGTAGTTGACTCAACACGTACACTAACTGTTTGTTTTTTTTCTTGTTTGTTTTTTTATCAACATTTAGATTTTAGGTTCAAAATTGAATGTATAAGGGAGAGTGTATATTCCAGACAGCAACATAGTGTCTTCCCAGTTCCGGCCCACATCTGGTACGCATTGAATCCAAATGTGCCAGATATGGCCCGAATGTGGGCCGACACTATGTTGCTGTTTTGTTTTTGTTTTTTTGCAGTACAATTTGTCCCTCAATTAATATGAGGTGATAAAGGCTGCATGCATAAAAATTAGAAAAAAACATTAGCAAACTAGTAAAATAGATTCAGATGGAGGTTTGTATGTCATACTGGAAGGAGCCCGATCTCATGAAAGTTCGTATCTGTAACAATGTAATTTCTCGTGCCATTTATACGCCAAAACTAGTTTTTGCGTGTATATGGTATGCGTTTTTCGTGTCGTCTTTTTGGAGTATAATAAGTACGAACTACCCACCCACCTTCCCCCTAAACCTTCCCAGGGGGTTTTCGGTGCGTAGCATATGAACTTTTTAGCGTATAAATGCCACGAGAAATGACAATCGCGGTATAGATACGCACTTTCATGAGACTGTGTTGACTGCAAAACAAATATAACTTCACAAAAGTATAAGTTTAAGGTCTAATTAAACCAACACAGTCTCATGAAAGTGCGTATCTATACCACGATTGTCATTTCTCGTGGCATTTATATACCAAAAATGTTTTTTTGCGTGCATATGCTACGCACTGAAAAACCCCTGGGTAGGTTTAGGGGGAAGGGGGGTGGGGAGTTCGTACTTATTATACGCCAAAAAGTGCATATCATATGCACGCGAAAAACGCGTACCACATACACGCAAAAACTAGTTTTGGCGTATAAATGGCATGAGAAATGACATTCGTGCTATAGATACGAACTTTTATGAGATCGTGCTCAATTAAACCTATATGAGATATCATATAAAAACGACTGAAAATCTAGTACCTTGAAAAACTCAAAAAAGTTTTAATTGTTGTTGTAAAGTGTAAATTAGTTTTGTTTGCAACGTATTGATTTGTTCATGGGCAAAAGTCATTGTCTCATCTGATTTATTATTAAAACTGCTCCTTAAACAGGTTTTACATAATTCCATGCATTTTCTGTGAACCTCGAAGACTTTATGGGTTTCTGGGGGGGTTTTTTTGGGCATCATTTGTTAGTTGGCAATATTGCTTTAATCAAACGAAAAACTAAAACGTGTAAACCATGCATTGTTTTCATTTGTTTCAGCATTTACATTACAGCGTTCATGTTAAAGTGTAGTAAGAAGTAAGTCATGCTAAAAATCACTTCATATAACTTTTTTTCCATTACACTTACAGTATATGTGTGACGTACACTGCAATAGACGATATTTTAGAGTAGACAACATTCAATGTAAAATAATGAAAACAAGGCTGTGAGAATCCTATCTGTACAATCCATTTAACTGTAAAACATTTAAGCTACGTTTACATGACATAATGTACTGAAACGGAAAAGTGTCCCTTTGCATTTTTTTGTGTACAGCCGACAAACCGACACCGGTCCAAATCCCGTTCAGGGGTGCGTTTCCCGAAAGCATCGTTAGCCAACTATGGTCGCAAGTTAGTTGGAATTTCCGTTGAACTCTATTGATAATGACGGAACTTGCGACCATAGCTGGCTAACGATGCTTTCGGGAAACGCACCCCAGACTGGGTTGAGTAGGACCAGATACATTTGGTGCCGTGACCCGGATAGGTTTAGGTTTAGGGCGTTGAGTGTAACAGAAACAAACTAGCAAGAGTAGAAGCGTTCACACATGAACTAAAACATTGATTTCATGGAGTGTTTAACATCGCACAGCATATTGAATTTATTCAATATTGTCTCTTTTTAATTTTACGTCAAATTAAATGGGCCGTATGCCATCTGCTCTGATCAAGGTCTATGTGAAGTTTTACCAAAGCTACAAAGAGAACTTTCATTGTGATGATTATATTTGTTTTCATCCTTACACAATAATTAGTTGATTAGTTTCAAATTTCATAAAGGCAAAACAATTAGTTATTAATACATTTTTTAAAAAAAACTTAAATTAAACAAAAAGAATGTCTTGAGAGGAATGATGGTGTTACTTTATTTCTTGCATACTTTGACATATATTAAAAATCCATAGAGCAAAGCAGCAGTATTGAAGCCAAAACCAATGTGCACAGGGATATTTTTTTACCGCCTTCCATTTTAGCAGCAGTTCTGACAGGAAAAATAGATATAAGTTTGCTGACCTCTGACCTGTTTTGATCCACGGCTCTCCATTACAGTTGCAAAAAGGCGCCACCATTTATACAACAAACCACTCATGTCAGAAATGGACAGTAAAGAAATAACCAAACTACACATGTATGCCTGGAATAGACAGAAAACATGTTTAATAGAATGTAAATCTATCATATAGACAGAGTAAAACACACAGTTGTATAATGGGCCTTTCAAACACACTTTTAAATAACTTGCTAACTCACAATAGTTAGTCTACCTTGCTGTCAAAAGTAGTGCTAATAAATGTTGATGCTATGCTGTCTTCAAGTTCTCCTGGGATGATTTAATGAGTTGTGAAATCATCAGTAAAACATGATGTGTGTTCAAGTGATCTTGTTTGGAATAAAACGTGCGCTTTAAGCATTTATTTTATTTCTTGTCTTCACTTCCGAACAAAAACAGTTAGCTTTTTAGCTCTACTGCTACAAAACAAAAGGATGCATATTAGCGTATAATGCCTCATCTATGTTTTTGTGCTGCCCGAAAGAACGAGCAGTTAACATACGAGCTAATGATGATTACGACATTATGGTGTCTCTCTCGAGTGCAGTCGTCTCAAAAAAAAACATCATTCCGATTTGACTTGAAGGCTGCATAGCACACCAGTGCAATAGCCCTTCTGGAGGCTAAACCAAGGTTAGCATTAGCATCATAGCCTTTGGTTGTGTGAAGGCTTTAATTCAACACTCATGTGTTGGGTTAGATCACATCTTATTTGCTAGCCAGGGCATGTTCACTCAAGCATAATAAACTCCTCAAAACCAGGGTCATGCACAATTCATCGGGCTCCCTGTTTCCATCACCTCCACACCAACTCCCTCAGGGGCGAAATGCAAGGCTAGGAAGAGAGAAAGACAAAAAGTGAACTCCTGTCACTCAGTATTACCTAGAAAGGAAATGGATTCACCATTTTTTTCAAGCAGGTTGTGCAATTCTCTTATTTTCCAGACTAAGCTGCTGTTGAATTCTTTGATTAATCTCCATGACAGCTGTCTGTTACTCTAAGGCTGGATCTGTGAAGTATTCTGTCACTATTTACACACCCTCATGTTGTTCCAAACTGTTATTTTGAACACAAGAAATATCTTGAAGAATGTTCACAATGCTTTTTCCAATACAAAAGTAACATAGATCTGTGAATCCAACATTGGCTCATTGGAAATGTATGCTCGCACGTTGAAATGACCACTGGAGGTAATAAAACTACGGTGGCCGAGAGTGTTCAACGCGCTGCAAATGAGAAAACACATGCAAATATATAAAAACACCAACGAATTAAGAAAACATCGTCATCAATTTTACACAACACGTGCGCTCCAAATAATCACAACACAACCAAATACGGAACGCGCTGCAAATACGGAAACGCGCTGCAATTACAGAAACGCGTTGCAAATACGGAAATGCGCTGCAACTAAAGAAACGCGCTGCAAATATTCACAACACAACGGAAATGAACGGAAAAAGACTAACAACAGTGAGCATTACATACATTTTTATATTTTTTATTTTTAATGTTTGAATGATTTTTCACATAAATATTAATTATATGATAAGAATAAGACCGTTTCTTTTTACTGACTGTATTACAGCATAAAGAATAAATGAGAAATTGAGCAATATGTTAAAAATATACAATTTTCAATATAAAAAAACCATGTAACGTTATTTTGCTTTGAGATATTTCCTGAACCTTGATGTTATTTAGTTGTGATATTATTAATTAATTGTGATATAACGAAGTAATTATACTAACGTTTCCCAGTTATTTCTGTATTTCAGAATATTTAGGCTAAAAATATCCAAAGGGCCAATGAATTATTCGATCAGAATTTTAAAATAAAGTAAAACAAACTCACTTTTCAGGTCATGGACAGACGACGACACCACTGATGAGGTCTTTGCCAGCCAGCCGGGTCCGTCACTTTTTGTGGTCCCCTGGAATCATTTCCGTTGTGTTGTGAATATTTGCAGCGCGTTTCTTTAGTTGCAGCACATTTCCGTATTTGCAACGCGTTTCTGTAATTGCAGCGCGTTTCCGTATTTGCAGCGCGTTCCGTATTTGGTTGTGTTGTGATTATTTGGAGCGCACGTGTTGTGTAAAATTGATGACGATGTTTTCTTAATTCGTTGGTGTTTTTATATATTTGCATGTGTTTTCTCATTTGCAGCGCGTTGAACACTCTCGGCCACCGTATAAAACACAACTTTTACTCCTTTTTCACAAAAAACTTGCTTGTTTGCTCTGCAGGTACAGTGTTGCACGCTTGCGATGCATGAAACACAAGTCATTTCACTCGACAAAAGAGCTTAAAGGGATACTCCACCGGGTTTTCATATTAAACTATGTTATTCCCTTAACTAAGACGAGTTGATACATACCTCTCTTGTCTCAGTGCGTGCACTCTATCGCTCTGTATTGCCGCAAAGCTATGTTAGCACTTAGCTTAGCCCAGTGTATTAAATATGGGCCAAAAAGAGAAGCGACCAAATACTTCCTCGTTTTCCCTATTTAAACACAGTTACTTGATTAGTGTAACTCGACCTACGCTGATGACAAAATAAAACGTGTTTTTCTAAGCGTTTAAAATTGATGACTATATTGTATGGCGGAATACCATACAAAAGTGCTTTAGAGCCCTTCGACTTGGCGCAATAATACCTTCACTCGTGCAAAGTCCTCTCCCCCTCCCTCTTATTTCCGTCAATACCATAGGGTCAATACAACCAACGTGACATGCGACAAGCGGGAAAAACCGATCATGAAACCAGATTCGATTTCTTTTTTAATTAGCTCATTTGCTATTCCAGGCTCTGCTAAGGCGGACTGAAGGTTAGCACATATAACATTTTGCGTAGGATGACTTTTCTATGCTGAGTTTAAAGCCTTGCTTGAGACCTGTCAGTAATTAATTTGTGAAGTTGGCATCTGGGTAGTGAGATAATTCTTCGGCTATACGAAAAACATTCAGAGGAGTCGAGAGATAGTTTTTTTGCGTTTTTATTGACAGATTTTTTGACTGGGCATTTCACACGGGCATGTGCGCCGCCGCAGTAATCACAGACGTGGAGAAAACGACAGCGTTGTCTTGGGCATCTCCATTCGTTGAAGTTCCCGCAAACTTGTCTGTCGGGTGCCAAGTGTGGTGCTTTGATTGAAGAATCTCTTGTGTGACGCGGAACGTAACTTGTGGATTTTATGGCGTTCTGCTCTGGGCAGGGAGGGATCGATGGATTGATTTGGGGGCATGCCGTGGTGGCATGGATTGTGGATCTGCAAATTGCGCAGGAGATATTTCTGCACCCGAGGAAGACTCGGTTATGGAGATCGGTGTCCAACGCTCCCCAATAGGGACACTGATTCCATTGGGAAACGCGGACGGCGCATTTTGCAGAAAACAGCTTGTGGTACGTTTAAAAATGACTACCCCCGTAAGACAACGCAAGCTCCGCTATGACAGACAGATGTACGAGATGTAACCTGTGAGTTATTTTTTAGAGTGACTGAAATGTCGCCGCAGTCTACTTGGCGATTGGACTCGGCCGGGGGAAACAAGGACAGGTGAGAACCCAAAAGAGGATTTGGGCTCGGATGTTATTCGTCACTGGAGGAGGTTCCGTAGCAATTGCATTCGGAGGGGCTGGTTGAGGAGTGGCTGAGAAGAGAGAGAAAGGAGAACACGCTTGAAGAGGGTTAAAGGGATGGAAAGTCGGGGCTGTGGCCGTTTGCGGAGGCATCCTCAAGCAGAGATCGGCCCCCGGGTTAGATGGAGGAGGAGGAATGGGGAGAGCATAGTGTGGAAAGGGAAGGGGAAGGAAATGTGCCGGTGATTGACCGGCTAACGGAGGCATCCTCACGTTAGGGTGAGCACCTGGCACTTGAGAAGGAGGATAACTGAAAGAAGTAGAAGGGAATAAAAACGTTTGGGGATCCTGTAAGAAAGTGGAACGGCCAGTATCTAGAGCAGTGTTTCTGTTCCAACCCCATTCCTGGCGGCACACCAACACTGCGCGTATTCTTTATCTCCCTTATCAAACACACCTGATTCAACTCATCAGCTCATAATCACATGGGTGAATGAGCTGATGAGTTGAATAAGGTGTGTTTGATTAGGGAGACAAAGAATACGAGCAGTATTGGTGTGCCGCCAGGAACAGGGTTGGGAAACACTGATCTAGAGTGTGAGGTACAGCAGTGGGAGGGGCTGAGTTGGGGAGTTGGCCTGGAGGAGGTTGGCGCCTTTCCGAGACAGGTTCCGGGGCGCGGCCCTGGCTAGCGGAAGGTCTGTGACGTCGTGGCGCGGGGGCAGGGCCCGGAGCTGCAAGTGAGGAAGGAGGTACTGCGGGACGAACGATTGGGGTCCGGCGAAGGAATTGGAGCTGAAACCGAAGGGGGAGAAGATTGTAAGGTAACATATAAATTAAATATTTCTGCTTTTTTCATTCTGTGGGAGAAATTTGCATCAGAATTAATTAGGGCTTGTCTTAGCCCCTTAACTGTCCACTTCCCTATGGGAGGGATGTTGTAGATGGGAAGGCGCGGAAGAAGACGATGATGAAGATGATAAATTCCTCGCTGGCGGTGGTGAGGGGAGTCTTCGGCATCTTGGAGTATGCGGGAGAGGAACTGGAGCCCCGTATAAGGATGGAGGCTCGATGTTGTCGTTGGCTGCTGGAGAAGGAAGAGTCACTGGATCTGCGTTTTGCAGTGGAGATGATTCGGAGATGAACGAATCATCGTCGGAGGGGAAGAGCTCTAACTCGGACATGACTGCACGGAGGCGGAGTCAAATGCTGAGAAATTAGTCATGAGACAGGAGGTAAGGGAAGGCTTTATTTATACTGGCTTCTTCTTGTGCTGATTGGATGATTACCTGAACATGCTCCTCCAGAACCTTGTTACTCAAAACTTCATTTGATGAAAATATTCCAGGATTTTTCTCCATATAATGGACTTCAATGGCTACCAAACCGTTCAAGGTCCAAAAGACAGTTTCAGTGCAAACTTTCAGTGCAAAGGACATTGAACGATTCCAGACGATGAATAAGGGTCTTATCAAGCGAAACGATTGCTCGTTTAATAAAAAAAAAAAAGTTTTATAAGCTCAAATGGTCGCTTTGCTCTGTTCTGTGATGTGCGTTCATGACTCTCCTGTTCGAACTTGTTCATCAAAATGAACAAATCTTTTCCCGAATCAACTCGTTCATTTCGTTCATTGAATGAGTCACGAATGCGCATCACAGAACAGAGTAAGGTGACCATTGGAGCTTATAAAACTTAAACTTTGTTATTTTTTTAAATGAGTGATTGTTTCGCTTGATAAGACTCTTATTCATCGTCTGGTGTTGTTTAAAGCCCTTTGAACAGTTTGCACTGAAACTGCTTTTTAGACCTTGAACCGTTTGGTTCTCATTGAAGTCCATTATATGGAGAAAAATGCTGGAATGTTTTCATACAAAACCTTAATTTCTTTTTGACTGAAGAAAGAGTGACAGGGATTTCTTGGATGACATGGGGGTGAGTAAATTATCAGCAAAAGTTTTTTTGTTGTTTTTTTTTAAAGTGAACTACTCCTTTAACATTGCCGGTTAGGTTTGCGGTATGGTTTAATGTAAGGGGTAACGCTATAGCGCATTAACGTTTTATTCCCAATCAATGGACTTTTCATTTCCAAACTGCAGAAATACATGCATATCTTGCCAAATTCATAACCATCAGTTTCAGAGAAAATTAAACGCGCTTTTAGTGCATTCCACTGAACATTTCGCGTTCATTGTACAGTGACGTGCAAGAACATCATATCATTTTGCAGATAACGCATTTTTTCCCAATGGGTCTGGGTTGATGAGTGCATAATAAAGTCATAAATATTGAAGTTGTGAGATGAAATCATAATTATGTGACATGAAGTCACAATTAACTTTTTTATTTGTATTTTTTTTTTACTCTGACACAACAACAGGCTATGATATGAAGAAGATTAAACAATGACAGAATTCTAGATTGGAATGAAAATGTGTGAGAAATAAAAAGATGCAGCGCTCATTCAGAGGAATAGACAATTCGCTGATGTCCAGGTTGTACAATTGAGTTTCTATATATGAAACACCTGGTGTACCATCCGTCATTGTACGTGGAAATAAAGACACAATTAGAAGAGGAAACAAAGATGAGATTCGGAGCTCCAAACAGCAGCAATATAATTATGAAACAAACACCCAATCATAAGAAAACAGAGGAAATAGGACACACTGATAACTATGGCATGTCAATGGTGTTACGATTACAAATCCTACAGCTTAAAGTCAACATGAAATCAAATTAATACACATTCCTGGTTTCTGTGCCTTAGGCGCAAATAGCTATTTAAGCAATTGGTACAGTACATTAACGTAAAAATTATGACAATAATATAAAATAACGTCAAAAAAAGCATAGTTTTCATTACGTTTCTTAACATAAATTTATGTCTGGCTTTATTATGGTAACTCCCACTTTTCACAGTCCATTCAAAATTGTCACAAACTATATTTTATTACATCACACATTGGAAGCAAAACAGGTGGTGAATTCTGTTTCATGTTGACTTTAATGTTTCAATGACAGCTTTTATCGGAAATGGTTGGATTGTGGGTAGTTAACATTTATCAGAGTTAATTCTTTGCTGCTTTATATGCTGATATATGAGCTACATACAAGCAAAACAAAAATAAACCATTGAAACTTTTTCCATTCAGCTGGAGGAAAACAACTAGATAAAGCCAGACAAACATTTAGGTTAAAGTGTTTTGTGCCAACAATGTGAATCTCAGTTGATGTTCCAAGTGTTACTTGGCTCTCGAAAATCTTCAAACAAGAGTTTTAGAAGTGAAACCGCAGAGATAGTGCTGAAGATGCGTCTCTTGGGCGTTTTATGTACTGTAGTTGTGAGTATTGATGAAGGAATATCACAATGATACCACGTCACATTGTCTGAGTCATGTGACGACAGTAACGCAGCATTCTGTCAACTTTTCACAGAATGTCAGACAAAACATACAATGTGTCCAAAGATGGTTGCTGGGATCGAATGGCCTTTTCACAATGGCCTTATACGTTCCAAGTTGCTACATAAAGTTCAAGTACAAGCATTAAAAGATCTCAGTCTTCTTTCAGGTACTCTCTGAAATTCCTGAGCGTGAGAACTATAGCCGTTGCAAACAGGGTTCGCTGGCTGTAATTGGCTCTTTTTTCTATTGTTGAGCCGGAATACATTGCTACAGACTAAAAGCCCTTTCACATGACTCGTGTCAGGGCTTTAACACAGCCCTCTGGACGCTTTGACCTTCACAAAGGCAATTTTATGAAGTTGCTAGGTAGTAAACAGTGAATAGTGAAGGCCAACAGAAGAGGTGACGTATTTGAGCTTAACTCTTTCCCCGCCATTGACAGAATTTTACATCATTTATGGGACAAATAAAAAAAAAAAAAAAAAAAAAAAACGCTAGTAGGGAAAGAGTCCAAAACAAGAAAAAGTCCAATGCTAATATTTCAGCCTAATGCCTGGTTCAGATTACACGATTTTGGCTCGATTTTGGCACGATCCATTTACGTAGGGTGTCGTGGGGATTCGTAAACGACAACAGGCGTCGGGACGCAAGATTCAATCGTATCATTTCGTATAGTGTGTCATAGTGGGCGACAACCTACGTCGCGTCTGCGATGCTTCATGACTTCACGACAAAAAGACTAGCATGTTTAATTTTTTTAACGGTCGTCCACGACGGTTCCGTCACATGTATGAGGTTGACCAATAGGAGCACAAGCTTTTCTGTAACGTTACACAACTTTCAAAAAAAGACAAAACGAAAGAGAGACAATGGTGCTAACGTTAAAACTAGAAGTAAAAATATAAGAAAACAATATTTTACCTCAAGTTCTCTTTGGAGGATTGACAACCCATACTGTCGTCTTCGAGCAGGGTTCTCAAGTCTCACGCAATGGCCGTGAGACACGCAATTCAACCAGTTCACACTTTGTATTTCTCACGCTGAAAAGGCAATGCCGAGCAATCCAGGAACTCACTCGCTACGAGTTTCGCCTTCTCGATTACATCACGCGCCGTTAAACACGGCATGTGATGACTGGTCAGAAAGTAACGGGTAGTCTGACATGTCTTGTCCACGACGCGACAAGATTTTAGGAGCCAAAATCGCGTAATCTGACACAGTGACTATCGTAACAGACAAAAAAAATCGTGTAATCTGAACCAGGCCTAAGGTAAGCGTGGAATCCAGATGTGCCGACACTATGTTGCTGTCAGGGCAGCTATAATGCATCAAATGATGATCAAACAATGGAGTAGAGTGTCATACATGGCCATTTATGCTTCTTCAGTTCACCTTGTAAAGCATGCCAGATTGTGGTATTCCGCAGGGAATGAGAAAAATAATGTATTTATTATGATTTTTGGCAATGGTTGTGCCAAGATTTGCAAATTAAGTGCTAAAACAAGAACATGCTAATTAATGTTGCTACAGGTGGGCGCAATTCATTAGCGAATTCACCTTGAAATATTGAAAACATGTTTTTACTGATCTAATCTTGTTTTAATTTTTTTCATGTGATACGTCATGCTAATTAATTATATTATGTTTCAAAAGATCAGCCGAAAATGAGTTCATGTAGTGTAACACGCGGCGCTTCTGGGTTGTACGTCAGAACGTAGGCTCACTATTGGCCAGCATCACACGCATCACAAACATGATCAGCGTCGGCCAATATTGAGCCTACGTTCCGACGTACAACCCTGAAACGCTGTACTGTTACAGCACAGTCTCATCCCAAGACGTCATATAACTGACGTTTTGGGACGTCTTTTTGACCATACGTCAATATTCGCCTTTTTAGGGCCCCCTTAAACGTCGGTAGATGAGGTTATGGGATCCTAACTCTACCCCAGACCTAAACCTAACGCTAAACCTAACCCGTCACCTAACTGACGTTAAAGGTAAAGCGTCAGTTGTATGACGGCCCGGGATCGCCATCTACCGACGTTTAAGGGGGCCCTAAAAAGGCGTATATTTACGTATGGTCAAAAGACGTCCCAAGACGTCAGTTATATGATGACTTGGGATGAGACTGTGTTAATTGTTACACTACGTGGCCCACAAAGCAGAAAATGAAGAGTTGAATAAAGACGTTATTTTTTGTTGTATTTTGTTGTATTTTTTGTTATAAAAAGTATTTTCGTCGCTTGACAAACTTATGGTTGAGCCACTGTAGTCACTTGGACTATTTTAAAGGAGTAGTTTACTTTGAAAAAAAACTTTTACTGATAATTTACTCACCATGTCATCCAGGATGTCGATGTCTTTCTTTCTTCAGTCGAAAAGAAATTAAGGTTTTTGATGAAAACATTCCAGGATTTTCTCCATATACTGGACTTCATTGGGAAACGGTTCAAGGTCCAAACGAGAGTTTCAATGCAGCTTCAAAGGGCTTTAAACGACACCAGACGATGAATCTATCTTATCTAGGACCCTTCGAGTCATGACTCATTTTTTAAAAAAAACAAAGTTTAAGTTTTATAAGCTCAAATGGTCGCCTTGCTCTGTTCTGTGATACACGTTCGTGACTCTCCTCTTCGAGCTCGAAATCAAAATAAACAAATCTTTTTTTTCGTGTCATTTGGTTCATTCAACGAACGAAATGAACGAGTAGAATTGGGAAAAGATTTGTTCATTTTGATAAACGAGTTTGAACAGGAGAGTCACAAACACTCATCAAAGAACAGAGCAAGGTGAGCATTTGTACTTATAAAACTTAAACTTGTTTTATTTATTTTTTAAATGACCGGATGTTTCACTTGATGAGACCCTTATTCATCGTCTGGTGTCGTCTAAAGCCCTTTGAAGCTACAATGAAACTGTCTTTTGGACCTTGAACCGTTTGGTTCCAATTGAAGTCCATATATGGAGAAAATCCTGGAATGTTTTCATCAAAATCCTTAATTTCTTTTCGACTGAAGAAAGAAAGACATAGACATCTTGGATGACATGAGGCTGAGTAAATTATCAACAATATTTTTAAAAAAAAAAGTGAACTCCTTTAAACATTGTATTTTTCAACAGAGAAGCCTATGGAGGAGTGATCCAGCTCTCAGATTTAAGAGAGGGGGTTGGAACAACATGAGGGTGAGTAATTACTTTTGCCTCATTTTTGGATGAACTAACCCTTCATGTTCCAACGTTTGACCCAAGCGCCAACACACTTGGGAACAATGCTACAAGTCATGTGAAAGAGCCTTATTTCTTTCTACATTCTTAATTTACACACATATATCAGTTAAAATAAGTGACATAAAAGACATTTTCAAAGACGTGGTGATAAGGAAGTAAATCACATTTCACAGGGATACAACATCAGCCACATAAGTGGGGGAAGAAACAGTTTGTGGGAAATGGTACTGCTTAAATGTATATATATATATATTTTTTGTTTCAAATGTTTGTATACCTGTAGGGAATCTAAATGATCGATATAAGCACAAATGTTTACTCTAGCCCTAAGAGTGCAAAAAGTCCACGGTGGAGGGTGTCCTCGTTTTGGCACGTACGTCATTTTCCAGTCAAAAGCATACACACACATACACACTAAATAGACATCATAGGATAATAAAAGCCAAAATGGTGATTTTACACTTAAAACCAGCTCCCACACAAAAGCAAGTGTCAGTGGAATTCGGGTCTCACTTTTTTTTTTCTTCGTGAAATCATTTTGTCTATAACAAAATGCACCAGAGAAATCCCGTCAAGGACATGTACTCAGCAATATAATCTCAACGAGTGTCCAGAAAGACGAAAAACCGTTAAGAAATTTGTTAAAACTACATAACGTTTCAAAATACACCGCGATTACGTAAATCGTATTTTCTTATTAGTTGTTTTCACGTATCTGCAAAGTCAAGAAAGTCTTCATGTCTGTTACTTTAAATAGATGTATATAGATAGCTTTTTTCATTATATTTCTTTCATGTATATACATATGTAGATAAATACTGTAAAAGTGCGCCTGCAGTTTTGTTGGTTTTTACTCTACATCAGGCTACGAGAGCCACTTGGGGTCCTCTGCAGTGCGAGGCGGGGATCTGGGGGTATATACTGGTGAGGGTGGTTATACGGCGGTGGTGGTGGAGGCAAAGGAGGCTGCGAGCCGTCGTTCCCCCCCTGGTTGCCTCCGCCGTCGGGCGAACGCACTGGTGTGGAGAGCACAGACTGGATGAGCTGGTGATGAGTGGGGCTCTGGCTGAGGAACGCCTCCATGCGGCCGTGGCCGCCTTTGTCCAAGACGATGACCTTGACGATTTGCTGGCACTGGATGAGCGTGTCTGGTCGTATCTCGGTCAGTGCCACGGGCTGGTAGGAGTGCGAGGGTGTGGGGCTGGCGTGCTGCAATGGAGGCTGCTGGAAGAGCTCCCTCTGGTGGTTGAGAAGGGCGGCGCTCTCAGGGCTCGACGGTGCCGCGTTGAGCTGGTACGTCTGAAGCCTGTTGTGAATTGACACCTAGTTTAGAAAACAGTCAGAGATAGCATCATATGTTATAAGACTGTTCTCCTTCTACCGCCATCAGCCCTCCGGTGAACACACATCACAAAAGACATGCGTAAAGTGTTGGGTGGCACAAGGGGTTTGCTCGGTGTCTTGCAACTCGGACAGAGGGTGGGAAGCTGGAATCGGGGATGCAGACGTGGAGGGTTTCGGGGGCCGTGTGTTTGTGTCTCTGAGGTGCGTGGTGGTTATTAAGAGGACACTGAGGGCCCCTGTGTCTCCCTTGGAAACCACTTGAGCATTTTAGGGGTAGAGAATGAAGAACAATTCAGGGAGGGAGGGAGACAAGAAAGGGTGGGACAGGTTAAACAACGGGAAGGGTGTAGTTGGACAACTACGGACGACACACATCTGAACGCATGCCATTGCTATTTCTAACACGTAAGGTCTGGGGCTTAAACAAGAGTTTGCCAGGACAACTCTCTCAACTCTACTCAACTCTTTCTAACCATCTCCTGGACTCTAATGAAATGTCTCCACGATTGTCTGGGATTGATGACTTTGAGGAGTGATGAACGTAGTTCACAGGTGAAAAAGTGAGTTAGTCGAGCTTGGTCTTAGAATAGATGGTGGCTCTCGAGGTTTAGCTTGAGGGCTAAAGTGAGGGCGTCTTCATTTCGTGAATCAATCTTCTTGACTGTTGGAGTTAGGGCACAAATTGACTTTGAGAACGTAGAGTGTGGGGGCTTCAGGTGAGGTAAACACTGTGTTTGTGAACAGAAGTTTCTATGATGGTTCTGTCCGCGCAGTCTCATCCCAAGACGTCATATAACTGACGTCTTGGGACGTGTTTTGACCATACGTCAACATCCGCCTTTTTAGGACACCCTTAAACGTCGGTTAGATGACGTTATCGGATCCTAACCCCACCCCAGACCTAAACCTACCCCGTCACCTAACTGACGTTAAAGGTAAAACGTCAGTTGTATGACGGCCCGGGATCGTCATCTAACCGACGTTTAAGGGTACCCTAAAAAGCCGGATGTTTACGTATGGTCAAAAGATGTCCCAAGACATCAGTTATATGACGTCTTAGGATGAGACTGTGTTAGTTCCGTAGGTTTTACCTAGTTTTAGGTATTTTCAAGCCAATCTCACTGCAAATTGCTAAATCGTAGATATTTTGCGAATTGCCCCATTCGTATGAATGTGTACGAATCACTTACCCTTGACCCTGCCACATAAACCAACAGTCTCATGAAGATGCGTATCTATACCACGAATGTCATTTCACGTGGCATTTATACACCAAAAATGGTTTTGCTTGTTTATGCTATGCACTAAAAAACCCTGGGGTAGGTTTAGGGGGGGGGGGGGGGGGGGGGGGTGGAGTTTGTGCGTATTATACGCCAAAAATTGCGTATCATATGCACGCGAAAAACGCGTACCATATACACGCAAAAACTGTTTTTGCCGTATAAATGCCACGAGAAATGACATTCGTGCTATAGATACGAACTTTCATTGGGCTTCCTAAACCTACCCATCACAGACAAATTTATACGAATTAACCACTTCGTACTCACTCATACAAATTCGTACGATTTGGTCGTGTAATAGAGTTGGTATTTTAGTTTTAGAATATTAGGGCTGCCTTATTATTATTATCATTTTAGTTAAATGGATTTGAAATGTTGTTGTTGTAAATCTGCATAGACTTCATTAATGCGTAAAGTGCAAAAAAAGTGTCATACTGCAAACTGCTGATAAATTATGAAATAATAATGCTTTCAGTATAAATATGACTATGCTGAAGCTGGGCAACCCTCCAAACCCTCAAAAGTTGGTGTCTGCAATTTTTAGGTCAAGTTCATCTCAAACTTACAACCCTGTCCAGCTATCATGTGTCAATCACTGCCATCCATAAGAGCTTGAGCATGTTTTATTAAATGTTATGGCTAAATTGGCAGGTGGCTCAACTAGTCTATGGTGGTTGGACACCTTGTTTCTCTTTATCCTTCTCTCTTTCGCCCTCTCCTCCAGGATATGGCTGGCGTTTCCTCTGACCCCTCTGCTGCCTGCGATGTGTTCTGACAGCCGGTGCCCTTCAGGGGTTCGTGGGGTGCTGACATTTACATGTGGCATGATTAAGGTGAGGGTTTTCAGTGCCAGACAGGAAGTCGCTGCCACTCTGATCATGTTCAGGCTAATAGCAACCCTTTAATATGTTACATCTAATGGTAGCAGAAATGGAAGTATGACTGCAAAACAAACATGCAGACAGTGCTGGTGGATATAGAATTGTTATTATATATATTATTTTATTTTTTGGGGCAATTCGGTAACTTTGCTTGAAGGTGTGTGCATGAGACTAACATGACACCTTCGTAATCATGACATGACATATGTTATGAATATGAAGGAAGTTTTAAGCAACTGACAGTTTGTGACAACTGTCACAGTTATGCCATTTTTTTAAAGCTACACTGTGTAACTCTTTTAGTTTATTCTTAGCTAAAAACACTTAGTTCTTTCAAAAATATATGTGCTCATTAATGTAGATTTACTTCGTTCAAGTAATAAAGTATTCTCGTGAGTGTATAATATTCCATTGAAAATACATACGGGTGAGGGGTTCTAATGTCGGTCGCCATGTTGACCCTCCATCTTGAAAGTACATTAGCCAAAGAGGGACATACCCGTTAATTCAAGCTTCGCCTTTCGCGTTTAAGTTTGAGTTAACACTCACGGACGAGGTCGAACTGGAAGCCATGTTAATCTTGGACTACATCGGCCACTATAGGAGTTAAAACGAAATCGGAATTGAGAGGAACAGAAACTAATATTCACTGGATGGTCATATACGTTTTCACCACTAGATGGGGGTAAAAATCACACAGTGTAGCTTTAAGTCTGTATGACCAAAAATGACGGAGTATTTGAAGTCTGTTTTGCTGCTATGTGAAAAAAATCGAGCCTGACACCAGAGGGTTAAGTTCACATACTCGTTTCTCTGAAAAACACTTCTACGGCCAGTTATTTTACTTTGAAATGTGCGTTTCTAGGCTGGAATGTTTGTTATTGTTTTGGTCTGCGATACTGCACATTGCCAATTTGCCGATTTTCATTGTCCATTGCGCTGGTTCATGTTCTGTGTGCTCAAACTGGCCGTCCAGTCTGAGGAACAGGTGGCGGGAGAAATGACGATCGATATTTTGAATTCGACGGCAGTACCTATTTCGACCACTAGTTGTCATTCATACATACTGCACCTTTAATTGTGCTGAATGTGCACTTTTGTAGTGCACTTCCAATCTTAAAAGTATATTTTAAGACTATTTTTAGAAAACTATTTAGAAACCTTTTAGACATATAGTCATGTTTGAGGGAGAGTTTAGTCATGCTGTTTGCATTGAGCTACCACAATGATGGAAAGCTTGCATAGTGTGGATTGAAACACTCTCTTCTATCCATTTTCCCCTGAACAGTTTGATGCTGCTGAACGGTTTTCTTCACACTTGTATAAAGCTGCGCCTCTGTTGGCGATGCTCTTGAAAGTCTCCTCCACACTGCAGTGTTTAATTTAACAGGAGGGGGCAGCAGTGCACAGATTAGTTTTACCTCCAGGGGGCTTCTGTTGACTTTGGGTTTGGCGGCGATAACGTTTAGATTGGCTTGAGGGGAAGTGGAAGGTCGTCTGGTTGAGGACACTGCATTTTCACTCCAGCAGGAACATATGGCTGTTGTAGCTTGTTAATTCCTGTTCACTAACTTAATGTGTTCTTTGCGCTGTGAGCTACTGACGCTGTTTGACGGATGCTTCTACGGGTCTGTAGGGACTTACCTGCGAGAACACTGAGCTCTTACCTCTACTGCATTGTGTCCGCTCTGTGATGTGTTCAATTCCTGTTTGCCTGTGAGAAAAGAAATCCAGGTCAGACTAAAGATTGAGGAATGGTTGGATACATATAGTACCACTGTATACTATAAGGATGCACTCTAAAAAATGCTGGGTTGTTTTAACCCAATTTTGGGTTAAATATGGACAAACCCAGCCATTGGGTTAAAAATGGAATTTAAAAATGTAACCCAATGGCTTGCCTTGACCATATTTGAACCAAAAATCATCAAGTAAGTGTTTTTACACATTTTTACATTTTACCAAAATAATAACAAAAGGATGTAATATTTTAAGAAATATATAGTATTTGTGAACTAAATTTCAGAATCCATATTTTTTTCCCTTTGACATTATTTTATGACACTTAAGTATATATTTTGCCCTAAATTGTTAGAATTGATATTTATATACTTATTAAATCTTCTAAAATATGATTCTCATAAATGACAAAAAACGCAATTATTTAAATTAAACAAATACTACTAGTAGTTACAAGTATAGTATGTCTCTAAACCACAAAAACAATGGAAAAAGTGCTTTATTATCCCAAGTATAGGCTTCTTTTTCATTTTTCTCTTTTTATGTGAAGTTAAATCAAGTCACCCTTATTTATATAGTGCTTTATACAATACAGATTGTTTCAAAGCAGCTTTACAGTGATAACAGGATAATTATTAAATGATTCAAACAGGTCATTTTGGGTACAGTAGCTCTAAAAGAAAAAAAATGTGTTCATCTGAGGTCACTTCAGTGTTTAATTAGTTCCATTGAAAAGTCATCAAATATTAAACTAGTTAATTTTACCTATAAAGCAGTTCTGCAGAAAACAGTGATGTCATCATTACACTCAGTTCAGTCCTCATCCAATAGTGTCATCACAGTCGAATCAATAATATTAAGAGAAATATAATTTTATTTTGTAGTGAATTTTACCTGGTGTTTTAATATTTTTTTATTCACGGGTGGTTCATTAGACTGTATTTTTGTTTGACTTTTGAGGGGTGTTTGAGGTTTCAATACACTACTGTACTGAAACTCACATCAATAATACAACCCAAGACAAAATCAAACAGATGTAGAATGCATGTAATCATCCTTGTCTCCATCTCAAAAAACTGTCGAACTCTGTTCCATAACCTAGCTATATATATAACATAACCTAGCTAACTCACTTTTACCTCATCTACTGTCTAGGCCGAGCCTAACTGGGGCATTCATGAATCCTAAGGGCGCCATCATGCGTTCGTGGTTGTCCCGTTGGGAAGGAACTGTTTCCACAATAGCACTGACAGATGTATCGCTTTTATTTTGTTTTCATTTTTTTTATTTAAAATATTCACAAACTTGTGAATTATATCATGAACTAATTAAAATTAACACTGAGAGGGGCACAAATTAGATCTGAGGGGGCAATGTCTCTTCGTGGTGCCGGGCCAGTAAGTTAGCGTCTAATGCTTTAGACGCTAGCTAACGCTAGCTTTAAGTAAGCTAGCGTCTAAAGCATTAAGCTAACTAATGGAACTTTTCAGTGACTAATCTGAAACACTGTAAACAGACAGCAACTTTGTACAGCAAACAGATAGTGTGTACACAAGATGCTAGAGTTTGCCGTTAGCAAGTTGCTAGGCTAATGAAGCCTTGTAAGCATATCAAACAGTGAAATGCTAGTACATTTAATCCTTCATGCATATTTAATGATTTCATCCACTATCTTATCGCAGTGGTTTCTGGGATTGCTTTATCTGCAAGGGGGATATTGTCTGGAACTGAATTCTTTTTTTGAGTTTTGATGATATTTTAAATGTATAGCACACACTGTGAATCCTGCTGGTAATACCTGAACAGATGTTGAATGCAAATGGGAAGAAATACAGCAGATAAATGTATGTCTGAGTGTTGTTTGTTGTAAATTACCGGGAGAACCTTGTCTTCCCTTCAACTCAAGTTGAGTCCCGTTGTTCTTGATGGAGTGAGTTTTGGCTCCCTGTTGTTTCTCCAACTCCCCTACAAAGACAGTGAACAGAGACGAGGAGAGTTGTAAGTCCATAACACATACCTACACACACTCTCTATACAGACTAACAAACAGGCATACAACAGCTAAACACAACAATTTGCTCACATGCTCTAAAACTTGAGCCGTCTGGCCCTAAACAGCAGAGATCCCATTCACTATACTTACACTCAGGGCTTGATGATAATTGCCTTTCATTTCTAATCAAGCTACAAAAGAGTTTTTCCCTTGTCCGATAGAATTGTAGGAAGGCTGTAGCTCTACGTGAGGACTTTTTAAAGAGGAATATACTCTCTGATTTAATGAAACCATTAGAAAGGAATTAGCATAGATAAAACATGTGAGTGCGCAACGAATACTTGACAACAAATCATCTGGATGATAAAACAGAGTATGCCACACAAGTAAACATTTATTACCATAATAAGTTGAAGGATTAAAGGAGAATGAGATTCCTGAGAATAGAGAAGGTATGCAGATAGCTATTGAAAGAAAATACTGTATATTACAATTAATTATAATAATAATTGTGATGATTTTTTTTTAAATCTAGTTTGTTTTATGTGATTATATGATTTGTGTGGTTTTTTGTTTATAAAAAAAAACGTTTATACCATCTTCAACAAAAGTTTTAAGTTAATTTTTCATATTATTAATTATTGTGTAATATAAGTAAGTAATTTAAGTTTGGCTATTGGCTACAATTGTTATTGTATTTCTTTCAGGTTGATCTATGTTTTTGAAAGTCAAAATTAACTGTCAGGGGTTATGTTCGGGTTTAGTTCTTGTCTCTTTCTTCTGTTTCTCTGTTTCTTTCTGTCAAGCTCTTGTGTTCCCCTTCTAAGGGGCGGTTTACATGACACCTTTTTCAACTAAAAACGTATAACTTTATACGTGTTTCGGCCGTTCGTTTACACGACAATGGCGTTTGGCTGCCTGAAAACGCAATCTTTTTGGAAACGGTTTCAAAGTGCAAGTTTTTGAAAATGCTCTCCGTGTAAACAACAAAAACGCGAATCTCTGAAGACGATAGTTCAGTCTATAGTGTTTCATCGCCATCTAATGGCCTGGCAGCAGAATACATCGTTTTTAGTCGTTTTCGTGGATCCGTAAAAATGGGGATCGTTTTGACGATGCTGTCATCTGTATGCGTGAAACTCAAAGGAAAAACGTCTAAGTTTTAAGCATATCGTTGTCGTGTAAATGTACCCTTAGTGACCTTGGTTACCAAGTAGTCTCACTTGTGTGAAATTTAGACGAACAGACGACAATGTTGTCAAAACGATTTCCGTTCTCATGAATCTGCGAAAAGAACTTAAGATGCTGTATTATTCATGCCAGGCCAGTCGTCGATGTGTACAGAAACACTATAGACTGAACACGTAATACGCATGCACATAACACAAATTCACATTTTTGTACTTTACATGGAGACAACTAAGTATCGTTTACAAAAACTTGCACTTTGAAACCCGTTTTCAAAAGTTTGTGTTTTTCAGGCCCCCAAAATGCCGCTGTCGTGTAAATGAATGGCCAAAATGCATTAAAAGTTTTCCATTTTTATTTGAAAAAGGGTGTCGTGTAAACCCAACCCGATCTCACAAGAATTCGTATGAATTTTATGAGGTGGCTAATTCGTAACAATTCGTACGACCTCACTCGTACGAATTAGTGCGGTTTTTGCTAAATCGTACATATTTTATGAATTGGCCAATTCGTATGAATTTGTACGAATGACCAACCCCTGACCCCGCCCCTAAACCTTCCCATCACGTGGGTTTGGACAAATCGTACAGGTGAGGCTGTATGAATTAGTACGAATTAGTCATTTTTTATTCACTCGTACGAATTGGTCGTGAGATAGCGTAGGTAAACCCCCATGTTTGTGTGGTTTGTTGAGTTATTTTTTAAAGCCTATATATCCCCTTACTATTCTTTGAGATACAGCAAAATTCCCAGTGTTAAATTAACACTCCTGGTGTACATATAGGACCAAATTAACACTCCTGGAGTTAAATGGACCTATATGTACACCAGGAGTGTTAATTTAACACTGGGAATTTTGCTGGTTTATTTTTGCAGTTTTCTGTCATTTTAAAACAGTTCGATTGAGAGAAACTATTGCCAAGCAAGAGCTCTAGAATGAAGCCCCATTTGGATAGCAGATTACCTGCCTCAAAAGTTTGCCTTTATGTGCTGCAATAAAGACAAAGACATGAAATACCAGTAAAAGTATCACTGCACAAGTGGATATATTCATGCTTGGGTTGAAAAGAGAAGTTCCTTTATGTGGAAAAGAAAAGATGTGTAGCTGTGTAGATGACAGCTCTCTGTTCAACTACAACTGTATTCCTGAAAGAGAGTAAAGGTGCTTATCTTTCTGTTCCCAGTGAAACTGCTGACACAGATACACAAACAGCACAAGACTTCCCATGGACCCTTGCTCTCTCTAGCACAGGATGTGATAAAAAACCAACTGGCCTCAGCAGAATACATGCTTTGATGTCCAGTGGCACTCGAGCCCCTTTCTCATTCTCATTTTGTCTTTCTCCCTCATGGAAACCGAAAGATATTTCTCTGTTCCTGCTTCCCTATCTTTCCTCCTCATTTCCTTCAGAGAATATTTGAAAGCCTGACTACAATGTACAAACGTTTTTTTTTTTTTAAATTTATTATGGAACATCAAAACAGCAAGATTCCTTACGGACAAATGCACAGGGAAAGCAAATATATACTGTAGCTACACAGCATTTTTACAAAAAAACGTAGCACAAATATACAGCAGAAGAGCCAAGACCGCAAAATGAGGATCATAAATAAATAAATGTGCCGCTCTCGCGGTTATCTTCTGTGTTTGTATTTGTTGGCTGGGTGTTGTTGTTTAGTTTAGAGGTAGAAAACTAAACTTTTGTTGTTTAGTTTAGTTTTTGTTGTTTAGTTCAATGTTTAGTTTAGAGGTAGACCGATTAATCGGTCGGCCGATTAATCGGACGATTTTTGGCATTTTTTAACATAATCGGCATCGGCCAATATCCAAGTATATCAAGCCGATTATTAGGCAGGTGCATCTGTGGGCAACCTAGTGTTTTCGTGGAACGTGTTTGACGCACGCTTCCGCTAGAGTCATTTTCCCACCGAGTGAGCAGCAGACCTAAATATGAACGCATTCAGGCACAACACTGACTGTTAGTTAGTAGCTGGATTAAACATGGTTAAAATGCTGGCCAAACAGTGTAAAGTGTGACTGTAATTCACTGTAGACTAAAAGGTCCAACAGCGGGATGCCGTTGTCTGAAGAAAATATCATTTTCCCATCTGGTGGTTGTTTTTGTCGTTCAACAGCAATTTACTAGTGAAATACGTTATTGTTAGAAGTTAAATTAAAATAAAACATAATAAATCTTATATATGTAAGCAATAAGGTACGAGAGGCTGTCCTGTATCGTGAATAAGTAACGGCTGAAGGGCGTTGTTAGGCACGACACGAACTTTTACACTTATGTCCACTCACAGACATAATTTAAAAAAGATACAATTTTTAAAGTAAATTTCGATTTATACTAGGTGGCATGACGATGGATAAGGAACAATTTGGAGAGACTTTTACAAATACGAACCGTCGTGCTGAAATGTAACATTGACACATTCGAGAAGACGCATAATGAAAAAAATACTGTGCAGCAAACCCAATGGGCAGTGAAATGCTTCGGTGACTGGTGTAGCGACAGATGTGTTGGGATTAAGCGCACGACCCTTTCTTCTCATTGTCTTTACGACTCCAACGAAAACAGTATTGGATGAGGCGAATTCGCTGTCTCTCATCAGACACCAGGACAAACTCAAAGGTGGATCATTCAGGAATCTGTTCAGGGGTGCGTTTCCCGAAAGCATTGTTAGCCAACTATGGTCGTAAGTTCCGTCGTTATCTGCATAGTTCAACGAGTCGGTGTTTCCCGAAACCATCGTTCCAACGAACATTCGCAAACAGCATCGCAAACTTGTGTGGTTTGAACGACAGCTCTTGACCTGTGGTTAGAGGCATCGTTTCTATATTTCATGACATTTGGAGGTAATAAATCCTTATTTTGAGCAAAATAAGCAAGCTGACATTCAGTACAAAAATGGAATTTACGTTTTTTTAGTTTTTCAAAAGATTTGAAGTAACATGTTTGAAGAGTGTGCATGTGCGAACGTGCTCTACTGTGTAAGAACGAGCCAAATATTGAGTCTGGTAATTAAGCAGAACAACTGAGAACAATTAAAAATAGTCCTCCGATGACATGTCTGTAATTTATATAAAACAAATCTAGCGTTAATTGGATCTCAAACCGTTTCATTAAAAGTAGTATTACTCCACCACGTGCGAAACCAACGTGGTTGAACGATACTTTGAGACAATGGGTTTCGGCAAACAGTCGTGACTAGCTAGTTGATTTTTCCAACGATGCATCGTACTATGGTAGTGAATCAGCGAACTACGTTGTTATACAGGAAACGCACCCCAGACCCGCACGTAATGCTATTGATCCCATATTTTTCTCCTTTGGAGCTTCTGACAGTTCCGTAGAAGTCACGGATAAGTGCGTTGAGTTCCGTCTTGGTGATTTGTTTAAAATCTATGCTGCAACCCTTTACTACACCAGTCATCGAAGCATTTCACTGCCCATTGGGTTTGCTGCACGGTAGAGTCTTTGTGAATGTGTCAATGTTACATTTCAGCACTTCAGAATGACGTTTCGTATTTGTAGTCTCTCCAAATTGTTCCTCAAACCGCTTATCCATCGTCATGCCACCTAGTAAATCGAAATTTACTTTAAACATTTTAACTTTTTTAATTCTTAAGTTTTTTTCTATGTTTATTTTGATAGCTAAGGGCGCAGTGATAAATAGAACCGTTGGGTGAAGCGGTCATAGCCGTGTTTTATCGTGAATAAAGCACAGCTACTGACCAATCAGAATCAAGGATTGGAACTAACCATTTTATAAAAAAAAAATTAAATCATTTAAAGTTTTTTTTTCTCTTTTTGTGATAATTAGGTTATGTCCATTTGTCTTTGTCCGTCAACAAATAAAAAAAAACAAAAATACATGTATCAGGACATTTTTTGAGGGGATAAAATGTTTTTGTTGAGAAAGTTTGTCTGTGTTAAGTAATTATCATTTTTTTTTACATTTTATCTTTCAAATAGAGGTTAAAAACCAAGCAAATATCAGCCAAATATCGGCCAAAATAAATCGGCAGCATTAATCGGCCATCGGCCGACCCGGATTTCAAAAGATCGGTATCGGCATCGGCGTAAAAAAATCGGTCGACCTCTAGTTTAGTTCGGTTTTCTTGTGTTGATTTTGCTTTGCTCATTGTTTGATTATCAGTCACACCTGTTGCTTGTTCCCTTGATTGGTTTGAGTTTGTACTTAAGCCCTGTGTTTGTTCAGTTGTGGTCTGTTCACGTCTGTGTGTTTGATGTGTGTTCTGTTCATAAGTTATAGTGAGAGATCCTGAGTAGGCTATTTTGTTGTCGTTGAATCTTGTTGTTATATCTGGACAGATCCATGTCTTTATTTCACCTGCTGCAACCCTTTTTTTCCAACTTAAAACTTAAAATATTAAGTGCTAAAGCTTGTAGTCTTAACCCTAAAACCATATTCTGGACAAATGTGGGCAAAACAGTTTGGATTTATTATTTTTTTTAAATACTTCCCTTGATTTTGGTACAAGACTTAGCTACTTTTCCTAAGTTTGCCTCCTGAACACACAATTTTTTGACTCAATTCTACAATGTTAAGTGGCTGAAAAAAAAAAACTCCTTAATCTTTTATTTGGGTCAAAAATGGGCACCAACAGAAATGAATGGGAAAAACTGTCATTTAGAGCATTCTAAAATAAGACAAAATAAGACACCAGGTGACAGAAAAGTCACTTCGTCTTTAGATTTTAGCACTAAGAACTTATTGGAATGATATTTTAAAATGTAGTTAAAAAATTTCAAAAAATAAAACTACATAGTAATTAATTTACATTGAAACATTCACATAGAAAATATGGTACTTTTTGAAGCAAATAAATTCAAAAATACGCCCAAAATTAAGAAAAACACCATAAATGGATAGACGAAACTGTATCGAAGACAGTGATATAACATTTATAATAAATAAAAATTAGGATCACACTTCTGTCCTCTGTGCCCACATTTGTCCACAATTACAGGATTTAGGGCTATAAGGTGAATATGGTTTTAGGGCTACGTTTATACCAAACTTTGAATGTTAGTGTATGTAAATATTTATTAAGGAACTACATTTTATTAAGGACGTTTTTTTAATAAGGAATAAAATATTCAACTAAAATAATATATTATTTAATATTTACAATTTATATATTTTTTTTGTGTTGAAACATACAGAAGTAATGAGACTCTCTTACTTAAATATAAATGTGTGTATCAACGTCATTTTGCCGTATATGTGTCACGATTATGTTCGGTTTGGTCAGTTCTGGTCGTTTCTGTTAGTCTCCGGTTACTTATTAGTTAATTCTCGTCCAGCTGTTCCCGTTTAGTTTCCTCATGTTCCTTGTGTATTAATACTTCCTGTTGGGTCCAGTTTGTTGTCGGGTCATTGTCTATGATAAAGTGGTTGGGTTAATATTATTTTCCAGCAAACTCCTGTGTTTCTGTCAGTGGATTTAGTCAATTCTGTTGTGTTTATTCTCCTTCATTGTCCGATGTTTCTACATAGCCAGATCATAATAATACTGAAGGATCATGTGACACTGAAGACTGGAGTAATGATGCTGAAAATTCAGCTTTGCCATCACAGAAATAACTACATAAATGTTAAAATGTTTTAAAATAGAAAACAGTTATTATAACAGATACATTTTTTGATTACGTGTGTGTGTGTGTGTGTGTGAGTGTCTAAACCATAAGTTCCTTTATGTAATATATAGTTAATTTAGTTAATTTCAAGTTTAATGGTGAAATGCTAAAATATTTGAAAGTGCATGCATTGTTGCATCCTTAGCAACATGCCTGTAGCTCAAACAGTATTGGATGGCATTAGCAACACCAAGGTCATGGGTTAGATTCCCAGGGAAGGCATGAACTGTATGCTTTAAATGCATTGTGGTGGAGAAATTTGCATGGGCAAGAGCCACTAACATTTTCCTCAGGACATTTAGTTCTATTAATCATAAGTGTCTCAGCATCTGTTTCACTGCTGCTAGCTCCAAACAACTGGGTTTCTTCAGTTAACCCAGCAAATGGACAGCATTATCCAGTGTTACCATGGGAACACTGTGCAGTATTCAAGAAAAGACTGCTGATTCACATCACGAAGCAAGAAAAAAACATGAAAAAGTATCTATTCACTTGATTGATTAATAGCCCCAGTCAAAAGAGCCCACCCACAACTCTGACACTCTGGTGCCTACAATATATGACTCAAGGTCCTTCCTTCAAGGTAAGTCTGTCTATAAAAAAAGGGTTTTGTCAGTCAAAGGGAAGCTTAGAAAAATAACGACTTTTACCTAAACACGCCCAAAATAATGTAGAATGAGGTACACATTAAAACTCACAGCCCACTCACATTCAATACGTATCTGTTCCATCTCGGACACCTCGGCGATGGACTCCTTCAGGTCCTCTACGAACTTGAGGAGCTCCTCTGCGCTCTGAGCACAGAAATTCAACACCTGCTTCTTATCAGAACCCGAACACGGAGAAACAATAGTGATGGCGTGAGGATAGACTGAAAAACAATGAGACAAAACAGAGGCATTATATTAGCAAAAACGTAGGCCGTTATTCACTGAAAATCGTTATTCAAAGAAAAAAAAATGCTAAATCAATGTCCATGACATCACAGACTATAGCACTTGTGTGTTTTCGTTTTAGGATACATTTTTGGTGCGTTTTTGCACTGTTTGGAACTTTTTGGAATCAAGATACATGCGCTTCTTTTTAAAATCAATGGGCTATAAGCACGCAAAAGTTCCGCATTTGACGCAAGGATGCTCTACAGTTTCCGGGGGATTATGGGATTACGGGATTATGGCAGAGTCTTCAAAATTGACTGTCCTCCCGTCTTTGAAACGAAACTTTCATACGTTTAGACGTAATTTTATATATAGTTATGTTTATTTAATATAATTTTAAAACGAAGCATAAACACAACGAGGGGTGTCAGTTTTATCTGTTTTTGTGACGTTTCTTTAGTATAACCATGGAGTATAAAATTCAATATATATTCTCGGTATTGCATTGGACTCTACGATCGGCAGAAGTTATCGAGCATCCTTAAACCTTCACCGGAAATACCGCCGTGCATAGAGCCCGTTGTCATTGGTCATTATAATTATTTCCATAACCTTCATCATAAAAATTTCCATCACAAGATTTTAGAAAGAATTGCCTACAACAGTAACCTAAATAGTTAGTTGGCCCTATTAGATAATATTGACGAATAGGCCACACAACCCAAGTGACATTAGCATAACCATCAGTTGATTAAAGACGCTAGGAAGATGTTTTGTTAAGCATTCGATGTGTTCTAACTGGCTTGGAAACTTCTTATGTCGTTGCAGGTTAAAAAATACCAATAAAATTCATTTATAACACATTTATAATAGAGTGTCGAAGTTACGACATCGCTCTGTAGGCCAAAACGCGGAAGTGAGTTAGCATTTTAGCACTCCCGGTTCCCTCGCTCTAAAGCCTATGGGATTTTTGAATGGGTTTTTGCTAAATCGCCTGAAATAAGATCTGTGGTGAACAAAGCCTCTAAATATTTTCACGTTTTGATCTATGACTTGAACACACAGTTATAACCTGCTTGTGTTTTTTTTTTAAAACTATTGCGTCTGATTGTGTTTTCTAAAATCTTTATATAGGCTTCAAAATGTATGATTTTTGGATTAACTTGTAAAGATTAAAAAACGTGTAAGGGTCACAACTCTTTGTTAAACACAGATCTTATTTTTAGCGATTTTCCAAAAGTCTATGGGGAAAATCGCTTTGCAACCGAAGGAACCCATGCGCCGCTAGCTACCGAGTTGTCCTACAAAGTGACGTCATCACTTCGGCACGGCACACTATACCATTTCTGATTTCTTGCACCGTTAGCACTCATAAACCTTATCAACTCCATCACTACAGTGAGTGGCTACTCAGCAATCATTCTGTGTATTTTATTGTGGCTGAAAACATGTTTGTTTACTTGTTGATTTACTCTTATCACGTCCAGTCTGTTCAGTCAATCATTACAGATTCGAGGGGCAAAATATGAGCGTTTGCCATAACACTCTCATCTCGCTTAATTACAGCCCAGCTGCCATGAATGTTTGTGTGTGTGTGTGAGAGAGAAAGCAAAAGAGTGGGAGGAAGACAGAAGTGCTTGTGGCCACCTTAATTGGAAAATGAGAGGGTGCCTGTCATCTTCATTTATCATGTGGTATTCTTTTTGTTGGAAGTAAATCAGTGAAGTGGGCGTTTTGAAAGGCACAAAATTGTCTGGATCTTGTATGAAGTTTTTCTTCACTCCATAGTGACCAGGTTACTTACACTGCCCTACAAAGCTAAAAAGAACAGTCCAACACAATTCTAAAACTGAGGGGGAAATTTAGGCTTTTAAATTGATTTTTGATCTTATAACAATATTCTCTGAATCTGGGTCCAAATGGGCTCCAAAAATCGGAGAGTTCCTGTGACTTTGCACGCTTTTCCATATCTTTTGATATATTATACTTACTACATTAGATGTTATCTACTTTATTATGATTATATATAATACATTCCGTTATTAGTGTAACGTTTTGAGTGAAAGTTGACGGTGAGTTTCACTAAAATTGTATTTAGATTTATACGATACAGATGAACATGAATCTGACTATCTTTTATTATGTTGGTTGTTGTCCAGTTCGGAAATTAAATGTGTGGTGAGTGATACCAAAAGGTAAATGCTCTATAACATTTGAAAAACGTACCATGTACATTCCGTTACAGTTGACATAAGCAAATGTGATAACAAACACATTGTATGAAGCAGCAATGCCATTTAGCTTGCTTCTACAAGTGTTTGGGCTGTTTCTTAGTGATTTGTGTTTAAAGGGACTTTAAACACGTGCAGGTCTGTACCAGGTGAGCTTTCGAGCAAGTTTACTACATCAGAAAAGCCATACACACTGTGTGGAGCTGTTTTTTTATGCAAATGTATGGTAGAAGTGTTTTGATGACGTATAGTATTTCGGGAACCACACGAAAATAAGTCGTAAATCTGCCATGTAACCATAATTTTTGTGGAAATGAATCAAAGTTGTTGTTTTACTGTCACTAGTGCTAATTTCAGCTGGAAACTGCAGTAAAATTTAAGTATAGGTACATTTTTGTAGTTTTACACGAAAAACGTTTTACCAATGCCTGTTTTGCATGAGCTGTACGATCTTACATTCATTCTCAAACAGGTGGAACTGCATGCCCAGTAACCCCGTGGCCTTGCAGAAGGTGTAGGCAGCAGAACTTTTCTTCTTTGGACACAATTTTAATATCTGTAAAGGAAAGAGATGGAGATGTTAATTATGTTCACTATCAAAAAGAGTATAAGGCCCCGATATACTTAGTGAAATCAAAGAAAGAACTGGTGTAAAGTTGTTTTGATTGATACTGTGAAGCAGCTTTGATACAATCTGTATTGTGAAGAGCGCTATATAAATATATTTGACTTGACTTGACTTGACGTGATTTCGAACAAAATCAGGCCATAATGAACTTTGTTTGGAGTTCGTTTTGGGAGTTCGAAACAGCTTGCCAAAAGCAAACGTTTTGGAAAATTCTTTTTCTTTTTGTTAAAAACCGAGCAAAGAACAACAGTCGGAGATGTTTCTCCGCCGGCCGCCGCTCTGCATACGTCATCTCCTTCATCGCTCTGGGGTGCGTATCCCAAAAGCATCGTTAGCCAACTATGATCGCAAGTTCCGTCGTTATCAGCATAGTTCAACGAGTCGGTGTTTCCCGAAACCATCGTTCCAACGAACATTCGCAAACAGCATCGCAAAGTTGTGTGGTTTGAACGACAGCTCTCGACCTGTGGTTAGAGGCATCGTTTCTATATTGCAACACATTTGGACGTAATAAATCCTTATCTTGTGTAAAATAAGTAAGCTGACATTCAGTACAACCAGTGCCTTTTATTTAGAATACATACAAATGGAATTTACGTCTTTTAGTTTGTCAAAAGATTTGAAGTACCGATTTTGAAGAGTGCGCATGTGCGAACGTGCTCTACTATGTAAGAACGAGCCAAATATTGAGTCTGGTACTAAAGCAAAATAACTGAGAACAATTAGAAATAGTCCTCAGATGACATGTCTGTAATTTATATTAAAAAAAAAACTAGCGTTAATTGGATCTCAAACAGTTTCATTAAAAGTAGTTATTACTCCACTACGTGTGAAACCAACGTGGTTGAACGATACTTTGCGACAATGGGTTTCGGGAAACAGTCGTGACTAGCTAGTTGACTTCTCCAACGATGCATCGTCCCATGGTATTGAAACAGTGAACTATGTCGTTGTACGGGAAACACACCCCTGATTGGTTTTAGGTCTACCCGCGACGTCCGTTGGTGACGCCCCTCTGGAAGACGCTTTGCCAGACCATAACTCAGTTACAACTGAGAATGGTCTGCTTTTAACCAGGCTAACCCTAAACTAAAGTGTTTCCAAATTAGTTATATGAATTTGACTTTATCTCTACTTCATCACATTAAAATTATTCAACATGTTTACATTCAAATCCAGGAATTTAATTCTCAACTGACATTCTCTCTTAAATTCTGAATAGTCATTAACCATGCTATCTACGGTCTGTCAGTGTTAAGATTGTAAGTGTTTGAGTGGATGTGAGAAATTGAAGGCCACATAGATTAGAGTAGTGTTAAGAGTCTACTTACCAGACTCCCTACTGGTTTACTCACAATACCACAATATTATTTCATTCTGCCACAAATCTAAGGGTGACAGGAGACCCTCTTGAAGGAGAAGAATAATCATTGAGCCAACTCATTTCTCAACACAATTAACGCCAAAGTTTCTCCAAGCAAAGTTAGAAAAGCAGTTATGAAAATCAATATTGCCACAAAACTTAATGGCCTGATTGACTGGATATTTGGATTTTATATATCTCCTTTTATATTTCTCAGTTTTCCATTTCACATACAATGTATAGAGAGAGTTTCATTATGCAAAGGTCATCTGTATTTTTGAAAAAGCCCGATTTCCCCCAGTTTCACCCTTGATTGTAATGGGAAAATGTGTTTTGTGGTTTTCTCTTCCCTTTTTTATGGCCAGATTAAAATGAGCTTTTGTAATTATGAGAATAGTTTAATACATTACTGTGATAGCTTTTCAGTCAGTCTAATGCCCTCCATTAATTATAACAGACATTTAATCTTTGATTAATTTCAAAGGCTGTAGCCTACTTTGTGGCTTTGACCAAATAAGTTGTGGGAGAGTTGATGGAAGATGAAGTACATTGCATAAAGTTGGATATAGAATTCCATTGTAATTGTGAACGCAAATGTAGTAGACCATTATGTGAAAAATACATTCTTGTATTGTTTCATCCTCTCTTTTTCCTAGTCATGATTAAAAGCGATCAACATCAATAAGGGACAAGAAATGAAAAAATGAAAATTTCTATAATGAAATGTCTTGAAGTTACCACAAGTAGGTCGTTGAAGAGGAAGACCTCTCTCTGGTGAGCGGCTTGCTTTTGGGCTTTGTTGATGTCAGTCACTTCAAAAAGCCGACTGCAGCACACCAGTCTTCTGTGTGGCACTGACAGGACCTGAGTGGACACATGTAAAATGACTTTACTAAAATGAAGAGATACATCTTGAGTGACATTTCTTCATTTGTTACATATGAAGAGCTAAGCTAATCAATGGACAAGAGATTAGCAAGAAAAGTGATTAGCAAAATATGCTAAGCTAACAACAAAAAGGTTGGTCTAAAAAGCATTAAAGTAAAGAGCAAACAGACCCTGGGTGAAATTGTAAAATATAGATATAATATTAGATATTATAATATTAGATATAATATATAATTTTTTGCAACTTTCTGGATTAGTGGGGATATGCCAGTGATGCCTTTGTACGCAGGCAGTTAGCTATTCTGGAAAAAGTGGACCACATTAATCATGAATATTATATAAATGTTTTTGTCCTGGCGAAAAACCAGTGACATTGCATTTGATGCTCTTTCACACCCTAGCAAGCAAAAAAGTTCTAGGACAACATCAGAATCAGCAGGTATGCTCCATATTTGCCCTTTTGCTAACTTGGGACATGACCTGCAAAAACCCCAATGACAGCAAAACCAGAAAAGCCCAACCGTGGAGAGGTTGGGAAAAGAAGAGAGAGGTGATGAATTGAATAAGATGTGAGGGGAATAGAGAGACCAGAGAGAGTCAGCAACATTTTTATCAACTCTAAGAAGAAGTAAGGGCATGATTACAGACAGAACTCGATTTCCACACGATCATTTGGGTCAGTTAAATTCCACGGAAACTGCGGCAGAAATCAAATTAGCAACGACAATACAATAAAAAAGTAAAGTATGAATGTATGACACATAAGAAGATTATCACAAGCTAAATGTCTTTTTAAAATCAGTTCTTGTTTTCTGTTTGCTTTTCAGTGTCAGGTGAATACATGTAACTACCGGCTATGAGAGAATGAAACATTTTTGTAAGCCAGTTGGAGTTGTGCTGTTAGTGATTGTGAAATGATTTCAACAAATAAAAGTCCTTGATTTCTATGATCTCTAAGTTGCTAAGCACTAGAAAAAGACTGCATTGCAGCAAATGGAGAACATCTTCAATAGCAGAACCTTAGCAACAGAAGACATGGCCTTGGCTTAAATATGATATGAATATGTTTGCCAGGATTAAAATATATCTCGTAAAAAGGTTTCAGTTGCCATACAATGACTGATGATGAGCATTAAGGCATGATTTACAATCGATTTTTAAAACAGAGTCAACATTTCTCTAGAGCAGTCAACATGTTGAAATTTTTTTATTTATTTTTGTCGCAATGGCACGTGTTGCCTAAAATTGCTGTCCAGGTAGGCTTCTCGCTATGTTTTGGAAAACCAATGGTCCAGAACATGGTCTTTACAATGCTTTTGGGAAATACAGCCCAGAGCAACATCAGCAGCAAACCCAGTAAAGAAATAAACATTATTTAAGACACACACATGTGGTAAAGTGCCATACATGTTACTGATTCAAAACAGAGAAAAAGATCTACAATTACAGCATTTGAATGTTTTCTGAGAACAAAATCCTCATTCTAGTTGATCACTTAATCTTACTACACACACTGCATTACTGCACCCATTTCTGGATTAAGGCAGTGTCCTCTACCAGACATTATGAGAACAAAACAATGAAGGCATTAAAAGGCTTTTTTAATGACAGCAGCAGGTGTGCTCGTAAATCTGTGTGGGGAAAAATAGATAAATCTGAACAGAAAGATTGAATGACCTATTGAAAAATAGCTTTTTATCTTTGAGACAGTACGGATGAATAGGGCAGAATTAATGAGGATGATTATCACGGATGATCTGTTCTTGTGTTTGTTTTGTGTGGGTTTAGCACGTTGGTTCCTTTTCATGTGGTTGAGTTTGTTTCCATTGTTTTTCATTTGGTTGATCACATTGGACACCTGTTGATTGTTTAGTTGATTAGGTTTTTTTGGATATTTAAGCCAAGTGTTTCTATCAGCTCATTGTCAGTTCATGTTTTGCCAAGTCTTGGTATCAATCGAATTCAAAATCTATTGCCTGTTTTTAGATCCAGCTCTTTTATTTCTTCGCACCAACCGTGAGTGTGACAGAAGAACAGACCCAGCACAGTGGATCTAGTGGAAGTAAAGATCGTCCTCTCACAGTGGGCTCTGTCCTTCAAGGAACACATGTGGAGGTTTTTGGAACTGCAACATCTCATTCACTATGATGACACCAGCCTATTTTCTGGGCAGGTGTGAATCCGTGGACTAAAGCATGCCTGCCCAGAGATGGCCATGGACTGGATTGCAGATTCCCCTTTACCATTGGTGAGATGGAGGAGAATTCAGAATTCAAGCTTGAGCCCAATGCATACATGGAGCATGAGCCCGACAACATATGTGAGCCAATGACTATGTTTACATGCAGCCAATTTTCGAGTTATGTTCGGGTTAAGGTCACTATTCGGGTTTCTGAAACATTAGGAATAACCTGTTTAAATGCGTGAGCAGAGAGAGTTTCTCCTGTATACATGGAATTGCATTATCCCGATGTAAACGCCAACGCACGGTTAGCGTCTAGACGTACGGACAACCTTAAGACGCAATATGTGTCATTTCTGATTCTTCTTCCTGTGTCCAAAGACAAACGCAGCAGCACGCGGATAATGAATAGTTCGGGGCAGATAGCGATCGCCTTTGTTTCCACTTTGATGCTGGTAACGTTACTGACCTCGCTCCAAAAGTATGCTGTGCTCTGTGTGTCGCCATGTTTACTTCCGGTATACTAAACGTGGATTTTTGTATGCGCCGAGAAGTTTCTCTACTCAAAAGACCAAGATTCCGTGCTAATAGAACATGCGCAGAACACAAATCACTATGGGGATGTGAAAATACGTGTTTACATAACCAAAAATTCAAGTTAGAAAAGGAGTACCCCAGGTATAAAATCCCGATTTTTAAAATATGAGCATATTCGGGTTTTTACATGGCCGTTCGCGACCAGGTTATTGCTAATATCCCGGTTTTGAACGGGTTATTGGCTGCATGCAAACGTAGTCAATGAGGCCATTACGGAATTACCTGCTTGTCCCGTATCAGGCAAAAGGGCCATTCCTGAAGAATCTGTCTGCCCCGTGTTGACCAAGGAGCCCGCTTTAAAACTCTACCTACCCTGTATTGGTCAAGGAGGCTGTTTTGTAAACCCCTGTCTGGGCTACCCAGTTCTTTGTCCCTGTTTTTGCTGGCTTCTTCCAGCCCTTTGGATCCACCTAAACTGTCTGTATCTAATATCCTGGACCAGCCTGGGGCTTCCAGTTCGCCAGCTACGCCCCGGAGTGTCAACTCTCTGGCTCCGCCTAGAACCTCCAAACCCATCAATTTACCTCACCCCATCAGCTCCATCTTGGCTTCTTGCCCCCTCGGCTCTACCTTGGTCAATCGTCACCCTTCATCTGCGACTCGTCCCTCCACCCCTTTGGCTGGGTCAGGCTTCTTATTCCCTCTGGCTTCCCCTTAGGCAGCGGTCACTGCGGCTCCACCTCAGCCGCTCGTCTCCACGGCTCCGCCCTGTTCTCAGGATCCTTTGATGTTGACTTATCTCTACAGCTTTTCGGCTCCGTCTGGGTCTCCAACACCACCAGCTCAGTCTCAGTAAGTTGTCCATCTGGTCCTGCCTGGTTCTTCCTCTAAGTGGGCCTGCATCCTGACTCTCCTGCTGGGGTTTACTCCTTGGCTAATCCTACCTTTGTCTCCACCATGGTTACTCCTGCCTAGGTACTGCCCTAGCTACTCTCGCCTTAAGCCGCGTTTCCACTGCAGGAACTTTCCCCAGGAACTAGGAACTTTGGGGTGGTACTCGGTTTACACTGCAGGAACCCGTCCACCCCCCGGCCAATAAAGTCCCTGCTGGCAAGGTAGGGGTGCAACGGTACAGATAGCCCACGGTACGGTCCGTACCTCGGTTTTTGGGCCACGGTCTCGGTTCGGTTTCGGTACATGTTTTGTGCAGAAAAAGACTGCTATTTCATCCCAAAAATCTGTTTTATTTTTCTTATGAGCATAAACAGAATGTCACAGGAAGAACATCAATGTGTATGGAATAAATTAACACTCTAGTCTGTACTGAAAAACACTAAGTAATACAACCTCTTCAACTACCACTATATACAAAATGTAAACGAACACACTTTAAAATATTCAAGTGGATCCCAATTCCAAACCTTGATAACTGGTAAATGAAGTGATAAATGTGAAAGAAAAAGTGCACTTTTACCTTTAACATAAATTAGCTTGTGGTTTGAATAAAAAGAGCAAAGCAATATAATGTAATAAAAAAAAATACTGCATTCAGGATACAAAGTGCAATGTTATTTACTCATACACTTTTGAGAGATTCTTGTGCAAAAATATACAGCAGTCAAACGTTTGACTGGGTTTGCGTTATGCATCCACTATGTGCTGGGAATGTAGAGAGTAGGCTACGTGGAGCCGGAGGTGAGGCGTTTATTTAGTATGCGTGAGCGCGCTGGGGCGGGCACGTAACTTACATTCGCAGCCTGACTCATATGAGTATTCAATGTGCGGCGGCTCGCTAACAGCAACAGTAGGCTGTTTTGAATGAGACGACCCGTTACTGTGAACGGAGAGCGCTTTATGAACATATGACGCGCGAGTAGCACCGGGATAGTGTCTGTTCGTGTGTCTGTGATCGCTCGTGAGCGGGAGACACGCAACCTGATTTATACGAGGTTGAACTGGCCGTCACCGTGTGACAAAGCGGGCATAAGCTGGACACGAGCGCGAGTTCGCGGGTGAATTTAATAACGCGGAGCGTTGTTAACTAATTGATCCATATATAGTAAGGCGCTGCGGAATATGAGGCACACTGTCGTTTTTTTGAAAAGATTAACGGCTTTTAAGTGCAGCACGAACTCTATGGCAGAACCGAAGTCCCGCGGGACACGAGGTTAAATTGTCCCGTGCAGGGCTGACCGAACGGTCCGGGATTTTACCGTGTACCGTTGCATCCCTATGGCAAGGTAGTACTTTTTCAGAGTTCGGGACGGGAACTTTCGGGGTGGGACTTGTGCGCTGAACATGCTGATTGGTTCTTACCACTTGTTCTCTCTGCCCGACGGCACACATTCGTCCCATCCATCTCACGGTCAATGTTCGCTGATAACAAACGTTTACTTTTATATCTAGCATTACGAACTTTCTGAATACGCTTTGGGTGCTCGTCTCTTTTCTGCCGTTTTGTTAATTACCTCGTTAGTAAACCAATCGCACACAAAAGCAGCAAAGCCTGAATCTCCTCCAAATACAAAATTCAAAACGCACATAAAAAACAAACGCACAGACACGCAAAAAAAATTTCCTATGAAAAAAGTTCCTGGGACAAATAGTTCCTGGTAATTGCGGTGGAAACACGGCTTTAGTCCCCACCTTGGCTCCTCCCTCCTCCATGAGGAAAACATCCTTGAACAACGTATATTAACTTGAGGGGCAAAGCTGTATAAGATATTAAGAAGTGTTTTCAGAGAATAGTTTATTTTTTCTTACCCCACTAGCAAATAATATCTTCCTTGAAATTATTGCTTTTAAGTATAAATCAGACACATTTTAAAAACAGGCAAATAATTTACTCTAAAATATCAAAGTACGCTCTACAATCATAATATTTCATTTTCATTCTCAAGTAAAATTTGCATGATAAAGAAGTTTCTTCTGGCAAAAAAAAATTTGGTTCATTTTTACATGTCGCATGTGGGAAACAGCTTTGTTGGAAAGTGAGGGGTGAATGTGAAGTAAGGTAATGAAGGGAAAAAACCTGTGAGGTTATTCAATGCCACAGTTCTTCTGTTGCAGTAATGAGGAATGGCAGCAATGCTACAGGCATGAGCTGCAATGAATCACCAGCTGCCCAATGAATTAAAGCCACTCCATGCATGCAACATTTAGAGATGGTAAAGGTGAAACAGCAGGACACCTATCGTATTTTAACATGGTCCCAAGGTGGTATACTATAAGCGTATCAAAATAATAACTTGTAATATTCAGTTATGTTGGGGCAATGGTGAAAAATTCAAGTGTCATCTAGAAAATATTTGGATGCAGTCGGATACGGATATTTCCTGAAAAAGCCCAAACTGAAAGCTCACCGTTTTCATTCCCACAATGCTTTGCTCCACCTTGGTGACATAAGTGACATGGTCTTCATTCGATCGCAATTCCCTCAACTGAATACGCTCATATATTCCAACAACCATGTCCCGTGGAATATCTGCACCGTCATCAACCCCTAAGTAAAAACACACAAAGTATATCAAATTTGATTATACAAAACACAAAAGTATGAAATAGTATAAATTAACAGAAAAAATATAAATTTCACATAATATTATAAGTATATCCTGCCATTAGGCAACAGCCTATAACACACAACAAAATAAACACATCTTTTAGGCACATCTTATTATATTTCTGTGTAATATACCATTCTTTGTCAGCAACATTCCTGTGGGGTTTTTCATCGCCTTATCTGCATGTTCTGTCAACAGAGTTTAAGTTATATTAAACTTCGTCAAGTTGATTTGTTTACACTGAGTCTAAAAGAATTTTTTTTAAACTGCGTAAAAATTTATATGCATTTTCAACTGTGTGAATTTGTCTGAAGAGAAAGTGGTTCATCTAACTACTAGGCTAGATCTGCATTATGAACATAATATGCAGCAAAACAGATTTGCCTAATGAAATTATAGGAAGACATGAGGAGTCACGAAAACATCAGGGGATGTTATGCAAAATCCGATGAGGAAATAGATGAAGAAGTTGAATTTGAAATTTATATTTTTTTTTCGTTACCCCATGGGAGATAGCTGAGTGATGTGTGGGATTGTGGGATTGGCAGAAGAGTGGATCAAGTGGTTAGAGTTTTTGGAGTTTATAGGAAAAAAGCAACAGGGAGACCAACTGAGATCAGCTAATGTACAGAGATTTTTTGTGTCACAGAGTAATGGAAAATTAAAGTCTACACTGTGAGATTAACAGAGTGTTTGTCACTGGGCGGTTTTCATTAAATTAATGTGCCATAGGGCACTTTCAATAGCATTATATTTTGATGCTTAATTAGGTTTCGCCCACTCAGTTAGTCATGTGAAATGATCCTGACCCAACTTATGATGAAATGAAAGTGTAAGCGTTTGTGTGTATATGCTTTATACCAATTGGAAAACAACAATTTGCATTTACAAAAGGAAAGGCAGGAAAATGCAAGGCATGAGAAATGAAACTTGTGAAAAAGTACACTGTAACATACTTTTAAAAAGAGTACATATAACAGAATTAATATACTTTAAAAGAATATACTAACTGTCACTGTTATGGTGCAATACAATACATGATTCACAATCACAACATAACAGTGGACGAGAACTTGTATGGAAGAACTAAACGAGACACAGAAGGAGCTGAACATAGACCTGACAGTATTCCCCAAACCCCCATGTCCTTGCGATGCAACCTATAGTTCAAAGGTGGAGGGAGGAAGGGTAGACCTCCTGAGGGTAGCCTGGGGGCTGATGGATGGAGGAGGAGCTGGACAAGGTGGAGAACCCAGTGAAAATGTGAGGAAGAGGGCCTTGGGCAACAGTGCAAGCCAGGAAGTCCAAGGTGGAGCCGTCTGCTTGAGGGACCAAGGCGGAGACGATGGCCTGGCAGAACGACACTGAAGGGAGTGAGGACAACGGAGGAGCCGGAAGGAAGGTGGAGTTGAAAGGGTGGATGGCTGAGGCACAGCTGGAGGTCTGGAAGTCTGTGGCGAAACCAGGGCTAGTGACCAAGGAGCAATGTTGCCCGAGAGATGGCGGACCATGGCTGAGCTGAGGGAACACAGAGCGAAGGAGAAGCAGAAGGGCTGACGGGTCAAGGGGGAGATATGGGCTTGAAGTACTGAGGTGTAGCCTGGGGATCCGCCTCACAGACCATGTTGATGGTGAAGGGGCACGAGGCAGAGCTGGAGTGGTAGCTGTGCAGTTGAAGCTGAGGAGCTCTGAGTCCCCAGTAGGGCAGGTGATCCAGATACAATTTCTAGGGGGTGGCTGAGGAATATCGTATTCAGGAGCAAGGATAAGGGTGGAAGCTGGCTCTGGCTCAAAGTATAGAAGCCAGTGCTCATCGACTAGCTCAGGTGTGGATTTTCCCAATGGCACCTACTCTGGGGTGGACTTAACGGTGGCTTCCGGCCTTGTTGGAGTGGATGTGGCAAATGGCTCTAGCTCTGGGATGGTGGATGGAGGTGGCTCAAGCTTTTGTTCCATGGCAGGCTCAGTCCCTGGTTCAGTGGGAGGCTCAGGTGTCATCACTGGATCCTTGGGGGAAGATCTTCCAGTAGTTCCATGGCTCTCTGGGCTGGGAAGATGGGGCTTCTGACCTGGATCAAGCAGGGAGTTGTTGTCGATGGTACAGGCTCAAGCTGGGAGACAGCTGCTGTCAATGGTACAGGCTCTTGGGAGTCGGAATTGATTCTCTTCCTGAACGAATGCCACTGTGAGAATCCACACACTCACAGGGAATAGCTGATGAAGTCAAGAAGGGGAAAGTGGTCGTCCTCCACAAGCAGCATCTGACCTATAATGTCGTCCATTCTGCATCCAAAGAATGTACTTGGGAGCCTTGTCATGCCAGCATGATTCATGGTTCCAGTCCAGGATCTCCTCTGCATATTCCTCTAGAGATCATCCATGTTGTGATCGGCAATACATTTTACTGTATTCACTGTGAGGGTGGGTTCAACTGTTACTATAATGGTACAATCTAACTCAAATTACTCAGTGACAATATAAACAGTCTTTAATTCACAAAACCAAAATACTCAGGACAAAGGTCAAAATGAACTGAAACAAAAACACAATAACACAGAACATGAACCTTTACATTAAAGTCCCGTACACACCGGGACAAATATCAGTGCTCGTTATTCGCCAGCGTTTTTCAATGCGTTTTTTGTATTCACACCCAAGCGATTATCACTGACGATGAGCCGAGTGAACATGCAAATTCAATCCCTGACATTTGATGGTGCCCATTTGCTCTGCAATACCACTCCATAACAGTTCTCTTTTATCGACATGTTTGTTCGCAGTCGCGTTTGTTACATAGTTCTTTATGTTCTAACACCAACAAGACCAGAAGCTCTACATTCATCTTACCTTGCATCTTCCTCGTCTTATTTCTTCCTGGCTGTGTAGACGGCAGCGCTACTTGGCGTATATCTTCTTCTCCGTTCCGTATGTGTGCTCGGAAAGACTGTTTTGTGTTTGAGCGACCCCGAGTTGTGTTTTACTGTAACTTCAGAAGCTTCAAATATGTGAGCAAAAGCGCCAATCTCATTGGTCGGATAGTTTTTGACGTCGCGCGTCAAACTAAAAAAACCAACCCGAGGCATTTTTTTTTTAAATGACGCTTTTACGCGTGGCGTAAAATGTGTGTGCACACTCACATTGGCGCCCTTTGTTTAGTCACGAGGCGTTAAACGTTGGCGAATATCGCATGAAAAATTTGTCGCGGTGTGAACAGGCCTTAAGAGTGACTGAATTTCATACTTTCTTATACTTAAAGGAGCATTTCACCCATTACAACATTAATCTTTATTGAAAGTGGATCATATATGTAGTCGAAATGTAAAATATTTTTTTAATTTGGTGCCCTCTTGACCCAGAAAATAACCAAGGGGGGCCTGTATATGAAAAAACTACATGTCCCAGAATTCCACGCTTTGTACAGCTCCGCAAGCCACGCCCTCTCCGGAACTGCGCAAACAGCACAGACAACACTCTTCCACAACAACACTCTTCCGTCTACAAGGCTAACATTAGCTGTCACCAGAGTTTGAAATTCATTTCACACAAAATGTCTAGTTGGCTATGGCGAGCAGGACGATCGAGGACGAGGCACATAAGAGGACGGCGCGCCGCGCGAGTGATAACAGACTAAACGGAGACTATTTTGGTGATGATGAAAGCTAACTGTGAGGCGAGCGCCGGTCCCGAGGACGGCGCGACTCGCGAGGCTGGTGGCGTGAGTGATAACAGACTAAACGGAGAATATTTGGTGAAAATGAAAGCCACCTGTGAGGCGAGTGCCGGTTCCGCGTCTCTCACGGAGAAGCGAAAGCATAAAACGGGAGCGACGGCGGCATATCGAGAGAGAAACAGGCCTGATTTTATGTAGTTTTGTTTCTGTTGTGTGTAACGTTGCAGCAGTCATCAATGAGGGGCTGCTGGCTTTGGCTTATACTTTCGATTTGTATGTGTTCATTTTACTATTAAAATGTTTAAATGTTCGCCGGTTCCTGCCTCCTTCTTTCCACAACAACAAACCCCGTTCACTTTTACATTGGCAAACTTTAAGTGAATTACTCCTCGTTTGTATTTATTTCTGTTTGGTGAATTACTGCATGTTACCTGGATGTTTAGTCAGGCGAAACTATCACAACACAAACGTCCGTGTGCTCGTCTGATTCAGAGATTTCCTCCAGGAGAAATTGCAATCGTTGAAATCCTCTGCAGCAGACGGGTTGTGTCTGTAGGCCGTAGCACGCAGCGAGAGTACAGGCAACAGCAATCCGCCCAGCGCCAGAGTCAGTGCGGGCTCCTCGACCGCGACAGGCCGCCGCCTCGGCGTCTCCTGCTCCTCCATCAGCCTCAGCTGCTCTAAACTATACTGGACTCGTAAAGACAGCCACGAACATCGGATTCGAGTAGCAGAACTTCAAAATCTTCTTCCTCCATATCATGTTTAGTTTCTTCCGTCATTGTCATAACTTATTATCTCCACAGCGCTTGTTAGCTTAGCTTCCAAACAAGATGGCGGATATTGATTTCAGTTTCTGCAAGTGAAGTCCCACCCACTGATCTGTAATAGGCTTGTAGGGTGAGTGGGTCCAACACCCTGGCATAATAATCATCATCATCATCATCATCATCATCACTTTATTTATAAAGCGCTTTCACATCAGCAGCAGCTGAAACAAAGTGCTGTACATAAAAACAAATCAACCAAAAACAGTCACAATGTCATAGAATAAACTAAAAATGGGGGGGGGGGAAATCAACAAAATAAAACTAAAACAAATAAAACCATTAAACAATACTAAGAATTTAAGATCAAGTCTCAGTTTGGGTTGAAGGCCAAAGTATATAAGTGGGTTTTAAGCCGAGTTTTAAAAATCGATATTGAGGCTATGTAATGAGGCTAATAATGAGCTAATGTTTGTAGTTCTTAAAGATTTTAATGAAATATGACTTCCAGCTTATCGTGACGCAAAATGACGATTTTTACGTCACGATAAGCAGGAAATTAAACACTTAAATCCTTATTTCTTCCATCTCAGGGGAAAATAAGGAAAAAAACCATGACCATTCAAAAATATGACTGAGTTTCTAAAGATACAAAGCTTAATGCAAATGGGTGAAGTGACCCTTTAATTGTCAACTGTAATCAATTAAAAAGGCAATATTGTCAAAATTTTATATTAATTCTATTTCACTTAATAAAAAGTGGCCTTCATTAATATTATAATATTTTCAAGTGCAGATTTTTAATATACTTTTAAGAATAGACTTGTTTTTGGTCGACCCTTGATCAATTTTAACGAATTTCCTTGTTTTAAGAAATTTTCCTTATTTCCTTATGTCTCACCTCTTAGGTTGCGGATGAAGTCTTCCAGCATCATCTTACGGTCAGGTTTGATGTTGGGACTGTACATGTCCGTGTTCAGGAGGATGATGGCAAATGCAAGGATGAAGATTGTGTCAGGATTGTGGAACTGCTGCACCACGTCTGGATTACACATACAGTAACGCTGACTGAGAACAACAGGAAACAATAAAGAGACAACAACAGCTAAGTTTATTTTAAACATTTGTGTAAATAGACCTTTCTGCTGCTTAGCTTTTACAGTCATAAATAATTTGCATCTGTTATTAAAAGTGTTGTACTGTGTGCTATTTTTATTTAATGCTGTTATGTACTACCAATAATTGTGGTAGTTAATTAGTCAATTAACTTTTCAAAACAATTCATTGCAAATACCTTTTACCTATAAAATGTTGCTTTAAGATTGTATCATCTATTATCATGTAATAACTTGTGATATTACATGCTTAAACCTGACAAGATGGAAGAAACATGAAAAATAAATCAAATATATAGTCATTAAATTATGTATGTACATTGTGATGTGCCTTGAATTGGCTGAATTTTTCAAAAATGAAAGTTGAAAAACTTCTCACATCATCATCAGGTTATCAATAGATGGATCAGGGATTTGTTAAGTGCTTGGGGTGCTGGGGTTGGTGACTGCTAATCAGTCAACAAAATAGTATAGGTCCAGATCCGGCCTACATCTGGTACACATGGACTACAAAGTAGTCTTTTAATTAGTAAACTCAAAACTTGACAAACTCAAGACCCAGACTAAGGGACAGGACTCAGGAACAGAACAACCAACATTCAACATCAAGAACTCACAAAGACTGAACTAGACACGGGGTTTAAATACACTGGCAAGCTTAACAAGATAACAAGGGGGGCGTGGTTAACCAGAGACACCTCGGGGGACTAATCGACATTAAACATGATGGGGAACTACAAAAACATGGAAAAAAACAGGGGAACACATACAGGAATCATGACATAACCACCCCCCTTAAGAGTGGCTTCCAGACACTCCCCAGGAAACAATAATCCAGGAGGGTGGTGAGGGATTGAGGGCCAGCTCCATGGAGGGGAATGGGAACAGGACATGGCAACAGTGGACCTGAGTTGTGGAGCGAGGGAGGACATGGACAGTGGAGCGAGGGAGGACGTGGACTGCGCTGGAAGTGCAGTCAGCCAGGGCAGAGCAGGCTGTGCAGGCGACTAGAGTGGACCAAAAAGTTCAGGGGGCCAGTTCAGACCAGACAGTTCAGGTGGCCCGGGCGGACCTGACGGTTAAGGGGAAGTGGCGGCCATCTTGTCTGAAGACACAGATATAGAGACAGCCATTTTGTTCGAAAACATAGGCGTGGATTCGGCCATCTTGTCCGAGGACACAGGTATGGATTCGGAAATCTTGTCCAAGGATATAGGCGTGGATTCGGCCATCTTGTCCGAGGACACAGGCGTGGATTCGGCCATCTTGTCCGAGGACACAGGCATGGATTCGGCTATCTTGTCCGAGGACAAAGGCGTGGATTCGGCCATCTTGTCCGAGGACAAAGGCGCGGACTCGGCCATCTTGTCCGAGGACACAGGCAAGAATTCGACCATCTTGTCCGAGGACACAGGCGTCGATTCAGCCATCTTGTCCGAAGACACTGGCGCAGCGGTTTTCTCGGCGGGACGAGACTCTGGAAGGGCAACCATGACGGGACGAGTGTCTGGAAGGGCGACTTGAAGCTCAGGCTTGGCAGCGGCCATGACAGGATGAGGCTCTGGCGAGCGGTGTGAGCACTGGAGTTGCCAACATCAAAGTGGGCATGACGATGATTTGACTCAGGCTTAGAGAATCCCGTGAGCTTGCGGGGTTCCTCATTCACAGCCCACAGTCACCTCGACTGAGAAGGAAGAGACGTTGTGCTGGTCCCATGTTGTAGTGAATTCTTCTGTAATGCTGTGGTTGAAACATGAGGAAGCAGGATTCACGTGCAGCAGATGTCTTTTAAGACTCAGACATCAAGAACTCACAAAGACTAAACAAGTCACAGGGCTTAAATACACAGGCAACAAAGGGGGCGTATTTAATCAGAGACAACTGGGGAGACTACTAGACATTAAACATGATGGGAGACTACCAAACATGGGGAACACAAACAGTAATCATGACAAATGTCTTTTATTCATTAAAAAGTCATATTGTTGTTTGGAAATGTTATATTTTACATCCATTTACCCCTTCTCTCTTTTTTTTCAAACAGATTTGGGAAATATCAAAGGCCATCCAGGAGAGACAGCCGGGAACAGGCTGGATTGTGTTATGCAACCGCAGTTATTTATAAACCAGTGTCTCGCAGACAGATGCAGACGTGTGCAACACTCTCGCACACACAGCATAAGGATCATCAGCAGACTTGTTATTTCCAGTGCTGGAAACAAAAGCATATTTGGCTATCACCCCAGAAGCGTTCATAGCTGCAACTGCAATAGGATTCAAAATTGCAATAAGAGCCTCTGCTGCGTATGAATGGAAAGTAATTGTTCTAGCAAGATGATTATTTGGATTATCAGATCATCATTGTCAAGGAAACCCACACTACCATCTGTCTTAAAAGAGAAACGTTCTACACTTGCACAGATCAGTGATATCACATATACAGTGTTGTTATTGTTAAAACTAACTACAACTAAAACTAAAAGTTGTTTTGATTGAAGAAGAATGGTAAAGACACAGCAAAATGACTAAAACAAATGAAATTAAAGCTATTTAAAATAAAAGCTAATTTTAAATATGGATTAAGGTTAACTATATACATTGTTAAGGAAAATTAATATTTTAAGTGTTAACCTTAATACTTTTAAGCATAAATAGCTCAATTAAAACAATATGTTACACTGCATACACTCACCGGGCACTTTATTAGGTACCCCATGCTAGTAACGGGTTGGACCCCCTTTTGCCTTCAGAACTGCCTCAATTCTTCGTGGCATAGATTCAACAAGGTGCTGGAAGCATTCCTCAGGGAGTTTGGTCCATATTGACATGATGGCATCACACAGTTGCCGCAGATTTGTCGGCTGCACATCCATGATGCGAATCTCCCGTTCCACCACATCCCAAAGATGCTCTATTGGATTGAGATCTGGTGACTGTGGAGGCCATTTGAGTACAGCGAACTCATTGTCATGTTCAAGAAACCAGTCTGAGATGATTCCAGCTTTATGACATGGCGCATTATCCTGCTGAAAGTAGCCATCAGAAGTTGGGTACATTGTGGTCATAAAGGGATGGACATGGTCAGCAACAATACTCAGGTAGGCTGTGGCGTTGCAACGATGCTCAATTGGTACCAAGGGGCCCAAAGAGTGCCAAGAAAATATTCCCCACACCATGACACCACCACCACCAGCCTGAACCGTTGATACAAGGCAGGATGGATCCATGCTTTCATGTTGTAGACGCCAAATTCTGACCCTACCATCCGAATGTCGCAGCAGAAATCGAGACTCATCAGACCAGGCAACGTTTTTCCAATCCTCTATTGTCCAATTTCGATGAGCTTGTGCAAATTGTAGCCTCAGTTTCCTGTTCTTAGCTGAAAGGAGTGGCACCCGGTGTGGTCTTCTGCTGCTGTAGCCCATCTGCCTCAAAGTTCGACGTACTGTGCGTTCAGAGATGCTCTTCTGCCCACCTTGGTTGTAACGGGTGATTATTTGAGTCACTGTTGCCCTTCTATCAGCTCGAACCAGTCTGGCCATTCTCCTCTGACCTCTGGCATCAACAAGGCATTTCCGCCCACAGAACTGCCGCTCACTGGATGTTTTTTCTTTTTCTGACCATTCTCTGTAAACCCTAGAGATGGTTGTGCGTGAAAATCCCAGTAGATTAGCAGTTTCTGAAATACTCAGACCAGTCCTTCTGGCACCAACAATCATGCCACGTTCAAAGTCACTCAAATCACCTTTCTTCCCCATACTGATGCTCGGTTTGAACTGCAGGAGATTGTCTTGACCATGTCTACATGCCTAAATGCACTGAGTTGCCGCCATGTGATTGGCTGCTTAGAAATTAAGTGTTAACGAGCAGTTGGACAGGTGTACCTAATAAAGTGGCCGGTGAGTGTACACTTCCCATAATGTTTCATGATTCACAAGCTTTCCAATCTTAAAGGGTCACTCCACCTCTGGAAAGATGAATGTGTATTTAAAATGGGTAATTTATGTAGAAGAAATGTGAAATTATTTTTGAATTTGGAGCTTTCTAGAATGAGAAAAGCCAGAAAATGTCTTTTTGGCTTATGTGGATGAAAGACTACAACTCCCAGAATGCACTTGCTTCGCTGCCCTAGAAGGCCAAGCCGCAGTACCGGTAACAGCACAACAGGTAAACAACAAGTCTAGGCTACTACCGAAAATGTGTTTTTCGGTAGTAGCCTAGAACACTCTCAACAACAAATCAAACTCTCAACAACCAGAGTTTGGTTCTGGCTGGTAACAGAAGGGTCTGCATATGAAAAACAAAAAGTGGGGAAATTATGTTATGTCATTTTTGCCATACCTCCTTAACTTTTGTAACCGGGGTGGGTTCAAATAAGTTTGACTTCTATCCACTCCGTTTCGAGCAATAGATTGAGGTTTTGTTTAAGTTGATGTAAATATGATGAATTGAAAGGCTTGTACAGACTAACCAAATGATTCGTATTGCCTTGTCATGTGTAACTGCATATTGCTCGAAATAAATAAATAAATAAATAAATAAATAAATAAATAAATAACCTATTTGTGTTTTACGGGTGGGATTCTCAATGGAATTTGTATCCTCCGGCTATGCTTTATGCAACACTGAGTATGATTTTTTACCTTAAAATAATGATTCCAAAATCGTTTCATTGGTTCATTAAGTCGTAACAGGGTGAAAGGCACTTCTGGATTCTCTTTGCGGTCCTACAGTAATCTGCTATAACCACGCTACGTAAGATTGCTAGATCGGGTCGCGTTTCTGTAGTTCTAATGAAACATAAGAAAACTACAAATTTGACTCGTTTTACAACTAGAGTTACAATAGTCATTATATTGTTTTTCTTCGTTTCTGATCTCGAAATACGTCATACTTTCATGAAATCATGCAATATACTCTTCCAAAGCCGGTGCTGGATAAACAACGTGTGTGGTTGCGGTAAGCTAAATTATTTACCACAGCGTTAATGGACAATTCCGCTTCCAACCTGTAGGGCGACCGCAGAGGGAAAGTTCCTTGGTGTAGCTTTAATGCTTCTTCTTGGGGGGAGATCTCTGAGGAAATGTCGACAACTCTCTCTCGTCCATGATTAAAGCATTTAGAGGAGATTGCTGAAGTCTGTCTGTTTCTTACTGTTGCGCAGCAGGACAGATAGGGAAGCAAGTAAGTTAGTTAGGGGAGCAGGTTAGAGTTAGGGAACTCAGCTGAAGCTGATAGTAGACGAGACCCAGATACGTAATTAGGTTTAGGGAAGAATCTACCACACAGTGCAACAGCTTCTACTTTTATGTAACATATCACCATATTCCTTGAAAATGCGATTGATTTATGGAGAACATTCAGCTTGCGTTTGTATCCTTTAGTGCTACAGGGATGAAAAAAGTTCATAAGCACAGGTATCACATCAGCCTCTACACTTATCTTCCCCTCACACATGGAGGTAGAGCGTTTATGTGTGTGTGTGCAAGAGAGTGTAACAATGTCGGGAGTCTCACCTGAATGCCTCTATCAGTCTCTCCACTTTCTGCGCTTCACCCTGCACACGGATATGAGCCTGAAACTTCCGCAGAGCCTCATCCAACTCCATCCCAGAGAAATCCATCTCATCCACCACACAGCTATCAAAATGAAGGAACAAACAGAATTTGTGAGAGGGAGAGTGCAAGAAAAAGCAAGGTATTAAGCAGACATGTGAAAGCTTATTGACTCTATGAGTGGACTACTTTTATTATATTTTTTTCTGATGCTATTGCTAATATATCTTGTTTCGTACATGTTTGCAAATACATGATTAATTACTTAATTGTTAGTGCAAATTGATGTGGAAATTACTACGATTACTAAATGACTAGTTAATAATGATGTGCCCCAACTAGTAAAGTCATAACATGATGATACTGTCACGATTCCTGTCTTGTGTTTTCCTTGTCTTGTGTGGACTTTAGTTATTTCCTGTTCTGTGCCATGTTTTGTAGTCCTTTGTAGTTTTTCTTGTTTATGAGTTTCCCCAGGTGTTTCTGATTTACCACGCCCCCTTGTTCCCTCGTTTAGCTTGTTTGTCTGTTTATTTATATCCCTGTGTTTCAGTTGTTGGGTGTCGGTCGATGTTTCACTGTAGCGTTGTTTCTGAGTTTTGTTCTGAGTTTTCTAAGTTTTGTTCCGAGTTCCTGTTTCTAGTTTCTTTGTTTTCCGGGGATTTCTCTTTTGTTTGTTTATTATCATTATTAAAACTATTGTGCTTGCATTTGGATTCCTCCTTGCCTCCTCATCGTTACAGATACCTTTGCAAATCATTACCTAATGATTAATTAAAGCAGACAACTGGAAGTTGAAGTGCATAGCTTTGACTAATTGTGGTAATTAACACATTAATTTACACTATTAGTTCATAAAATGTTATTAAGGAATTAATACACAATGACACGTTGAATTAATAGCAATTTATGTTTTACTTAATCTATTAATCATATTGACTCTTTATTAGTTGCTGATGCAGTAATCATTAATTAATGGTTTAGTTCTTCATTAGTTATACATTAACTCATGATTGTCTGTGCATTAGTTAAGGATGAATTAATGCATATTAGGGCACCCTTATTGTAAAGTGTTACCGTTTATTCCATAAAATTTAAGTGGTCTGTACGAAAGCGAAATATGTTTACTTCCACCAATGTTTGCATGTTTATTATGCTGAGCTGCCAGCTGGAGGTTTCAGAAAGAGAAACGGCTGTCAATTTGTACATAGAGCGGGTGCACAGGGAAAGAGAGAAACACATTTCTACAGGGAAATAAATATCCAAGAACAGGAAGACAATCTGTTCACTGCTCTCTCTCTCTCTCTCTCTCTCTCTCTCTCTCTCTCTCTCTCTCTCTCTCTAATCCTGCTGCAGAATATCCTTTCAAAATGAGAAGCAAAGCTGAAATGGAGTGGACAATAGTGTATTTACACACGCAAAGATCACATACGTATCTTAAAAGCATAAACATTGACAGGCTCATGCCATTATTTACCTTTAAATACAGTATACTTGTATTTCTAATATAGTCCATAATTAATATCTCTTTCACGTACTGTATATGTACATAAATTCACTTTTTTTTACTCCATTCCACCCTACTTAGTGAAGAAAAAATAATTTTCCCCTCAATACTGTACACCCTAAGGTTAAGACCCACAGGAAGTCGCTGCTAGTTAGTTCCCTCAGCACCGAACAGATGTAAACAAATATATGAATGGTTGAGTGAATTTTCAGCAGCCATTTTCTCAGTATGAAGAAATATTAAGTAGTATGAAGAAAGCGACAAATATAACACTCCCTGTTATGTAAAAAGCCCAAGCGTTCTCCCTCACAGTGTAGCTAAAAAGCATATCTCCGTATCAAACCCCCTTTACCAGTTTAACCAAACACACTTGGGCAAATCCAATTCAGACTATGGGTTTGTATCACAGTTATGCTTTTATCAGTTTATCTTTTTTTTTTTTGTGAACACAACTTATCTCATGAACAATGAAATGCAAAAGGGAGCAAAAAAATAACAAAGCATTATGTTTTTTTTTTTTTGTGAACACAACTTATCTCATGAACAATGAAATGCAAAAGGGAGCAAAAAAATAACAAAGCATTATGTTTTTTTTATTGAGAATCTAAAAGCTTTTCAATTGTTTTCCACTCACAGACCATGTGTTCCTTATATATCTCCTCAGAGAGATGGAAAAATAAAGAACAGGAGAGAAAGACTTTAAAGTAACATCCATCCTGTCAGACCTGTTATCTTTCCACTGATAGGACTCAGATCATAAAAGAATCAGAAAATCTTCCCATCGATTACCTTTTATGTATAAAAAGTGTTTTCTGAAACGTGGTTCTTCTCTACAGCAATATATGCCTGTGAGACTTAGTTTGGAAAAGGTGAAAAAACTATTGGGTTAAACTTATTGTTCCCATGATAGATATAGTTAGTCAAGTAGTCTAGCAGTGTTCAACTCGCAGTCCTTTTCTGGCCTTTCATGTATAGATTTGTTTTTCAAACCACCCCTGAATTACTGTATCTGGTATCATGAAGTACAACTTGACATCAACATGTTAACTCTCTGTGGTATGCAATATGATATCAATCAGGAAAAATAAAGAGGCAGTGAATCCAGTTTCCACAAGAAACCCAGTAATCTTTATAAACTGCAACCTGTTAGCAACCTAATTGGTCTAACACAAGTGTGTTCCAATACTGGCCCTAAAGCCCCCCAATACTGTGTATGTCTGTGTCCGAACTAGCCCCATATACCCTTATATAGTGCACTATTTGATGGGTTTACCACTTATAGTGGTGTCCAAAACCATAGTGGACAATATCAAATTCACAAGTGTACAACCAATATACACTCACCGGCCACTTTATTAGGTACACCTGTCCAACTGCTCGTTAACACTTAATTTCTAAGCAGCCAATCACATGGCGGCAACTCAGTGCATTTAGGCATGTAGACATGGTCAAGACAATCTCCTGCAGTTCAAACCGAGCATCAGTATGGGGAAGAAAGGTGATTTGATGCCCCTTTTCCACCAAAGCATTTTGAGAGCCGGTTCGGAGCCGGTGCCTGCGCGCGAACCAGTTCTTTGTGTTTCGACAGCCAAAGAACCGGTTCTCGGCCAGGGGAACTAGTTCCAAAGCGGCACCAACTCTTTGCTGGACTAGAACCGTTCTTTTACCACGTCATGCTTACGTCGGGGGCTGGGGGCGGGTTTAGATGTGTTCTATCGCAAAGCCAGGAGAAACATTTGCAGAAACACGATGGAGTCCGCCTTTGTAATTGTTATGCTTGAAGTTGGCGCAAGCGTTTCTATTTTTATTTTATATATATTTTTTTATTGAAAACATTATAAGCAAAGAAGAAAACAGTAACAATATAGAACAAATTAATGGAAAGAAAAAAGACACAAGACAGGGGTACATAACTAATCAGAAAAGATTACATATCAAAGGAAAAGATTAAAAAACTTATATTTCAATTATTTTTAAAGCCTTTGGTACATGAGTTAGAGATAATTCCAAAGTAACGTTGTACTTGCAAGCGTCTAGCTAAGGTGTATGGTGACGTACGCACTGATGTAATGACGTTGTTCCCTGGGCACTCTAGTCAGTGGAAAAACAAACAGGTTCTGAAAAGGTTGGCAAGTTGAACCAACTCCGAACCAACTTTGACCCAGCACCAGTTCCGAACCAGTTCTTTTTTGGTGGAAAAGGGGTATGAGTGACTTTGAACGTGGCATGATTGTTGGTGCCAGAAGGGCTGGTCTGAGTATTTCAGAAACTGCTAATCTACTGGGATTTTCACGCACAACCATCTCTAGGGTTTACAGAGAATGGTCCGAAAAAGAAAAAACATCCAGTGAGCGGCAGTTCTGTGGGCGGAAATGCCTTGTTGATGTCAGAGGAGAATGGCCAGACTGGTTCGAGCTGATAGAAGGGCAACAGTGACTCAAATAACCACCCGTTACAACCAAGGTGGGCAGAAGAGCATCTCTGAACGCACAGTACGTCGAACTTTGAGGCAGATGGGCTACAGCAGCAGAAGACCACACCGGGTGCCACTCCTTTCAGCTAAGAACAGGAAACTACAGGCTACAATTTGCACAAGCTCATCGAAATTGGACAATAGAAGATTGGAAAAACGTTGCCTGGTCTGATGAGTCTCGATTTCTGCTGCGACATTCGGATGGTAGGGTCAGAATTTGGCGTCTACAACATGAAAGCATGGATCCATCCTGCCTTGTATCAACGGTTCAGGCTGGTGGTGGTGGTGTCATGGTGTGGGGAATATTTTCTTGGCACTCTTTGGGCCCCTTGGTACCAATTGAGCATCGTTGCAACGCCACAGCCTACCTGAGTATTGTTGCTGACCATGTCCATCCCTTTATGACCACAATGTACCCAACTTCTGATGGCTACTTTCAGCAGGATAATGCGCCATGTCATAAAGCTGGAATCATCTCAGACTGGTTTCTTGAACATGACAATGAGTTCGCTGTACTCAAATGGCCTCCACAGTCACCAGATCTCAATCCAATAGAGCATCTTTGGGATGTGGTGGAACGGGAGATTCGCATCATGGATGTGCAGCCGACAAATCTGCGGCAACTGTGTGATGCCATCATGTCAATATGGACCAAACTCCCTGAGGAATGCTTCCAGCACCTTGTTAAATCTATGCCACGAAGAATTGAGGCAGTTCTGAAGGCAAAAGGGGGTCCAACCCGTTACTAGCATGGGGTACCTATAATAAAGTGGCCGGTGAGTGTACATTTAGCTAGAAAATAGCCAAGCACCAACTGAATTCCCATGTCTCGCTGAATTCCCTGACTTCAGGAAGCACTCAGTGTCTGAAATTATCGGACTCGTTAGTTTCACTCATAAGTAGACTAATAGAAGTGAATAACTTATTCAATTCTTGAGCTAGTTGGTAGATTTCAACTGGGGTTCATCAAAGAGATGTCACCTCCCCAATCTTGTTCAATGCAGTGATCGACTTGATCATGAGAAAAACATTCAAGGACAAGTGAAGAGTCCAATAAGACATTGACGGCTACACAACCGACCTGGGGTGCGTTTCCCGAAAGCATCGTTAGTCAACTATGGTCGCAAGTTGGTCGCAATTTCCATTGAACTCTATTGGTAACGACGGAACTTGCGACCATAGTTGGCTAACGATGCTTTCGGGAAACGCACCCCTGGTGTTTGTAGATGACAGCGCCATATTGGACAGGATGGGAGCTGAGGCAACCGACACCTTTTACGATGTTGCCAGATTCATTGAACCACTCAGCCTGAAGATCAACATCGATAAGACCGACCAAGCCGCTCACCACCAAGGGATCACCGTTGAACGTTCACCTCAAGAGGATTAAAATCAAGTGAAAAATAAAGACCTCTGATCCAGGAGAAGAAGCGGTTGCAGAATTTCAATATCGAATCAGCCAAGCAACAGCTGCATTTACAAAATGCTGGTTGTGGATCACGATCGCGACCAAGATGCACTTTTTCTGGACCCTGATACTTCCGATTTCGAGAAATCAACAAACTCAAGGTCTTTCAAATGCGAATCCTCAGGCATATCTTTGGCGTATCTTGGAATGACTGACTGCTGGTCAATCTACTCTCGACGAGCACCAACGTGGAGGGTATACCGCAAATCCACCCGAAGACGACCTTAAGAATCATCTGATAAGAGATACATCCAAAATGTGTATTGTTGGGGGTACTCCGAGATCAAGTTTGGGATGCACTAGTCTAATGGATTAGAAACAACTTCTCAAAAATCTTCATTAAGTGAGAAGAGCGTTATGTAACAAACATTCAGTTTTCTTGTCTTAGTTTTGTTTTAATGGACTTTTAGTTGGAATTCATTAGTTCCTGTTTTCCTTCATTTCAGCTCCCACTACTCTTTGTTGTAATGGTTACCTATGATTTGTCATTCTGTTCAGGTGTGTGCACCTCGTTATCTTTGGCATTTCAGTTTGTGTGTGTGCACCGCTAACTGTTTGGATTTATACCTGTTTGGATTATTATACCAAACCTTGTATTGGAGCTTTATTCATCTTTGTCTTCCCCAGTCTTCCTACGCACATACTTTTCACTCTTCAATATATAAATGTATACAGTATATACACATTTATGAAAGGACAATCTTTGGCCATTATGAACCTTACAAACCTTAGAGCTGCAGATTCCTGAAAGGACAATCTTTGGCCATTATGAACCTTACAATCAGAGAATGCATTTAGGAAAGAGCTAATGAATACAATTTCTCAAATCAGGGATTTAGTAGGGCCTTCTGCAATCAGATGAAAAGATGATAGGCAGTGCGTGATATGTGAATATTATCACAGTCTGAACACCTTTAATCATATGGTTCCTATGAGCAATTTGGGATAGTAAATAAAGTTCACACTTCAGTAGTCTTACAGAGGAAATATGTCTGCACTACACCATGTTCTTAAATTGAGAGTGAGAGAAAGGCAAAGAGAAAGACAGAGTCAACAATGGATTTTATTATAAATGCCTTCCTTAGGCAGCATCAAAATCCTCTGGATATGCTTGATGATATGGATGTCATTGATGGATACCATCTGCCACAAGGAGAAATAGTCAATTGCTCAATGTCATTAGGGCCTCAGCTGATGAGGCACTTAGCCGCTCCGAGATTTTTTGCGACAAGCAGTTTCCTTCAGGTAGTTTGTGATGGACTTTGACTAAGTATGGCATCTGTGTCAAGAGTTGTACAAGCAGTCACCTATGCATTTCTTCCACTTGCTGTTGAACATTCAGTTTCCAGGATCAAGACAGGCCATTTCAGACATACAGGTGTATTTTTTAACACATCACCATATACCGCAATTCATCGGATTGATTGATGTTATTCCAGATCAGTCGATGGCAGATAAAGTCATGCTTCTAGGCCAACTTGCCACAATGTCTGTGATCAAATATATGTTTTTACGGTTCAATGTTTGTTTTGGGTTTGTTCTGTTGTCCTTTCCTTTCTTTTATAGGCTGCCAGATAAGGATCTAAACCTGTCTGGAATTTGGCAATCATAATTTAAGATGGCTGGCCTTTGTGGAAGCTGGCTCTGATCCCTATCCTGTAGCTGTTCACATCAGAAGCTGGACCTTCAAATTGTTTTTTTCTTTATTGTTTGTTTGCTGTTCAAAGTCTGTTTTCTTTATTACTTATCCCCTGGACGTAATTAAATATTTTGCTTAAATATATCTTTGGACTCTGTTCCCTTTCCCTTTATTTTGTTACTTCCTGGAGCCGGAACTTAACAATTGGGGGCTCGTCCGGGATAACAGATATTGTGGGAAGGTGGCCTGAAAGCAAGCATGCATGACTCCTTTATCTTTACCAATTCATCTGTGGGTCAAGAGGCCCAAAACTCAAAGGGGTAGTGAAGAATGCTTGGGGACAGGAGATATCCACTGAGATATTTGCTCACTCCTGTATAATCCTGCCAATAACAGGGAAGCAGATTTCAATAAGTTGACTTAACTTTACATTACTATATATAAATGACCTACCTCAACCCCGTCCCTAAATCTACCCATCACTGGGGTTAATACCATTTATGAGTCTTCCCCTACCATCCTAGGAAAAAAATATCGCTCCCCAGATGTAGATCTACATTTTGCTTTGTTTCGCTCGGACATTTAACGGCGTGTACATACACACGGAATCACTCGGATATTTAACGGCGTAGAGTAGGACAATAATGCCTACAGTGCTAGAGTACAGTTCATCAAAAAGAACATTTCGAGTCATTTCGTTTATTTTGTTCGTTGAATGAAGCAAATGGACGAAATGACTTGAAAAAATCAAACAGTGTTCGAACAGGAGAGTCACGAAAGCGCATCACAGAACAGAGCAAGGCGACCATTTATGCTCATAAAACTTAAACTTTTTTATTTATTTTTGAAACGATCGATCATTTCACTAGATAAGACCCTTATTCATCGTCTGGTATCGTTTAAAGCCCTTTGAAGCTGCATTGAAATTTGGACCTTGAACCGCTCCTTTAATAAACGGGTAAACTTTGTATCCCTAAAACAACTCCTTTGAAATGTAATAAAGTGCGCACTCTCCCTTATATTACTGCCGTAACCAGAATCGATCCGGAGACTGTAAGCTGGATCACGAAAAGTTGGTACAGATCCATCCTCGAGTAACAACAAGAGTAAAAGACGACTTCTTTTTTCATTCTTACCTCTTATAACAAAACACCTCAATCGCTTAGTCGTCGAAACAATGGCGGACTTGTGCAAAAAAAGTATGTCACATGCCCAGAATCTGAAAACGGCTTGTTCTGAGACACTGCTTATGATTTATTGGGATTTAAAAAAAAAGCACTCATTACAGGATGGTTGTGTACACACTGCCAACACACATTTAAACACCATGTAAAAGTGAATTTTGCATAATAGGTGCCCTTTAAAGTCAAATTGGAGAGGAGTCAAGTTTAGGTGCAATTTGCCGGTTGTCCCGCAGGTAACCTCATTACTCAGTCTCCTTACGAAGCACTTAGGGGTTTACTTACTTCAGAGCACTCGTAGGTATACAAATATTTTCAATTACTACTTAAATTTAAGATGGTTTTTGGGAAATGGCCGGTAAGTCTAAAATGATTCGTGCAATCATTTTACGATCTACTTAGGCTTACAGTACGATGATTTTGGGAAACACAGTGACATCTTTGACAAAAGACTGTTGATGTTGCACAGTCTGCCTTGGCTTCTACCCAAGATCTCACTGGGGTCATTTTTATATACCTTGACAAGCAACAATCATGAAATGTCTTGCTGCTCTCAGTAGAGTGTTTTTTTGGACAGGGTATATGAAATCTGTCAACTGTGTCAGGTGATTTCTGGGAACTATCTCTAGAAAGTACACAAGATAACATTACATACATGTAGAACATAGAAGATCACTGTGAAAATCCTGCTGTTCCCATTTTATTTTAGGTGTCTTTAACTATTATTTGCTAACTTTGAAATTAATAATTTGATAGAGTGCATGGTTACACTTTATTTTAAGGTGTCGTTGTTACAGTGTTCTTATATATTTAAGTACGGAGTAATATTAATTAACAACATGTACTTACTATAGGGTTACTATACTTGGAATTTGGTTGGGGGTTAGTTGCATGTAATTATGCATGTAAGTAATTTACTGTTATTTCAACCCAATCTCACGACCAAATCGTACGAATTCGACGAATGATTAAAAAGTGGCTAATTCGTAACAATTCATACGACCTCACTCATATGAATTAGTACGATTTTGCTAAATCGTACATATTTCACGAATTGGCCAATTCGTATGAATTCGTATGAATGACCAACCCCTTACCCCGCCCCTAAACCTACCCATCACGTGTGTTTAGACAAATTGTATGAATTCGTGCGAGTGAGGTCATATGAATTAGACATTTTTTTAATCATTCATCGAATTTGTACGAATTGGTCGTGAGATAGCTTAGGTTAGTACTATGTTAAGTAGCTACATGTAACTTATGTAACAAGGACACTGTAAAATAAAGTGTCACTTATTGTGTACATCATATTACATATTCATCATATTGTTGTTAATCCTCTCTAATTACCGATTTTGTATAAGTAAAAAATACCATGTGCCCAAAATTAATTCGTAACACAGCAGAACTTCGCTTTATTAACTCCAGAAACATGTTGTGCATGAAAGATACAATTAGCCTGCTTTTGTCAAATTTTGCCTATGAAGGAACGCCTTCAATGTACCGCTGCTGTTTGTCCATTGCATTGGCTATCATGGCGACAAGGGACTCTTCCATCTTGTCTGCCTCAAGTGCTTGCTTGCGTTTGTTTGGCGGCCCATTTACCCTGACGAGGTACTCATACTGTCGGTATACCGTGTCAAAATGTTGAGTAATTGGCAAAAAAAAAAACATGAATATATAACGAAATTGAGTAGGGTTTAGCGTAGCTAAAACGCTATGCTGCCATCTTGCTTACTGGTCATGTGACACTCCCAACATTTCTATATTTCTAAGTTTAAATTTTTCATCATAGCAGCGGACGCGAAATTACCTTTTGATACAGCCTAATGTTTGACATTAAACATATCGGCTCAACTGATTTGCAGAGGGGGGATTTAAAGCTATTCCCTGTTACTGGTGATTCACTTTTAAAATTTTTACTTCATATAACGTTAGCCTTTATGTTGATCACATATTTTACCATTTCATGTGTTTTAACAGCTAGTTCGTGTTGCTATAAACGCAGCTGTTCACTCCGGTAATATATTCGTTTTTATTAAATCATTATTTTTGTCTCAAATTATTGATTTATTTGGTAGGTAGCCATGTTATAAGTAGGAAAATGTATATCGAGGCGGTTGTTACAGCGAATACAACCCCTTCAGGCTGACCCCTCCGCTTCGCGTTAGAGTTCGCGGGATGTATTCGCTATAACACCCATCTCGCTATACATTATCCCTTACTTTTATTTATTTATTTCTATGAGGGCTGACAAGACAAAATAAGGACTGTCAAGTGTGTTTAAACAGTGCGGTAACCAATAGCACTCAATCATTTTTGGACCTTTCACTGATGTTACGATGCAATGACGTGCACTTGCTAGCCTGTTCCATTTACGTGTTCTCCGAATGCTAAAGAGGAGCCTCGTCTAGCCTCTGAAGGAAATGACTTGGAGGGACCCGTCCTGCCAAGGAAGTATCCTTGACATTGAGAAACACGTTTTGCGTATACATAAATCTCCAAAATGTCTGACCCATCGTCGTCGTCATCGTTTAATTTTCTGACGCTCCGATTGGCTAGGAGCTATGTACAGGCGCATTTGATAGACATTCGTAGTACCCAATAATACGGCTCTGGGCGTTCGCAAACCACGCCTCAAATACGAGAAAATGAACATGTGCTTTCCAGACCAAGTCTCATTCTCAATGATACATGGTCTGGCGTTAGCCAGGCTCGCCAACTGGTATCCCGGGGTGTCGAAATACTATTTAGTGAACTGGTAGTGGGCGAGATCACACAGACCAAAACAAAAATAGACATTTTAACATGGAACGCACATTTCAAAGTAAAATAACTGACTGTGTCATTGATTTTCAGAGAAACGAATATGTTTCCTAATTATCTGCAAACATATTTTGGTATGTTTATGCTTTAGTACAGTCAAAAACTTGCATACAGCACCTTTAAGTTTACACAGGGCCTAATATAAGGATAGATCTATTTACTCATTCAGGGCTAGAACTAGCAGAAACCTCATATATACTGGACTGTACTGCACACACACACAGACAGAAAGAGAGAGAATCTGCTAAGAGGTCTCAAGAGAGCATCATTTCCAAGTGCAAAGCTCTGCAGTTTGACTGTGGGAGCTCAGCTGCCAAGGGAGATCTCATTAAAAAAAATGCCACAACTTTCCAAAAGCCACAGAGAAAGAAAAACAATCGCTTCCATTTAGAAGTGTAAATATTCTCCGTTTTACGATATATTTTGCACACAGCTACAGATTCTCATTGATCTTTTTCTTGAGCTGTGGATTATAGTAGGATATTCATTTAGGATACTCACTCTAACACATCTCTGTTAAACGGCTTCTTGCTGTTGCCAAGGAACTCGCCAATCATCTGTCGGCTCAGCCCCTTCCTCTGGAGCAGGAAGTGCGCCACACCTATAGGTGTATCCGGAATGAAACCACGAGAGATGAGAAACTGGAGGCCCTTGTCTGGATTTCTGTTCAATTCACGGAAAAAGAGGTAGATAGAGGATGGGAATTGTGGGACAAAGCGAGAGAGAGAGAGAGAGAGTGAAACATATTAGTACTGTTAACACACTATTATTTAACATTAATATCAGTGAACAGCAATTACAAAATGGGTCTATTGCCCACACATGGCTATGGGAAGTGGATGAAACTGGACAGCGCAGTCTCAACCCAAGACGTCATATAACTGACTTTATATGACCAACTGGTGTTATATGACCATAAGTCAATACGTTCTTTTGACCATACGTCAACATTCGCCATTTTAGGGTACCCTTTAACGTCGGTTAGATGACGTTATCGGATCCTAACCCTACCCCAGACCTAAACCTACCCCATCAACTAACTGATGAAGCATCAGTTGTATGACGTCCCAGGATCGTCATGTAACTGACGTTAAAGGGTACCCTAAAATGGCGGATGTTGATGTATGGTCAAAAGACGTCCCAAGGCGTCAGTTATATGACGTCTTGGGATGAGACTGTGTTAAACTGGAAGCCTGTCTCTTGAAAGGAGAGACACCTTCACATTCCACAGAAGCCAAGTGCGCATTAATAACCTCTATTTTTGCATTCAGTGCCTTATCAATATCCAGAATGTCACCGCTTTCCTGCCTTCAGACAATAAAAGTGACAACGAGAGACAGAAAGAAGCTTCTCGGCTGTACTTTATAGAGTTGCTTTATTCCTTTGGTCAGCATTCTCATTCTCAAGTCTTTGCCCTGGGGGGAAAAGAGTACATGGATTTATCGAGGGTCCAATAAACTTTCATTCATCCACATGCTGAGAAAACCACGTTTGGCTGACTCCATTCTACAACATCCCTATTTCACAGCTTCTTTCCTATTCATTACACTGATTTACTCCTTATAATAAATGTACGACTCTTGCTGACACAGTCTAGCTTTACTGAGGGGAACATGAAATTATGAACAGCCTGTTTGTCAGTTACAATAAAAAGCCTGTCACTTTGTTTTACTGTAAGGGCATTGAAATGATATGAAATTGAATGATATTAGATTCTGGAAGGGCAATGCTTTTTTTCCTTTGGTCTCTTTATTGTGATTGGCGATTCATTAAACAAGTTAAATGGCCCATAAATCGTTTGTTTATTTGAAGTAAAAATGATTGCAATTTTCGCAGAAATCTTATATGAATGTTATAGGGTAAAACTTAATTGGTTAACTGTATGTTCAAAATATATTACATTAAATGCATGAAAAGGAAACTCCACATTTTTTGGAAATGGGCTCATTTTACAACTCCCCCAGAGTTAAACAGTTGAGTTTTACTGTTTTCAAATCCATTCAGCCGATTTTCTGATATTTAGAAGAATATCAGTAACCAGACAGTTTCTGGTCTCATTGACTTCCATAGTATATTTTTTTCCCTATATGGAAGTCAATGAGAGCAGAAACTGTCTGGTTAAAAATATTCTTCTAAATATCAGAAAATCGTCTGAATGGATTTGAAAACAGTAAAACTCAATTGTTTAACTCTGGGGGAGTTGTAAAATGAGCCTTTTTCCCCCCCAAAAAAGTGGAGTATCCCTTTAAAATACCATAAGTTTAAGTAAGCAGAGACATCTAGACAAGTATCTGACAGTGATATTAAAATGGTCTTTACAGTTTCCACGATTTGGCGTTATTTATTAATGCTGTAATTAATTTTTTTCGTTGGATACCATCCATGTTGAAATGTAATGAAAACGTGGAAGATTGGCGCGCAAACGGTGGCTCAGATATAGGTTTAAAACACACGAGGAGAAGCATTAGTATAATACAATATCAGCAACCACAGACAGATTCGATTTCTCAAAGTTCGACAAAAAATTAACAAAACAAGACCCTAATGTTCTTTTTTTGGGCTTCAAATTTTCACCATTCACTCCCATTGTAAAGCTTGGAGGAGACAGGCCATTTTTTTTAATAACTCTGATTGATTTTGTCTGAGTGAAGAATGTCATACAACTAGGATGGCTTCAGGGTGAGTAAATCTTGGGCTAATTTTCATTTTTTGGGGTGAACTATCCCTTAAAGGGTAATTCCACTGATGGAGACATGAATATGTATTGAAAGTGGGTCATTTATGTAATAGAATAGTATCATAAATTTCTCATTTGGGTCCGTCTTGGCCGATAAAAGGCAGAAAAAATGACTTTTTTGTGCTTGTGGATTGTAGACAACAATCCCCATCGTGCATTGCAATCCTCAGCTCCGCAGACCACTCCCACTACTCCGCCCATCAATGTAGACTAGAGTATAGATATCCACAATAAAGGCTAGATATCACGTCCACGCTGCTGGCCAATGTAGGTCAACGTCTGCACCTGGCGGCCATCTTGTCACAGGCAGCTCGCTCTCTCGTAACATTGTGTTTTAATGGTTTTTAAATAACCATAACTTGCTCAATTTTCAACCGATTTTCAAACGGTTTGGCCCAGAATTATAGCCACGATAATAGAATCAAATAACACAGTCTCATCCCAAGACGTCATATAACTGACGTCTTGGGACGTCTTTTGACCATACGTCAACATCCGCCATTTTAGGGCACCCTTTAACGTCAGTTACATGACGATGCTGGGACGTCATACAACTGACGCTTTACCTTTAACATCAGTTAGGCTTAGGGGTAGGTTTAGGTCTGGGGTAGGGTTAGGATCCGATAACGTCATCTAACCGACATTAAAGGGTACCCTAAAATGGCGGATGTTGACGTATGGTCAAAAGACGTCAGTTATATGACATCTTGGGATGAGACTGCGCTGAATCAAACATATATGTTCAAACCCACAAACTTTTTCCATTCTCCACTCTCCTGCTGTTTTTATCTCTTTTGAGGAAAAGAAACATTCCCATTCCAATCACGAGGCAGGTGAAAACCCAATTAAGAGTGGTATACTCACTGGGCTTACCAACGTCCCCAGTTCACTCGTCAATGTCCTCTATATGTCCTTTACATGCTCTTTCCAACATTGCACTGAGCCCCCATAATCCTTCTCCTAATTATCTGTTTAGGGAAAGCACTTTCCAGTCCCCAAATCTCTCTGTTAATCCAAACTCAGATTTTAGTGTCTTGTCCCAGAACACACACTCACACATACACACACCTACCTGCTTTAAATTCAGTCTGAGCTGTCACAGGTATTAGGCTACCCTGCAGAAAATGAACTGCTGGAACTAATGACAAGCCCTCTCTCTTTTCACTCACTCTCTTGAAGCAAAACCTCCATTTGATTAAAAATTGGCTTATCCTTATCTGTCGGGGTGTTTGAGGTGATGACGTGTGAGTAAGGGAGAGACTTGTTTACTTTTATTTTGCTTGATCGATTTAATGAGCAGATTTAATCAAACTATTGTATTTTGCGAATCACATAAATCTAAAGCAGAATAATATTAAACTAACTCACTTTATTTGAAGAGGTGTGCATGAGACTGACATGATCATAACCTGTCATGACAACTTGACATTACAAAGACAGCACAACCAATAAACATGACATAGCAGATTAATTATCAAACTTAAGAAAACACCTAGCTTTATTGGTTAACATTACATTAAACTGTCAGGTGGTTGATTTTGACATTGGCTGTCATAAGGCCATTATAACTTTTTAATGACAAATTTAATTAGTACCACTGTAGTTGAGGTCACGAAAAATATTCATGACACATTTATAATGGCCTTATGACAGCCAATGTCAAATCCAACCACAAGACAGTTTAATGCCTTAGTAATGTTAACTTTTCATAACAAAGACATCTCTAACAATGTCATAATTGAGGAAATGACACTTAATTACAGTTGTCATAAACATGCATAAAACCTCCTTCATATTTTTTTATTTATGTTTTTTTTTTTGCAGGATGCTTAAACACTTTCTTTGGAGTCCCTATTTAGACAAATTTCTATAGATTGTATAAAAACTTGGTTTGGTCATGAATTGCTCAATGCTTTTGTTGTTTTTCTTTAACAGATTGGTTAAGTGAATGATTCAAATGACTCACTCATGCTATAAGTCAGTCAGTTGTCACCAACAACTGGCCTAAACAGATTCAAAAGGTAAAATAATAGCTTCATTTTAGGGGGGCTTTTACATGGCACTGATTTCATAAATGTGTTTTGACCATTCATTTACTTTGCAATACTGTTTAGGGGGCCTGAAAACAAAGACTTTGAAAACAGGTTTGAAAGTGCTGTCTTAGTCATTTTTGCATATCCGTCTGAGTGGGGATCATTTTGACAACGTTGTCATCTGTTCTTGAACTTTTGAAAAATGGAGTACTTACTACAGCTGGAGTAGTAAAAAAAGGAATACTTTTTGACCAAAAATTTGTTTTGTAAACGCAAAAAAAAAAAAAAAAACCACACATTTATTATTCAATGACAAAACTGTTCCAAAGATGAAAGCAATTATATGGGTTTGAACAACATGAGAGTAAATGACAAAATGAGGGAAATTATCACAAAATCTTCATTTTTGAGCGAACTATTTCTTGAATGAGAGTTGAAGCTAAGTTATCTGAGGGATTTAGCCATATGTTCAAAATTATCACAGTACTTTTTCTTTATTTAAAAGAAATCTGATGAGATGGTGGGAAATAAACAGCCTCCCACTCAACTTGGCAGCCAGTATATAGCCTAACTCTCCCAGCTGATTCATAATCATGCACACACATTAGGGCTGCAACGATTAGTCGACATTGTCGACACGACAACGTCGACAATAAAAAATTGTCGTGCCGAGTAGTCGTTTGATCCCACGTGACCTAATGTATGGGCGTGCAATATCGCGATTTGACCGCTACGGCGCTTTGGCGCTAGAGTGTCATGAAGCCCTTTGCACGTGCGGTAGAAGAAAAAAACAGCGCGAATTATGACTGAGTGCAAACGAATCCGAACTAGCAAGGTTTGGCAAAGTTTTACAAAACTTAAAACCAACAATGCTGTCATGTGCAATACATGCAAGGCAGAACTTGCTTTTCACGGGAACACCACATGCATGTTGGAGCACTTAAAGAGGAAACATCCTAGCAAAAGAGGAGCCGGTGAGATGAGTGTTCTCCAGCTGGAGCTAACTTAACTGTAGTGGTAACGTATCTCTTTATATCATGCAGTACTATTAATAGTAATAATATCCTCAATAATAATAATATAATTACAATAATGTGATGATTTATTTTGCATAGAATAAAGCTTGATTGAGCTTAAAAGTACAGGCTGTTTTTATTATTGTAACACTATTTGGTATTATAGTCTTATTTGCCTGTATTTTGGTCCATAATCATGAAGACTCACAAAAGGAGATGTTAGGAATAATATCATGGCAGTTTATTTTTCTTTTTCATTCTGTACTTAAAAGGTGAATGAGAACATCTGTCAGCTCAATTCTCATGTAAAAAAAAAACAAAAACAAAAAACTATTGCAATTTTATATCTATAATAATGGTTTGCAGATTAGTATTTTACCCTTTTTGTGTCCTGAAGTAAATGTCCCTTTTTCTGTTTCAGTTCTATGTAAAGCAGTGGGCTTAAACAATGCTAAGAGAGCATTTGTTTATGATTTGAGTTGAACAAAGAGTAACTAAACACTTAACCAACTTTTTTTAGTTAATGATTTGTAAGAATGGATCTTTATTAATACCAGTCATTGATTCGAGTAACTTTTTTGACATTTGTTTATAAAGTGTTCTATTTCTACAATATATGGTGTAAAAGCGTCTTAGTGCTGCCCTCTTCAGGTTGAACGGTGGCTACTGCAGTTGAATTTTCCTATTGGATTTTAGCGGTACGCAGCTTTCAGCTCACCACGCGAGCTACGCCCTTGGCAATATAAAAACCATCTTGTGTCGTCAAAACCACTGTAAGGAGTCAGGAATTGGAATTGTGAGTATTGAAAATGATCAGGATAGAGTGTTTTAGCATCTATTTCGTCCCCTCTATCTCCGCTGGGGTCTGCCCACTTTTTCAGCATTTTCAAATATTGCCAGTGGGAGGAGTCAGGCTGTGACCAGGGGTTTAGTTACCCTTTAAAGAGAATGACCTGTTTAGATGGCTCTAAGTTCGTTAAAACCACTATTTCAAAAGCTGAACTGATTTTCTTTTTTTTATATTATAACTCAACGAACTGAATTATATTATTAACTCAATGTTTTAACTAATTGAAAAAGCTTTCCAAACTTAATGATTAGCTGGCAAAATAATCGATGATTAGTCGATTAATCGCTCTAATAATCGTTAGATTAATCAATTATCCAAATGATCGTTTGTTGCAGCCCTAACACACATAGGCTACATCACTCACCCATAAAGCAGATGTATCCCTTCTGTTACTTTCTACCGTGAATATTGCCACCATCAATGGAGGGCAAATAAGGTTTCAAATGGTGAAGATGGAAAATAAATTTGTAGATTATCCACCTTTCCTTTTGCAAGACGGACAAAGTCCGCTGTGCGTAGCTGCACGCCTATTTGTTATCAAGTTATGTAAGCTACCGTGTCAGGAACACACTGTTAGATGCCGTCTGAAAATGTGATTTTAAAGATTCACTCATGACTCGGATCTACTCCTTTATTTGCCTGTGCTATTATGTGCCCACAATGCATTCATTAAAAGGTAAGAATGTGTTTCACCTTAGACGGTGAGACAAAAATAAAAGGGAAATCGTGGAGATCTTTTAGGGTTTACTACAGAAAAGAAGTACTTCATCTATATGAATAAGCTATTAACTTTTTAAAGCCATATTCCCCCAGTGAATTTGTATAGCCGATGAAGAACTTTTAATTAGGCTCTCTATCTTCAGATTATGGCAACGCTTTAAAGGAACTAGAAATTACCCTATAGTGCCACTGCAAGGTCATGGGGAAATAAGGAAGGGCAAAAGTCATCTATTTCTTCAAATATTGGGGTGGGATCTTTAATTTTCTTTTAAAATAGCTTTTTTTAAAAAAACTAACTTTTCATTAAATGTTAATGTAATTACAATTTCTGTGATTTCATCTTTAAATACACTATTGACCCTTACCTTACACTTTAACCCAGTGGTTCTCAAAGAGGGCACAAGGATACTGCAGGGGGTAAAAAAAAACAGCCGTTGCAATGGCGTTCATGTCTGTGAATAGCAGTTAGCGCTCTGCCTTTATAAAGCGGCATTGAACGTCAATTATGCTGAATAGTTTTTCTTCAGACCGTTGACTTGCCACCATTTGACCACCGTTGACTTGTCACCAAAACAGAAGAAGTTGAGCAACAGGAGAGTGCATCATTCTGTGAGTGTTAACTTTTCTCGATAGATTTTAGCACGGTTCTTCTTTGCTAAGAAACTTTGTTTTGTTTACTGTGTTTACCCTGGTAAAGCGCGTGCTGAAGTCTGCCCGTCATGCATCTCGCGTGGCTTTTGCATTTCGCTTTGCTAGGTAGTAGGGCATGGCCTGCTGAATTCAATAATGAGGTATTAGTGTGTATACTGTATAATTGGTTAGTGCACTTGTGTGAAACTCTCATCGTCTGAAGACCGAAAAGTGTAAAGACAGCGACTTGACCTTTCCCGTACAACAACGTAGTTCGCTGCTTCACTACCATAGTACGATGCATCGTTGGAGAAATCAACTAGCTAGTCACGACTGTTTCCCGAAACCCACTGTCTCATAGTATCGTTCAACCATGTTGGTTTCGCACGTGTTGGAGTAATAACTACTTTTAATGAAACTGTTTGAGTTTATAAAAAAAAATTATATATAAATTACAGACATGTCATCTGAGGACTATTTCTAATTGTTCCAAGTTATTTTGCTATATTACCAGACTCAATATTTGGCTCGTTCTTACATAGTAGAGCACGTTCGCACATGCGCACTCTTCAAAATCGGTAATTTAAATCTTTTGACAAACTAAAATACATTTGTATATATTCTAAATAAAAGGCACCAGTTGTACTGAATGTCGGCTTGCTTATTTTGCTCAAGATAAGGATTTATTACGTCCAAATATCGAAACGATGCCTCTAACCACAGGTCGAGAGCGGTCGTTCAAACCACACAACTTTGCGATGCTGTTTGCGAATGTTCATTGGAATGTTTGTTCCGGGAAACACCGACTCGTTGAACTATGCTGATAACGACGAAACTTGCGATCGTTGGCTAACGATGCTTTCGGGAAACGCACCCCTGAGCGACTTCACCAAGCAAAGACACCAACAAGGTACGTGACTACTATTCTCTTGTTCTTTCCTCTCTCTTCTATACAACTTTTCTTCTCATCTTTCAGTCTGTGACCCCTTTTTCATTATGTTTTTTAGATTCCTACTATTACTAACATACGTATGACATGTCACACGTAAGTACAGGCAGTACAATCTTAACAATTCTACCTGTGTAGGATGTTCCGGTGTCTTCTAGTACTTTATTTGGTCTCTGGAATTGCCAGTCCACTGTAAACAAAGCTGATTTCATTACATCTATTTCCAGTCATTTAGGTCTCAGACTATTGGGCCTGACTGAGACCTGGATCAGACCAGAGGACACTGCCACACCTGCTGCCCACTCCATTAACTTCACTTCTCACACACCCCTCGCCTGGTGGGAATGGGTGGAGGTACTGGTCTTCTCATCTCAAACGATTGGAAATTTGATCGTTATCTCCTCTGTGTGACAACAGCTCTTTTGAATCACATTCAATTACAATCACTAATCCTGTTAAAATCCATTTTGTAGTTGTTTATTGTCCCCAGGTCAGCTTGGCAGTTTCTTGGAGGAGCTTGATGTGTTACTCTTATCCTTCCCGGAGGATGGTACTCCTGTCATAGTTCTTGGAGAATTCAACATCCACCTAAAAAAAACCCCTCTAAAGTCGTTCAACTCCTACCTCCTAGTGGACTAAGCCTAACCCTAGCCCAGACCTAGGGTTTATCCAGTCTAACGACCACCAACAAAGCCCCATCCCATTTGGTGAGTACCACCACTTTATTTTTTCCACGTCAAGCACTGCACATAGTCCAGTACAGTCCTGATTCAACCTTTCAGATTTATGCTGCTCTGTGATGTTTTGCGTACAGAGCGCTCTTATCAAACTCTGCCTCAGTCACTCTTGGCTGAACATAGAGAATACACATGCGGGAGAAGAATTTTAATTGGCAGAGATGTGACACTGCAGAAATAAAGCCAATAGGATGTGTAAAGTGGATCTGCATTTCTCCAGCTTTGAATAACAGATGTCCTTGTTGGAATGGTGTATGTGGAGGATCTGACAGTTACAAGCCCAGACAGTTACACTGCATGTTAATATTACTGAAATGAATACAAGAGGTAAATAGAAAAAGAAAGTGAGACATCACTTTATTTATTTAAGAATTGTTGTGAAAATATTCACTATATATATATATATATATATATATATATACATTTCACATTCGTCTTAGAAACTACCATTTTACTTGAATTTACTCTATACACAAGCTTTCTAATTTCTAATCAGACACTTATTGTAGCATCTGATTCTGGCACTGCAGCAAAATAATATCTGAATGCCTTGAGGGAGATTGCCATATTGCAGTCATGCATGAATTTTAGAAATTATGTTCCTTGCTAGTAAGCTGACACAATCTTGATGTTATAATCCTTATAAAATCCATTATGTATGAACAAAAAAACCCCAAACTGGTCCTGTCTTAAAAATAAAATCTGATAGGTTTCGGTGAAATGAGCTTGAGGAAATTAGCTATAAGTTATTTGGATCAAAAACTACATACAGAATGGAGATAATAGCTACATGTAATTATGTATAGCAGAAAGGAATGCAGGAAACAGGATAGAGATGAGATCCTTCCCTGATATAAATAGTAAAATAATAGAATATTAAACATAGCTGCAAGCAGCAATTACATTTTATAACTTTTGAATAGTTGGTGGTCAATATTTATGTGGTATTCTTGAGAAATTATGACAAAAAGTAGCATTTCCCAAACTTGTTAGACCCCCAACCACAATACAGTTTGTTTGTCTCCCTCATCTGACACACCTGATTCAACTCATTAGCTCATTAGAAGAGAGCACAAGACCTATATTGGGTGCATCTGAAAATGAAGACATCTAAATTGGGGCCTCAGTGACTTTATTAAAGGGGTGGTTAATTGCGATTTCACTTTTTTCATTTTAAATAGTGTGTAATGTTGCTGTTGGTGCATGAACAGTATCTGCAAAGTTGCAGCATTGAAAGTTCAGCATAAGCAGAGAAATGAGGAAGTTTAATGCCTACAAAAACGACTCGATTGGGACTACAGCTGAGTTTTAGGCTATGTTTATACGGAAACGATTCTGAAGAGAAAACGCAAAAGTGGCGTTGCGGCATCTTTTTTTATTCTGCGTTTAGACGAGCGTTTTGTGTGGGAATTCCGCGTGCAGATGGTGACGCAAAAGTGTGTGAAATTCAATCTAGGCCCTGTCCCAAATGGCACACTCCGGACTTGTGGACTTCCTCAGAGTCCACACTTCGGTGACGTCATGCAGTGCAGACCTATAGGGCCCTTAGCGCGAGTCCGCGAGGGTGCATTGAGAGGTATTTTTGGGACAGACTCGATCATCACGCCGGAAACAGGAACTCGTTCCTCACGCCGGTGAAAGCCTTAAGTTATCCCTCTCCATACGGAGCTGAATAAATTTAAAGATCATCTCATCAGTCCCTTTATTAGAAATATATGATATTTATTTTTTAATGACAGAAACAAATATCATTAAAAAAAATTCCAGTCTTTAGCATCGAAAACAGGACTTATTTTATTTTCCAAAATCTTATCCATGTGAACTAAACAGCCTGCTTTTACAGTTCTATAATTGTATATGCCACCTGGGCATTAGAGTAGATGTCATGGTTATGTAAATGATAAATACAGTTGTACATAATAATAGCCTACATAATATTCAATTTAACACAAAATGAAGACGAGTTTAAGAAAAATTTATAGGTTTCAAAATTTATACTACGTTTATATGACGGTTCTATTTATGTAATGAATCATAATGCAATCATATATTAAACAGCTATTATTACGTTTGAGATACAACCACTGGTTGATAATATGTTTGTATAAACTGTACGTAACAACTGGTAAGATGTACGCCTATGTCATAAAGAAAACATAATTAAACTCTTAAATATTCTCTTCTCAGTCATGTTTACAGTCTGTGAGTGAAATCTCCTCCCATCTGTTGTCCGATTGGCCTTTCGCAAGGATTCCTGGGTAGTTAAAGTGCGTGAAGCCTGCATCTATGCGGGCTTCACGGAAGACCGCTTCAAGGGTACAAAGGGGGCGCTGCTGAGCACACTTCAGAGCGTTAAAATGCCAAATGGGACACCCTACGGACTCGTGGACTCGGCGAGCACGCGCAATCGAAGTCCGTGAGGCCGCAAGTCCGCGTGAAGTGCGCGATTTGGGACAGGGCCGTAGTATGCACTTCAGGCAGCTAGAAGTGCATACTACAGCAACACCAAGTGCACGCGCCTGCGTACAAACTTCACTGTCAAGCAGACTTTTGCGTTTTTACCGTTTACACGGGAACGCGACGGTGGAGCGTTTTTAAGATTTCCACTCTGGAGGGTGGTTTCACTTTTTTGCGTTTTTAAGCCTCAAAAACGCTGTCGCCGTGTAAACGAAAGGCACATCCGATAAAATATCTTTACGTTTTCACCCGCGAGCGTTCTCGTGTAAACGGGGCCTTAGACGTCACTAACCCACACATTTATATCAATCCTCCCTCTGGAAAATGGGGCATGGCCATATTTACGCGGCTCGTCGAGTGTGTTGTCTTCACCCAGCTGTCAGGTCGTCTGTGTTCGGGCTTCCCACAGACGCTGTACTTCGTCAACAATGGATACAATTTATGTTTGATTAGGTTCCTGAAAATGACGATCGTAGCTCTATGTGCTGCGCATTTTACGGAAGACAGCTTCCAGAATCTCCACGAATTCAACAAGAAACTGTCACTAAGACAGAAGTAGTTCCAACTTTAAAACCAGAGGCAGCAGTTGTTGGGCCACAATCTGTAAGTAGGCTAAGACTTCATCATTTAAAATGTATTTGTATGTTTAATTCCAGACGTAGCCTTGTGTTTTATTTTTTTTCAAATGCCAGCGCTGGCTTTATAGCCACTAGGTTACTAGTTATGCAGGCTGATCTCATGAAGTAGCGTGTGTATGACACGCCAATTCGTATTTGCATTTTTGGCGTGTTATGAAGACGCATAATCGCTTTTCAGCGTGTTTATGAACGCCGTTGACTTAACGTTATATAAATATAGGACTTACCTCAACCCCGTCCCTAAACTTAACCGTCACTGGGGTTAATGGTGTTTATGACTGTTCCCTTACCATCCTATTGAAAAAAAAGATATGACTTACCTCAACCCTATCCCTAAACTTAACCGTCACTGGGGTTAATGGCATTTATGACTGGACATTTGACGCGCGTGTTCTGACACGCGGGATGACGCGGACGTTAATGGCGTAGACATACACGCATACACGCGGATACACGCGAATAGCTCAAAATGCGTAGAAATAATACGCCACTCGAAAGTGGCGTGTATGTTTACGCAAAAGTCATGATGTCATGTTGAGTTATGCTATTTTGTGTCTACGACAAACGCCTACAAACATTATGGACCTGAATTTTGTATAAGTACTAATGTTTTAAACGTATTTTCCATGTAAATTTGCTTTATGACGGTATTTTCGATTTGATCAAGAACATAAACTAATGCCAACGCTGTTAAGCGAGTATAACATTAGTCTGCAATCTGTCTACTAACTGAAAATATCAAACAGTTTCTTGACAAGGGAAATGTAGCTGGTGCTGTGTTCCTGGATTTAAAAAAAAAAAAAGCATTCGACACGGTAAATCACAATATATTAATCTCAAAATTAAGCAAGTTAACTTATCCTTATCCAAAAAATCATTGTCCTGGTTTGAATCATATTTAAAGGGCCGTGAACAATGTGTGAGATCTACTTTTCTTAAAATTAAAACTGGTATTCCTCAGGGCACGGTCTTGGGACCCATACTCTTCAGTCTATATATTAACGCTATACTGGATGTAGTATGTCCAGATATAGGTCTTCTGATGTATGAAGATGACGCAGTTGTGTATGCTTCTGCTGATACCTGTACTTCTGTGGCTGACAAACTCATAGGCGGAGTTTGACATTCAAGCCAGGTGGGGAAAAAAAAAACATGCTAAATAAACACATATTTATTTTTAACCCAAGAAAAAACAGTAAAACAATAAAATCATATTTGATTGTCTTTATTTCATTGTAAACAGCTTGAACTTCGCATAAACAGCCACTTCGCGTCGCATGTTTGTTATAGGATCATGAAATGTGGACCACTTTTGCACTGTTAAAATATTATCTTCAACCTTAAAGTTTTCTTTCATTTTTTCAAAACACATTCTGGCAATGAGAATGATTAAAAAAAACTAGTTAAATTTTGCATTTATACTTCATGAATCAATGAAAGAAATTTGAGACACGGGAAAAATGAACAGTTACACAATACGCTCCACTTTTGAAACATATTGACAGCACATTGAAAGCAGTGTGTTGAGTCTCTCCAGCGCAAGCAGTTATTTGGCGGAGAAAAAAAAAACTTACAGACCTGGACATTGTCCAGACTAGTGCAACAGTATGCTAATTTTTGTTTTTTTGCGTAGCCGACTGCATATGCGTCGATAATGGTCTCAGGTGAGAGCTTGACCGTAATGTCGCTTTCGTTGTGAAGGATCACAAGAGACGAAAACCTGGCAGCCAGTTGCTTATATTATCCTCCTCATTGCAGAGAAGCTTCTCTCAGAGGTAGATGACACAATTGACCGAGTGAGCGATAACTGTTTATAGAGACTGGGGTAGGTAGTTTTTTTACAGCTTTTTTTAAGAAAATGATTACCCGTTTCAGCCATCGGGGGGCAACGCTCCCCCTGCAACCCCCCCGGAAAATCCGCGCCTGGACAAACTTAATGCATTCAAACACGCTTAATGTTTTCAATGGAGTTAGATTAGGGGAAAAGGAGTGAGACAGCATTTTGAATAAAAGCAGTGCTATTAATAGGGTCAGACAAACCCAAGGTGACAGGCATCAGGGAGGGGTTGTTAGCCACAGCTGGAGTCAGAAATTGGATGACAGGAGTGAGACAGGGAAGTGAGAAAAAGAAAGACTGGGGTGTAGAGAGTTTTGAAAAGAAGCTATATTAGTGACATGAGAGGACAATTTGATACATGGAGAGAGAAAATGGTTTCATAGCCTAACATTTCTGGCATTAGTCACTTTAAGGCCATGTCCACACTAATACGTTTTCGTTTGAAAACGTATATTTTTCTCTCCGTTTTGGCCTTCCGTCCACACTGAGACGGCGTTTTAAGTCAACGAAAACGTATCTTTTGGAAAACGCTCTCCAAAGTGGATAAATTTGAAAACGCCGTTTTCGCGTTGTAGTGTGGACAGTGAAACCGGAGGTATTTCAAAACGATGATGTAAGTTTAGTCATGTGATCCATGTAGTACCAATAGATATTCATGTTTATCGGTATTGTGCCCGTTATATGTTATTCATTTTTACACTGTTGCTAAAATGTGTTACTTTCTATGTTAATTACAGTAATATGTGCTATTCTTCATAGCACAGTACTGCAAAGATGACCGATAATGTAGCCCCTACTCACACATTCTGTCCTGCGGCAAACCAGGAGAGCAGTTGCGTTTTAGACCAAACATATGGTGACTGAATGCGACCTGGATGCATCAGGGATGGTGAGATATTTTGTTAAATAAAACTATTCTGTTAGAAGAATTGCACGATAACTTTACTTTATTATTTATTTCCACCTCTGTAATCGTCTCAGTGAGCTTTTGTGAAGTTTCACGCATGCGCAGTAAATTGAATTTAGACGTTTCTCATCCACACTGAAACGTTGGAAAACGCCTGAAAACGCTCGTGTGGACGAAGAGCGTTTTTAAACGAAAACCCCGTTTTCAAATGTGTCCGGATTAATGTGGACGTAGCCTAAGTAAACGTGGCCCTTATGATTGGAAATAAAAGGTTCTCATGGTACTCACATGTTGAAGAGGTTGAGACCAATCCGATATAGGCGTTTTCGCATGACGTCAGTGGAGAGGGTGGGAGATTTGCAACTGGTTGGGTTTTCGCATTGGTATCTGGGCAAGCTAAGAATCATGGCCTGTAAAGCTTCTTTGGATGAGACCTCTGAAGTTGACCGGGCCGACGTGGATGTACTGCTGCTACTCATCTGCTCTGAGCTGTTGTCCGCCGTATCTGACTCGATACGTTTAGCTTCCAAAACTTCTACGATTGGGGTGACTGGTTTCTCTGCAACCTCTGGTGGAGACAAGGTTTCAGAGGTTATTGCTGTCTGTGCTGGAATTGCTGGTTCTGGAAGTTCCTGTTTGTCCAGCACCAGAGGTGGTAGATCCTCCCCAAGTTCCTCCTCACTTGGTGGAGGGGCTGGAAAGTCGCCATCTGGTATTTCCTCAACATCCAGCTCTGGAGGTGGAGGAGCTGGATCCTGGGGAGATGGTGGTGGCTGTCCTTGTTGAGGTTGTTCATTTGCATAATTAAACAGAGGCTGCTGTGGACTCTCAGTAATTATGGCCCCCTGCTGGACACAATTACCAAGAGAAACCGAAGTGGAGGACTCCATAACGGAAGAGGACATGCGAAAGTTCTGGCTATCGATTTGAACTGTTACATCCCGGAAGGCCATCATCAGCTTGCTGGCACTCCGGGCCATATTCTCAGAGTTGTCTACTAGGCCTGTCCCGCTATGGAATGTGGCAGGGTCGGTGAGGCCACCTTCTCTGACTGTCCCTGCCAATCCAGGTTTGTCACCAGCTGTACTAAATGCCTCTGAGCTAAACTGGTAGGTGCCACCTTCTTGGAGTGAACACATGGTCTTCATGCTCCAGTTGCTTAGTGCATCATCAATGGATTTGGCAAGAGACTGGACTTGCTCATTGAAAGAATCTTCAAGATCAGTGAGGGAGCCACCTACCGTGGTGGGCAGGGATGGGGACCGGACAAGGGGGATACTTGCTAAATTGCAGCCTTCAGCCAGCGCCCGTTCAGCTGAGATACCTTCTGTATTTTGCACCCGCACTTTTCGCAGGGAGATCCGGCGTGGCAAGCGACTTTCAAGGAGGGAGTTTCGGATCTTCTCAAAGTTTTTGCTGAGCTGATACTGGCGAAAGGCTGTCTGAATCTTGCAAGCGGCGCGTCGTGAGATGAGGTGGCCCCCATATTTGTGCTCTAACATTTCGATCTGGAAAGAAAGAGATAAGAAACAATGTCAGAAAGGCAACAAGGCAACATCACAGAAAAATACCCACAGTAAGAGATGACAGCGTGAAATTAAATCAATAACTAGACTGACTACAGATTACTAAATATCATGACAAGTTGAGACAAACCAATTTTCCAATCTCTGACTTGTCATTCATGCAAAACTCTTAAAATATGCCAATATATGCCAACACACTGTATACAACAACCAAAGGAATGGCCATCGCCAGTTGGGTTAACTAGACTGGTTTGGGCATTAACTCATGCCAACATTAGTTTTGAATAAACATTGGATTAAAACATAAGACAGTCAAACTGTGATTTGTCCTTGCAGGACAAGAAGAACTGGTAGTGTAGTAAATGAGAATTTTGTCTAGACATTTACACAGCCAAAACTTTGATATAGCTACACACATTCTTGAGATTGTTTTCCCAGTTTGTGTCCCTTGAAAAAGGACATACTCTAAGAGCGGTTTGGCCGAAAATCAACAAGCACTTTTGGAAATTATTCGATTTTTAGTACCGATGTGGTCAGAATAGTTAGGCTTTGCCTGCCACCTTCAATCTATCTATTTTCCAAATTGCTTGTCCTATGTAGGGTCAAGAGGATACTGGAGCTAATCCCATTGTCTCGGGCCATGGGCAGTGAAACACCGTAGGCATTGGCCACTCAATCACACAGCTTATTTAGCTGAAATGACAGTGTGCGACATGCAACCTGCCATTTATGGACAATTCCTGCCATTACAGTAGATGCATACCATGCATTTGGTTCTCTCTGCCTCTAATCATTGTCTAATAGACTGTGGCACATTTCAGTTGAAAATAAGATGATAAATTACTTTATTTTGCGAGGAAATTAAATGATATTATTTGACTTTTTCTTTTAAGATTGACAGATTTGTACTGCATGCTCCAGCTTTCATAATGTTCCAGAAGGGGAGTGATATACCCGTAAATGCCACAACATGAAAAGAGAAATTGGTTTAGGAACTTTGGATGCTAAAACTAGATTGGCTGCTAAACTAGATTCAAATTGTACATTTGTTCATCACAGCAAGATTAGGGCATTACGGTATAACCAGACAGCAACTCTGACTTGATACGATTCCATTTGTAGTCCCAATATTACTTTACAAACTTTACAAGGTAAGAGCATTCATTTGTACAACGAATCTTTGGATTCTTTCTAGAATGGTTTGAAAGGAAATTCTAGACTGAAGCTGAATTTCACCAGCTATTCTCCTTTTGTGTTTCCATCAGCTGTCAGTGGTCTTGTCTTTTCCTGGGTGAGCTCAGATTAGAGGTCATTCAAGTCCTGCCATTTCAAAACGTTCCGATAAGACATTGAGCTGATGCAATCAGTCACATTACGGATTCAAACTCCCTAAGAGAAGTGTGAATAACACCAGAAAGCCATCTTATCTTAGCAATCTACATTAGTTTCAGACTAGGTTAGAAAGGAGAGATATGTCTGGGGAATATTAAGTTCTGAATAGGGCCTGAGTTTCTTTTCAGAAAAAGCAATGAGCTGGGAACTCTACTGCCTTCGACCCTCCTAACCTGCCTTTAATATTCATCCTTTTACACAGAACTTTCCATGGGTGCAGATGTACAACAATGGACCCTCTCTTCAGGTTACCAGTAAAGTCCATTATATGGATAAAAATCCTGGAATGTTTTCATCAAAAACCACAACTTATTTTAGACTGGAGAAAGAAAGAGATGGACATCTTGGATGGGATGGGGGTGAGTAAATTATCAGCAAACGTTTTTTTAAAAGTGAACTACTTTAAAAGAAAGACTTGTTGCATCAAATCAGGCTGTATTCGAGCATATTACACCTTTATTGAAACCAAGGAATGAAATAGTAGTTGTGGCCTTGGACATACAATGGGTTTTCAAAAAGGATGTCACCATTTCCAATGCATTTTTTTCATACACTCCATGTGCTTTGAAATGATGGTGTGTAAATCAAGATTGGTGCCACTGGTTCCCAGAGTAGATATCTCTGACCATCAGTGCTATTCATTTTTTAGAGCTCTTGGAAAGGTAAAAGAAATGACAGAATAGTTGAAACGCAATGAGATGGAAAAGAGAGAGAGGAAACAGAGACAAATTCGATTGCTAGGATCCCTCCGCCCCCCCCCCCCCCCAAAAAAAAAAAAAAAAAAAACACTGATCGCCATAGCTCTAAGGTGTGGAAAGAACACCATGGAAAAACAAGTCCGTAACAGAGCAGGGTTATGAAAGAGGGTGAGAGCATAAGACAAAGAGACAAGAAAGCGTGTAACGAATGCAGTCCTGCTGCAAATCCACCCATTAACCAGCTGTCAGGTCCGTTCCCGATCACTTCGCTAAGCGGCGCCGGGGAGAGAGATCATTCCGAAACCACTGCAGCCGTAAAGGATGGAGGTATAGCAATGACACTGCTCCCTATCAACTCAGCCCAGGCAAATCAGACTTGACAGCTGGATCAGCACTCTGTCCAAGTTCACTTTTCACCATCCCAGCAGAAAATGACATATCATACATATCCAAACAACACGGGCCTACATAAACTACACAAGAAAGGTGATAGAGGCGGGTGTTAAACAGAAATCCTACCCCAACAAGACCCCTATGTGATTCCCCTGGCTGAAGTAACTTTTTGGGGTATTCCATTTGTTTTTGTTTTCTAGCTTCCAATTAGAAATCCGACAAGTTAGCCGGCTAATCTAGCACTAAGCGAGATGTTGATAATGTAATATTGAAATCAAAGGGCACCCTCTAGAAAAGGCTCATCTGATCTTAGCAGCTTTCTGTCACATATCTGTTCATATTTTGGTGCTTGACATTAGTTTCTCATTTGCATTGATTTGTGTCTCAGGGATACATGTATATTTATGAGGCCATCAGCATAAGACAGGATAATCAAAGGTCTCATTGGGAAGTTAGGCATACCTTCATTAGCATAAAGAGGCAATCACACAGAAGAGGTGCAGTAGTAGTTATCTATGGAACCATCAGCCTCTGAGAGATCGTGTCTAGAGTCACTAAAGCCAGATTATCAGCACTCAGACACCCTCTGAGGGAGCTGACTTTGCTGACAGTGGATCATGGCTCAAAGCATTTAGCTGAGCATTCTAGCCTTGTCAGTCAGGATAGTTCTTAAAGGATAGAAAGCCATTGTAAAATATCAATAGATGCAAACACATGTGAACGCATTGGAATTCCTAATAGATGTTCCCATGTAGCTTGTTGGAATTGCCATAGATCGAGATCTTTTTTTAAGTATCCACGTCCCAACATTATTGCTGCTGTTGTAGATTATTTCTGCTGCTGCAGTACAAAGTACAGACACTTGCTACTGCTAATACAAACACTGATATGTTGCACAAATAGCATAACATGCTAGCTGGGAAAGGTGGAGGAACTTTCAAACTGGTATAGCAAATGCTAACCAGCTATATAAATGTTGAACAGCTAGCTCATTGGCTGCAGATTTGACATGAAATAATTTGGTATATACTTATACGTTTAGTGATGATATATTTGTATATTAAATGGGTCATGAACTGGCTTTTTAAATTTGATTATATTGTTGTCTGAGGTCAACGTATGACGTTCGCTTGGTTTTTGCATTCAAAAACATCAAAATGAATAAGTAATAGGCTTTTTTGTAACCTAGTTTTGAGCCTACCTGAAAAACGCTCGGTTTTTATGGGCGTCTCGCACTGAAGACTTGGAAGTAAACGCCCACTGCAGTGAGTGGATGACAGTTTTGCATATTATAATGAGTTTCGACTCACCCGTCGATGCACTTGGGGGAAATTGTTTTGAAAACGTCCAATGTTCTAAAATGGCAACCGGAATGATTCGCCCATACATGTTCGACTCAGAGTCTGTGTGTTGCACAATTCCTGTCAGATCCAATATAGACGGCACAGCACCGTTCTTTACTCTTAATCGGTCTGCAAATCCAGTCTTGTTTACAAAACAATCCTCAGTGAAATGAAGTGAACAGACGGACGATGTTTTACCTCATCAGCTGGAACGTCATTAAAAATAAAGTTTATCTATGCAGTCCTATTGGAATCCAGAGGAAGCATATGCAGCGACTGTCGTCTTTCACAACCAGGCACTGCACAATATTCTGTATTGCTCGGTAGATCGACCCGGTTTGTCATCACGAGGTAAGCATCTATGTTATTTAGCTATGCGTGTAATGCGAGAATCGGTGGGTGGGGTAAACCGGCCGTGTTGAAGTAGGCGTTGATCTTCTTCTGCGGGGGTCGTGTTTTATCCTACGCTATCTCACGACCAATTCGTAAGAATTCGACGAATGATTAAAAAGTGTCTAATTCGTATGACCTCACTCGTACGAATTCGTACGATTTGTCTAAACCCACGTGATGGGTAGGTTTAGGGGCGGGGTAAAGGGTAGGTCATTCATACGAATTCATACGAATTGGCCAATTCGTAAAATATGTACGATTTAGCAAAATCGTACTAATTCGTACGAGCGAGGTCGTATGAATTGTTACGAATTAGCCACTTTTTAATCATTCGCCGAATTCGTACGATTTGGTCGTGAGATCGGGTTGGTTTTATCCTCTTTGACGTCATAGTTCCCCACTTTTAAAAACGAGTCGTTTGCAGAGGCTAGTGTCAATAAAAGCTTTTATTGGACTAACAAGGACGTTTTCGGTTCTGAAACTTACAGGATATTTTTATAATTTGATGACCTCTTAGATGTCAAAAGCTCAAGGAAAATTTGATTTCTCAGTTCATCATTCCTTTAATTATAGAAATTGGGGGGTTTATATCTAAAAACAATTGGGAAAGATGTCAAAATGTGACAAAAAAGAAATATTTGCTAGAAATAATTATATTTAATATCACTGAATATTCTAAAAGACTGCTAATAATAGACTTCATCTATCAGTCTGTTTTGTGCGTGGATCTGAGGGGGAAAAAAGTAATAGATTCAGATGCGTGTCATGAAAATTACACACATACCGAAAATGACTAAAGATGATTCAAAAAGGGCTTTACTGTGCCCACTTCTCAAAATATTAATCTCAGACTGGTTAATTTTTTTTTTTTTTTCAGAAAACGCTGTAACCAAGATAGGAGAGGGAACACAGGATAAGATCTATTTTCACTGTTCTCAGCACCAATGTCATCAAATTTGCTAATCCACCTTATTCGTTTTTTGAAACATCAGCAGTTCAGGGACGCGAGCGAACGTAAACACATCAAACTTTCCTCTGTGTCGCTGCTTGGAAAAGTCTGTCAGAAAGTTTTGCTGAGGGGATTCGGATTAGTTCTATTTATAAAATTGTAGGCTGAGATATGGACCCATTTCTCATGAATACCCATTTTTCATTAGCATGGGTTTCTCTGAGTGATTATAGTAAGAGGAAGTTCAAACTACTGCATCACTTGTTAAAGATTATCTGCAATGCTGAGAGAGAGAAAAAAGATAAACAGTGTTTGATTTCTACTCTAAGACAGATGCCCTGGCCTTCGTGAAAGTCTCTGGAGCACTTGTGAAAACCAATTACTCTAAGAGAAGACAGGAATTCTCTAGAAAGAGTTGTGAACATGATCAGTCAGTAATGTCCTCATCCTGAGTGGTATTGGGCATGAAATGACGTTCTAGCAAGCTGACTAATGTGCGTCAATGAAAATCTAAATTCTAAATCTAAATTCAATCTAAACTTGTTTAATAGCCTGCTGATTGTATTCATAAATATGACATGCATTTGTATTTATTGATAATGCATATAATCGCAAACTAATGGGCACTTACAGATATACTGTTGTAATTTTATCAGCATTTTTTAATATATATCTGTCTAAGCCTATGCATCAAAATGTCAGCAGTCTCAGCTCTGATCATTTGTCAGCACTGGGACTTGGTCATTTTATGTGTGAACAAAGCTATAACAGTAACACTTTGAGCATGTGCAAGGACAGGACACTCTGTTACAAGTCTAAAGCCAAAAAAATTGAGATTATCTGACTCTGCTGGATAGGGAATTTCTTCCGGATGACATATTGGTGGTGAAGTGTGAATCGCAAAGCACAGCAGTGGCTTTCTGACAGCAATTTTCAAAATATAGCTTAAAATTCACTGGTTATGCTTTATTACAATAGTCCACTTCTGACATTCTAAGTAATTATAAGTAATTTTGCAATTACGTGTCAACTGCCAGTCATTAGAATACTAGTAGACTGTCTGCTTAATATCTGCTAACACTTTATTGTGATGCTCCCCAGACATTCACTGTAAAAAATAATACCGTAAAAAAAATGGTAAACTACTGGCAGCTGTGGTTGCCAGCATCATACCGCAACTAAACGGCGTGTTACCGTTTTTGTGTTAGAGCATATAGCCGTTAAATTAAAGTTCACTGTAAAAAACTAATCCTGTAAAAAACGGTAAACTACTGGCAGCTGTGGTTGCCAGCATCATACCGCAACTAAACGGTATGTTACCGTTTTTGTGTTAGAGCATATTGCTGTTAAATTAAAGTTCACTGTAAAGAACTAATCCTGTAAAAAACGGTAAACTACTGGCAGCTGTGGTTGCCAGCATCATACCGCAACTAAACGGTATGTTACCGTTTTTGTGTTAGAGCATATTGCTGTCAAATTAAAGTTTATACTGTAGCTGACAACACAGTATTTAGCTGTTATTTCAAAAACAGTAACACACCGTATTTTTATGGTATGATGCTGGTAACCACAGCTGCCAGTAGTTTACCGGTTTTTTTTACAGTATTATTTTTTACAGTGAGCTGACAATACAGTAGTTAGCTGTTAATTTCAACAACAGTAACACACCGTATTTTTACGGTATGATGCTGGTAACCACAGCTGCCAGTAGTTTACCGTTTTTTTACAATATTATTTTTTTTTACAGTGTGGTACTGACTTGCAACTTTGAAAGCATGTCTACTAGCCCTAACCTAACAGTCTATTAATACTCTGAGCGTTAGTTGATATTTAGTTGGAAATTAATGGGAGATAGCTATTGCATAGTAAAAACTTTAGAATCTATTTCGTCTAGGCTATAGACCCCTTTTCAGTTGGTAAACATGGTGACGTTTTTTGAGGGCGGAGCTTAAGTGGAGGCAGGACGATCCCTCTGGGGATCGTTCTCAAAATCTATTATTATAGTATTTTGAGTCTCTTTTGCACTGATACGAAAAAAGTGAGCATATCACGCCGGCATGATTGTCGACCCCATTGGGTTAAGATTAAAATGACGCAAGCCCTTTCCTGGTCTTTATCACTTTACTAAATTTGAGCGAATCAAAACGACTCATGTTTACTTCCACGAGCCGTCACGTATTTGCGAGCTTGCAGCGGGAATCTCTTAAGTGAAAACGAAAAATGTATAGCTTACAGGCTTCCGTACGTCGCGTCTTCTGTTAGATTATCTCAAGTCTGCATTCAATGTGTACTCGATATCAAGAACAAATCCGGATACCGTACTTTTATGTGTCTTCTGTACTTGCGTTCTGGAGATTTGGAATTGAGCATTGACGGTTGATGATGACGTACAAGAACAGGACTTTTAGTTTGTTTCTCATTGTTTCGTGTTTTTCCTTTCTGTTTTCTTGGTCGTCATGGTTTTGAAGTATGTTTTCATTTGCTGTAGTTATTCATTCATTAATTAGCTAGCCCCTTCTCTGGTTTCCTTCCTCAGTTATCCTTAGTAGCCTATATATAGTCCTCAGTTTCAGTTGTTCTTTGTCAATTCTCGTTAGTTGTTTAGTGGTTTGCTTTTTATTATGAAAAGTTGCTGCTGTGCTTAGATCCTGCCTCAACTCTTCATTCCTGCAACCACCGCTTACTAAGCAAGATAAGGGTGTTTTTTGTGTTTGTGTTTCAGATAAATCTGTGTACGTGTGTGTGTGTGTGTGTCAGAGTGAGAGAGAGAGATGGTAGTATCCTGTAGTACTAATCCGCAGTGTCAGACTCTGCACCCTTATCTCCCTCCAGGAGAGATTTCACACCTCTACAGACATAAGATCAATAGCATAATGCCGACACACAAAGAACCGTAAAAAGTGAATGCATATACTCAACTTCGCAAGCGCAAATACTAGCACACACACACAGCACTGTGTCTTACACTGCAGCCACAACTACAAGCTTGTCAATCCAGCACCACCACCTTTATAGTAATTTACCTTGCAGCTACTAACAGTGAGGAAATAATGTGGTCTGGTGGTCACACTTTAGATTACAGTCCAATTCCCACTGTTTATTAATTATTATATGACTTTTGTCTCAATAAACTACTAATTATAAATAGTAAGATATTTGGTAACTCTATAATTACTACACGCTAATAATCATTAGTTAAGCGTGAGTAATCAGTTAATTTATCATTCATAAAGCATTAATAGACATTAATAAGCAGTTTATAAATACAGTGATAAATGTTTTCTTCTCGATTTAAAAGCATATCTATAATTTGTTTAATAATTGAATTTTCATCCTTTATTAATGATCAATTTATCATATCATTTTATAAACCATTTATTTAAGAGATTTCAGTGGTTCATTAGATTACTTAGAATGTGTAAGTAAATGATTAATAAACTATTTAAATGTCTACCATGATCTAACAGTTAAATAAAACGGTTCTATGCGGATTCTATTCTAATTAAAGTATAATTTAACAAAACAGCTTTAAAGCCTTGGTCCCATGAATTAAGGACAAAGCCTTTTCTTTAAACAGATTTTATGAACCATATTTCCAATGATTTTTACTTGAAGTAAAAGGTTAATTCAATGACGGCCTCATGAAAGATAGTCAGTGTCTTAAGTTAGGTGGTAACTCTTTACAAATGTTATTGTTTTTAAAGGGATGGTTCAAACCAAAATGCCATCATTTACTGAATGACTTTCTTTCTGTCGAACATAAAGGATAATCATTTGAGTCTGCTTAGTTGTGTCTGTAAAATAGAAGTCAAGGGCAGCCTAACCAGAATGCTTTGGCTGCCAACATTCTTTAAAATACCTTCTTATGTGTTTCACAGAAGAGAGAAAGTCAAACAGGTTTGTAATGACAGCATTTAATAGCAGTAAATGTACATTACGGCTTCCTGCTGTAGCTCAAAATCAGTGCTTTACTGTCAAGTGCATTTTTATGTGACAATATATATATATATATATATATAGTCTGTCAGCTGCATTTGCAGTAAATTTAATAATATCTATTATTTGTCCCTTAGTTGTATTTAATTATTTTATTTATTCCAATTTAAGGCCCTAACCCAAGCAAAAACATTCTTGTGGCCCGAATTTTAGCCCCAGTCCATGCACACGCCACACTCATTTTGAATATATTATGTATAATGTCCAAATTGAAGCTTATACACTGTATATTAAATAATATATAAGTGAGGTACTCAGAACCCAGATATTTCAATGCATAGAAGTCATTTTGTGTTATATATGACAATGCAATTTGCAGTGCACACTTTTGACATCATACACTAAAACAAGACATTCGCTGAGTTTCTACGTTACAACAACAATGACAACTTAAAAATATAGAGTATAAGCTCATTTGCTTTGCTTAGAATGCCATGTTGATGGTGCTAACCAGTTTTATATCGGATACTGATGTTACCTTACATGTCTGAGCATTTCATCAACCTGAAAAAGTCAAATGCATTTTTCAGGTAGGCTGAGGTGTCACACAACATGCAGGAACAAAAATGTTTCTGTTGGAAAAATTAATAAATAACTGCCAAATTACAAAATAGTTTTGCATCCAATACTGTAGTTTCTGTTCCTCTCAATTCCGATTTCGTTTTAACTCCTACGGTGGCAAATGTAGTCCAAGATTAACATGGCTTCCAGTTCGACCTCGTCCATGAGTGTTAACTCAAACGTAAACGCGAAAGGCGAGGCTTGAATTAACGGGTATGTCCCTCTTTGGCTAATGTACTTTCAAGATGGAGGTAGAACATGGCGACCGACATTAGAACCTCTTACCCGTATGTATTTTCAATGGCATATTATACACTCACGAGAATACTTTATTACTTGAACGAAGTAAATATACATTAATGAGCACACATATTTTTGAAAGAACTAAGTGTTTTAACTAAGAACAAACTAAAAGAGTTACACAGTGTAGCTTTAAAGAACTTTTAAATGAATGAATATAAAAATGAATGAACGAACGAACGAACGAACGAATGAATGATGGCATACCTACCTACATACCAACCATTTATATTGCATACAATAAATAGTACAAAAACAAACCAACAAAAAAAACACTTTTTTCTTGATTTGAACCAAGATAATGAATGAATGAATGAATGGAATGACGAATGAATGAATGAATGAATGAATGAATGAATGAATGAATGAATGAATGAATGAATGAATGAAAAATTAATGAAATAAAAAATTAAATGAATGAATGAATGAATGAATGAATGATGGCATACCTACCTACATACCAACCATTTATATTGCATACAATACATAGTACAAAAACAAACAAACAATACTTTTTCTTGATTTGAACCAAGATAATTTCAACCTGGAATTTTAGAATGCATGGATGGATGGATGGATGGATGGATGGATGGATGATTTTATTAAAATATACTTTGCAAACCTGCAATACCTACCCTATCTCACGACCAATGCGTACGAATTCGACGAATGATTAAAAAGTGTCTAAATCGTACTAATTCGTATGACCTCACTCGTACGAATTCGTACGATTTGTCTAAACCCACGTGATGGTTAGGTTTAGGGGCGGGGTAAGGGGTAGGTCTTTCGTACGAATTCATACGAATTGGCCAATTCATAAAATATGTTCGATTTAGCAAAATCGTACTAATTCGTACCAGTGAGGTCGTATGAATTCATACGAATTAGCCCCTTTTTAATCATATGTCGAATTCGTACGCATTGGTCATGAGATCGGGTTGGCAATACTGAGATATAGCTCTTGTGACTTAAAAAGTCACAATTAGCCCCAGTATTAGCTATATGTAATCACTTTTTTTATTTCTATGCTAAATGATCTGTAACGCTACCCTTTCAGAATCTATACCTATTTAGATATGATTTGATTTTGCACTGATAGTAAAAGCAGAATGAAAAACCATCAGGCATTTTGTGATGCAAACATAATTCTATTAGATACTTCTCATAAAAAAAAAACAATGGGGGATGGGGAAAGCAATTCACAATATGAACACTCAGCAAGAAAATGACAACAAATGAGGGATGGGGTTTTTAAGGGCACCTCTGTGTTACCATGACAACACAACCTTCTCATCCTTCCTCTCCCATCCATCTCCCTTGCTGTCGCTTTTGCCCTCTCTATCTCTGTCATCTCAATCTACTTCTCTCCCATGTTCAATTCCCAAGAGGCTTTCTGGTCAGTCTTTAAAGCACTGTAAAGAAACATTTCTGGACTCTAATTAAGCCGCAGTATAGATATAACTATGTTCCAAAACATAGCAATCCGCCATGCAGTCTACTGTCTACATAGGCTGTATCCTAACTGTCCTGGGACTTCACAAGTGTCTAATTTGAAACATTCGACATAGGCAGGAATGTCACGCACTATACATAAAGTATTATTTCCGTAATCGCAATTGGAATTGATTCCAATAAATTTTTACATTTGCATGTTGCTATAAGCTAACAATGTGATACTCTAATATGCATAAATATACAGAGCCAACATCAAAATTTGGGAAGATAGTGAATATTTAGATTATACTATTAATATAAACATGTTGGATGTTGCGATAAATTTGTAATCAGCATTTTACTCAACTCATCCACCATCTTGGCGATGGTATTCAGCCAAATGAATTTATCACAGTACAATAATCGTGCTTCCTACCTTGTGGTACAGCTGCTCCATATTGTGCACGCCTATGATTTCTTAAAATGCTGTTTAGGTAGGCATTTCACTGGGTTTTTGTTTTCATCTACTCTGTCCCCAAACAATTAAAAAAGAATGAAGGCCTGCATGGAATCTGTGAATCTTTCAAGAAAGCCCCACAGAATTCTCTCACTTGCGCTTATAAAATATTCCAATTTGAAGTCTATTGAGCCATGTACAAAGGATGTGTTCTTGCATTTCATCTGTTTTTTTTTTCTCCATTGTTGACTTATGTAATAATTCGATGGTGTCAAATTAAAAGTTGAAATAATTAATCAGTTCAATAACCTATTATCTATTGGATTATTTCAAGAGTGTATTGTTGTAAATGTGGCTATATACAGCGCAGTCTCATCCCAAGACGTCATACAACTGACGCTTTTGACCATACGTCAACTTACGACGTTTTAGGGTACCCTTTAATGTCGGTTAAATGACGTTATCTAATCCTAACCATACCCCAGACCTAAACCTACCCGTCACCTAACTGACGTTAAAGGTAAAGCGTCAATTGGATAACGCCCAAGGATCGTCATCTAACTGACGTTAAAGGGTACCCTAACACGGCGGATGTTGACGTATGGTCAAAAGCTTAGCAGTTATATGATGTCTTGGGATGAGACTGTGTTACTATATACGCACCATCTATTTAATGCAAGAACACATCTTGATACTCTTTAGTTCCGTTAAACACATTTTACCAAACAAGATTCAGAGCAGATTCCATGAGGGCTTTGAGATAAGTTAGAAAGCTGATGGAGGTAGTAATGGATGCATATGAGATGAGGATGGATGATCAACCTGTAAAACATCCAACTACAATAAGGCCCAGCGCCCTGTACCAGCTTCAACACACTCCAACACACTCAGCCACTAAGAAGCAACCATCGGACGCACGGCAGCCAGTCCTCAAGAGCCTGAAGCATACATTCACACTTCCTCAAGACCGCAATCCCACAGTGCCTTGCTCCCTACCTGCTTGTTTTTGAGGTCGAGCGAGAGTTCATAGTCGGAGGTGGTGGAGTGGCAGCAGGCTCCATTCCTCTGTAATCTGATTGGTGAAGCAGTGTGATGTAAGCTTGGCCTCCTTCCAGTGCCTCCCGTACTGGCCGCTTCCCTCTCCTGCTCCTCTGGCTCCTTTATCAGCTCCTCCTGTATTGGTTGATGAGGTTGCTCCTGAGGTTTTTCTTCCTCCTGCTCGATCTCTTGTGCCATCACCTCTTCCTTCTCCACTTCTGCACTCTCTCTCTCTTGAGGTTCACCTCCATCTCCATCTCGATCCTCATCTCCCCCTCCTGCATCGACAGAGGTCACAGTGCTCCCTAGAACCTGAGGTTCCACCTGGACCTCGGGCTGGGAGGCACTGGTGGTGGTGACCTCGGGTGATGGCGATGCGGCAGGTGATGGTGTTGCAATGGGTGAAGATGAGGGTGGCTCTTCACTGCGGAAAGGAGGAGAAAACGAAGAGTCAGCCTGCTGCCCAGGCACCATTTGACCTTGTCCTCCAGCTCAGGGGGGGGGGCGTGGCCTGGATGGGTCAATGCCAATCTCTCCCTCCCTTTTCTCTCATCAACCGTGCCCTTCGGGGCAAAGAGAAAGAGATGAAGCGATTGTCTTGGGGTTGTAGCCCCTACTGTCCATTCCAGGATGGACTCGAGAGTTACCAGACAACCAGAGGGGGAGGATGGGACACACAGTGACTTTGCAACACCCAACATAACACACACAGACATGACAGACACAGTCATGCAGCTATCAGTGTGGTGAATTGACTGTTCTTCTGTGGTGTTGTTCTGTGACCTAAGGTAGGTATGGAATTTTTCAGGCCAACTCAGCGGCATCCCACAAATCCTATGGAGCCCTATGAGATGGAGCCCCACCCACAAACCAGTGTCAATTTAGAGTCAACTTTACAATAACTGTGCCCTCGGAATGGTCCTTTTCGAGAGTCAGCTGACTACAGATGTTAGGAAACTCAGCTTGACACCTCAAAATTGTTGCGTACCTAAAAATATGCCAAGAAAGCTTTCAAATTATTAGGTTGCGTGTTAATGTAGATACTGTAAAAAAGACTAAGTGGACCTTTTGGGGGGGGGGGGAACATACCTGTTAATGATAATAATAATTGGTTACATTTATAAAGCGCTTTTCTGGGTTACTCAAAGCACTATGCATATGGAAGGGGGAATCTCCTCAACCATCACCAGTTAAGATGTTAGCTTGCAAATTGTACCAGAATTGAATGGGCTAATTCTCCCATGAAGGGCTGTGAGGTTGTCCCATAATTAAGTGGCCTACCTTTAGCCATGGAGTTACGTCTCTACAAGCCTTTTGAGATGTAGATGACAGTAGGGACTTTTCTTTTGCTTTTGTACTGGGACCATGAATCTCTCTGCTTTCATCACCATCTTTGTTTTAAATCCCCTCTTTCTTCATGTCACATTAGATCACTCTCTCCATTTATATCCACCCCTGTTTTTCTTTCTAGGGTCTACCCTTTCAGTCCCTTGTGCCCTCTACCCACTCACATGTTTCTTTCTTTAAGCATGGGCGAGTGTGGCTGCGTATGTGTGGTATGTGAAGCACTGAGAGGAGCACTCAGGGCCTGTATGCGTTTGTCTAAGCACAGTCTAATATCACAGAGTGCTAGTGGTCCAGTACAGGTCATAGTCAGAGTTCTACACAGACAAGCTTTTAAGGCTCTGCTAGCATCAATGTATGCATGAAGCAGCAAAACTCAATTATCTTTCCGTCCATGACACGGAAATTGGGGCGACAAAACAAAAAAAAAACAATCTGCTGTTTGTAAATGGATTTGGATTTGATGTTTGATAGGTAATGCTTTCCTAAGGAACAGCAAGCAATGATGGCACAGAGATTTGAGGGAGGGGGGATATGTACCCCCAACATAGTTTGGAAGGGAGCGAACTGAAAAGAATTTGGCATGAATAAAAAATGGCTAAACCCTTAAAAACCTAGCGAGATGCATACCAAGACAATATTTTAAGGCATCATGAACCCACTCCTGACATGAAGGCCAAAAGGTAGGATTTTCTAAGATAATGTTGTTTGGCCAAAATCTAAGGCAGCACTGCCAGCATGAGAGGACAATCCAATGCATCGCAATGAGTACTGCGGGAAAAATAAATTAAAAGTTAGAAGAAACTAAAGAGATATTTTGAAATTTTTAATCTACTTACCCTTTGCCATTTGATACCAAACGACTATGTTAAATGGGTAGCGCTTCTTTTTACAGTCCTGTTACCCATGTACTTACTATGTACTTATTATAGTAATTATAATTACTGGGTAATAACTAGGTACTAACCTTGAACCTAACCCTAACCCATGTACTTACCTTATATTAGGCAGTACTTTCTAGGTAAGTACACTTTAAGTACACGTAAGTACTGTACTGTAAAAGGAAGCGGTACCGTTAAATGACTATGTTCACCAATATTTGTGGGCAGCATGCATTTTTAAGCGTATTGGAGCGCTGCTATTAGAGTCAAGATGCTAGCATGCTAGCACCTTGACTACTTGTCTGATGCTGAGAGATGCTGCCAAATAGAGTGTTTGAAAACGTATGAGCTTCCATTGTGATTAGGATGCTGACTTCAAAGGTAGCTATGTGGTAATGTAGATAGATACCAATGCAGCTTACTAGGTTTTAGAGAAGAAGTGGATTTTTTCAGCAAAACAGAACTGAGCTACGCTATCTCACGACCAATTCGTACGAGTGATTAAAAAGTGGCTAATTCATACGACCTCACTCGTACGAATTTGTACGATTTGTCCAAACCCACGTGATGGGTAGGTTTAGGGGCGGGGTCTGGGGTAGGGCCTTCGTATGAATCCATACGAATTGGCCAATTCGTAAAATATGTATGAATTAGCAAAAATCGTACTAATTCGTACGAGTGAGATCGTATGAATTGTTACGAATTAGCCACCTCGTAAAATTCGTACGAAATCTCGTGAGATCAGGCTGGAACTGAGTTGTCACTATTTCAAAATATGATTTCCTTGCTGGTCTTGTGGACACCTAAAACCTCCCTCTAACTAACAAAGCAACATATTCAAACATAAAAGGGGTTTAAAAGCTTGTATCCAGGAGTCAAGCTAGAAATACTGGGAAAATAAGACTCACAAGACATATGTTGGAAATGGTTCGCAGAGTACAGTGCCTGTATCTTATTTCAACATGCGTTTGTAGCGTCGCTGGCGGGATTGAAAGGGGCGATAAGGATCAACTCCTTCCAGAAATGGTTAAGGCGATAAGACAGGAGTCAGTGAGCACGAAATCAGAACATTACAGGCGGCGTATGCAGCATGGCACACACACACACACACACGATATCCCCAAGGGGGGAAAGGATTGGAGGAATAAAAGTGAAAAGTGGAGAGCTTGTTCAGGGAGAAAATACTGCTAATCCATTCATCCTCTGAATACGAGAAAAAACCACTTGTTCAGGCTCAGCAATGGATAATTCTGCATATAAGTTACATATTAGAATATCTAGGCTTATAACACAGACAGCACAAAAGTCTTTTAGATCCTGTTTAAAACAAATTAAATAGCACTCAGCTACTTTGGAATGGCAATTGATGGATGGACATGCCTCTTGCCCACATAAGGGTGTAGTAACAGTAGGAATCTGGACGAATAAGATACAAAAGTGACCAACAAATTTGGTGTAGAGTGTCCACTTCTAGTGATCTTATTAAGGGCAAAATCTCAGACTGACAAGGAGGACACAGGATTTTTTGCTTGTCATTATATTATGTTGGTACAAAGTGTACAACATCAACAAATCACGCATAAAAATACTCAGTCGTTTGTGAATTGTGTAAAAGCCGAACTATGTAATCTTATCCCAGATTAATTTGCAGACTACAAGGCTACATTGAGTCCTGAAAAAAGTATAGGTGGCACTGGCACGTGACATTTATATGTGGTAAATGTGGCATCCCAACCAGCATCCCAGCCAGCCAAACACACCAATATAATCTCAATTAATGCCATAAATTTGGGGCAGGGCTAAATGTTTGTCCAAATAATGGCATTTTTGCAGTTCTCTTTGGTTCCACTGGAGGCACTTGGTTCTCTCTTGGTTCTGACCAAAAAAGAAAATGAACATTTAGTCCTGGTTCAGTTAGCACCCACACTGTCATTTTTAACAAACCAAAAAAAAAGCTTTTATGATGTATATTTTGCCACGGAACTTACCGAACATCCAAAACAATGCACTGGGCTCGTAATATGTGAGTACAAAGAGTATTTTTACCAGCTGAGACCTCACAAAGTGCTTATTAAATGTAGCCTGAATTCGTCTCATATTCAGAATGTGAGTCTACTGCTCTATAGGGCTTTGATTATGAGGCGTGTCTTAATCGAACCAGGAAAAAAACAACAACTCTGCACTCAATTGGATAGTCCTACAACTAATCAGGGGTGCGTTTCCTGTACAACGACATAGTTAACTGTTTCACTATCATAGTACGATGCATCGTTGGAAAAATCAACTAGCTAGTCACGACTGTTTCCCGAAACCCACTGTCGCAAAGTATCGTTCAACCACGCTGGTTTCACACGTGGTGGAGTAATAACTACTTTTAATGAAACTGTTTGAGATCCAATTAACACTAGATTTGTTTTATATAAATTACAGACATGTCATCTGAGGACTATTTCTAATCGTTCTCAGTTGTTTTGCTTTATTACCAGACTCAATATTTGGCTCGTTCTTACATAGTAGAGCACGTTTGCACATGTGCACTCTTCAAACATGTTACTTCAAATCTTTTGAAAAACTAAAAGACGTAAATTACATTTGTATGTATGCTGAATAAATGGCACTGGTTGTACTAAATGTCAGCTTGCTTATTTTGCTCAAGATAAGGATTTATTACCTTCAAATGTCATGCAATATAGAAACGATGCCTCTAACCACAGGTCGAGATCTCTCGTTAAAACCACCCAACTTTGCGATGCTGTTTGTGAATGTTCGTTGGAACGATTGTTTCGGGAAACACAGACTCGTTAAACCATGCAGATAAAGATGGAACTTGCAACCATAGTTGTCGAACGATGCTTGCGGGAAACGCACCCCAGAGCAACACAGTAAATGACGTACAGTATGTTGAGCGACTCATAGTTGTCAACAGAACTGAACTGCACACACTCTGGAAAAAGTATTTAAAAGATTAATGAGTGTTCACGACCTTTACCGGTGTTGGAAAAATAATGTAAGGATACGCGGAGTACTTGCAAACTCGAAAAACATGTTTGAACGAAATAGAAGATGTGAATGTTTAAACAAACAAGTTCTTCGTTTAGGATTAGATCTCGACAATAAAGCCAACAAATCTACTCGCATTGTCGGACATGTCTCAACTTTATAGTGACTTGAATGATTTTCATGAATGGAGAGATGACGAAAGAGACCAGTCTGAAGAAGCGTGTTCATTTGAGTCTTCAGAGAAAAGAGACCGGGAGCCAAATGATGTTTTAATGATGTATTCAATGATGATTAGCATCATCTAATCATTTATTTTTAAAAATACACCACTTATAAGGGGTACAGTGTCTACCGGTATGGTGTGCCGCGTGCGAGTAGTATAACAAACGGTCACCATTGTTTGATGCGCCGATGGCTTTGACATGAGTTGCATCGCTGTGATGCCCATTTCACTTCCTTCTTTTACTTGGTCTTCCATGAGTGTGAACAAAGGAGAAACCACAATGACAACAGGGTTTTTATTGCGTCCCATCTTCTTAGCGACCATCGGATCCAGCTGAAAAATTTAAAGGGGTCATAAACTGGCTTTTTAAATTTCATTATATTGTTGTCTGAGGTCAATTTATGACGTTCGCTTGGTTTTTGCATTCAAAAACTTAAAAATTAATAAGTAATAGGCTATTTTCTACCCTAGTTTTGAGCTCAGCTCAGAAACGCTCGGTTTTTATGGGCGTCTCGATCCGAGGTAGGCGTCTATGTTATTTAGCTATGCGTGTAATGCGCAAATCGGTGGGCGGAGCTAAACAGGCCGTGTTGAAGTAGGCGTTGAAGATCTTCTTCTGCGGGGGTGGTGTTTTATCCTCTTTGACGTCACTTTGAAAAACGAATCGTTTGCTGAGGCTGGTGTCAATAAAAGCTTTTATTGGACTAACAATGACGTTTTCAGTTCTGAAACTTACAGGATATTCTTATAATATGATGACCTCTTAGATGTCAAAAGCTCAAGGAAAATTTGATTTCTCAGTTCATCACCCCTGCAAACACTTGACGGAAGGACTGCAAACACTTGACGATCGACAAATGCCTTTATTGCAGTTTTCCGTTCGTCTTTTAAAATTAATGCGCTGTTGATTTCTTGTAAAACAGACGCGATAGCGGAATCTATACATTTCAATTGTCCAGCTGCAGTCATCTTTGTTGTAAACTAGTTGAAACAAAGCGCTCTTTGATGACATGATGAATACGTAACTGCAGTCATCTGCAGTCATCAGTCATCTGTCCATCATCGTATAAAGCCCGCCCTGGCAATTTGATTGGCCTGACCATTTTTAACTGATCATAATTACTCCTCAATTGATCGAGTCCTGACCGAACTTCTTTACCAAAAAAAGTTGTGGGCGGGGTTCGGGCTGGCATCCAGGCTATATTAAATGTGTAAAGGAGTCAAAACAGTGCCATGAAGTCCTGTACTGAACTGTAATGAACAATGTGGCTCCCATGACGAGAAAAACAGAGTATGCTTGAGCATTCTGTCCACATCATGTGACATTGCGTCCTGTTTTTGGTTAATTTAGATGTCTTTGGTCCATGTTGCGTTCATATTTGATTTGAACGGACCAAGACCCTTTTTAGGGTTGGCTTGTTTGGTGCACACTAGGATTTGAATGGAAGCGTTCACACTTATTCAAACGAACATCATTAACAGAGCAATCACACTAGAGTTTGTTTTAATCGAACCAAACCTGCCAAGAGTCAACCAAATGAATCGTGAAATATGCAGCACAGTTTCTCTTCAAACATAGGGTAACCGTCCTTCACATTTCACGATTCACAGGCACTCAGAGTCAGTCCAGTGGACTGAAGAAGAATTAAGTAAGCTGAATCCATTCAATCTGAAAGTTCCATAGAAGTGGTAGCTGTGAATAATAGATGTTGAAATAAAGCTTCCTGTCAGCAGGTGGCCCAACTAGAGAGCAAAAATAGACAGTGCTAAAAACACAGAGTGCTCATTGTCTGGTATTTTTGCTTTCATTCTTTTTTCTTTCTTGGCGGTTTTAATGTTTGCAACTTGTAAATAGAACAGCTTGAACAACTGCCTGATAATGCTTCTTTTTTATTGAATACACACTGTTTTCATGAGGACAGACTGAGAGCAAACAAAAAAAAGGGCGAATGTGAAAGCAGGTATACATAGGCAAGGGCTGCTGGGATATCAAAACACACAAACACACACATTCCAAGTGAAACCATAAAGAAAGGCTGGTGCCATGCCAAACATCTATTACCACACATACAATTCTCTTGACAAAGTGTGTTTGAGTTTGTGTGTGCAATGAGAGTAAAAGCCATTAAAGTACTGTATTTTTATATTTATAGAACAAATACTTCTGGCCCTTGATTCTGATTGGAGGAGCCAATGAAATTAACGCAATATACCCCGTAAAACCATCGTTTACAGTGGAGAGTGCCTACAAAGCCTTTGGACGTTGTAAATTCACTTTGTGGGCCTTATTGTTTTAAGTTGAAGCTTTTGGTAAACTTAGATGAAGTATCTTCATTTGTGTTCGCACAAAAGAAAAAGAAATGCAAGTTTGGAATGACATGATGATTTTTTTCTTTTCTTTTGTTGCCACTCTGATAGATAAGAATTGTACATACTGCACCAACTCCAGCTGGCTTTACTACTGCGACACAGTGCAGGCATTAGTGAGCATGTGGGGGATGAATCCGTGCTCCTGTAGTTCTGCGGGGTGAGCGTGTGTTTTGCTTGTGTGTGTATTTCTGTGCGTATGTGACTCCCTGCTGCTCCGGCCCCCGCACTGTCACAGAATCAGCTCAAGTGCCAGCGGAGAGAAAGAGCTTCTACTTTCTTTTTTTTACAATCCCCTATCCACACGGAATATGTATGACTCAAAACACAGCACTCTTGGCAGCTGTTAAATATATATATATATATATATATATATATATATATATATATATATATATATATATACATACACTGTTTTAAAAACCACCCTTCACAGAGAGGTAAATTCAATGAAGGTCTAAATAATTGCACAAAGGATACATGTTTGCACAGCACTGCAAAATCAAAAATCGTGAGACGGCCTTGTGATTATTAAAGTGCAAAGACTCTTAGTGGGAAAGAGAAATAATAGTGGGTTTTCATATAGTGAAATTGAGTTTATAACAACCTGACACAATCTCAACCATTTGGTCGACAGGATACTGTAGTTTTCTGCCATTGGTTCTATTGTTCAAATTTTCAATTTCTTAGATAGGCTTTTACTGAATTAAAATCTGGAGATTTCTCGTTCTTTTATTTCCCCTAATTCCCGTCATTACTATAACCTACATATTTCTCTACAGACTTGCATGACCTTGTGCATTTTCTCAAAGCTATTCATCCTCATTGATTAATAGCCAAAGATCTGCAGCTTATTCTGGCCAAGGACTGCTACTCCCTCAAGTTTTGGTTTGAAGAATAAGTGCCAATCACCCTAAAACAGCTGCTACCGTTTATATTTGAGCACCAAATTGACTATCAAATGCTGTCCATATGATTTGTTTTAGTTCTTGGGACAGTCAACTAAAAAAAGAAGATGAAAATAGAGTGACCATATTTTGATTACCAAAAACCAGGACACTCGGCCCAGCAAACACATGGGCCAGCTCAAATGATACTCGAAGTTTACTCAAAGATACCTTATTAATTTCAATACATTTAAAGTAGGTTATGCCTCCTCTGTATGAATAGAAAATAGTTATATTGTTATATGAAAACAGGACAGTTGGTCACCCTAGATGAAAAAGAGTTGTTAATAGGGACAATGGACAAAATTCTGCATGCTGGTCTCACCCTAGAGCTTTAAGTTGGTGGACAACTAAAAACAAAATGCTAAAATTAATGTGCAGTGAAAAGTTTAATTTGATTTTTATTCTCTAAATTTTTATTCTCTAAGATTATGCCAGACCACAAACAACAATAAATAAATAATAATAATAATAATAAAAGCATTGTAGTTTCATTCAAGACAATGTAAGTTTGAGGTGAATTTTTTTTATTATTAAATTGTTCGATAAAACCAAATAATGTTTCACATTATTGACTCGCGTTATGTCATCATGCATGCATACTTTAATTTCGATTAGGTGTAATATCTTTAATATGACATGGGTGTTGGTGTGGGTTCGCAATATAATTTCTATAACCTAAAAACATAAAGAAAACACTGAAGAATTAACATGTTGACATCCTTCCTCCAGAAGACATCCATAAAGTGATGTCTCAATGCTGTTGCTTTTGAACATCATCACTACATCTAGGCAATAAATACATTTTTTAAAGCCATGACCCGATGGGATGAACACTGACTAATCGACAACATGGCTCAAAGTGAATTAATTGACCAGCCATCCCTGAAGGAAATGTGTTGAAACAGAAATGTGGAAAGTGTTTCCGTAAGCGTTAATTCTTTTAATATGCTACACATGTGCTTTCAGATCATGTCTAACCATCACAATATTTGTAATTCTCTGTAATTCTCTAATCCTTTGAACAACTATTCATCATGAGTGAAGATCTGGCATGGTTATAACACATCTGCAAAAGATCGTGTTTGATAAATCCATCAGCAAAGTGAATTCTGTCTATGTAATAAAATATAAAATAACCAGACTTTTTGACTAGACTGTAAAGTCTGGTTCATTTTTCTGACCAACGATGATGGAAAGCATTCGGTCTCCATTATATATGCGCCATTTAGAGCCCATACTAGTCCACGTTAAAAGTGATTAGATTGCAAATGTATTTTATAACACAATCTCATGGCAGTGTACATGCTCTGCTTTAAAAAATAATGCTGGAAGTGCTTGTGTTGAGTGAAACGTGCCATTGCAATGTAAAATTCGTTCTTTTGAGGTAACTAGCAAATGTTTTGAATACAAATAATAATAATTTAAATCATTATGGACGTTTTTTGCGCAGGTTAGTGAAAAAAAAATATGGAGACACCTTTTTTTAAAGTTAAACGATAAAACACATCCACCTACCGAATGCAAAAAGTTAGGACTGTTCACACTGGGACGATTTTCGCACGCGATATTCGCCAACATTTAACGCCTCGTGAGACTAAACAAAGGGCGCCAATGTGAGGGTGCACACCGATGCGGAAAAAGTGTAACGTCAAAAACTATCCGACCAATGAGATTGGCACTTTTGCTCACGTTTCTGGAGCTTCTGAATTTACAGTAAAACACAACTCGGGGGCGCTCAAACATAAAACGGTCTTGCTGAGCACACATACGGAACAGCGAAGAAGATATATGCCATGTAGCGTCGTCGACTACTCTACACTGCCAGGAAGAAATAAGATGAGGAAGATGCAAGGCAACATGAATGTAGAGCTGCTCGTTGGTGTTAGAACATAAAGAACTATGTGATAAACGCGACTGCGACTACAAACACCTCGATAAAAGAGAACTGTTATGGAGTGGTAATGCAGAGCAAATGGGCGCCATCTAATGTCAGGGAATGAATTTGCATGTTCACTCGGCTCATCGTCGAAAATCGACGAAAAAATCGTATATCGCTTGAGTGTGAACACAAAAAAAAGTGTTGAAAATCGCTGGCGATTAACGTGCGCCGCTATTCGTCCCGGTGTGTACAGCCTTTTACATTTTTAAGTTCAACTAACCTTAATGTGTAAGTCATTTCAACTTAAATCACATTAAAATGACTCGAAAATGAAAAATTGCTTCAACTTGATGAGTTAAAGCAATATAAAAACATGCGTTGTCGTAACTTATTGATCATCTTATTTTTCAAATCACAAATGAATGATGTATGAAAATGTATTGGTTGAAAAGTACACAAAGTGTTTGACCAGCCTGAATTGTCTCTAATGTGTAAAATGCAACAGTTGAAACTACTAAAACTTTACGTTTAAGCTTATTCCAATATTTCATCCCCCTTTATAAAGCACAAAACTGTGGAGCTCTAACTGTGATGCTAATAATCAAAGACTTAGCCTTTACCTTCATACAGCATAGCATAATGTATAAAAGAGAAATGAAAGGAGAAACGGCATAGAGGATACGTAGATGGATGGGGATCAAGCCCTTGACCTGACTGATGACATATGGTGTGTAAATGAGACAAACTGCATCAGTAATGAGCCTGCTGAAGTGTAGGCATCAGCGCTATGGTAATGGATGGCTACGGCAAGCTGACAGGGCCAAAAACAGAAATAAAGGATTGCGGAGAAGAAAATAAATAACCAAGACCAGGATGCTGTTATTTACAGACTAGTGACATTTCAATTGAATACATTACACGTTGCTACACACACATAAACAGATAAGTAACTATATGCAGACACATTATATACAGTATATAAAGACACTTTTTCTTGATTTGACAAAGTATAATCAAACTCATACTTCACATTAGCACTCTCACACAAAAGCTAGTTATGCTCTCTTATAAATAGCACCTGCTTTATTTTTTCACCCCAATAGTCTGCATCTAGTACTTCTCAAAAGAGTACTAGATTACTAAAAAGGTAAAAAAAAAAAAAAAAAAAAGTAATGCAATAATGAAGTTATTTTAAGTCGTTTTATTGGATAACATGCTGTTAAAACATTTCTTTCATATCAGAAACGGCCTTATTAAATATCAATCAATCAATCAATCAATCAATTCTTTTCAGATGCCAAATAAAAGGAATACATCCATTTTCCAAATCTCCGAGTCTCGGGCTGGAGGTAGGGAAATACCCTGGCCTAGACAAATGTCCAGTCCATCACAAGAGTTCACCAAAAATTCAGTCAAACTATACTCACCCTGTCACTCTAAACCATATCGCTATGTATAATACAAAAGAAAATGGATGCCAGATGATGGTGACCATGTCCGTCAAGCTCCAATACATCACTTTAATCCCTTATCATTTACATGTGAGCTCATTTATAAATAACACAAGATCTTCAGGTTATTTTTGGGTTCTGAGCAAAAAATTTATCCAAAAATTAATTGGAGATCCAACCTCTACTCTTGAGTATACTCAGAACTGAAAACCATCAAGATTTGAGAGTAAATTGTGACATATTTGGGTGAACTATCACTAATCGCATTGCAGAGATTGAGCTTTGCTTTGAAACTAATACTCAATAAGAGCCATTATTAATCCGCCTTTGTTCATTCAAATCTCAGTGCACACATCTGCGTTAGGCTATTTTTGCTTGTCCATACAGTAAGGGAGGGAACGGGCTGCTTCTGCGGGGGAAAGCAAAAGAAAAAGAAACGTGATTTGACAGACTGATTACAAGTCAGGAAGAAAGGATGGGGGGGGGGAAACATCAGTTTATACCTCAAATATTCAACATATGCTACCTACATTTGTTTGCAAAACTCCACAAACGTACAAAAACAGTGAAAAAAAAAGACTTTTATACGGTGACCTCAAAACAATTTTAAAAATCGACATGCTGTTAAGGCCGAGTATGGTGAGCCATACTTGGAATTTGTCCTCTGAATTTAAAGGTATAGTTCACTTTGAAATTAACATTTGATATGTTTTAGCTTACCTCAAGGACATCCAAGATGCCAACATATATATATATATATATATATATATATATATATATATATATATATATATATAAAATGAAGTGAACTATCCCTTTAACCCATCCAAATATTTCTTAAAAACAGAAAATCTTGTTGAATTTGATGGGTTTTGACATTTTACGTGCATGGAAAAGGGTTTATTCAACAAGTATTTAATATTTTTAGTAGTCTCAAGGTCAAAGGATTGCATTTTACATCACAATTCCAATACGTTCCATCAGGTGTTTAAGTACTGTCTGCTGTCACAGTAAATACACTGGCAGGTACGCTCCACACACACACAGGTGGTACACCAAACTGAGAGAACATAAAACACAATCCAATCAGCTCTGCCTCTATCGCTGGAAACCACGTTTCACAGCGAGATCAGCCATGTGGGGTCAGTGCAAAGGAGAAAGAAACAGCAAGAGATGATCTTATAATAAAAAAGAATAGTGAGTGCAAAGAGCTGGGATTTAGGGAAGTGAAAAACATTATAATAAAGGATAAGACATTTTTGTTTATGTCTGCCACAACATTTTAGACTATTTGACTTACAACAATCGCTCAAGAACACAAAAAAATGTGTATGTGGCCCCCTTTACTGTATAAAATTACAAATGAATCCCAAGTAATTAAATATTGCCCTTAGAAATGTTGCTTTTTGTCAGAGGAGGTTTTCTGCCTTTTTCTATGTAATAGGGCAGGGTAAAAAAAATAATTACATGCATACTTAGCCAGAATGTGTTTAAAAAAACAAAACAAGTGAAATTAAATCCCTAGCCAGTAAAAAAAACAAAAAAACAACAACATTTCAATACTGTAAATTACTTAATTCAGCCTTCTTACTTGCAGGCATTCAGCTATTTTCTGAACAAACACTACTTCTACAATATATATATATTTAAAAAAAAAAAAACATTTCAAGTCTCTCAGCTGGCGCATTCAGTCTTGTAACGTCTTGTCACATCTTGACAATCGTCTCCTCCTTGTGACAGGACAGGAAGTGACATGTTTAAACAACTGACATGAATATCCAACAAAGGCATGGCCCAGTGAGAAAGTGACATCACATCAGCACATGTTGGAACATCTTTTGATGAAGACTGAATCATGATTTAGTTGACAATCAGCTGCTCTCTGTGTCTAGTGAAGCAGATGCGTTTGGCAGTCTGTGACTCAACAATTTATCAGTGGGTTTGAAATGCAATTAGGTGGCAGAGGGGGAAAGACACGCAAAATCTGTTAGAGCTGAGCAGCCATAAAAAGCAGTACAGTGACTCACGGTATCCTTAGCATTGCTGTTGTCTCTGTCTAAATTATATATGAATGTACAGTATGATCTACTCAGGCCTGGCACTGCCAATTTTATGTTACAAATTTCAAACAAGGAGGTATCTGACGAAAGCAATCAGCATTCCCATTTAATAACATCAAGTTGCTAAATTCTGGATATATCATATTAACATAAAAAATAAGCATGCTAAATTACAAATTGATGAGATTGTGTGATGCACCAGACCATGTCGTGTTCAATACACATGACCTTTTTAGACATAATTACTGCAACAACAACACAAAAAATGTGTTGTACGAAAGTGCAAATCGATTCATTTGTTTGAGTTGGGTAAACTTAAATTAAACAAATGAGTTCAATCAAATGAACTTTGATAAAAACAAAATATTTTAAGTAATCTGAATAGTTTAATTGTTTTGAGATATATAAACTTTCTTCTTTTAATTTAGAAACAAGGCTTGGTTTTATATTATCCAGGGATGCGTTTCCCGAAAGCATCGTTAGCCAACTATGGTCGCAACTTCCGTCGTTACCAATTGAGTTCAATGGAAATTGCGACCAACTTGCAACCATAGTTGGCTAACGATGCTTTCGGGAAACGCACCCCAGCATGACATGACACTGCAAGTGAGATTAAATGCTAAAATTAAGCGTTATATAATATTTTAACACAGTAGAACAGATAAATGTTAAATGTTACACTCTTAGAAAAAAATGGTTCTATATATGTAGCATAGGGTTCTTTACTCAACTCCAAATGACATTTTATGCTAAAAAAGGCTCTATAATGACAAGAAACAACCCTTTTGGCACAAAGGTTCTTTAAAGGCTATTATTCATTCATATATTACATTATTCTGCAATATTTTGTAGTTGTAATTAAATTATTGTTTATTAAACTTAATATCACATTTTAATCATGCTGATTTTTGGAGGAGAAAATCTGAAATGGCACTCTTCATGGTATATTGATTAACTACATAAAATGATATAAATATATACATTTTCTAACCCCCATATCTTGAATTTTGATATAGAACGTTTTAGGGGTTCCAAATACGTAGCGCTTTAGAACCTTTTAAAGTTCTAAATAGAACCTTTTCTTCTAAGAGTGTATACACTCACTCAGAAATTTCTATGCTATGCTAATGCTATCAACGCATTATTTAGCAAATTAGCAAGTTTGCATTTACTGAATTACCTACGCTATCTCACGACCAATTCGTACTAATTCGACGAATGATTAAAAAGTGTCTAATTCGTACGACCTCACTCGTACGAATTCGTACGATTTGCCTAAACCCACGTGATGGGTAGGTTTTGGGGCGGGGTAAGGGGTAGGTCAGTCGTAAAAATTCGTACGAATTGGCCAATTCGTAAAATATGTACAATTTAGCAAAATCGTACTAATTCGTACGAGTGAGGTCGTATGAATTGTTACGCATTAGCCACTTTTTAATCATTCGTCGAATTTGTACGATTTATTCGTGAGATCGGGTTGGAATTACCTAGTTAAAGATACCTTGAACTGCTAAAAACATTTAAATTGAGATTACATAACAATTTTCATTTAATTGTACAAATTAGCTTACTCAAATATTTCAAGTCAAGAGCAAATGTGTGAGTTAACTGGAAATGTTATGATCAATAAGTTATGACAACGTATGATTTTACATGAACTCATCAAAATAAGCAATTTTCAACTTTTTATATTAGTTATATAAGATCAACATATTTTTTTAAGTAAGTTTAATATAATTTCATTTGAAATGCCAAACAACGTTGATTGTAGTTAACAATTTAAGGCAGAATTGTTTTAAAATAATTCTGCTTAATTAAACTTTGAGTTTCTTAATTTAAACATGTTGATGTACGTAACTGATTTCCTCAATTTTTTTAGTTTTACCAACTTATTTAAGTTTGCGGTGAACACATCCCTGTTTTTTTTTTTTTTTTTTTTTTTTTTTTTTGTTTTGTGCATGACATTCCCAACCCTCCATAAGACTTGTAGACTTGTTGCGTCAGCAAGTTCACTTTTATCTCACCTTTGGTTTTGTTAACACTATGGGTTTAGTGTAGTTGGTATGCTATTTTTAAACGCGATAGAGCATTAACCATTTAGCGGGACTCACAGAACATTTCATTTCTGGACTGCTGCGATACATACAACTACTAACAAAACAAAATGATGCCATGTTCATCATGTTTCATTGAAATCAGGGCCACTTACTAGAAATTTCACTTTGAAAGTCCTGCGTCAACCATGCAACTGACATTGAAATTAATGGGAATTGCTCTCTCCTAATAGAACTTCTTGGTTGACTCTATCCGAACATGAACGTAATGAATTACGTGAAGCAGACTGCAGCCGCGCAGAGCAATTGTTCGCAGTGTGTTGAAGTGTATCTTATGCCATTTCCCCTTCTCTTTTTTTGATTGATGGGACTACTAAATCAGCTCTTGACTGGCACATTTACACAATATCCATGTCAGACTTCTTCCTTGTCTGTCAGTTTCTCCTCTGAGGATACTTTTCCATTTCCTTTTCAATTTGAATGTGCATAGGGTCCTACAATACTAGCTGCTGGATTATAGACTTCTGTTGTTTGCAAGAGACTTTGAGGATTTCAGTCATCTTTCACTGCCTGTTTCTGGATCCCGTCCTAACAGGAAATGTGCAGACACATCCATTTCTCATGTACTAGAGTGGCACAATCTGGCTTGAGTTGGCAAACACAAGGGCAAGGACCACTGCACTTCTCCAGAGGGTTTGCAAATGTGCCACACATACTGTGGGGCAGGTGGCAAACATGCCTGACAAATTATTATTAACATATGCCATTCGCAGTTGAGAGGCTGCAAACTAGCAATAGCCAAGAATGCAGCAATATAAAGCACTCGAATCAGGCTCATGTCACCTGTGGCACCATTTCTGCAAAAAAAAAATAATAATAAAAAATAAAATATGCACCTTTTGCAACACTTTCAAATTGAGATGTCCATTGAATGGTGCTAAAAGCAAGCTCAGTTTTACAGTTTAATCCAAAACAGATTGTGAATCTTGCAACATTTTATTTTATTATGTTGGTGGTTGTATCCTGAATAAGCTATATTATAAGTTGTATTTTGAGTAATCCCAAAGTGCTCCATTTCCCAAGTGTGTATCCCCAATGCATTCTTATCCCAGGGCGTCATAGGTGTCGCTTTTGAAATTGCGTCTAAATTGTCAAATTTGGAGAGATGAAAGTAATTAGAAAGACTAACTGAAGCAGCCTTTTAACTGGTAAACACAGCATTATTTTGTGCTCTGGTAAAAACATGTACATTAATTGTGTGGCAACCAACCAATCATTTTCCTTCAGATTGAATTGCTTCATGTGCAATACGCATCAGACTTTAATGCTCTTAGGCAGCTGAGACTATGACAAAATCCATTGGAAACTCTTTGATTTCTTGTGTCTTCTAGTCAGCAATTAGAGAACAAATAGAGACTTTCTATATTTAAATCTTCTCTGTCTCAGATTGCTTTTGCTTTGTTTTTTTCTCGTAAGACAGCCATCAAAAGTAAGAGATTTAAATTTGAAATTCTTTGATTGTGCTTTCTCACTGTAAAAAAAAAATCATGATTTGTAATCATAACGTTTTTTCTTCTGTCAAATCAACTTCAGATAATATAATATTTTTAGTTTCTGATGATTAAATCAATCTCCATTGTATTAACTCAATTTTTTCAATTTCAATGAACTTAAAGTTTTAAGGCAACCAGGTTACTTCATTTTTTTTAGTTAAACCAACAATATTTTTACAGTACTCTTGATGTATGTTAGCAATTTTTTCTATTTTTATTTCCCCTACAGAATTTTTTAAAGAAAAGTTGATCCTTAAAGGGATACTCCACTTTTTTTTGAAATAGGTTCATTTTACCACTCCCCCAGAGTTGAACAGTTGAGTTTTACCGTTTTTGAATCCATTCAGCCGATTTTCTGATATTTAGAAGAATATCAGTAACCAGACAGTTTCTGGTCTCATTGACTTCCATAGTAGGAAAAAAAATATGCTATGTAAGTCAATGAGACCAGAAACTGTCTGGTTACTGATATTCTTCTAAATATCAGAAAATTGGCTGAATACATTCGAAAATGGTAAAACCCAACTGTTTACCTCTGGGGGAGTGATAAAATGAGCCTATTTCCAAAAAAAGTGGAGTATCCCTTTAAAGTAACCGCCAAAAAGCAATCTCCGATCAATATTTTTCCCCCCTTTTACTTTCAGCTCCACTACCAGCAAATTCAACTTTATCCCAAGTCAGCAACCAAATCAATCTTCATCAAGTTCTTATTGATATACAGTAGTCTTGGTGAGGCGCTTGGTCACAGAGTGTCGAAACCAGCACTGCTCCCTTCAGCGTTTAACATTAACCATTAGACACAGCAGTGGGACGGTTTATTGATACACAGCTTTCTCTCTGCTCCTTTAGCCATGAGCTATCTCACAACAGGCCATTAGTATAGGAAAAGAAGGAAGCGCAACAGATAAAGTGCAAACCTGCAGTTGAATCGAGCAGCTTGGTGACTGGGGAGATTGAGCTTTATTTGGAGGACACTTCACTGCGGTAAAAGTGCCCAGCTCATTAACTTCCCTTTCCCTCGTGAGAACTCTCAAGGGACCCAATTTGAGACAGAGTTCTTTCTCACTTCTCACCACTGTTTATCGGCTATTACAAACTAGCACTTAAATACCACAGTAATTTAGCTAAAAATAGCTCAGTGCTGAAATAGCTCAGCCAGACAACCATTTAGGAAGAAATACATTTTCTTTTTTACGATGGTAAAAACAAGTTTTGTTTGTTCAAAGTAGATACTTGTAGAAGTCTCAATACAAGAGTCAATGGCTGAATCCCAATTCATCCCTTGGACCTACCCCTTGTTTTCGAGTGTACCCCTTGGCCCTTAAAACGGAGTTGCAAATGGGGTTGAAATATTCCCCTACGAAATGGAACAACCCTTCATGAACCCGATACGTCATCAGTCGTCGGCGATGGCTCTGCCGTTACAGAGTTTGTACAGGATTTCTCCATGACAACAACTGACAATCAGCGCAGCTGCTCTTAACTTTGAATAAACATGATGATTATAACTAACCTGACTCCGCCAGATGGATTTGCTCCACATATCCATCTGGAAACCTTCCGTTGAAGTAGTTTTGGTAAGAGGCGAAAATACTGGTTAGCTGATTGGCCTATTTTGGTGATAGACGGGCCAAATCAACCAATCAGATCAACGAAGCATATGACGTACCGTAACTCTTGCCGAAACCAGTCGGGAGAAGAGCAAAAACATCTTTTCCTCTGAGAAAAGCCTCCAGAGCAGTGTTTTGCTCTTCTTTCAGTGAAGAAATACTTTGTAATTCCGATAAAACTTGCTCGATAGCCACGCTGATGCTAGTTTAATCCGCTGAAGCCGTCGTGTTCTTTAGACTGAACTGTCGCGCTTCTTGTTGCGTCACACCTCAATCCGCCTGAAAGCCAACGCTGATTGGACGTTCGTTTGGTGAACTGCTCCCAAATTTTCTTTAACGGAAAGTATCCAGACTGATCAGCGAGTGAAACCTTGAAAGCTCGCGAGATCAGGATGGTCTCACGAGGCTAGATTATAACATCCCTTCCTAGAAATGCATGTCTTTTCTGATCGGAAAGGTAATTTATTACACCATTTCTTCATTTAAACGACTATAGTCTTATTATAAGAGTAAATAAAGTGCGTGGTGGAATCATCTGGCGCTAAATTTAAATGTTTAACCGTTTGCGAACCATCTCACCGGTGATTTCCGATGCATTCCGTGCAAGTTTTCTCGTAGCCCTCCGTTTGGAGTGTGCCTCTGAAAAATCTCCGTTTCGAGGGCTATGTAACCCTACCCCTTCGCCCTACCCCTCGATCTCAACAAGAATCAGGACACCCTACCCCTAGACGTGAACGTGCAAAACGGAGGGGTAGGGCCAAGGGGTGAATTGGGATTGAGCCAATGAGTATCCAGGATATAGGAATGGGGAGGGAGAACTTGCCCAGAACTTGAAAAACATGCCCAGTTAGAGCAACATTCATTACAATTCTACACTCACGAGAGTCACTTCAAAGATTTTAGATACCCAACATTATCAAGACAGTTGCGAAAAGTTAAAGGACAGTTACCCCTTTTCCACCAAAGTATTTTGAGAGCCGGTTCGGAGTCGGTGCCTGTGTGCGAACTAGTTCTTTTTGTTTCGACAGCCAAAGAACCGGTTCTCGGCCGGGAAAACTGGTTCCAAAGCGGTACCAACTCTTTGCTGGACTATAACCATTCTTTTACCACGTCATGTTTACGTCGGAGGCTGGGGGCGGGTTTAGATGTGTTCAAAACATCTTTTCTGACCATAATATACTGTAGGATCGCAAAGCCAGGAGAAACAATTGCAGAAACTCGATGGAATACGCCTTTGTGATTCTTATGCTCTTATGCTTAAGTTGGCGCAAGCGTTTCTATTTTTTATTTGTTATTGAAAACGTTATAAGCAACTAATCAGAAAAGATATCATAACTAACCAGGGGTGCGTTTCCCGAAAGCATCGTTAGCCAACTATGGTTGCAAGTTCCGTCGTTACCAATAGAGTTCAATGGGAATTGCGACCAACTTGCAACCATAGTTGCCTAACGATGCTTTTGGGAAACGCACCCCAGAAAAGAACTAATCAGAAAAGATATATCAAAAGAAAAGATTAAAAGACTTGTTTTAAAGCCTTCTTGGTAGGCCTACAAGAGTTAGAGATAATAATCCCAAAGTAATGTTGTACTTTAAGACATATGGCGACGTACACAGTGACATAACAAAAGTTTTTTTTATATATTGCCTGCACATCAATTCACAACTCTAGACAGATCTAGAGATTAGAACATCTTTCGAGAATTTGAGTAAGTGATCTTGAATGTGCCGCATCAGCTGCAATAAACATGTATACTTTTGTACACGCCATCTGCTTCAGAATGGATGTTGAAGTGCTTCCAAACACTGCACTGCATTGCAGGTGAGCATCTGTCCTCTCTCTATTTAACAGTCATTCACTTTTCAATTGGCTCCCAAATCTCTAGGCACTATGTGAATGAAAGATTTATTCAGCTGAAATGGCTATTGCTTCCCAGGTGCATTCTCTCATCAGTGTAAGCGTATGCATAACATTAATATGAATTGGTTCAACACTTCAGACAAGGATGTTGGTAAACTAACTTCTCTTGTGCATACAACCTGGCCCATAAGTGTGTTTGAGGGAGTCGGCCGATTACACATCAAACTAATATGACGGCAAAGTGAGAAACCACAAAAGACAATATTTCTGAGTGCATCTTTTTAGGGTTGTTTCAATGATTTGTCAAGTCGGCGTTCAAAGTCTTTTTGAATTTTTTTTGAAAATGATCATTGCACTCTTTGGGTCAAATATGGACAAACCCAAATGTTGGGTTAAAATGCAATTTAAACATTTAAGCCAATGGCTGAGTTTGTCCATATTTGACCCAAAGATGGGTTACAACAACCCAGCATTTTTTAGAGTGTGATCAGACATTTTTGATCTGTATTATTTCAAGGGTAAATCAAGGGATAGTTCACCCACAAATGAAAATTGTGTCATTAACATAATTCAATTCAATTCATACCAATTCAAAACCAAAACCTAAAATAGTTACGCATTTCTCATGAAATGTACTTACCCAAATGTCGTTCCAAACCTGTGTGACTTTTATTTCTGCGAAACGCAATTTTAAAAAAAATCACAAAAGTTCCCAAACTGTATTCGTCCGTAAAATGAAAGTCGTGGGGTTTAATCAATGATCACAGATTTAATTAATCAATTAGATAGATTATAACATAGCATATTCTCACGTTCAAGATGATAATTGTTTGTTTATCTGCATACACTCATCTGCATTGAGAACATTTTGACATTGCATTTGACATTAAATAGGTCATGTCATACTGTTTTCCCCCACTGAGGACCAATTATAATGTTTAATGTTAAAAACAGTCCTATTTTACTTTTTCATCACTATTGCTCACCCATTTGAGCAAGTATATGAAAAATAAAATGAGTTCTGTGTTACTTCACAGAATAATTAAATAAATTATCATTATGAAATCGAATTAATATGAGGTAGAAGAATATCAGTAACCAGACAGTTTCTGGTCTCATTGACTTCCATAGTAGGAAAAAAATATACTATGGAAGTCAATGAGACCAGAAACTGTCTGTTTACTGATATTCTTCTAAATATCAGAAAATCGGCTGAATGGATTCGAAAACGGTAAAACTCAACTGTTTAACTCTGGGGGAGTGGTAAAATGAGCCTATTTCCAAAAAAAGTGGAGTATCCCTTTAAGGGTTAAACAAATCATTCTGTACTGTATATATTTCTATGAATCTTTGTGCACATATATATGTTTTTTTCAATACACAAGAGAGCGAGGTGGAAAGCCAAATCGTTTATGAAGAGGTTGTGGTGACTCTTGAACCAGGAAAAGGTGGGCAGATGTTTTCACATTTCAAAGCATGACTCAGGAAGCCTTTTTCTCACTTTCTAAACACATTCAGCCACACACACACACCTGAGATTGTCTTTTCTTTTTAAAGCCTGCCTGTGAAAGCGGGCATGTCTGCACATCCTCCTGCTGTGTCCCCTGTTCCCATGACAACAGCAAGACAAGCAAGCAAGGTCACAGGTAGCGGCAACACGTGAAATCATTTTGAAAAGCAAAGAAGGTCAGACAGAAATTAAAGTTTATAAAAACAGTGATTAAGAAAAATTAGCACGTGGGGTTCTAATTACTAGAGCGTTTGTGTGTTCATTAACCTCTGTGGTCTTGAGTGAGCATTTCATAGCACCTGAAAGATGACCTTTAACTCTGTGTAATTGGTCTGTGTAATTGTTTCTGTCTAACACCTGACCGTATCATTACGAAAGACAACTGGTTTATTTCGAGATGGTCTCGTCAAGAATGCATTGGAGGTCTGTATAAATGCATTATTACTATGGACTGAATTAGCCCATTGGTTTAAAAAAAAGCACAATTATATAGGCTACATGATATAAGCCACATGGGAAAATTGTTAATTTTGCGATTACTTTTGTATTTTCCATTTTACGTCGTTTTTTTTTTTCTTATGAAGTTAAGAAGTAAATAAAAATTTTAAGATAAATTTTAAGCGCAACCGTTGAAACATTCTCAGACATTTTCTTACAAACATATTTTTTCGTAAGATGAAAATGACAGGCTTTGATGTTATTTGATTGTAAGACGGTTTTTCGGAAAACATTTTTTCAGGAATTCACCTTTGGCTAAGCCCCGCCCCCCTTAGTTACTGTTGCTACGTCCGTCAAACTTCATCTGGGTTCTGGTTTGGTATCAACATGGCTTATGCTGTGACAGCTCTTCCAGCTGAAATGTTATTAAACTTTCATAAAGCAGTCTACTTGTTATCCAAATTACCAACGCATCTTAAAGGGATACTCCACTTTTTTTTGGAAATAGGCTCATTTTACAACCCCCCCCCCAGAGTTAAACAATTGAGTTTAACCGTTTTCGAATCCATTCGATTTTCTGATATTTAGAAGAATATCAGTAACCAGACAGTTTCTGGTCTCATTGACTTCCATAGTAGGAAAAATATATACTATAGAAGTCAATGAGACCAGAAACTCTCTGGTTACTGATATTCTTCTAAATATCAGAAAATAGTCTGAATGGATTCAAAAACGGTAAAACCCAACTGTTTAACTCTGGGGGAGTGGTAAAATGAGCCTATTTCCCCAAAAGAAGTGGAGTATCCCTTTAATACCAGGTGTAAACACGACCATAGTCACGACACACCAATTAAGAACCAGAATTTACAAAGAAATGTTGAAAAAATCAAAAAAGTGAAAGCAAACAGTACTTGTCAAATCACTTCATGGGGATTTCAAAACACTTATTCCTGGTCAAATTTTATGATGGAATGCGTAGTATAACATGCTGTGTTACAAACACGTGACTTTTGTAACCAAAATAGGCAAGAATTCTGTGGTTTCGTTTTTTTTAGGCACCCAGCATGGTTATACTAAATAATGAGTTGTTAATTTCATTAATTAACAACACTCTGCAAACCCAGCACATTAAGTGAACCAACTGTCAGACAGCAGGAACAAATGTGTTGAGATTATATTCAGTCTGCGCTAAATATGAATCACTGAATCTAACGAGTATCTTCTGCCATGAACACTACTAAAACTGAGGTACACCTGCATAGGAAAATATCTGTTAAATATAAGACTTATGAAAATATACTATGGATACTATTTGATTTTTTGTGAATGAATTAGTTTGTCACTACAACACATTGTAATATATTGCATTTTATGTTTTGAATCAATGACTATGATAGTCTTATTGTATTGTTGTTGTCACCTGTTCTTAATATTCAGTGATGTTAATGAGAGTTGAATGACTGATTATCTGTTCAGTTACTTGGATCATTATGCTAGAATGTGCAAGCTAATTAGCATACTACATCTCATTAAAGCGTGCCTAAGTGCCGAGAGGAAGTGGTATTCAATTGAGAAAGTCAAGAATATGAATACTGTCGTGCTTCTCAACAGTAATGGAGTTCCATAAAGAAAGTGTACCTAACCTAAAGTTGAAATGCAATACATTTTAAATTTTAAACATGATCTCATGAATACCTAATATCCGTAGGTAGTTTGAGTCCTATCCATAAAGTGTATTCTAGCACTGTAGTCTTCTCAGTACAGATATCCCTAAGCAAAATATTCAGTGAAATGCTGTTGTTGGTTAAACTTAAAATTTATTGGTTGTTGTTAGTGTAAATTGGCCAAAAGTTAATACTTTCATCATAGCTGAGATCCTCACTACACGTTCTTTAAATTGTTTGGCTTAATTTATGATACATTTAGCCACTGATATGATAACTGTAAAAAATATTTTCAAGATTTGTTATCACAACATATTTTCTTTTGTCAAATCAACTTTATAATAATTTATTTAGTTGAGATAACTTATTATTTTGAGTTTCTGACGCTTAAATTAATCTCCTTCATTGTATTAACTCACTTTTTCCAGTTCAATCAACTTCAAATTCTAAGGCAACCCAGGTTACTTCTTTTTTAAGTTAAACCAACAATATTTTTTACAGTGTAGTAATCACAACATTTTTTCTTTTGTCAAATCAACTTAAATCATTTATTTAGTTCAGATAACATATAATTTTGAGTTTCTGATGGTTAAATCAATCTCCTTCATTGTATTAACTCACTTTTTCCAGTTCAATGAACTTAAAATTTTAAGGCAACCAGGTTACTTACTTTTTTAAGTTAAACCATCAATATTTTTTACTGTGTACACATTTTACATTGTTTAAAAACCTTTCCGAATTTTTTCCGAATCAACTCAGTTACGTGAGTTTTTGCGTTTATATTCATGGAAGACACTTTTATTAAAGCTAACTGTGCATTCAGAGTATACATTTTATCAGCAAACTGTGTGTGATTTGTTGTCTGAAAGACAAAAGCAAAATATTTTCAAGATTTGTTATGACAACATTTCTTCGTTTGTCAAATCAACTTAAATCATTTATTTAGTTCAGATAACTTATTATTTTGAGTTTCTGATGATTAAATCAGTCTCCTTCGTTGTATTAACTCACTTTTTCTAGTTCAATCAACTTAAAATTTTAAGGCAGCCAGGTTACTTCATTTTTTAAGTTAAACCAACAATATTTTTTTACAATAAAAGATTACTGCTCCTGTCCCCTCGAATGCCGTAATGGCTGTGCTGTGTGTTTTTAGGAGGGCCGCAGCTGCTGCTTGTCATGGTGCGTTTTCTTGAAGCCATTTTTCTCTCTGCGATTCCTTTCTTCCTGGTCCTGGCAGATATTAAACTAACAATATCTCTTCCAGCAATCCCTGGCCAAAGGGAAAAGCTGCAGACAGTATCTCTTTTATATATATAAATATATATATATATATATATATATATATATATATATATATATATATATATATATATATACATTTCCGTTATCTTGCATTGGTAACAAGCCTGCACTTGCGTCCGAGTCAAGAGAATAAATCCCCCAAACGGAGATTTTCTCTTAAAAGGATACATTTTCTGCTCAGTGTTTACTTAATCTTTTCAGTCGGGCAACCATGCGCACTCGCTCTCTTTGCGCTGCAATAAAAGAACACAAGATCTGACAACACCACAAACATTTATTGGAGTTTAGCGATGTTCATTGTGAAGTTCAGCTTGAATGAAAGTGCCATACATCCAGTCTGTGTTCTTTCACAAGGCTGTGTGTGCGTATATTGTGTGCTATCATGGTCGGTTGAGATCCGTGCAACCTCTGTGCTTCAATACTAAGTAAAATAATTCACATTATTTGGAATTAATATTAGGAATTTTTAATGTTTTAGCTTTTGAGAGAAGGTTTTTAAGGCACTTTTCCACCGTTCTCTTTGCTTCCCGTTCAATTCTGTGCCTATTTGTTTCATTTTCCACTGTGGGACTGTGATACAAATGCGTAAGTCGTTGCTTCGGTAACGTAACGGTTTACTGATGATATGAAATATAAATAGCGACCGAGTTATGGAGGATGATCAGATATTTATTTTTTATTTCGTTATTAATTAGTCGGTCGATTAGTCAGCTGCAAAGAAACTGACAAGTAACCAATCATGAGTGGCGATATCACTGCACACTCATAGCAGAGAACGGTTTGTAACCGTGCCGTGCCGTACCAGGCTCAAGTGAAGTGGAAACACAACTGGAACTGTTCCTTAAAGGAGTAGTTCACTTTAAAAAAAAATTGCTGATAATTTACTCACCCGCATGTCATCCAAGATGTCCATGTCTTTCTTTCTTCAGTCGAAAAGAAATTAAGGTTTTTGATGAAAACATTCCAGCATTTTTCTCCATATAATAGACTTCAATGGGAACCAAACAGTTCAAGGTCCAAAAGACAATTTCAGTGCAAACTGCAAACTATTCAAAGGGCTTTAAACGATTTCTGACGATGAATAAGGGTCTTGAAAAGCGAAACGATCGCTCATTTAAAAAAATGAACGAGTTGGTTTTGGAAAAGATTTGTTCATTTTGATGAACGAGTTCGAATCGGAGAGTCACGAACGCACATCACACCCTAACCCTAATGAGGAAGGTGACCATTTAAGCTTTTTTTTTTTTTTTTTAAATGAGCGATCTTTTTGCTTGATAAGACCCTTATTCATCGTCTGGAATCGTTTAAAGCCCTTTGAACAGTTTGCACTGAAACTGTCTTTTGGACTTTGAACTGTTTGGTTCCCATTTAAGTCCATTATATGGAGAAAAATCCTGGAATGTTTTCATCAAAAACCTTAATTTCTTTTCGACTGAAGAAAGAATGACATGGACATCTTGGATGACATGAAGGTGAGTAAATTATCAGCAAAAGTTTTTTTTTAGTTTTTTTTTTAAGTGAACTACTCCTTTAACATTCTTATAACTGTTCAGCACAATGGTGGAAAAGCAGCTTTAAGGTTTTTACAAGTTTTTAGGATGTAAAGATCGATCTTTATTATATAACTAATGTGACGAAAAATTACAAAGCACTCACTTAAAACATGCATTACCAGAAGTCCTATTAATGGTACATAGTGTTCAATGTATTCCTATCAATACAACTGTAATCAACCAAAAAAAAAATAATAATAATAATAATTGTATTGATTTCCCATGTGATGGAGCTATCATATCTGCAGGCACACCTATATATATATATATATATATATATATATATATATATATATTTTTTTTTTTTTTTTGAGCAAAATATCAGGGATTATCAGTTTGACCATTATTGTCAAATGTATTGGTGATTATTTACTAAAATTGTGTAGCAAATGACTATTTCAAGGGTGTATATAAAAAGCAGACACACAAACACAACAAGGAGCCGCTAATCTACGCCATTAACATGCAGCAATTGCTGGTTTCCCCTCAAAGCTGGCTATGAATGATGAAACATGATTTTATGATGTGTAAAATGACTTCAATGGAAATCAAAGATGTTTTATGCCAATTTGATGTTATTGCAAAAATTCAGGTTATTAAGGTTCATTTTGAAAGATCTATCTATCTATCTATCTATCTATCTATCTATCTATCTATCTATCTATCTATCTATCTATCTATCTATCTATCTATCTATCTATCTATCTATCTATCTATCTATCTATCTATCTATCTATCTATCTATCTATCTATCTATCTCACCTTGAGGTTTAACAAGCTGTATCAGATTGAGCCATGGGAGAGAATTCTTAAGCAGTTCTTATATCTTATGCTATAGTACTGTTATTACATTGTAATAACAACATTTTAACACATATGGTGAATTGGTGAACGATGAGTAAGCAAGACATGACATGAATGATTTGGTGCTTGTCAACGCAGCGGTGTGATGAGGAGAGAAACATGAACACTGACTCATTGACAAACAGTCAAAAGTGACAGACAACAGAAAACAAGAACTCATTTTCTCTCTAAGCAAACAACCAGCAACTCAAGAACTGCCGTCGGTGCCCTGTCTGAAGTGGTTTGCTTCTCTGTACCTGAGAGCTCCTTGAATTATGTGTTATTGGACATTCAGCATTCGTATCGCAGGAACAATCTGTTTTTATGCACATTAACATTCATTAATCGGGTCTAGCTACATTATTCAAAACGGCCAATATACTATCACAAAGGTATTTCGGTCCCTCTATCTATTAGGTGTCTTTCACTACTTTGTATAAACATTTACATGATTCATCTGCAATACACAACATTGTTGTGCACAACATTGTATATTTTAAGCACCTCAGTGTAATTATAGCTATAACTCATTTCAATGATTACATCTATAATTACACTTGATCATTTCCTTACACCTTAATCCACCCATAAATCTAACCACCCCACCAAACCTGTCCCTAACCTTAACCGTATCATTATAAGGTCATTATTTTATAATTGAATATGAAGCAATTCTGACAACAAAATTAATTTCTACATTTCAAATCAGATAGAAACAGATCCTTAGGCTAATCAGTTGTGCAGTTGGAATTATTGAATCTTCTTTCTCATCCCATAAGTGGCAAAGAAAGTTCACTTTATAGTTCAGTTCACGAATTTTAAAATGAAATAGTTCAGTTCATAGTTCATACTTCACAATTTTGAACTAAGTTCACAGTTCCAAAAATTAACTAGTTCATAGTTTTTCCATATGTTGACACGTGGGGCGGTGCGAGAGAGTGTTGCCAGATTGGATTTTTTTTTGTTACTTATTAAGGCCTGTTTATGTGTGTTTTAGCCGTGTTTTCGCCTGGAAGGCTCTATAGAAATCTAGCACCCTATTGAACGAAGTTAAACTGAGAGCAGATAAACTAACACAGTCTCATCCCAAAAAGTCATATAACTGACGTCTTGGGACGTCTTTTGACCATACGTCAACATCCGCCTTTTTAGGGCCCCCTTAAACGTCGGTAGATGGCGATCCCGGGCCGTCATACAACTGACGCTTTACCTTTAACGTCAGTTAGGTGACGGGGTAGGTTAGGGGTAGGTTTAGGTCTGGGGTAGAGTTAGGATCCCATAACCTCATCTACCGACGTTTAAGGGGGCCCTAAAAAGGCGAATATTGACGTATGGTCAAAAGACGTCCCAAAACGACATGTTCGCCCAAAATGCTATAACAATAACTATCGTTCAATGAACGCGTTCAGGCACAACACGGCCAATGGATAAATGCCCTGTTATTTCTACCTCTGCAGTGCACACTCTCAAAACAAACCTAAGGAGGATGTGCAATTGCATTTTTCTTCTATCCTCCACTCGGGCAATCTTTCTAGGTCTAATTCAATAACTTGTGCCCTCTGTGGCGTTTACAGTGTGATTTAGAGTCATCTCGGTCAGTGGCTGCAGTGTTCCAACCAAACTAACAATGGCCAATGCTACAGGAAAGGCAATCATCAAAACCAGTTTGCCTTAGTTGTACTCATCTCTTCTTTGACCCTTCCCTTTCCAAACCCGGATCTACAGTTTGTGGAGTGCTTTCCTTAATTTCTTTAATGCATTCCCGCCAATTTGCAAAGCTGCACAACAACAGGAATTTTGGGGGTTATAAAGTTAATAAGTTAATAAGATTATAAGTAGATAATGTTGATTAATCCAGCCCGTTCTCATCCCAAAACGTCATCTAACTGACGCTTTTGACCATTCGTCAACATCCAACGTCAGTTAGATGACGCTATCTAACCCTAACCCTACCCCTGACCTAAACCTACCCGCGTCATCTAACTGACGCTAAAGGTAAAACGTCAGTTGGATGACGCCCTAGGATTGTCATCTAACTGACGTTAAAGGGTACACGTCAGATGTTGACGTATGGTCAAAAGTGTCAGTTAGATGACTTCTTGGGATTAGAATGTGTTGATTAGTCTGACAACGGTTTTAATACTTAAACCTATGGTAGATCAGCGCAGTCTCATCCTAAGACGTCATACAACTGACGCTTTTGACCATACATCAACATCCGCCATTTTAGGGTACCCTTAAACATCGGTTAGATGGTTAGATAACGTTATCTAATCCTAACCCTAACCCAGACCTAAACCTACCTCGTCACCTAACTGACGTTAAAGGTAAAGCGTCATTTGGATAACGCCCCAGGATCGTCATCTAACCAATGTTTAAGGGTACCCTAAAACGGTGGATGTTGACGTATGGTCAAAAGCGTCAGTTGTATGACGTCTTGGGATGAGACTGTGTTAGGTAGATGATCAATGTTAAATCATTGATGTATGTTGGTACATACTACAAAACACCAACACTAGTGTCTATAGTTGTTTTTGTCCTGAATACCATGTCACACTTCCTTCTTCCGGAACATGGAGTAGGGAGACAGAACTTCCGGTCAACAATATTTCTCGATAAGAATTTAGAGACTGGCCACGAGCTATGAGGTTGTGAAACAAATGTTTTTGCTCCTGTTGAAGCCAACCCGATCTCACAACCAAATCGTACGAATTTGACGAATGATTAAAAAGTGGCTAATTCTTAACAATTCATACGACCTCACTCTAAATTTTGCTAAATCGTACATATTTTACGAATTGGCCAATTCGTATGAATTCGTACGAATGACCTACCCCTGACCCCGCCCCAAACCTAACCATCACGTGGGTTTAGACAAATCGTACAAATTCGTACGAGTGAGGTCATACGAATTAGTTCGAATTAGACACTTTTTAATCATTCGTCAAATTCATACAAATTGGTCGTGACATAGCGTAGTTGAAGCTGTAAGTTTGTATGAAATCAACCTTGTATAAAGAAAAACATTTTTTATCCACGACATTATGAAAAAAAATACACTACCCACAATCCTAAGCATACTAGCAATGTCCATTGATTGGTCCAACTTGCTGTTATCATAGAAACGTTTACCTTACTGGCGAACGACTAGAGCTACCCGCAGCTGTTGTTGTAGTGTACCGGGTGGCTCTGCATCAGGACGTCAACAGCCATACCTCAGCTTTCACGCTTTCCCACTTTAGAGTTTTCATTTATACCATCCGAACCACAACGTCATATGTGACTTTTTGCGGAGAGATTTGGTCCAGCGGTATCTATCGGACTCCACCATTGTAAAAAGCTAACCGGAAGAGCCGTATCCCTCCTAAAAGATCAGCACAATCTCATCCCAAGACGTCATATAACTGATGTCTTGGTACGTCTTTTGACCATACGTCAACATCCGCCGTTTTAGGGTACCCTTTAACGTCGGTTAGATGCCGTTATCGGATCCTAACCCTACCCCAGACCTAAACCTACCCCGTCACCTAACTGACGTTAAAGGTAAAGCGTCAGTTGTATGACGTCCCAGGATCGTCATGTAACTGACGTTAAAGGGTGCCCTAAAACGGCGGATGTTGACGTATGGTCAAAAGACGTACCAAGACGTCAGTTATATGACTGTGTTAAAAAGACGTACTTCCGGTCTTCAATTTTTTCGTGACATAGGCCTATTATGTTTATTGTTCTTAGTTTTGTTGCCTATAACACTTTAAGTACCTAAAGAGGCCAGAGATGGGGATCTCCAATTGAATGATTTGAGCAATAATCAAAAAGCAAGATACTTATCGCGATACTGTAAACGCAGAAATGCCAAAAGAATCGGAAATTACTCTGACCAAGGTGTTTTTTTTTAGTCTCTTGCTAAGCCAACTGAGCGGAACTTATGCCTCCCGACAAACATGGCAGTTATACATAAGATACAAATGTTTTTCTTTTGGCCTGATTTAGAGGGGAAATCATATCCGTGTTTGCTTTGCCATGAACACAGTCAACTGTGATGATAAAGGCTGAATTTACTGTAGGGAGACAAGGCATGAAAAGACTCACAACCACTTCAGGACGGGTATAACTAGGGCAGCTGTGTTGCCTAGGACAATCAGAAACACAGTCTTTACTGCAGTAATGGAGTTTTTGGTCAGGAAGCACCAACCAACCAACCTACCTGGGTACACAGGCCTGAGACTCAGACTCAGGGGCTTCCGGAGCAGGACAGCAGAACTGGTGTAGAACGGTCTGGTTTCTGGAAGAAAAGAGATAGGAAAATGGTCACGCTAAAGAGTAAAGGCTTTACCCCAAACTAGCTCTTGTTCATTATAGAGTCGAATGAAAGTGGGTCAATACAGAAGCAGTGAGGGAATGATCTAGACCTTTTGTCAATACCTCCAAGGACATTGTGTGATGGAAACTATATGATATATTATTGAGGTGTTGAAAGTTAGTGTGATGGAACTAATCATAACTAACGTTTCTTTGTCCTTGCAGGCTTAACATTTAACACTTGAGAACAAAATGTACCAATGTGTTGAAATAGGGGGAAAACTTAAGACACTCACCAGGCAGTTATCCAAATATAATATCCTCAATACATAATGAGTAATCAGCATAGAAATAACCCCATGATTTTGATGATGATTGTAACAGAGTAGGTGGATGTTGTTTTCCACAAATTGAAGCAATCATATTAGAGGAAAATGATGTAATGATCATGAGTAATTGTTTTGACTGTGCTATGCATCTCTATCATATATAAACTGATGTATTATTCTTTGCTGGTGAGATTATCTCTAGTTGTTATGAGAACTCCCGACCAATTAAAGCTTATTCAATGGCATTTGCCGGAGTCTGTTTTTTGCTGTGCAGCAAGTTAGTGGAGAACCTTATTTCCCAAATGATATATAGGGCCCTATCTTGCACCCGGCGCAAATGACTTTATACACAAACGCATGTCTCATTCCTATTTTGCACGCGCGCGAAGTGGGATTTTCCCCTCCACAGACGCACGTCGGTAAACTAGGAAATGAACTTGCGCTCCCTGGGCGGATTGGCGCAAAAAGGAGGCGTGTTTCGGCGCAAACATTCCCTGGTGCTATTTTACACTTCCAGAACACAATTGCGCCACTGACCAGAAAAAAACTAGTCTAAAGTCAGTGGCGCGTTGCGCGTTGTTCATAATGCTATTTTAAGCGCGCATGCTTGGCCATAGCGGGTACACAACGCGCATACTGATTCTCTCATCAACATAGATGCAGTAGTTTTTATTTTTGCAAATCATACATTATAACAAGGAAAAATATTAACACAAGAGGGAAATCATTGTGGTTTACATGAAGATGAAAAAACCGAAATAACCATTTCTTAAGGCTATTGTAGTACTAAAGGATCAGACCTGTTTGCCCAATAGTGGCAAGAAACATACGTATAGGCTATAATGTTTAACCGACGCTGATGTGCAAGAGTTTCTCCCATCCCCATACAACGTCACTTCTGTCTTTCACTGTCCTGACAAGAACGTCGGTCTCATCGGCTGTGAACGCTCCTGGCGCGCGCCTGGTAAACCCGCCGTTATAATAACAATCCGTCATGCCACATGCGCACCTGTTCTTAAAGGGTATGTTGGATGGCGCTCGGATTGGTTTATTTCACGTTACGCCCAAACCACACCTATGAATAATGAAGCTACTTCAGACCAACCTCTTTTAGATTTGCGCCAGGCGCAAGAGGCATTTATCCCGCCGGGAAAATAGCGCCGGGACCCGCCCACAAAGTTACTTGCGCCATGCGCTTTGACACTTGCGTTTCAGATCGTTAAAATAGGGCCCATAGTGTTAATTGGGGATGAGATTAGGAGACTTCCCATGTAAAATTAAGTCAGGTGCAAAGGGGAAAGTCTACCACATTTGCATTTAATATCATACTTTAGCTGCTAGTTATGCTAATTCAAGTAGGTCTACTGTACATATATCGTTTGAGTCAACAAGTTTGTTCCTCTGTCTACATTTTTTCCAAGACTCCAAAAACATATACATATACAGTGCCTTGCGAAAGTATTCGGCCCCCTTGAACTTTTTGACCTTTTGCCACATTTCAGGCTGCAAACATAAAGATATAAAACTGTAATTTTTTGTGAAGAATCAACAACAGGTGGGACACAATCATGAAGTGGAATGAAATTTATTGGATATTTCAAACTTTTTTAACAAATAAAAAACTGAAATCTTGGGCGAGCAAAATTATTCAGCCCCCTTAAGTTAATACTTTGTAGCGCCACCTTTTGCTGCAATTACAGCTGTAAGTCACTTGGGGTATGGCTCAATCAGTTTTGCACATTGAGAGACTGAAATTTTTGCCCATTCCTCCTTGCAAAACAGCTCGAGCTCAGTGAGGTTGGATGGAGAGCGTTTGTGAACAGCAGTTTTCAGTTTTTTCTACAGATTCTCGATTGGATTCAGATCTGGACTTTGACTTGGTCATTCTAATACCTGGATATGCTTATTTGTGAACCATTCCATTGTAGATTTTGCTTTATGTTTTGGATCATTGTCTTGTTGGAAGACAAATCTCCGTCCCAGTCTCAGGTCTTTTGCTGACTCCATCAGGTTTTCTTCCAGAATGGTCCTGTATTTGGCTCCATCCATCTTCCCATCAATTTTAACCATCTTCCCTGTCCCTGCTGAAGAAAAGCAGGCCCAAACCATGATGCTGCCACCACCATGCTTGACAGTGGGGATGGTGTGTTCAGGGTGATGAGCTGTGTTGCTTTTACGGCAAACATAACGTTTTGCATTGTTGGCAAAAAGTTTGAGCACCTTCTTCCACATGTTTGGTGTGTCTCCCAGGTGGCTTGTGGCAAACTTTAAACAACACTTTTTATGGATCTCTTTAAGAAATGGCTTTCTTCTTGCCACTCTTCCATAAAGGCCAGATTTGTGCAGTATACGACTGATTGTTGTCCTATGGACAGAGTCTCCCACCTCAGCTGTAGATCTCTGCAGCTCATCCAGAGTGATCATTGGCCTCTTGGCTGCATCTCTGATTAGTCTTCTCCTTGTATGAGCTGAAAGTTTAGAGGGACGGCCGGGTCTTGGTAGATTTGCAGTGGTCTGATACTCCTTCCATTTCAATATTATTGCTTGCACAGTACTCCTTGGGATGTTTAAAGCTTGGGAAATCTTTCTGTATCCAGATCTAGCTTTAAACTTCTCCACAACAGTATCTCGGACCTGCCTGGTGTGTTCCTTGTTCTTCATGATGCTCTCTGTGCTTTAAACGGACCTCTGAGACTATCACAGAGCAGGTGCATTTATACGGAGACTTGATTACACATAGGAGTATTCTATGTATCATCATTAGTCATTTAGGTCAACATTGGATCATTCAGAGATCCTCACTGAACTTCTGGAAAGAGTTTGCTGCACTAAAAGTAAAGGGACTGAATAATTTTGCTCACCCAATTTTTCACTTTTTTATTTGTTAAAAAAGTTTGAAATATCCAATAAATTTCGTTCCACTTCATGATTTTGTCCCACCTGTTGTTGATTCTTCACAAAAAATTACAGTTTTATATCTTTATTTTTGCAGCCTGAAATGTGGCAAAAGGTCAAAAAGTTCAAGGGGGCCGAATACTTTCGCAAGGCACTGTATATACAATTAGCTTGATTAAACACTAGTGGCAGAAAAGCACTAACTTTTATTCCATTTCACTCAAATTATGGTGACATAGGCAGATTATTGATTATTAAAGACTTATTTTTTGCTTATTTGTTCTTTGCGCAATCGTATGTTCTGTCCTTAAAATACGTTTTATCATAGTGCTTCATTTGCAAGCGAATGCTTTTTCACATTTTCATCACATGATCAGCCTACGCTATCTCACAACCAATTCGTACCAATTCGACGAAAAGTGTCTAATTCGTAACAATTCGTACTACCTAACTCGTACGAATTTGTACGATTTGTCTAAACCCACTTGATGGGTAGGTTTAGGGGCTGGGTAAGGGGTAGGTCATTCGTACTAATTCATACGAATTGGCCAATTCGTAAAATATGTACGATTTAGCAAAATCGCACTAATTCGTACGAGTGAGGTTGTATGAATTGTTACGAATTAGCCACTTTTTAATCATTCGTCGAATTTGTACGATTTGGTCGTGAGATCGGGTTGGATCAGCTTTTCTGACATAGTTAACTTGCTCAGTAGCTCACCTAGTACAGCATGCAACTGTAGTAATACAAGACTTGTAGAAGCTGTAGGATAAAAGACTTGTAGTAGCAAGCTAAAATGGCATGGATACTTCAAACAATTTAGTATTTGTATCTCATGTTTGCTCTCTTTGACACTATTAGTTTGGTTTCGAGTAGGGCTTTGCAATCAAAATGTCATTATCTATTTTGTGTCACTTTGACTCTAAGTTACATGTAGCTAATCAGAGGCCCTAGTCCATTTTAAAATAATTTGTCAATACAAAATTGTCATATTCCAAAGAAGAACATTAACCACAATGATTGCATACTATACTTAGTGGTGTACTGGGACACAAATAGGCTTGAAGCTGACCTAGAACAGCTTACTAGTGCATCAGTCTTCACACTGTCAAATTTGACTGTTTTCTCATGTGAATGAACATACATGTTTTTTTCAAAAGTACTTATTTCTATCGGTAAATCTGTGTAAAACATTCAAATAATCATCAAGAGTTCATTTTTAAAATGTAGACATTCTACGTAGTGTAAAACAATAAAGTTTAATGAGCAAACACAGATGCAATAATGCAGGGAATAATAGTGGAGACGGTCTATAAAAACACAATAGCAAAATGGTGATTAATTTAGATGTTTTTTCTTTTTTTGGGAAACCTGACTGATATGCATTACTATTTAAACTTGTCTATGAACTGTCTAACAATGTCCTTTGCCAGTTTTGAAATTCTTTCTTTGCGATGTCTAAATATAACCAAATATTGCAATGCGGTCATAAAATTCAATAGTACCGTGGTTGAAACTGGAGTTTACAGTTTCAATGGTGGGTGAATATGGGTATTTGATGAACTGTGTTGTCGCTCTACAATTACTATTTTGATTGTTGATTGCATAATGATGGCGTCTGAAATCATTCTAGAAAGGTTTCTTTAAAAAAAGGAAGAAAGGAAGAAAGAAAAAAGGGTTGGTGGCTTGGCTTGGCTGTTAACATACCTAAATCTGAGCCTTGGTGCTTATGCTGAAGATTTGTGTTCGATTCTGGCTTGCGTCATGTCCTTTTTTCCTTTCACAGAGTCATGTCTCAAAAATTGACTTTTAACTTCAATGCACGAATGTTTCGCCAATCATTATTACATATTCGGGTGTGAATATAACACGGATGGATCGCTACCCACCGCAATAGTATAAAACTCTCTTGATATTTTAATAGCAATTACAAGAAAGTAATAAAGCATTTGTCCTTACATTTTGGAACTTGGATGGGTTAAATTTGAGCAGATGCTTTTTACCGTCATTGCTTCCCCAGTACATCCAACATCTGGCTCTTATAGCTAAACAATATGCCAAAACCAACACTATCTCACGCCCAATTCGTACGAATTCGATGAATGATTAAAAAGTGGCTAATTCGTACGACCTCACTCGTACGAATTTGTACGATTTGTCTAAACCCACGTGATGGTTAGGTTTAGGGGCGGGGTAAGGGGTAGGTCATTCGTACGAATTCATACGATTTGGCCAATTCGTAAAATATGTACGATTTAGCAAAATCGTACTAATTCGTACGAGTGAGGTCGTATGAATAGTTACGAATTAGCCACTGTTTAATCATTCGTCGAATTCGTACAACTTGGTCGTGAGATTGGGTTGGCCAAAACTATCATTTAACGTCTTCAAAATCACTATTTTGATCGCTCATCCCATCATTGTGTGTCATAGTGTGCCCACTCAGACTGCTTACTGCTTTAATCTCAAGATATGTGGGTGCCGTCATAAACAACATGTCCATGAACACCACCTCATCCACACCAAAGCCTCTGCCTCCTTTTTTTCCCCTTAAGTGCAGCTGGTCCTCTAGTCCGTCAAAGCACATAAAAGAGGATTTGGCACAAAGAGGGTACGTAGTATTACTCAGGATGTCATATGGCTAAGTTAATAAAAGTTATGCTGTTATTTTAGCTCTACGGATTTTCGACATGTAGGGGGCAGAAATCCCATTTGCTAAGACATATCATCTCTCTTCCTCCTTCAACCTCTGTTTCAACCCCTTAACTCTTCTCTGCAATTACTTGAAGAGTGATTCAGAGTGATTCATTCGTGTCCCTGTTGGAGAAGTACTTCTGGATTTAATGTCAACTCAAGGATATAGCTGCAGGAGGTCTTCAGGGAATCGAACCATCTCCCTTTAGACTCCAGACGCCAGAAACTCTTATAGTAATTACTATAAATTATGTATAATTACATGCAACTAACCCTAAACCAAAACCAAACCAAACCCTAATCATAAGCCTATAGTAATTACATGTAGTGTAATACATATTTACTCATGTAAGACTGGAACACTGAAACTAGTTGATGGAATCAATCTGACCAGTTTTCTCTGAAGACAAAAGGACCTTGCTTGAACCCACACAAGAATTTAAATGGTTTTAATGTGATTGTGATAATCTTTAAGGACTGTTTAGTATCATTTTAAAGGTCTCAGGGTGACTGGTAATAATGTCTCCTTTCCAAAGAAGTAAAAGAAAAGGTAATACGGTTTTTAAGAATATAGAAATATCTTGCACACAGAAGGGTGTGTCTTTGAGTTAACACCTTCTGGCCTTTTGTCTGAATGCAAATTACAACTAAGCCGATGGTCATCATCTCCTTCCCCCAGTAAGTTTGTTGGGGAAATACCGTAACTTTCCATTGTAACCTGGTGATTTACATATCAGTTAAAGTCTATCTATATAAGGAAATGCAACGGGGAGTTCGGGGCTGGATTTGGATCGATTTTGTGGCCTTTTACACTTAACTCTTATATTCATATTACTCAGTTCTAAAATGTATAATGACAGAGTAATAAAGACACTTTAAAATAAAGTGTAACCCTTTATAGTAGGGTGTCTGTGTTACAGTGTAATTAAAAAAGTACTGAGTAATCAACTACATGTGCGTACAATAGGATTAGGTTTTGGTTTAGGGTTAACCGTATGTAATTCCCAGCCCGTTCTCATCTTTTAGCGTCATATGTGACGCTATATGACAAAACGACGCTATACTACGCACATGGCACCCTTTATCGTTAATATAACACGTGAACCAAGGCGTCATAAATCCTTTAGCGTAATATGAGACTATCCGACCCTACCCCAAACCTAAACCTACCCATCACAGCGCGTGTTATATTAACGATAACGGGTGCCATGCGCGTAGTATAGCGCCGTTTTGTCATATAGCGTCACATATGACGCTAAAGGATGAGAATGCGTTGTAATTACGCATAATTTATAGTTATTACTATAGTTGCTACATGTAACGTGTAATAAGCACACTGTAAAATTAAGTGTTACCTTATAATCCCAAAGGGAGATATATTTGGAACAAATCAAATTTTCTAGATTCTATGGAAATGTATCTCAATGTACTTTGAAATCAGAGCAAAGAACAAATAAACAATTGGCAAAATTCAAGGAATTTTGCCAATTGTTTATAACAAACTTACTCAAACTACTCCAGAAGTTCTCACAATTTTTTTGTTTTTGCTTTGCTTTTACCCTTCTATCCAGTTCATCCAGCTCCATTGGGTTTAAGTCTGAAGACTCTGTCCTTCATTCTATGATTTGAGGCCTTAATATCTTCTGATGTAGGTCTGTCATAGCCTGGAGGGATGTTTTGTGTCATTATCTTGCTGTAGGATGAATTCCCGACCAACTATGTCAGAAATGGCACTGCAAAATGCTATGCTAGTGATTTTGTTTCATGCTGCCAATCACTCTGTGCAATTTGTTGACTCTAGTTCCAACAAAAGAGAGAGACCATCCCGCTTTCTCCACCATTTTTGTCAGTTGGTGTACAAAAAGCCAATCCGAGTTGTTGGAACATAATCTTTCTATACGTAATTAGTCACATGACTTTTGCAACTCATGTTATTGACTCAAATCACATACTTGGTATACAAACTGAGCAACTATTGATAGGAATGGGGAAGGAGACAAACATGACATCTTGCACCGGGGTTTATAACAACCATATTTCAAAAGGGAAGCACATTTTAACTTGGGAAGTAACCTTCCCGTATAGCCCCTTAAGGTTATGGGTACAAAGAAAAAGCATGATACATAATTCTGACAATGTTAATTCAACATGATTATTACAATCAATGTAGCACAGTGGCTTCCAAGTGGCGGAGGGGATGAAAGTGTGTCTGCTAATTAATTACTATTGTTAATGATCCTACTAATTGTGTTTTTGTTAACAAGTGTGACTTGACAGTGGATTGTTAATAGGTTATGGACTATAGGCCTCAAAAGGGAGCAGATTACTAGAGCCAGACTCACTGCTGTTGACACGGATAATGACTTTTTGAATAGAGGTGACATAAAGCGTGGATTTGGTCAATAGGCTCAGTGAATTAAAAGCTGTGTAAATGGAACTTAAGCAAGTATTAAAATCATTGACCTTGAAAAACACACACCTGGCTGTTATTTAACAATCCAAAGTAAATGTTAAATTTCAAAAGGATACCCAAGGTGTGCTTGAAAAAAATAAACTTTAACTTTTGACAGAATGATTCTGTTTAAAATGTAAAGTCATGCTTGAATTGATCAAGAGCGCTGTAATCTGATTCAGAATAAAATTATATATTTCAAAGGACCCTCTAATCATTCATTGCCCAAGGGCTATGAAAAGATGAAAGTCATGTTTCTGACAGCAGAGGAAGAAATGCATCATTTTAAAATGCATAAAAAACAACATTAGATCCAACTTTGTGCAGTTGAGGTTTGATCACTTTAAAGTTTGAATTGTGTTTGTTTGAGCGAAATGCAATATGTTTTCATGTTTCAAAAACACTTGATGTCCCGCAAGTGCCCCAGGCAATTTCTGCTATACCATATCTTATTTTTTCCCCCATTTGTATTCATATAAATAAATAAGTCAATACATAAATAGTGTTCCTTTGGGTAAATCATTTGGTGTATTAGTTTTATGACAGCACACCCATTAAATTATTGTTTTGATGATATCATGTCTGTTAAATTGATGGTCTGAGTGACTACAAAAAAATGTATTACATTACATAGGGCATCTATTATGCCCCTTTTTTACAAGATGTAATATTGGTATTGGGTTACCCCATAATTTATTTGTGAAGTTTCAGCTCTAAAATACCCCACAGTTAATTTATTATAACCATTTGAAAATGTCATTTTTGAGGCCTGTTTAAAAATGAGCTGTTTTGGTGCATACGACCTTAAATGCAAATAAGCTGCATATCCCCGCCCTGCCTTTAGATTAGGGCGTCATTTGCATACCTATGGCAGTTGGTCTAAGCAGAAGGGCTGAGAGAGTGAGATACCCACTGTTTTGAATGTCATTCAGCCGAACATGTTTGAATCGGAATATATAAATAGTCTCTGATCAGACCCAAATGACTAAGAGACTCCGGCAGAATAAACACAAATGACGGACCAGTACGTCTCGGTATGGTTATTTGATACATTTATGTACTTATAGCGTTGTAATCGCGTCCCCTTTGAAATTATGGATGTGCCACTAATGTGCCACAAACACTAACGTTGGCGCATTTTTTTTGAAACTACATACACATACTGTGATAAATTTTGCTACGTACAAGCGAAATTACATTTATGCGAGGGACCTGTTGCGTCATGTTTACTTGTCATACAGGTGCTTCTGTGGCAAATGTGAGAAGATGTCAAACTTATATGCAGTTTTTAATACAACATCTTTAAAAATATATATATTTATAAACGTGTGGTTACACACTATACAAACAAGGTTTAAATTATATACACAGACATCCTACGACGACAACTTTAGACGCATTTGCTGTTGAATTGGCTGACATCGACTAAAATGGCTATTTGCTCAAAAATCATAAAATACACTTAGTGGAGATGACGGATCGCAAACAGTAGACGACGATCCACGGTTGAGGATTAACATTGAAGCAAGACCTGCTTTGAATTGACTCTCGTTCACAAAACAGTCAGTCAGAAAATGATTCGCTCAAACATAAACTTATTTACGAAGGAAAGGCGGCACTTAAACTTCCAAAATACAATACATCCACTGTGTTTTCAGTGGCTTTGATGTCGGAAATAAGTAAAAACTACTATGTATGTCATTATTACATCCCATCCCACAACATAACACTTATGTTTCCAAGAAGTACTTTATACTTTTTTACTTAATACTTTTTTTTGTTAGGGAATTGCTTAACAATGCCCAAGAAAACACCAGTAACACCCAAACAACCAACTAGCAAAATTCTACAACCACTGAAATCTCCTTAGAAACCACATTGTAATGCATTAGCATCACCCACGCAGTTTTGCCCTAGTATTACCACTAATTTTCTTCACCAAATATAAAAGTGCATTAACATACAACTTATTATGAGTCATTTGGTGATGTCAGGCACTAAAAGCATCTAAATTACTTCTATAATAGAGTCTCCTATATCTCTTTTAAGAAAGGCTTTCACTCTAAAAGCTTATTTTCGACATACACATCTTTGTGTTGAGGTCATCGCCCTATGAGCTCATCACAATACAGCAGACATAATGACCATAAAGGCAAACATTAGTATTCCAGTTTGAACCAAGATAGTACACAGAGCACAATATCTGATCTCCAAAATATTCTGCCCCACCTTCAAAAGGTTAAACATCTATTTCCTCACAGAATAAATGCATAAAGCTCCCGCAGGTTAGTACAAATTCTTCCAAACCTTAATCTTCCGACAGCTCCATATGTCATGTCTTCGTGTATTCATTCTTTGCTGACGAATCATTCTTTTGATTTCTTGGGTTCTTTTCAATGAACCAGGCGAATTAGGGTATAAAGTGGTAGTTAAACAGGACTAGTTAACATCTAATTTGCAAAACCTGAGGGAAATAATTGAATTAATTGAGTTGAAATAAGAGAGAGAGGCCTTTCTCTCTTGTTCATGCTTATATGTTGAGTGTGCATTTGCATGGCACTTACAAATTGGTTATTTTACATGGCGACTACATGGCAAGTACGGAAAATCACTTGGTCATCTCGTGAAGGACTCTTGTTTAAAATCAGTCTCCACTGTTGTGGAAAAATAATCATTTTAGACGTCACTTTGATTGACTAAAATAGGAATCCAATTATGAAGCTGTGCCATAAGTTGCTTCAGATCACCAAAGAAGTGAGACCTATCAAGATGACATTTACATTGTGTCCTAACCAGACACAGTGCGACAAGTAATTTGTCTCGCCACAATGATAAAGGACACATTAGACATCCAATAAGAATATATTTGATATTTAATACAGAGGATTTTGAACCAATGAGATTTTGAAGACAGAAACTCTTATGAAATCTTGTATCACTTCTTCTGACACAATGTAAGCTTTGGTTCTAGGGATATACTCAAAGCCAAATACCTTATAGGCTTGGATAATGAAATTCTACTGAATGAAAAAAAAAGAAAGACTAACAAGCACAAGGATAAAGAAATACGTTCAATGGCCTTATCTAAAATTACTCCACAACTCAAAGAGAAATCTCTGAAGCCAAGATTACTAAAGTGTGAACTTTATAAATGAAAATGGTTGTCAGAAATCGTAACTTGTCGAGAGTAACTTTAAACAAAGAGGTTATGGTGTCTACTGAGATATACGTTCAACGTTCTGTAACAATTTGACAAAAAAAAAGTAGTTCATTTTCCATGGTGACTTTAATGGGAACGTTAGTAAAATGTTAGTAAAAAGCAGGGACATTACTAGTGAGTTGTGACCCACTGGATTTCACATGAAAAACAGCCCAAAAACAAACAGAGAAAATAGATGTCAGACTCTAGCATGAAAACATTCTTAAAGTACCATCTGCCGCAGCTCACATTCTCAGCTGAGTTTGTCCTGTTGAACAGAATATGATGCATAAATTATGTTACTCTGTCCATAAGGTGGATTTATCGTTAAAAATAGGCAAGAATAGCATCTGGATAGTCCTGTGGGGATCAGCTATTAAAAATAGACTTAGCCCCATCTCTCAAATTCACAAACGTACAAACACATACACTCATTCAGTATTAAAGCACTAAGCCTCCTTGAAAGGTTTGCATCAGCAGGAAGGCTAAAGCAGTCTCGCAAGGTTCTGCATTCTCCCCACAACACAAGCAAAACAGGGCATGGGGTGAGAAAGGAACTTGAGGAGTTGGGACGTTAATACTTTAAGAATTCACGAGATGTTTTAAGCAGCAAACCAAAAGTTTGTGCCATTACACCACTGTGCAGTGACAGGTTTTCTAATCAACAAACTACTGGCATCTTTAAAATGCAAAAACACCACAAAATACCTAAAACTAGGCTAATCGGGTGATGGGAACGTTGCACCAGGACCCACAATGATTTTGATCCACGCACATGTCCTACTTGGCGAAATAACACTAAGCCCTAAGCACTACATTCACAAAAGACCAGAACACCCACTTAGACTGAAACCAACCACATGCGATATCGACACAAGGCAAATTATAATGTTATGGTTGTGGATGCGTGGGTTTCCTATTGATGCCACTGGTTCACCCTTCTGTCAAGCATGCGGGATGCACACAGCTCATTACGTTTGTCTGTCGCTTCTATTTTTTCCTGCTAACAGCTGTGAGACTACAGAATTCAGGCTGATTATGAGCATTCAGCCTTTTCTGGTGCAAAACAACAACAACAACTTTCAGCCAAGAGAGGTTGGAGTTGGAACATTGTGGTAACAAGATAAACGCTAATGAAAATTGTTACGTTGACAAAGGGTTTTTTTGAAAAAGAAAAGAAAGAAAAAGAAAAACTGTAGAAAGATTTGATTCAGATAATCTAATCATAAAATAATGGATATTGATCACACGGTCCCAAATTATTTTCAAAGTTTCATTTGAACAAATTAATTTTCAAGATACAGCTACAATTCCTGACACTGTCAAGTTGATAAGTTACACTACACAGTTCAAAAGTAATAATCTCATACAGTATGTGGATTTTGACCAATATATAGCACTAGGGCTTGAAATAAAGAGTCCAAAAATACCATAACATAAGTTGAGCCTCTCCCCTATGAGTGTGTCAAATTATATGACTAACAGACTCACATTTATATTACTAATAATTTATAATTCTCAGAACTGTGCTAATTTCTTCAAATGCCTGCATATAGCAAACTGTTTGTGTTTTTACACCAAGGACAGGTTCACACATGCACCACTGCAGTTTAAGTCCTGAGTCATCACCACATGAACTGATGATGTAACAAAAAAAGAGTTGCGTAGGTCAGTGCGCTGAGAGCGATTAGCATTGCACAACTGCACTGCAGCACTGACCACATGTGCATGCAGTCCACAGCTGCAGATGCTCTCAGAAATCAGAGATGTTACTTTAATTAAGAAACTAATTACCATTCTCATAAGATAAGAGAGGAGTTAATGTTATGAAATTAAAATTTTGCTTAAAACACAATAAAACCATTCCCATTTTCAAGTCGGTCTGGTTAACTTGCACCATGTTCAGACTACACGATATCAGCCTGATTTAGGCCAGCCATTTCAATCAATCAACACTTATTTCTATAGCACTTTACAACAACAGTCAGGTATCCAAAGTGCTTTGCAACATAGAATAAAATAAAACAATTTCATCTCGTTTAATGTGTCATAGTGGATGACAGCCAATGTCACGACTAGCATGTTTATTTTTTTCCCTCTGTGACTCGAAACAATAGGAGTGTACACAGCTTTCAGACATGGCAACACGAGAAATATGATGGTATTGATGCTGTTAGGTGGAAGTATGCAATGGAGGAAAGGTTTGTGGAGTTATCAAAACAATACTCCTTCCTTTATGATGTTTGAAAAAAGATAAATGCCGGGGAATGATAGCAGCTGCTACGTGTAAGTACTGGAATTAGCATTAAGCTAACATGCTACTTCAGTAGTTTGTTTACATTCTTGTTTCTGGAAGTCAGTCGCATGTGGAAGTTCCACCTTCTCTGTGACATCACACACATCGAAAAAGATGGCAATTTACGAGTTTACACTTACAAATAATCAGATAAAAGAGTAAAAGAGTATGCGTAATACTGACGTATAAAGGAGGGATTCTGAAAACTGTTGAGGAACAAAGCTAAGTCGGCTACATATAGGCCTCAACTTGTGCTGATTGTATAGACCGTTTGAATGTGTTGCTCCCACATAAGTGTCAACTGTAACTGTGGTCTAACATGTTTCTTGTCCACGACATGACAAGAATTTAGGAGTCAAAATTGCATAATCTGTGACTATCGTAACAGACAAAGATATAGAGTGAACCCATTATTATGCAGTAAATATCTATTTTATATAAATATATATTTTTTTACTTTGACCTTTCAGATGATATGAAGCATATGGCATACCAAATCAGTCATTTGGACAAAACAACTATAATTTTTTACTAATTAGCCATTCCACAAGTGAAAAGCGGCTGCCAACTTCCTGGTGCCCATGCTGGGAAATGATTGCGCTGTCAACATGCCGGCATAGCAGTGATTATGGAGAGCTCTCAGATCTCCATAAAACATTGGCTAAATGCAAATATATTACATCTTCTTTCACTGAAGCATTATTTGAAAAGGAATATTAATTTCGAATGAAACATAGATAATCATCTGCATGTCGTTAAAGAATTATCTAAAAATTCATCCTTGGATCCAACATACTAGATCTTCTAACATACTAATTTATCAATGTGTAGGGGACCCAGAGATGAAATTTAGGTGGGCTACACAGTATGTATTACCAACGCATTCTCATCCCAAGGCGTCATATACGACACTTTTGCCAAAGCGTAGACATCCAACGCACATAGCACCCTTTAGCGTCTAATAAGACGCTTCGGTTATGGTAGCTTTAGGTATGGGGTAGGGTTAGGGTTAGACCACTAGGAGGCGCCTTCTGCCCCATATATATATCTGCGTCTCATATTGACGCTAAAGGGTGCCATGTGCGTTGGATGTCTACGCTATATGACGCCTTGGGATGAGAACGGTACGTTTCAAATGGTACGTTTACACGACAACGATATGCTTAAAACTGAGACGTTTTTCCTTTGAGTTTTTCGCATACAGACCACAGCATTGTCTAAACGATCCCCATTCACGCGGATCCGCGAAAGTGACAAAAAACGCTGTATTCTGCTGCCAGGCCATTAGGTGGCGATGAAACACTATAGACTGAACACGCAATATGCATGTGCATGACGTCATCGTCTACTGAGATTAGCGTTTTCGTTGTGTACACACAGAGGCGTTTTCGAAAGTTTGCGTTTTCAGGCACTCAAAACGGCGTTGTGGGGTAAATGAACTAACACAGTCTCATCCCAAGACGTCATATAACTGACGTCTTGGGAGGTATTTTGACCATACGTCAACATCTGCCTTTTTAGGACACCCTTAAACGTCGGTTAAATGACAATCCCGGTCCGTCATACAACTGACGCTTTACCTTTAACGTCGGTTAGGTGACGGGGTAGGTTAGGGGTAGGTTTAGGTCTGGGGTAGGGTTAGTATCCGATAACGTCATCTAACCGACGTTTAAGGGTACCCTAAAAAGGCGGATGTTGACGTATGGTCAAAAGACGTCCCAAGACTGCGCTGAATGAACGGCCAGAAAACGCATGAAATTGTTACGTTTTTAAACGTACTTGAAAACAGTGTCGCATAAACAGCCCCTTGTTGTCAGTGGTGTTGCTATAGCAATGGCATAACTGGTGTCAGTGGTTGAGCTGTTGAACTGGACAACAGAGAATAACAGCCAATAGTAAATTCCATATAAATTACTAATACTGCATGGTTTAACGTGGGATTATTTGAATCCTAAATGGAAATAGCGCACAATGTAACATGACCCTATTTGTTAGTAAAAAAGTGCGATCACAATGTACTAACATTTAGAATTCGGCTGCTGTGCGACCTTTCCCAATCGCCATCCATCTCTCTCTCTGTCCACTGGGTGAAGCAGGGAGTGCAGCGAATGTTTGAAAGTCACCTTTGCACAGTCACCTTTTCACACCCTTCCCCCCACATTCCCGTCTCTGCGCACGTACAAGTCTTTTTTCTGATGCTGCTGATGCTGACTGCACAGACGCAGGGGGGAAAAAAAGGAAAAAGAAAAATGAAGCAATCTAAAAGCACTCAATAGAAAATGTGATATTCATGATTTGGGTTTCTGCCATGCAAAAAAGCCAGAGCCAGTCACCCTGTCATAACCACACAGACGTGCCTAGCATCCACACTGAGAAAATTCTAGCACCCGCGCTATAGGGTTTAGAATTGAGAATCCATTCCAATTCAGAACGAGTTCCATTTTGAGGTAAAAACACTGAAACTTTTCATGACGTTTGGTTCTAGAGCGTCTGCATTTTTTATGTAACACAACACTGTACTAAAACACTCCACTCTACCGCGGCAAAAGAAATCATGTTTTAGCTTAGTGAACTTGAAGGATGAATTGGGTGTCATGAAACAATAAAAAAAGACATTGCATCTTCTTATTGCTGAGTCGCAAACAAACCAGTCAATATGATTCACAAATTAGCTCACTCACTGAATCAGCTACTGAATTAACATGTGACTCAAGTCTTATTTCTGACCATATGTGACTCAAACATGGTACATCGTACATGATATAATATAGTTAGGATTAATAATCTGGCGCTTCCTCAAAAGAACTTAAAGAATCGTTACTGCAAATGTTAAGCTGAATCTGAATCGCTCAAATACACATTTCTTGTCCATTTCCTTACACACTGCTATCCGGTAGCTCCTCAGTGGCAAATATGGAGGGAAACAAGGAGCAGACAGGGAGTTTGTGTATGCCAGGCAGAATATGTGAGTGTTTGTGTTCGTGTTTGCAGTCGATGTTAATGTGTGTGCTCATAAGTGTATCACTTGGGTGAACACCTGTGTGTTCTAATTGATGTGCTGCCTCAGGTGCGGCCCACAACATCGCCAACTCTCACCTCAGAGCCAGAGGGACACCCTAAAGCAACCTGTCCCTCAAGAGCCTGCTCCACACACACACACACACACACACACACACACATTAAAATGGTAATTACAATGGGAAGCAGTAACAGAAATGGAGGGTAAAGTCACAAATTGCTACTTTCAAGTAGGTTGAACTTTACAAATTTACAAAAGTATATCTACAAAATGGGATAGCCCAAGTCTATTTTCACATAGACTGTCTAGAACTGTGGCAAGGTGATATTTTACCCCAAAGCGAATTATATTATTATTATTGTAAAAAGAAAGTTAAGATTATTTTTAGGATTATTAGCTGAAATGTGTTGCATTGCCACATTATGTTTTATATCATATCATACTAAAAATTGGAATTTAAAGCTACACTGTGTGATTTTTACCCCCATCTAGAGGTGAAAAGGTATATGACCATCCAGTGAATATTAGTTTCGTTCCTCTCAATTCCGATTTCGTTTGAACTCATACGGTGGCCAATGTAGTCCAAGATTAACATGGCTTCCAGTTCGATCTCGTCCATGAGTGTTAACTCAAACGTAAATGCGAAAGGCGAAGCTTGAATTAATGGGTATGTCCCTCTTTGGCTAATCTACATTCAAGATGGAGGGGCAACATGGCGACCGACATTAGAACCCCTTACTTGTATTTTCTATGGCACTCACGAGAATACTTTATTACTTGAACGAAGTAAATATACATTCATGAGCACATATATTTTTGAAAGAACTACGTGTTTTTAGCTAAGAATAAACTAAAAGAGTAGCTTTAAATGATATTAATAAAAATATATTGGTAACACTTTAGTTTATGGTCCAATTCTCACTATTAACTTTGCTTATTAGCATGCATATTACTTGGATATTGGCTGTTTATTAGTACTTATAACCCACATATTAATGCCTTATTCTGAATTACCATATTGTACATCGCTTAATCTTCTCAATACCCAAACATAACAACTACCTTACTGACTATTAATAAGCAGTGATTATGAGTTTATTGAGGCAAAAATTGTGGTTAGTTACTCATTTTATTACACGGCTCCTTGGAATCCTTGATTCTGATTGTTAAGACGCTACATTACAAGGTTTGTTATTCCCTGTTAACAACCGTTGTCATTTGCAACACTGAATATCATGAAATGAAATCCTTGAAAGCCTAAGGTTAAAAGGCTAAAAGCATTGTAATAAGTGGTTTGACTGTACTTCATCCCTTAAATGTCTAGTTTGAACTTAATGTCCTATCTAAAAGCCACTTGCAACTGTTTTCTTCACAGAAGCTTTACGTTTAGTGAGCTAATATGTTTACCAAATTCAATATTTTGTGTCCAGTTATTTCCTGATCACTCTGGGATTGTTCTACGATTAAAACATGCTACTGGATGTTCCCTTCCTTAACAGATAGAACTTTTGATTGTAATTGACTTTAACTAAGGTTAATAATGCTGTAGAAGTTTATTTTTTCATTGTTATCTACTAAAGTTAACAAATGAAAGCAAGTGTTACCAATATTTTTTTGAATATTTGAATACATTGACTGTTCATATATCCCAACCCATACCATGTTCTTATTCAATTCTTTCTTTCCAATAACTTTGCATTCCATTCTTTGCTATATTGTATGTGGCAATACAAAATGGTGTAAAAATGAAATGAGTCCCATAAAATCAATTTACCACACCAATGATTGAATTAAGTCAAATTAGTATGGCTCTCATGCCCTTATATCTTTTTATCACATCTGTAGACTTGGAATTAAGCCTTTTTCCCAATTATTATTTGATTCACAGGACAAGACATCAGTTATAATTGCCAAGAAAAATCTTTATTCGTCAGCATAAGAGAGAAACTTGAGAAGATGTTGTATTTGTGATGTTCTCTGCCATTGCACAGTAAGATTGAGCTTATATACACCACCGAGCGACTTTCAACTTCCTTGTCAGGTAAAAAAAAAAACATGTTTCTTACGTTTAAAAATGGAGTGTATACCTCATGTAATCCACTATCCCTGTTGTACATTTGCATCAGTTGAAACATTCCTTTCCTTGTAAAGAACATGCCAATTGCCCACATTTAAAGGGCACCTATTATGCCCCTTTTTACAAGATGTAATATTGGTCTTGGGTGTCCCCAGAAAGTATTTGTTAAGTTTCAGCTCAAAATACCCCACAGTTAATTTATTATAACCATTTGAAAATGTCGTTTTTGAGGCCTGTTTAAAATGAGCTGTTTTGGTGTATACGACCTTAAATGCAAATAAGCTGCATATCCCCGCCCTGCCATTGGATGACGGCGTAACTTGATAGCTATGGCAGTCGGTCTAAGCAGAAGGGCTGAGATGGTGAGAGACCTGCTGTTTTGTATGTCATTCAGCGTACGTTTGAATTGGAATATATAAATAGTCTCTGATCAGACCCAGATGACGAAGAGACTCCGGCAGAATAAACACAAATGAGAATGGACCAGTACGTCTCGGTATGGTTATTTGATACATTTATGTATTTATAGATAGGGTTGGGTATCGAGAATCGAGTATCGATTTGAACCGGGACTAACTTTTTGTTTTTCCCGGAATCGTTCAAAAGTTAAAATTTCGATTTCTAGTTTCAATATTCACAGTCCGCCGACCAGAAGAAGAAACCGCTGAACAACACCAACGAAGAAGCGTCTACCGGAAGTGTTGGCATAACCGCGCGAGTCGAACATGAGTAGCTTACGTCGGCAATCCAAAGTGTGGCTTCACTTTTCTAAAAATAACAAAATCTCGGCAAAATGCAGAGTATTTCCCTTTAGAAAGGAGTATTTCCTTCAGAAAGACCGTTGGTTAGCAAGGTTAGCTAAACTTTTTTGACCCTGCCTCTTATAAGAATCGGAATCGAGAATCGTTGGGAACCGGAATCGAAACAAGGAATCGGAATCGGAATCAGAATCGTTCAAATGCAAACGATACACAACCCTATTTATAGAGTTGTAATCGCGTCCCCTTTGCAATTATGGATGTGCAACACACACACAGACACACAAAAACACTAACGTTTGTCCTTTGTCTAAAATATGATACAACTGATTATGACTACTAATAAAGAATAATAATAGAGATACATAATATTAAATAATGAAATTATATTAAAAGATTAAATTTTAGTCTTCAACATTAATCACATTTCAAATAGAAACCTTTTCTCGCTCCGTGCAGGGACATGTGTTCTGAGCAGTGCAACCAAATTAGACGAACAACTTGTCCTTATTTGAGACAAACTCAAAAGTGGAGTTGTGACCCTGTGTCCCAGAAAGCGAAGACAAGAACCTGTCTGGAGTTGATTCAAATGCAGCTTTCAGAGCTTGTATCCTCTAATGCCACTCGTAAAGAGACGAGAACAAACTTTGAGGACATCTTTAAATATTCATTGAGGAAATGACTGTGCTTTTTTTGTTTTTTACCAGCATAAACTTTTAGGGGAAGAGTGTAATTTCAGCAGCACTATTGACACCAAGCAAAATGGCAAAAATAATGACTGTAAGTATGAGTTTATAAGTATATAGAAAACAAATCTGAATGTTGGCTGGCAGCCTCTGCCAGTCTCTGTTTTTCTATCATTATAAAGTACATTTTAATCCTTTTTAATGATATTTTAGCACTCTTTAAAGAACACCTATTTTGATACATGCATTAATTATAATAGCTGTAATATTAATCACAAAATTATTTCAATACATGACACAAGTTTCAAAAGTGTATTTCAGTTTACTGTAAACGCTTGTCAGTACATTTAGCAGTACAATAGAAGTAATAATGAAATAACATATGAAGATGTAGGTCCGACTGATCAAAAAACACTTTACTTCAGCTAATTGCATTTAACATCAATTTAAAACTACTGTATAGGCTAATGCATATTCATTTAAATCAAGTTACGGTAATATGCAAGTATCTGAAATCATTATATTCAGTTCACACTTAAGTATATTCTTTAAAAGTATATTATTTCCTTAAAAGGTACTTTTAAAAGGTGTGAGAGGAAGAAAGACATGTGGGCTTGGAACAAGGAGGTAATTATAGGTCTTCTCTCGTTGCATAGCAAAAGATAGATGCATAAATGATAAATTTGTGATGCTTATTTAGGACAACAGATGTTTCAATAAAATGCGTTATAGCCACAGAAGTTGTCGGTTTAGAACGGTTACCGATTTTAGATTCAATTTCATGGTATTCAATGGCAAAAAAAAACATCTTAGCATTCCAATCATTCTGTGTTTCTGGATATTTCAGCGAGCACAGATGCCAAAAAACAACAGATGGCATTCAAACCTCAGCGTGTGTGTGCTTCGAGGTCTGTGACATCAACTGAGAAATATATAATGCCGCCGAGCTGAAAATATTGGCCAACAGATATGTAGGCCTCAAATTATTTTTTTCAACAATTAGCATATGCATTATTCAAATGAAGTATTCATCTAATCCAAGTCCTCTATAAACGCCTCTATTACCGTACCACACAACCGTATAAAAAGGTACTATGGCCAAGAAATGTAAAAGAACATATGGATATTCGTTTTTTGGACATGTATTCAGAAATATCACATATTTCTGAAGTACGCCATCTGTCATTTACTGTGTAGTGCAAGAAAATCACATCTGCCCTGTAGTTATGCCAGACTCTCACTGATATCTTAAACTGTTTTGGCCTCCAATAGGTCTAACTTGTCATGGAAGAGCAGGTGAGGCCAAAGATGATGGTCGAAATTGAGAACTAGTTTGGCCATCTCATTAAAAGAGATTTCATTGCGACGCTGGATGCCAAAATGTAGGTAAATCTTGACAAGCATCAGGTTTGTTTGATAATGTGAGGGTACACATCTTTATCTTTTTTTCAAAGAGGGGGGAAAGTGTTTCGATAAAAAGTTTCCTTTTAAACATCATAAATCATGCATTCATAAGTGTCATTATGTTTTTGAGGCGTTCCCTGAACAAACTATGTCTTGTGTGTCATAAAAAGGTCAAATTATCTCATTTTAAGATACTTGCTGACCTTGAGTTTTGTAAAATATAACAATTAACTTAAAAAATTCATTTTTAAACATGTCATTTTCATAGCTGTCAAACCTCCCCTTTTTTTCCGGGTTTCTCACGTATTTTAGCTCTTTTCTCACTGTCTTCCTGTTTTAGTATTTTCCGCTAAAATATTCTGTATTTTTACGCTCTGATTGTGTGAGACGTACACGCTCGGACAGATTCGGCTCGAAGTTGTTCATCCTCGGATGCGGTGCCGCGCGCGCTGTTACAAAAAAGCTGTGCACACAGCCAATCGAAATGAGGTCTTGCGGTCTTGCCGGTCTTGCGCACCCAACTTGTCACTTTTGCCGCGCTTGAGCGGATGCGTCGAGAATAAACAAGACTTTACTCCATGTCAGCGCGCGCTCTGATCGGTAAAGGTGCACGGACCTCTCCCGAATCATCTCCAGCACTCAGCCTCCGAACTCAAAGCACCAACTAACTTCGCCTCGTAAGCTGATATTAGTATTTAAACATTCTCTATGAAGGCTAGTTATAAACCCTTTAGACTTTTAAAGGGATACTCCACTTTTTTTGGAAATAGTTAAACAGTTGAGTTTTACCGTTTTCGAATCCATTCAGCCGATTTTCTGATATTTAGAAGAATGTCAGTAACCAGACAGTTTCTGGTCTCATTGACTTCCATAGTAGGAAAAGAAAATGTACTATGGATGTCAATGAGACCAGCCAATGTCAGTCAATGAGACCAGCCAATGTCAGTCATTGACCAGCCAATGTCAGTTACCAGACAGTTTCTGGTCTCATTGACTTCCATAGTAAAAACTGTACAATGGATGTCAATGAGACCAGCTAATGTCAGTCAATGAGACCAGCCAATGTCAGTCGTTGACCAGCCAATGTCAGTCATTGACCAGCCAATGTCAGTTACCAGACAGTTTCTGGTCTCATTGACTTCCATAGTAGGAAAAAAAATGTACAATGGATGTCAATGAGACCAGAAACTGTCTGGTTACTGATATTCTTCTAAATATCAGAAAATTGGCTGAATGGATTCGAAAATGGTAAAACTCAACTGTTTAACTCTGGGGGAGTGGTAAAATGAGCCTATTTCCAAAAAAAGTGGAGTATCCCTTTAATGATTAGTGCTGTATTTTTAAAATTTGTGGTTAAGAATTGTTTAAAAAAATCCCTTATTTTGGGGATGGATTGTGGGAAATCTCTTTTCAATGTTCAATGTTGACAGCTATGGTCATTTTAATTTGTTTTGTTTTTATTTTATTTGTTTATGACATCATAATATCATCAATTCCATGCAATAGTACCTTCCATTAGTGAAACTGCCAAATGATGTGTACAGGTTGTGCGAAATTTAATTCCCTGGAAACTAACATTCTGGTGACTTATTTATTTAATCCTTCCATTTTAACCTTCGAGTGTGATTTATGACTGCCATTAATCTTAGCCCGCACATTAATTCCACAGCACGCAGGTTCATCTGACCTGTGCCCTTTCAGATCCCAGCTGTGCTGACTCACTGTGTCATCTGGTATATGCAAATTTATCCCATATCCTTCTTAAGTGGATGGTTTTAAGGAGATAAACCCTCAAATCAGAGATAGAGCCTAACTCAAATAAACTCAAATGTGTCCGTCAGAGCGCAAATCATGATGCAATGCAAGTACATGTTGCATTCCCAATGCTGCTGAAGGAGTAAAATTGAAGCAACCATACCATTTAGGCTTGGTAAGCTTTTATAGCGACTGTATTCATTGATAAGCTGTTCCTGTAAACATCATTTGTGTGGAAAGAAGTTTTGGGAATTCTGCCATGACAGCTCTCTTAGTGTTTGGCCTTGGCGGAATAGATCCGTTACCCGTAGCAGATCTATACAGGTGGAGCTGGGGAAGGAGGAGGGTTTCTGAAAGTGCACTAAACTGCTAAGGCAAATGCTAACCAAGTATTTAAAGTTGGAGCAGCAAACTCATTGGCCACTGATACAGCAGTAACCAATCAGCAGTGCCCTATAGAAAATGATGTGATTGCGAGCAGATCGATACCTATCGAGTCTCTTTTGAATGGAAGTGAAGGGGATAATTTAAAAAAGGGAAGCTTTTTTATACAAATATATACATCTTGTGGCTATATTGAAAGAGTTTATAGACTGGTGGTCTCATTCAACAAGTGCCTCACAGTAAGCCAGACTTATTCAGAAAGTTAAAATTAATTATTGTGGCAATAAATTATGCCACAACAAGTGCTGGCACCTTACTGAACTCGGAATATCCCTTTAATACCTTCTCGACTGATTCGGTTTAATAACTTTCGACAGTATTTACATTCGTCCTAGATTTTATCTTAATCAGGTTGCGCGTTAATACCTAAAGACAATTATTTGACAGTCTCACTTTCAGATTGTAAGTGTCATCATCAGTCCAGTTACACCACAACACCACAGCAGGATAAAGCCGGATATTATTTGTTCAGCAGATTTCATAGAAAGAGCCCAAAAATAAGCCTTTGATATTAAAGAGGATTTGCTGAGGCAATCAGCATGAGTTGGTTTTCCGTGAGCTGGGTAGACGACAGCCCGTCAGTGTGTTAAAAGATCCAGAAAATCTATATCGAGTACACTCACGTCCAGTTGTTTGTCAGCGCATCATTAATATTCATCATTCTGCAGAAGCTTGTGTATGAAGCAATCAAATTAAATAAAAGATTTCTAAGCCTTTGTTCTAGGGTTCATTAAAGTGTCCGTCTGACTGTGTAATTGCACATAAGCACGGAATAATAATCAGCACAATGTGCTTTATATGGGATTATTTTGGAGAAGGGTTTATAATGACATATTGTTAGTGTTATGTCATCTATAGAAATCCTGTTGGAATTCAGGAGTAATCTTTAAAACCTGCACCCCCACCTAAAGAAATGGCCCTCGTGGAAATCACAGGTATGTTTTGGTTGGAAGTTTTCAAAATAAGATGAAATCATTTCAGATTATAATGTAATTTGATGGAATATTTCATGCTGTTGCAGATTATTGTCGTATTATTTCTAAAAAGATCGAGTTTTTGCCTTGCGTTATGTTGAAACTTGTTCCGTTGGATTCATATTCCTTCACTTTTCTGAACATTTCTAAACTCTACAAATGTTTTGTCAGGCAGGCCTATAGCTGATGCTTATGCTTCAATGTAACATCTAAATATATTGATTATTGAATTAATAACAAAAAGGCAGATCTGGTAAAAATAGCTCCTTTAAAAACTGCATGTCGTGACATTTTTTATTTATTTATTTATTTCAATTCAAGTCTGCATATAATGCTTTATCAAGGTATATATTATGTCATTCTTAATGCTATAGTGTATATAACACTTTGTTTGTATTTTTTTTATTATTAAAACACCGTTTCTTAATATTTACAGTTTTTATTTTCTAATATGTGAAGCCTTTTGAGCTGCATTAGATGTTTGAAAGGTGCTATACAAATTCAATTAAATTATAAATATTTATTATAGTTATCATTTTCTAGCATGTATGAAGCTGCGGTTATCTGAATCTGAATCTACTGAATCTTTTTTAGCCTATCCTACTGGCTACCTTTAAAAGGGATGTCGTTTCATCCCCTTTTTTTGGAGTAGACACTGTAATGTCCCGATTTCTGAAAGCATACAAATGCCGCATGATTACAGTGCAATAGTGTGTGATGAACTGTGCGTTTCTCGGTGTGATTTGTACTCACTCCGGTTTCCTGGCGAGTCCAACGGAACGGCAGAGTGTCGAAGGTGTCTGCGGAACCAGAGATTTGCAGGACGGGCTTCTCTTCTCGTCCTCCGCGGACTCGGGGCTGGACTGGGTCGCTTTGAGAGTCGGTGGGGATGTAGGTACCAGCTGCAGATGCTGCGGGTGATGGATGGGAGCTACCGGAGGATGCTGCGGTTGTTTGGACGGATGCTGCTGTTGCGGTTGCTGCGGTTGCTGCGGCTGGGCTTGACCGTGAGTCGCCGAATGCTGGTGCGGGTGAGCGGCCGGCTGAGGGCTGCTGGTCCGCGGGGGTGGGTGGTGATGGTGGTGCGGATGATGGTGGTGGTATTGATGAGGATCTCTCAGCTGGCGATTCTCGCCGATCAGATCCTCAACCTTCCTTTCCAACTCGTCGATCCGCTGCCGCTGGGTTTGAATTAGACTCTGCTGGTTTTGTACGATAGTGGTCAGTTCTTTGAGGTAAAGCACGGCTTTCATTGGGTTATCCAGCAAGCTCTCCATTACTGTAATCTCAGAGCTTCAAGCCTGCTAGATCGGGATGGAGCTGGAGTCTTCTGGTTAAAGAGAATGTGCTGTGGAGAGAAGCTCTAAGGATGCGAGTGATGATGGTCCTGAAGCAGGAGAGATTGGGGGAGGAGCTGCGGATGATGATGAGGTCAACGCTGTGGCCAATCACAGACATGCGTGTTTGCATGCAGTACACATTTTCCAATAGTGACATCAATTTAAAGGCCCACTAAGAAAGTTTTTCCACATTAAAAGTTTTATACCTGGGCAGTGCATTTTTATCTCCCCATTACCTTAATATATACCCTTGTGAAATTGAAATAATGCATTACTTTAAAGACTAGTTGGAATTATATACATCCAATTATATACTATTATATAGTGAACTGGATAGTTCACTCAAAAAGTGAAAATTCTCTCATAATTTACTTTCCCTCATGTTGTTCCAACCCTGTATGAGTTTCATTCTTCTATTGAACACAAAAGAAGATGTTTTGAAGAATGTTGGTAACCGGACATTTGACGGTAACCACTGACTTCCATAGTTTTGTTTTGTTTTGTTTTTTTCTACCAACATTTGGTTTCTACTACCAACGTCTGGTTACCAACATTTTTCAGAATATCTTCTTTTGTGTTTAACAGAAGAAAGAAACTCATGTGTTTGGAACAACTTGAGGGTGAGTAACTGATTAAAACATTTTTAATTTTGGGTGAACTATCGCTTTAAGTGCAAACTGAATGTAATATTTTTGGACATTTAGTTGCATATTATTTTCAATTTACTGAAAATGTATTATATCTTAGCTGAAAAATACTTATGGTCAAAGCATAGCATTTTATGGTAGGAAATATACTTAATGTAATTTCTATTGAAATGATTAAGATCTATTGTAATGATTTATTTGCCCACCTGCAAAAAGAATACAATACTTTTTATAGAATGTATAGAGCATGGCAAAAATTGCATGATATATTACATAATATCCCTACAATTTGATTGGTTCTTCATATGCAAACCCTTCTATTACTATGTAGAAGCAAACTTAGATCTCAAATCATAAAAAAATGGAAAAGGATAGAAGTTCAGTTGATTACTCAATATGTCATGAGACTAGACTGTTACATTTTTTATACTGTCTAGCCAGCATCTCAGAATTTTCCACTGGTTTCAACAAAATCTCCAGAGTACATTTTGTTCAAGTGGTAGAATTTTGGGCCAAAAGGAGAGGTAGATGTTAGAATTATGATTAGTTTGATATGTAACTGTTTTAGTAAAAAATCCATCACATTACATATATGAAAAAACGTAGTCTTGAAAGTGCACTCTAGCACAATTAAAGGGAATGGTCAACCAAAAAAAATCTGTAACCATGCAACCTGAATTTGTTCCAGAAAATAGAGAGAAGCGACTGACACAAGGATGCAAGTAATAATGTTTATTGAACAACCAGGTGAAAGTTCTTCAGTGCAGGTGAAGGAACGTGGGTGAGAAGAGATCCAGACGATAAACCTTGGATAACACACTTTGAATACTTGCAGTCGGCGAGGATGAAGACAAACTAGAATTTGCGAAGACTCAGGATAATGAACTGGTGATCAGAATCAATGTTGTTGACTCTGAGAAACGGAGACTGGATAGCAGATATTGGAGTCCAGGCGGCAAGCAGAGCGTTAGCGTCTTGATGTGAACGATACCGGACAAAGAATGAGAGTGAGGTTTATAAGCAGGAGGTGATTGCAGTACTGTGCTTGTGTGATGTGCATGTGTGATCAGTACTCAGGAGAGGGAGTGCACTGTGAAGGGTGGAGGTCACTCCTGAGGGTCGTGGACCCTGACACCGTGGTGGTTGGCCACTGCCCCGGGGTGCGGGCTTCTCCGAGTGGGTGGTGTGGAACTGATCGAGCAGGTTAGGATCAAGAATATCGTCTCTGGGTACACAAGAGCGTTCCTCTGGGCCGTATCCCTCCCAGTCCACGAGATACTCCAGTAGACCACCGGCGCCTTGAGTCCAAGATGTTGTGAACCTGGTAAGTGGCACCCTCTTCTAGGATGAGCGGGCTTCAGCAAGGAGACATGGAAGGTATATAAATCTTGTATTGTGGTGGTATTTGGAGTTGGTAAGAGACAGGGTTGATCTGCTTCATGATGTTGAAGGGGCCAATGAACCTGGGACTCAGCTTTTGGCAAAGCAAACATAGCTCGATGTCTCTGGTGGACAGCCAGACCTTCGGACCTGGCTGATACATTGGGGTGCCGGATACGATCAGAGTCCCAGACCCTCTTGCTCTCTCGGAACAGCAGGAACATTATAGCAGGAATAGTGGGGGTTGGTAACCGAGCACAAACTGGAAGGGAGTGAGTCCAGAGGTGGGTTGCCAACTAGCCATAGGGAGTTCTGTGCGTACTCGGCCAGCACAGTCTCATCCCAAGACGTCATTTAACTGATGTCTTGGGATATCTTTTGACCATACGTCAACATCCGCCTTTTCAGAGTACCCTTAAACGTAGGTTAGATGACGTTATCGGATCCTGACCCTACCCCAGACCTAATCCTACCCCTAAACCTAACCCGTCACCTAACCAACGTTAAAGGTAAAACCCGGGATCGTCATGTAACCGACGTTTCAGGGTACCCTAAAAAGGCGGATGTTGACGTATGGTCAAAAGACATCCCAAGACATCAGTTATATGACTTCTTGGGATGAGACTGAGTTAACTCGGCCCAACCCAGGAACTGGTTCCAAGAGTCCTGATGTCCATGACAAAAGGTATGGAGGAAACAATCTCCTGTATCTTCCGTTCCATCTACCCATTCGACCAAGGATGGTAACCTGTGGAGAGGCTGACGGTCACAGCTAGGAGTGAGAAGAAAGCCCTTCATGCCTTGGAGATGAATTGTGGTCCTCTATCTGACATATTTTCCTCTGGAATTCCATAAACTCTATGGTTGAACATCAGCTCGGCAGTTTGCATGGCGGTGGGAAGTCCTTTCAGGGAAATTAGACGACATTACTTAGAGAATCTATCTAAGATTACTAGAATGCAGGTAAAGTGATCAGAGGTAGGCAAGTCAGTTATGAAATCGACTCCTATGTGTGACCAGGGTCTGTCGGGAACAAGCAGAGGATGAAGCTTACCAGAGGGAAGATGATGCGGACTCTTTGAGATGGCGCATTCCTTGCAACCTCTCACGTACCTTCTGATGTCCGCTGCCATGTTAGGCCATCAGAAGTGTTCTCTTAGCAGCGAGAGGGTCTCGTTGACCCCTAGGTGGCCAGTGCCTGGCGATGTGTGGGCAGTGTGGATGAGAGGAGTGCACCGAGTCCAGGTGATGTAGAGTAAACCTGGTGGGCAACCCAAAAACCTCTCTGAAATGAGGGAAAGCAATGGAGAGAGATTGGATTATAGAACTCTTCTGGGACCAGAGTGATTCAGCCCAGCGTAGTACTTTGCCATTCAACTGTAAAATTACAAACGCAAACTTTAGCAAGGTCATTTGGATTCAGGTGTGGTTGCATTTCCAAGACCAGTGAGCATTGTAAAATGAACCCATTGCAATCCTCCGCCTATCCTGAGAAAGGCATCAGTCGGCCATGGGACTGACTAGCACCAATGGAGAGGTAATGACGACTACGTCGGTAGAAGTGGACGCTGTGGGCGGCACTTGTGGAGCAGACGGTATAGACTGACGGAAATCGTCAACGAGTTCCTGGAAGGGATCCGTGGTGCTCATGCTGAGGTTCGTCGGTCTTCTCTTTGTTGGTCCGGTATTCTATTACAAGACAGAAGGGACTGACACAAGGATGCAAGTAATATAATGTTGATTGAACAACCAGGTGAAAGTTCGGCAGTGCAGGTGAAGGAATGTGGGTGAGAAGAGATCCAGATGATCAACCTCAGACAACACACTTTGAATACTTGCAGTTGGTAATGATGAAGACAAACTGGAATTTGCAAAGACACAGGAGAATGAACTGGTGATTTGGATCAATGTTGTTGACTCGGAGAAATCACACAGAGACTGGATAGCAGATATTGGACTCCAGATATTGTTTTTGTTTTTTTCTATTCTATTTATTAACTTGTTCTCCTTGGATTCAGACTTGGGTGGACTTGTACTCAAAATATACATGGTCTCGGACAGTAAGTGACAACATAAAAGAAATATGGCATGACATTAAGAAACGTCTCCCTCTTGTTAAGGATTTGGACTCAACTCGTACTCAACAAGGTGGCCTCGGACTCAACACAATGTTTGTTTTCCCTTTCCTTGTTTACAGCTATATGAGTCAGGCAGTCTGTTACATTTCTGTTTTCTGTTTTTTTGAGGTTTTTTTTGAGACTCAACACAATGTTTGTTTTCCCTTTCCTTGTTAACAGCTATATGAGTCAGGCAGTCTGTTACATTTCTGTTTTCTGTTTTTTTGAGTAATAAGGTCCAGCATTATGGGCCATCTTATTATCAGTGTAAATGACATTATTACTGCAACATATGCCCTTACATCACATGCTTCTGAATACATCCTTCTGATTGGCCAATTGCAGCATTGAGTGATTGATTATTTTTATAATGAGTCCTAGACATTTCACCAGTGCCATTCACTTAAAGGTGCAATGTGGGATATTTCTGAGGATCTATTGACAAATGCAATATAAGATCCATAACTATGTGTTCAGTGGTGAATAAAGACTTTAATCAATGAACTGTTATGTTTTTATATCTAACATTTATATCTAAATAACCGCAGGCACCTCCTTCTATGAAGGTCGACATATTGTGACGTCATGTTTCTACCGTAGCCGACAGCAAACAAACAGCGCTACAGAGCATGTTTCGTCACTACCTTGAAAGAGAAGCTGTAGAAAGCTAAAGCTAGCCATTAACACAGTGAGTAGTGACTTTTCCCTTGTCAGTGGTGTAAAATATGGATTGTTTCATGTAACTTAGTTATTCTCCCTCGCCGTGTTATGGCTTTGACAATCAGCTGATTACTACTTTTGACCGTAAACCAATAACGTTACAGGAGTCACCAATCCATCAATTGAAGCATTTTAAGTCAATCGCGAAGAGTTTTCAAAAAGTGAGGGTTATTTTACAGAAAGTGCATGTACATAGAAAAATACAGTTAGTTATTCATGTATTCATTTAGGCTATAAACATATCGCCGGCATCGAATCATCTCTTTACAGGTGTTCAGTCATCTCATCAGTCATCACAGGTATTGGGGCATCTGAAGTCTCTGTGAGAAGCTGGATACAAACTGGAGCTGATGAACGCTATTTACCGATAACAGCAGAAAAGCAAATGGGAAAAAGTTAGCATAGCTGCTGTTCGTAATATTAATGCATTCGATCTGATTCAACAGTAGTATCTAGTATCTAGTTTTGAACTGGGACAACGAGTCTGAGCCTCAAACAATATCAGGAAGGCTATTCCAGAGTTTAGGAGATAAATGTGAGAACGCCCTCCCTCCTTTAGTGGACTTAGATATCCTAGGATTGAAGAACCCAGAACACCAGAAGCCTCAAATTTAGTGATCTCAAAGAATGCGATGGATTGTAGGGTGATAGAAGGTCCTTTAAGTAGCTAGACCATTTAGGGGTTACGTAATTAATATGGAACTTAATAGGTAACCAGTGTAACCAGTGCTCAAGTGTGTGTAACTAAACTTTTGTTGCAGTCCATGAAACTCGAACTGACAATACTGAGCAAGAAAATTCAGTACAGAGTTATTTTATCAATAAAAACAATTCAGTATAACATACAATATAATGCTATGGTCCAATAAATGAGGCACAACCTTTTAGATGTGTCATTAAAAATAATAAAATTAGATGTATATTTATATGTTTACTGCCTTTGTGAAAGAGTAACAAATGGCTGACAATCTTATTTGATTCTTTTTATGACACCCAAGAATTAAGATTAGCCGATTATGACCATTTCTGTTGCATGATGGACAGGGAAATACTGTAAGTAATTTTCATTTCCCCAAATTGTACAATTTTTTTTGTCAAACTCAACCAGCCCTGTCACCGGAGTAATTAAAAAAGATTAGACACAGGCATGTTCTGTAGGAAATAGAAGTTAGTAGATACAAATTAGCATTTGATCCCGACCAGGTGTTGCTTTAACCAAAAATATTTCGTCATTGACAGAATTTTGTTTAGCTGTGATAGTGTGATTGAATTATCTGAAAGTCGTCCGTCAATTTGACAGATTAAATTGAGACTGATGTATTGTAATTTCACTGTAATTTACGGTGGCCGAGAGTGTTCAACGCGCTGCAAATGAGAAAACACATGCAAATATATAAAAACACCAACGAATTAAGAAAACATCGTCATCAATTTTACACAACACGTGCGCTCCAAATGATCACAACACAACCAAATACGGAACGCGCTGCAAATACGGAAATGCGCTGCAATTACAGAAACGCGTTGCAAATACGGAAATGCGCTGCAACTAAAGAAACGCGCTGCAAATATTCACAACACAACGGAAATGATTCCAGGGGACCACAAAAAGTGACGGACCCGGCTGGCTGGCAAAGACCTCATCAGTGGTGTCGTCGTCTGTCCATGACCTGAAAAGTGAGTTTGTTTTACTTTATTTTAAAATTCTGATCGAATAATTCATTGGCCCTTTGAATATTTTTAGCCTAAATATTCTGAAATACAGAAATAACTGGGAAACGTTAGTATAATTACTTCGTTATATCACAATTAATTAATAATATCACAACTAAATAACATCAAGGTTCAGGAAATATCTCAAAGCAAAATAACGTTACATGGTTTTTTTTATATTGAAAATTGTATATTTTTAACATATTGCTCAATTTCTCATTTATTCTTTATGCTGTAATACAGTCAGTAAAAAGAAACGGTCTTATTCTTATCATATAATTAATATTTATGTGAAAAATCATTCAAACATTAAAAATAAAAAATATAAAAATGTATGTAATGCTCACTGTTGTTAGTCTTTTTCCGTTCATTTCCGTTGTGTTGTGAATATTTGCAGCGCGTTTCTTTAGTTGCAGCGCATTTCCGTATTTGCAACGCGTTTCTGTAATTGCAGCGCGTTTCCGTATTTGCAGCGCGTTCCGTATTTGGTTGTGTTGTGATTATTTGGAGCGCACGTGTTGTGTAAAATTGATGACGATGTTTTCTTAATTCGTTGGTGTTTTTATATATTTGCATGTGTTTTCTCATTTGCAGCGCGTTGAACACTCTCGGCCACCGTAGTAATTCTCACTCCTGTCCACTTAGTGGCGAGTGCGGTCTTACTGACTATCAAATTAATGGTCAACGAAGGGCATTTCTGAGTTACAAGCTGTTTTATTAATGTCTTTCTGTGGTTGAAACACTGATTGATTATGAGAGACAAACATTATACGGATTTCGGTCAACATATTTCCTGATGTTCATTCAAGTTTATTTCGTTCTGTAACGTTGTAAATAGGACGGAATTAATCTTCACTACTCACGACCGATCCACTTCAATTGAACTGAGGCGAGCTGTTCTCTCGCGCCACATTAAAGAGCGCCAAAACGGTAGGCACTCTCTTCAAACCCTACTTATTGTTGACATTTTATGATAAAATTGACATAATTTGAAAGCTGAGACTTTGTTTCAAAGCACAAATCTTATGATTTTTTGGACAAACATTTATGATGAAACCTGAAAAGTAATTCAAAGTGTCTGTTCAACTTCCTCTTCATAAATAATGCATAATCTAGCCTAGGCTATATACTTGTCCTGTAAATTCATGAAAAAAACAGAGCCTATTAAATGTATTATTATCATTAAATCATGAAAATTAAAATGACATGGTAATAACCAATTCTAAAAGCCTTCAAATAGACCTCTGGTCCCGACTTAGCTATAGCCTTTATGTACTAGCTTGATTTAGGCTATATTTTCCACCCTGTTACCAAATCTGACATATTTGAATGGTCTATTTGATATTGATGTTCATTTAATGTCTGAAATTTTGGTAACAGGATTTGAGAAAAATTGTAAACCACAAGGACACTAAACAGCTCATAATATTTACTGATCCCCCAAAGTGGATAATAAACATTTTCTGAAGGTTAAGCACCTCATTTTAGGCCCTGCTTGGTAGCCTACCCTTCATTGAATCTACTCTTTATGTGTCTAATGGAACGATACAAATACTTACGAAAACTGTGATATTTCATCATTTAATAGAACAACACTTGGTTTTGTTTTTCATGTCAGATCTCTAGAAATAATGACAAACACTGACTGACATCCAAGAGAGTTGAATCATAGATGCTCACCGACCTTGAAACCCAGCAAATGAAAGGCCTGTTTCATCATGTGCTCACCGTTGCAGACTCATAAAGACTAATTACATAGTTGTCCATCCAAAAGGCTATGATTTTTAAGGATATTGGGCCAAAAATGCTTTTTGCAGTACAATTGGAGAAGAGGGCGTCTAACTAGACATGACAAATTCTATCTAAATTGAGTTGTGATTCAGTTATGTCCACTCTCAGGCAATGACCATTTAAAATACACTTTGGCTTCAGTCACTGATGTTGATTAAAGAAAACACTATGAGCCAAAAGTAAACTAGTGAAAAGAATACTAATATTTTAGCACAGTGTTAATTTAGAGCACTTGGTTAAACCTGGCTGCAAGTGGTTGGTAAATAAGGAAAGAAATAAAGAAATACTTTGTGCACATGTCTTATTAGCATGTTTGGTGATTTTTAGTTTGTAGAATATGGACTATTTAGATGAGAAATGGAGCATAGATCTCTGCAGGGCAGCACTCTTTGCCGAATACTGCCACCCTACCGGTACTCAGTGGCGTAGCGTCTGGCCATGCAGGGTATGCACGTGCATATGGGCCCGGGCCGATAGGGGGCCCGCCCATGGGGAATTGTTTATTAAAACTTGGTAATTAATTTTTAGTGTAACCACAATAAATATATTTTTGTATGCATGTCATGATATATTTTTACAGCGTTTTATTTTTATAGGAGTGCGGTGAGTCATTATTTCGACCTCTGTGCTGGCGCTGGCCATGGAATAGCTGCTAATGGGTGAATATGGCATGAATATGTTTACATTCGCGAGATGGACGTATGCGCATTAGGCTATTCGTTCTGTGTTTTCATCTAAACAGTTAGGCTATGTTTAGGTGGTATTTTTCATGTTTTTATCACTCAATCACGTTTTTGATGCGATGGTGACGCTTGTAAAATTGTTTGTTTGCCGCTGGCGTTGGTGCTGGCGTTGTTTGTTCGCCGCTTCTCTGTTCGCCGCTTCCCCATCCAAACGCTAATGCTAATGCTGAACTGGTGTTATCGTTTCAATTGTAATCCTATACTTCAACATCTGTACATGGACTATACTTATTTGGTTATCAACTTACCTGCCATCTTTCTCATCCTACGACGACTTCTACCCCAGACCCGCACCACCAGCTCTTGTGTTGTTGCCATCTGGATTTCTCCATGGTAACATCACCGCCACCGGCGGTAGACCCCTGGACAGTCTGTTGCTGTCCGGGTGCAGTTAGGCCTTGTTGCCTGGGACTGCTGCCTCCAGCTAACATCTGCTAGCCAATACCAAGTCAGTAGGCGGCTAGCCACCGAACGACTGTTCGCTTCGGCAGCGCGGCTACTTGAAAGTGGCTGACACTGTCGACTCAGTTTCTGTCTATGCTCATCATCCATGCTCAGTCTGTCAGCACTTAACTATCTCCAAGCTTCATCCACTGTGGCTTTTGCCGACTGTCCTATCGTGTCGCTACTTTCCAAAAGCAAACGTGTGACTGTAGTTTTTTAACCTTCTCTGCAAATTATGTCATTTACATACTCTATATTACAACTATACAAGCTGAACACCCTTATTCCTCCGCTCTGCTAGCCTGGCTGCGCCCTCCTACGCACTTCCGCTCAATTTCATTTTCCTTCAGTCTGGGACTGCTGTGTATCCTTAGGTTTCCAGAAATCAATTTTTTGTAGGACCAATCAGCGAATAGATGGAGTGGCTGAGAACGATGACGTTGATGTAAGCGCGTCAGTTAGTTTGAGTTCAGTAATGGCTGCGGAGAAAGACGTGAGAAAAGCTATTCGGTCCGTTGTTGGAAAAGAAACTGCCGAATATACAGAATTTAAAGCCGGATTGTTATCGTCTCACCTCTTGTTGCACAACGGAGGACCAAGTAAAGGAGGCAGAAAGTTTGGAAGTTTGTGCTGGGCAGCTCGTGCACGATGACCATGACATTTTGGACGGACGGTTTAGCCTGGGGTTCGCGGTGTTTGAAAGCCCCGAGTCCTGGCTGCTAAACTATTGTTGAAGATCCGCTCAGGAGTCATGTCAGTCGCTCATATTCCCAACTGTAAATTTACTGATTCTTGTGATGAATAGAACATTTTGAGCCCCTTTGTGTAATCGTGCAGGAGGTTGGTGTGTCAGTTTTACATGTTGTAAATAATACAAATTGGTTGTGATTTTTTAAAAATAATTGTCATAAAGAAAAATGTGAAAACCCATACTTTGAAGATATTTGATTTTCAGTTTTAGATGGCAATGGTTAATTTGTTTGAATAAAAAAAACTAAATGCCACATAAAAATGTACAAACACATACTTTGAAGACCATAATTAAGGCAATTAAGAAACAATATGACGTAATATGAAAAACTGTTGTTTATTACACATCTGCAGATAGAGACAGACTGATCATTCACTGTAGCAGCTACAGCATTTGTGGCAGATCAGAAAACGACCACAGCGGCGTATTTGTAATGATTAGACATGGTACAGGCCTGGCCGAGGCTTCGCCTGTACGCATTTCTTTCCCCCGATCGCTCTGCTTCCGGAAGTCCTGGAGAGGGTCCGTCAGGAGGGCATCAGTCTACTTCTGGTTGCCCCAATGTAGCCAACCCGAGTATGGTTTTCAGACATAACATCACTCCTGATAGCTCCGCCATGGCAGATTCCTCTATGGAGGGATCTGTTGTGTCAGGTGGAGGGCATAATCTTCCACCCTCGCCCGGAGCTGTGGAAGCTGTGGGTCTGGCCCATGAGGGGGTTTAGTACCTAAATGCTGTCTATCAGCTGGGGTGGTTGAAACCATACTTAGCTCTAGGGCTCCATCTACTAGGAGATTATATGGCCTCAAGTGGAATGTCTTTGTCACTTGGTGTAGAGAACATAAGTTAGATCCAGTCAACTGCCCGGTGGCTTCAGTTCTGGAGTTTCTTCAAGACCTTTTCCCTGCAGGTCTCTCCCCTTCCACGTTTAGGTGTACGTGGCTGCCATTGTGGCTTTCCAGGCACCATTAAGTGATGGGCCTCTGGGGAGGCACTAGTTGGTCATTCGTTTTATCTGTGGTACTTGGAGGATGAGACCGGCAACCAGGTCCAGGGTTACTACCTGGCAGTGGTTCTTGAAGGGTTATCCCTGGCCCCCTTCGAACATTTGCAGTCGGCTTCACCTAAGCATATTACGCTTAAAACGGTATTTCTCTCAGATATTAACTTTCTTGAGAGGGTGGGAGATCTCCAAGCCCTGGCATTGACACCAGCTTGCTTGGAGTTTGCCCCTGGCAGAGTAAAGGGCTTTTTGCATCCAGGACCGGGCTACGTGCCTAAAGTACCTACTAATACGGCTCGGTCTACAGTCCTTCAGGCATTCCATCCTCCACCTCATGTGTCTGCAGAAGAAGAGAAGCTTCATTTGCTCTGCCCCGTCAGAGCTTTGAGTGCGTACCTCGAGAGGTCCGCTTCTTGGAGGAGGTTGGGCCAATTAGTGTGTTTTGGGTCACCTAAGAAGGGGCTCCTGGAATCCAAGCAAACTATTAGTAATTGGATTGTTCAGGCTATTACTTAAGCCGACAAGGTGCGCGACTTGCCTTCACCTTTAGCTTTTAGGGCTCATTCTACTGGAGGCATGGCTTCTTTTAGGGCCCTCCTTTCGGGAGTGCTCCTCCAGGAGATCTGTGAGGCAGCCGGCTGGGCTATCCCGGACACTTTTATTAGGTTTTACAGTTTACACCTCCCTAGGCGCACACGTGCTTGCGTCCTAGCTGAGTACCTAAATCAGTTTCACTCTGGGACAGGTCTATTCGGTGCGTGGCCTAGTTGGCATTCGTTCCCCAAAGAGTCGATTTCTCGATGCAGTGAGAAGCAGTCTCGACGCGAAAGGGAACGTCTCGTGTTATGACTATAACCCTTGTTCCCTGAGAAGGGAACGAGACACTGCGTCGTTCTGCCATGCCCCTCGAGGCCTAAGAGCTTCTTACTTCATCATGAGGCTGGTATGTGTTGTCAGTGTCACTTTTATGCTTCCGGTTATGCCGTCACATATTACGTCATGACGCAACATCAATCAGGATTGGAATAGTTTCATTCGTACTTCAGAGGCGGATGCTAAGGGAGCGTCCCCAAAGTGTCGATTTCTCAACGCAGTGTCTCGTTCCCTTCTCAGGGAACAAAGGTTATAGTCATAACCCGAGACATTATGTACCTGCTCAAATATTTCTTTTGGATAATTTTTAACCCAAAAAAGTTACATATTGCAGCTTTTAAGCAAGAGTGTGTGTGTGTGCGTGTGTTTGTGTGTGTATGTGTGTGTGTTTGAGAGAGAGAGAGAGAGAGAGAGAGAGAGGGAAATATGAATTAATAATATTTAAGATAAAAGCTTCTTCCCTGTCATCGTACATTCATCAATTTGCACCACTCATATCCATCTGCATGACATACTCAGATTCTACAAGCTAAGAGTCTATAGCCAACAAAGTAAAATAGATGCGTCAATGCTGCCCCATTGTGGTCATTGTGCTGTTTCTGAGCTATGAAGAGCTTAGAGGAGCCTTGTGATCATTCTTTTTTTTTTTACAACGTATGCAAGTTATGAATATAAATTAACCAAAATTAGTCATTGCATCTCACTTCAATCAAGCTTTTTGTGCACTTCAATCACAATGTGGTTAGCTGTCACCTGCATATTATTGTTTAGCAGGGATGTATCAAATTGACCATAAGGGCATTTATAACGTTTCAAATAATTTCTATTTCAAATAAATGCTGTTCTTTTGAACTTCATAAAAAAAAAATTCTTAAAAAATATTATCATACTTCCCACAAAAATATTTAACAGCACTGTTTTTTTAACATTGATAAGACATTTTCAAATTTTTACCAAATCAACATTTTAGAATGATTTCTGAACACTTTAGTTTAGGGACCAATTCTCACTAATAACTAGCCAGTTGTTAGCATGCATATCTCTAGGATATTTGCTGTTTCTTATTCTGCGTGACCATTTTCTACATACTTTAATCCTACCCAATACCTAACCTTACAGCTACCTTACTGACTATTAATAAGTAGTAATAAGAATTTTGGGGCAAAAGTCATAGTTAGTTAATAAATAAATGACAACTTACAAAGTAAGTAAGTATGAATAAATGACAACTTACAATATAGTAACACAGAATACTGCAATAATATTTTGCAATAATAGTCAGAATTGTATTATTTTAAATGACTTTTTATGGATATTTTTCAGAGCTGAACAGAAAGGCTGTATTTATAATCAGTAATTTGCCTCACACCATTCTCACCGGATATAGCCTAGGGTATATTTATATCACAAAAAAATATGTGCCGTTTTAGGCAGCTCACATGTACTGGAACAAAGCTTTTTTCACATCCTATTGGCTTTTCTTACCTTTCCTTTTCTCAACAATTACTAAAGCCACACCTGTCTAGCTTTACAATATCCATTCTTTGCATGACATTTTAACACAAACCTCAACTACAAAGATGTTTTACTGTTTTGTTTCCTATGTAAGATGATACGTTTGTGAATAATCCCACTCCCAGTTTGGTTTGCTTTGAATTTTATAAGAAATAGGAAATACAATATCCTTGTCATGATAGTTGAGCATTGTTTTGTGTTGTTTTATGTACAGTTTGTAGTACGTGGAATAGTAACCGCACTTGAAATTCTAAAAGTAAATGTATTTACTTTATTTATATATATATATATATATATATAATGATTTAACATAAGTATATTTTCATATAAAATTGAATCTCTTGCACTTGAAAATCTAGCGATTTAGTATGTATTCATATGAAGTGTATTTTTTAAAATACGATATGTGAAAAAAAGATAATTCAAATTAATTAGCCACCAATTCATAAAACAGATGCCATGAGATTGTCTTGTCTTTGTACATTTGATGCACAAGTACCATATATACGAACTCGAATAAGATCACGCTGTAGTCAAACACTACCAATCAAATCTCTTTTCCCAGTATTTCATCATATAATCTCAGACTCTGTGTTACTGGCTTGATTAGCAACACAGAGTCCCAGAAAAGCCTGGTACGTGGGTGATGACACACAAATGCATTTGTATTTGAAGTGTGGTGGCTGCCTGGAGATGTAAGGGAAGTACTAAGCACCCACAAGACATGACTCCCCCAATCATATAATCAAGGCTCAGCAGCTTCCTGTGAATCTATCCATCTTAATGAGAACCTCAAACCTCACACACAAGCATTCCCCTACCACATCTAATGCTGCTTCACTTCAAAGCTCATTCAGACGCAACCTTGTCATAGAAGCTTCTAAACGAACTACCGTCTTACCTAACACCCTCCTCTCCGACATAAGATCGGTGCTGGGACAAGGTGGATATACGGTTACATTTCATTTTTTGATCTTGAGTTTTGTTTTTTGTTTTTTGTAAATTGCAACACTCTTACCTGGTTTCTGAGTTAATTATATTGGGCTTCAGCTCATGGCTTTCATTAAAAATGTTTCATTTGTAACAGAGTTTTTCTCCATTTTGAACTGAATTTTGAACTCACCTCTCTCCTTATGTGTGTGTATATGTATACATACATACAGTTCTCATATATTCAAATCTTCATATTTCATTCAATATTTTGGTTTTGGGACAAGGATGAAAGGTTAAAAAACAATACATAAAAGGCATTAGGGGAAAGACAATTTAATTTAATTGTTCATGTGACCTTCATATAAAGAAAATAAGATTTAATTTCTCTCTTATACTCTTATTTTATTCTAAGCCCATTGTCATTCTGTGACAGTCTTTATTGAATGACTGTCGCACTACATGCTCAAACTCAGGCACACACAAAAGAACGATGATGTGGCTGTCATCCTGCTGTGTAAACCTCTCGTTTTTCATTACATGCTGGTGACTCCAAGGGTGCAATGAACTGAGGCCACATGAAGAGATGCTGGTAATTGTTTACTGTCAGGCCCCTCTTCCTCCCCCCGTAGACCTGAAATTCATGTTTTCCAGGCTGTCTTGTGACACCAAAGAAAAATGACTGTCTTATCACTTGCAGCTCCTCTTAAGTGTTGTGTAGGTTACATTTTTAGGGGTTCAAGCATGTAGCACTGAAATACTGTTATTATTAATTTTCAGTCATCATTTTTTTCAATGGCAAATCTGAAGAAATAGCTGAATATAAACCTCTGCCTGCCTGATTTGCATACAACTTTACAAAATCAATCGTGGGCATGTATTCGCCTTATTCTCCTGGCGGCGGCCATTTTGAAAACTTGACGCTGCTGAGGGTTACACTCACCCGGAAGTATGCTTGCATCGAGGGATCCCGGTATTGTATCCCTTAATTAACACAGCCCGGGGGATGTTGTTGCAGGTTTTAAGGCGAATTACGTGATCCTAAAGAAGCTTCATTTAGCACTTAAAAAACTTGAGATTATCTTCGAAACAGTCCAATCGATACAAAACCACCACAGGAAATTTGGAAACATATACAGTAGGTCAATAGCTAAACAATAACATCCAAATGTCAAAATTATGATAGGAACTGACAAATCAAATCAATGTCGACCATGGATCATTTTATGCTCTCACAAATATAAGTGCCTAAACTTCAAAACGTAATTAGATATTTACAGCACATATGACACATGTATGGGCACACTTTGAGGTCACCTAATAAAATGGTGGCGAGACCAACGCATTCTCATCCTCGGGCATATACATCCAACGCACATGGCACCCTTTAGCGCTCAATATAACATGCTTCGGTTATGGGTAGGTATAGGTCTGGGGTAGGGTTAGGGTTAGACCATTTGGAGGCGCCTTCTGGCCCATATATATTTGCATCTTATATTGACGCTAAAGGGTGCCATATACGCATTGTCAAAAGCGTCAGTATATGACGGCTTGGGATGAAAACGGGCAAGACTTGGTGCTATAACTGTCAAAAAAAACTTTAAAAGGCTTTTTCTACCTTAGTAAATCGTCTTTATTTGCTATAAATGGTCTTAACTATCTATGATCTAAGTTTATTTGTTAATTTGGATCCCCATTAGACTTTAGGCTTAAGTGGTTTACTACCTAGGCAGTAAAAAGTCAATTAAAAATACAAAACTACATTTAATAACAACAATAAAAAGTCATGTCAATGAAACATACTAACCCAACATTCATTCCAAATATCAAATTCAACAATTTACTATATATTCTGTCATTAAATGTTCCTTTAAATATTTTAACTCTTAAATATTAAACTCATTTTTGTTTTCTTAAAATTTCTCCCCTCTCCCCTCTTCCCATATTTTCTATCACTTTCTACCACTTCAGCCTAATGTCTAATATAACTCTAAGAAGTCTTATTTCCTACCTGTTCAATAAGCACTTTCTTTACAGACAAATGTACATTTCTAAGTTATTGTCATCAGTCTGTGCAAAAAAATTATTGAGTAAATTATTCTCCATAAGGAATAATTGAATTTGCTCACAAACTATCATTTTCAATACTTTGCTTAGAACTGGTAGCAAATTTGGTCGACTATTACGACCATTAAAACCCAGTGCTACATTTTTCTGTAGATGAATAACCTTTGTATCTTAAAGATTTGCCACGTGAAAAATTGCAAAATGAAAAATTTGCAACGTTAAGTAAGATAGCAGATTCAATTGTAAGTAAAAGAATGTTTATTGAACAAGTTGGTGCCTGGGAACAGTCGCTCTTGGCAGAGCAGGGACGCCGATGAACAACCCAGTCCTTCGTGTGGTTGAATTAAGGAATGTCGAACACGAACTCCGAAAATGACCAAGGAACTAGCAGATAAATCCTCCATGGAAGCAAGGTCGACTGGAACTGGCCCACAAAATCCACAGTGGAAACACAGGGAACTCAGTGAGGCAGGAGACAAGAACGTGGGAAACATCCACAACGATCTGACAAACACAAGACAAAAAATTGTGAGTATGTAATGGGGTGACCCCTTAAGGTGGAAGCTCACGGCCCCTTTAAGAACGCGGAGATTTACTGTGATTTCCGTTTTTTTCTCTCCGGCATGGTATGCAGGCAGCGTCATCGTGTCTCAAACAGAAGCTACTTAATATGCGTTAAGCAGTGAGCGAGATAGTAGACTGCATAAGTAGGAAATTCTCTTCTTTTGACTCTTGCCGTGGGCCTGCGAATGTCCAACTTCACAAACATTTGAAGTGTAAACAAGGCCGCACTGGTGGTTGCTTACCGTTCTTACTGATCGTACCGAGGGCCAGTCGATTGTGCTCCAGATATCTGCCCGCTGTTGTTTTGCTGCTGTGTGGTGGCTCGTTACGGCGACCAGTGGTGTTGCGCTGTTGAGGCTGAAGAAATTGTGCGCTCAAGTCCCACAGAGTACTGTGATAGACGCACCCGTGCGCAGGGATTTATGTGAGTGTGTGTAGATGCTAGGGGTGTAACGGTTCATGTATTCGTATTGAACCGTTTCGGTTCGAGGCTTCCTGTTCGGTACGCATACAAAACGAACGATTGCTTGGACCATTTTTCCTGCCGGCAAAATTCGCGCTGACGCGGCCAACACATCGTTGCGCAACATCAAATGGCAAATGTAATGAAAGCAGAACGAAACTGCGCTACTCATTATGTGCTTCACAGATCGTTTATCAGTTCGGACCAGCAACATCTGTGCAGCGCGAGCCGATCTCGATCAAGCAACTCTGTTACCACACCGCGCTAAGAGATCCGGTAAAGAAAACATTTGAATTCGCCACTGAGGTAATAACATCGCTGCGATAACTAGTGAGATGCATTCACATTTCTCCGTTATTAACCGTAGATCTCTATTAGATCAAACAGCGCTGTCATGGAAACCAGGAGAAACATTGTGCCGTGAATAAACTAGTAATACTTTACGTCCGGAACCAGTTTGGCTGGAATGGTGAAATGCTTTCAAGTACTTCACACATCTTTTTCCAGCACTTCAAAATTCAATTCAAATTATATTTTCTTGAATCTGATACTTTTGTTATAATTTCATTTCATTGTATTTTTTTTTTATTTGTTGTTGCTTGTGAATTGTGTTCTTGTGGTCTTGTTTGATGTCAATTCCTGGTACCATCAAGAATTACCGTGGGAACTGGGAGGATTTATTTGATTTATTTTGTTTGCTTATTGTGTGGGTTGTGGTTTTGGTTATTGTGTGGGTTGTGGTTTTGGTTATATAATTGCATGATGGTGTGATTTGAGGTGGCTTGACTTTAGTTTTCTTTTTTTCATTTTCAAATGTTAACTTATCCCATGGGATACTGAAATTGACTGTCGTGTCCAAGATCCGATTTCTCAGGTGACTGCATGTAGTATCAGGATTTATTTATCTATTTTGTGTGAATGAAATTGTAATTTTGCATTGTTCCCTCAACTTGTGTGATTGTATTATATATATGTATATTCTTTTATCTTTTGTAGCATCAAATAAAGATTGTACACCGCTCTGCTTGTTCTTTCCATTTGTTTGGAAACCCTGTAGTTGGGAGTGTTTTTAAAATACATTTACCCCCGAGGTGGCATAAGACGCCGCTCCCAAGTATAACTGTGACCAAGCCCTCCTGCATACACGCAACAATACAAGAAAGAGTAAGCGGATTCATGAACTGTGACAGTACCCCTCCCCATAGGAGCCCCTCCTTCTGCTCCCAGAAGAACTTAACCATTGATTGCAATCATCAATAAGGAAATGATCCAAAATATCCCTAACAGGAACCTAACTTCTCTCCTCCAGTACATAACCCTCACACTCCACCAGGTACTGAAATCCACAATCCCTCCATCTCGAGTCCAGAATACAATTGACCGACTACGTTGGTCTAAGAGTTGCGGTGGTGGGGGAACCGGGACTGGTGGATTAATGTGTGAATGAAACACGAGTTTTAATTTAGAGACATGAAAAACGGGATGAACTCTCCTGTATGCAGGAGGAAGTTTGAGTCTGACTGCCACCAGACTAAGTGACAGTAAACGGGCCTATGAATTTGGGAGCCTTGACAGAGCAGAGCGGAATGTTCTTGTTTAAAAGCCACACTATTTGACCAACAACGTATATGGGAGACCTTGACCTGTGGCGATCGGCCTTAGCCTTAGTGCACACCCCCACATGTTCCATGTGCGGTAACACCTCTGAACAAAGGCGTGAGCGGAGGGGACCACGACTTCAGATTCCAGCATAGGAAAAATTGGTGGCTGGTAACCTAAGCTACTCTCAAACGGAGAGAGGCCTGTGGATGACACTGGTAATGAGTTATGTGTGTACTCAACCATTAAAGGCGGCTCGTTTTATTCCCTTGCCCAAATTAACCTCTGCCAAGGCAACATGACATCATGACTTTTGCGTAAACATACACGCCACTTTCGAGTCAAGTCTCTACGCATTTTGAGCTATCAGCGTGTATCAGCGTGTATCCGCGTGTATGCGTGTATGTCTACGCCATTAACGTCCGCGTCATTCCGCGTGTCTGTACACGCACGTCAAATGTCCAGTCATAAATGCCATTAACCCCAGTGACGGTTAAGTTTAGGGATAGGGTTGAGGTAAGTCATATCTTTTTCTTTCCTAGGATGGTAAGGGAACAGTCATAAATGCCATTAATCCCAGTGACGGTTAGGTTTAGGGACGGGGTTGTGCTAAATCATATATTTATATAACGTTAAGTCAACGGCGTTCATAAACACGCTGAAAAGCGATTATGCGTCTTGATAGCACGCCAAAAATGGAAATACGAATTGGCGTGTCATACACACGCTACTTCATGAGATCAGTCTGGCCAAGGAGACAGTGTTGACTGTCGTAGATCACGCCTTTCGATTACATGGCCTAAAGATGGACGTGGTTTCCAACAGGGGAACCCAATTTGTGTTCAAATTTTGGCAGAGGTTTTGTTGAATACTGGGAGCAACAGTCAGTCTGTATTCAGATTATCAGCCCCAAAGCAATGGCCAAACTGAGAGAGCCAACCAGGATTTGGAGAGACTGTTGTGATGATTGGGAGTAACCCATCCGGAGGTCGGTTAGACGTCTTGTTAGTGGCACAAACTGAGCAAGCCAAAACAAAATCGTGAACATCACGAGCCATTAATGGCCACCAGAACCATTGCTTTACCAAACCGTTGGTGCGACTTACTCCTGGATGACAAGCTACGTTAGAGCAGTGACCCCATCAAATAACGTCGGACCGTAACCCCTCCGGAACAAATAAACGACTCGGTGGGCAACCGGGCAGAGGCGTTACCCCTTCTAAGGCCGTCTTGACCTTCGACTCGACCTCCCATGTGAGTCCGGAGATAACTACCTTCTCCGGTAAAATACACTCTGGAGTCACCGGGCATTCGGATGGATCAAAAATACGAGATAAGGCATCGGGTTTGATGTTTTTAGAACCCGGGCGGTACGAGAGAACAAAGTCAAAACATCCGAAAAAAAGTGCCCAATGAGCCTGCCTGGAGTTGTCTTTTGGCAGATCTAATATATTCAAGGTTCTTGTGATCGGTCCAAACGATAAAGGGAACCCCTGAACCCTCTAACCAATGTCGCCACTCCTCCAACGCCAACTTGACTGCCAACAACTCTCTGTTACCAATGTCATAGTTACGTTCGGCAGGTGATAAATGATGGGGAAAAACGCGCATGAGTGCATCTTGTCGTCTGAGGAAGTGCGCTGGGAAAGAACTGCACCTACCCCCACCTCTGACACGTCGACCTCCACCACGAGCTGACGTGTAGGATCGGGGTGACAAGAATGGGAGCCGAAATAAAACGACTCTTGAGGTTGACAAATACCGCCTCGGCAGTATCGGACCACCTGAACGCAGTTCTGGGGGAGATCAAAGCGGTCAGAGGCGCGGCTAGTTGGCTTTAATTGCGAATGAAACGCCAATAGAAATTGGAGAACCCCAGAAACCGCTGTAGGGCCTTACGGGAATCTGGACTTGGCCAATCCATCACTGCCTTAACCTTGTCAGGATCCATGTGCATTCCCTCAGAAGAGACGATATACCCTAGGAAGGAAACAGACTGTGCATGAAAATCGCATTTCTCCGCCTTGACAAAAAGCCGATTCTCTAACAACCTCTGAAGCACTCGTCTGACATGTTGAACATGTTCCTGGAGAGACAAAGAAAAAATCAATATCTCATCCAGGTAAAGATATATGAACTGATCGACCATGTCTCTCAACACGTCATTAACGAGTGCTTGGAAAACCACTGGGGAGTTGGACAGACCGAATGGCATAACCAAATATTCAAAGTGCCCCCTAGGGGTATTAAAAGCAGTTTTCCATTCATCCCCCTTCCTAATGCGAACCAAATGATAAGCGTTACGCAAGTCCAATTTTGTGAAAATGGATGCTCCCTGTAACCTCTCAAAAGCTGAAGACATCAACGGCAAAGGATAAGTATTCTTTACCGTGATGTTGTTCAGCTCTCGGTAATCAATGCTAGGTCGCAAAGATCCATCCTTTTTTCCAAAAAAAAGAACCCCGCCCCCGCAGGAGAAGAGGAAGGCTGGATGAACCCAGAGGCGAGAGAATCAGAAATATATTTCTCCATAGCCTCCCTCTCAGGAATGGAAAGAGAGTAAAGTTTGCCCTTAGACGGAGACTTACCTGGCAGTAAATCTATAGCACAGTCATAGGGACGATGCGGAGGAAGAGAAGCAGCTTGTGACTTACTGAACACCTCCTTCAGGTCTAGGTACTCTGCGGGCACGTTAGACAAATCAATTGCCTCGTTCTGAAACAAAGAATCAGACACAGACGAACAGGCAGACAACAAACATGACTCATGACAGTGGTTACTCCAGGAGGAAATTGAATTGTTGTGCCAGTCGATACGGGGGTTGTGTTTAGTGAGCCATGGGTGCCCTAAAACCACCGGTGTCAAAGGTGAGTCCATGAGTAGAAATGCAATCCTTTCAGTATGATTGCCAGATGTGACGAGTGTGATGTGTTCAGTAGAGTGAGAAATCCTAGGAAGTTCCTGTCCGTTGAGTGCGTTGACAGAAATCTTGTGTTTAAGAGCAGTGATGGGAATCTGGAGTTTAACTGCAAGACTGTAGTCCATGAAATTACAAGAGTCACAAATTACAAGAGTTACAAATTACTCTCTGGACAAGAGTAGAGGAAATGGCCAGCCTTACCACAGTACAGGCAAAGTCCCTGGGACCTCCGCCTTTCCCTCTCCTCCTGGGAAAGCCGAGCTCTCCCAATCTGCATGGGCTCGTGGTCGAAAACTGGGCTGACCGCGCTCCCGTCGCCACCTCGTGGTTCCTCAAAGTACTGTTGTGGTCGATTAGAGCGTGCACGAGAATTCACGCAATTTAAGCGTGTGTTGACCTTCATCGCCAATTCCACCAGACCATTAAGAGTCTTAGGAAGATCCAAGATATATATCTCTCTTTGAACGCGGTCAGCCAGCCCATGCATGAACATGTCCCACTGCGCCTCCTCGTTCCATTGGCACTCTGCAGCCAGGGTGTGGAAACGAATAGAGTAATCCGACACCGAGCCATCCCCTTGGTGTAGATCCGCGAGTAATCTGGCTGCCTCCTTACCCGCCACCGCACGATCGAATACTCTCTTTAACTCCTCAGAGAGTGCCTGGAACGAGGCACAACAACGGTCCTGGTTCTCCCACACCGCCGTTCCCCAGAGTGCCGCCTTCCACGACAGAAGAGTCAACACAAACGCTACTTTAGACTGTTCATTCTGAAATGTCCGTGGCTGCAAATCAAAATGCATGGAACATCTCATGAGAAAAGCTCTGCAATATTCAGGTTCCCCAGAATAGCCATCAGGCGTGGGAAGACGAGGCTCCGGTTGATTCTCGTGCGGCACCGGTGGGGTTGAACGGGCGGTGTGGGCGGCGCAGTGGGACCGCGTAGAAGTTGAAGCTGCTGGGTGAGCTCGGACACCTGTGTCACGAGTGCCTGAACCGCACGACCGGTGTTCGCGATCTCCTCTCCTTGTTGATCCATTCTTGAGACGCTGTGTGCAATGAAATGAATCAACTTCGAACTTGCTGCTTCCATGATTGGTCAGATCGTTCAGAAACAATACCAAGTAAAAGCTGTTTATTAAGGTTTGTCAGGTAGACACACAGGTTGGGGAACAATCACTCAGGTGGAGATGAGACACAGGGACGTTGATGGGCAACCCGGAGAGATGTGATGATGATCGGCGTGCTCAGTGACAGGAACCAGGAACAATAAACAATCCAACCGTTAAACAGCGAAGACGACGACGATCACGGAGACAGGGAATCCACACGAGGAGAAAACTGAAGCCACACAGGAACAGGACACCACACCGGGGAAGCCACAACGATCTGACAACATGAGACTGAAATCACTGACAATATATAGGAAGCGGAGAGGAATCGCAGCTGGTGCTGACAATCAATGGAATTAGTAACCACGACCACACATACACCCATACACAAACATCAGAATGAGACAATGGATTCATGAACCGTGACAGAGGGAAATTATGACTGTCGAGGGTGCTCTTTGCAACCCCATTCGATGCAGGCATTTCAAAAACTGGCGACACCATTCAAGCTTTATTTATCTCAGAGTATTCAGAGTATAGATAGTTCACAGGCAAAGAAAATTTCTCGTCACTGACAGAGGAGCGAATATGGTCGCAGCTCTATGCGGCTTCACAAGACTGAACTGGAGTGCTCAACAATTGCAACTCATTGCAACAATCCTGTTGGATAATAAACAGTATGACAAAGTAGGGTGCATTGACAAGAATATTCTTAAAACACTGGTGACTTTTTGAAAGCCGTTCAAAGACGCAACCAATGACTTGGAGTCAGACAATACACCCCTGAGTGCGTCTCTAGTACTTCCGTGGTCCGTAAAACTAAGAAACCACTGCGAGGCAACCAGGACTAACTGCATCCTCAGTGAAATTGAATCCACTTGTCTGCAACGTCTGGATGAACTAATGTCACCGTAAAGTTCGGCACCAAATGGAATTAATATGCTCTACAAAATAGCTACATTCCTCACTCTCAAACTGCGTCAGTTAAAAATGATTGATGACAATGAAAGACAAGCTGTGATCCATGCTGTCAAAGTGCTAGTTGATGAGTTGGGGTTTGATGAGGATAACACAGAGGAAAACCTACAACCACCGCCAGCAAAGCGTATTTTTCAAGACTTTGCGAAATAGGAGGATGCTGATGATACCATGGACCGCGACGTGTCATTCGAAATAGTGAGATATTTAAAGATCAAGTTGAATGGATTAGAATGGATGGACCAGTGGTGGAAAAGACAAGAATTTCTGAGATTAAGCAAAGAAACACGCCATGTACTTTGCCTTCCAGCTTCCAGTGCACCATGGGAGAGGGCTTTCAGTATTTACAGCCGCATACTGGAGCAGAGACGGATTAATCTGAAGCCCTCATCTGTCATGATTCTGCCATCATGTCCTTGTATTCTCCTAGTTTAGTGGCAGGATCATGACAGATCCGTGTTTTATGTACAAGTGTATGGTCTGTTTTGGCCATGTGCTTGTGTTGTCTCGTCTCGTTACCCTGCCCCCTTGTTATCCTTGTTTAGTCATGACTGCCTTGTTAGCATCATCTGTTCCCCTCGTTAGTTTCTTGCTATTTAATCCCCTTGTGTTTGCTGTCCTGGGTCAGTTCATTGTGAAATCTGCTTTAATGTTACACGCTGTTAATATTGCCTGTGAGTATCTTGTCTTAGTTATGTGTCCTGTGAAGATCCTGTTCGTGTATTTGCTGTTAGTTAGCGTCTAGTCTTCTGTCTAAGTATTAGTCTAGTTAGTCATCCTCTGCCTTGTCTTGTTTTACCCCTTCGTGGGCGTTATTTTCCCTTTTTTGTTGTTAATAAATCGTGTGTTTAGTGTACTCTGTCTGCGCCCGGGTTCTCCTCCCACACCCACATAACAGAATGAACCGACCACAGCAGAGCCCAGCAGACAGTATGTCCTCATTGCTCAAGCAACAGTCGGAGTTCCGAAGACAGTGTTGGTTACCTTCTCCACTCAACAGGTGGACCGTCAGCCTTCCATACTCGCCTGAGGGTGAGTGGATCCTGTCAAACTATGCTCAGCTTGATTATTGTTTATCTTGGGAGGAGTCAGAGACAGCGTCCTCGTGTTCTTCGCCTGCTGCCTGCCTACCAAGTATTCCTGAGGGACGTATGATGGGTGTCATGACGCTTGGGGACCCCGCTGAGACATCCGCTGATCTCTGTGGCAAACGTGAAAGACGGATTTCTTGGGATTCTCCATCGGAATAATCCTCGATGGAGGCTTCGCTGCCTGTGAGTCCAGCCATGTCTTCTGCTCCGCGACCCAGAAGGAAGAAGAGGAGGAAAGGAGCCTCTTGCTCACCGTCAGTGTCTTCCCTCCTGTTCGCTAATGTCCCAGAGCCCGCTCCAGCAGGCGCCATCCCAGATCCCGCTACAGCAAGCGCCGTCCCGGAGCCCGCTACAGCAAGCGCTGTTCCTGAGTCTACAGTCGTGAGTGCTGCAGAGAGGGAAGCGGCCGATTCTGCTGCTGAGGCTGTTTTACACTCAGTTTCAGCTAATCAAGATATGCCGGTCGTTATTGCTGCAAGAACCCTGTCCGAGTTGTCAACCCTTGTCGAAATCCTAGAAGTCCCTGTTAGTCCTGTCTTGTCCCCAGACCCCGTGCCTGGAGCTGCAGAGAGCGCTGCTCCCGAGTCGGCGTCAGAGAGCGCTGTTCCTGAGTCCGCGTTAGAGAGTGTGGTTTCCAAGTCTACTGCAGAGAACGATGTGTCCGAGTCTGCTATGGAGAGCACTGGTTCTGAAGCTGCTTCTGAGAGCCCAGCATTGCCTCTCACCACTCCCCGGCCACCAGCAACATCCCCAGTCATGTGTCCTGTTGTGTCCCCTGCTGTTCCCCCGGTCTGGTTTCCTGTTTCTTCACCCTCTGTGCCTCTATGCGTTTCCCCGGTCACCCCTGTCACCACATCACCCCGGACTGTTTTCCCTAAGACTGTGCCTCGTGTGTCTTCCTCCAAGCCTGCCCAGATTCCTCGTTCCTCGCCATTTTCCCATGGACCTAAGAACCCCAGCACACCCATCCTTCCTGGACCACCCTTGCCTTGTATGTTGTTTTTGATGTTTCACCCTAACCCTGTTATTGTTTATTCATGCATGCCATTGTTAATGTTTGCTATGTTTTGTTGGTTTTTGTCTGTCTCGTTCTGTCTTGTCTTGTGCTTAGTGTCCCTTTGAGGAGCGGCTGGAAGCCGCTCCTTAAGGGTGGGGTTCTGTCATGATACTGCCATTCTGTCCTTGTATTCTCCTAGTATTGTGGCAGGATCATGACAGATCCATGTTTTATGTACAAGTGCATGGTCTGTTGCTTTGGCCATGTGCTTGTGTTGTCTCGTTACCCCACCCCCTTGTTCTCCTTGTTTAGTCATGATTGCCTTGTTTAATCATGATTGCCTTGTTAGCATCACCTGTTCCCCTTGTTAATTTCTTGCTATTTAATCCCCTTGTGTTTGCTGTCCTGGGTTTGTTCATTGTGAAATCTGCTTTAATGTTACACGCTGTTAATATTGCCTGTGAGTATCTTGTCTTAGTTACGTCGTGTGTCCTGTGAAGATCCTGTTTGTGTATTTGCTGTTAGCGTCTAGTCTTCTTTCTAAGTATTAGTCTAGTTAGTCATCCTCTGCCTTGTCTTGTTTTACCCCATCGTGGGCTTTATTTTCCCCTTTTTGTTGTCAATAAATCGTGTGTTTAGTGTACTCTGTCTGCGCCTGGGTTCTCCTCCCAGACCCACATAACATCGTCAGTGAACGACATGCTATTCCTGCATGGGCACATTAAGTAGGCCTAGTCACACGGTTTTTTTTAGTTAATTCAGTTTATTTTTATTTAGCAAAATATTTTAAATCGGTCTTTTGTTATTGAGGAATAAGGATAGTTTTTGTTTTATGTTTGAAGGAATCGCTAAAAGCAAGGAAGGCATTCATAAGCAGTATTAGGCTACAATATAGGCTACTTTTCTGTTTGAACATGAAACAAATCCAGGTTTATTATTATATATTTTATTAGGCTATAGCCTACTATAATTATTATGGTAGCCTATTTTTTTATTTACATTTCTTAATTTTTTGACAGTATTTCTAAGTCCCTTGTTCATGTTCATCCATTGAAATAAATGCAAATTTAAAAAAAAAACAATTGTTTATTTTGCGTTTCATTATTTAAAATGTATATTCCAACAGAGGAGAAAGTTAAAAAATAATAGAGAATCAGGCAGAATATATAATTTATTTATTTTTTAACTACTTCTACGTTTACCCGCGGGATTTTGGGGGCAGGAGCGGGATGAAACGTGATTGTTGCAGGCGGGAGCAAGAGAAAATAACATTTTTGCGGGAGTGGGACAAAATCTTGCGGGAGCAGGCGGGACGGAAAAATCAGTCGCGCGCAGGTCTCTACTTCAAGGCAAGAAGGTGTAGATCAGGTGCTGGATCAGGTGCAGCAGCTGTGGTGCTTCAGTAGAGATTCCTGTCAGTCAGTCACAACATACATCATAGTGACCGACCCATAAGGGAACGTCTCAGTTACATACAGTATGGTAACCCTTGTTCCCTGAGGGAGGGAACGGAGACGTACGTCCCGTTGCCACATCAGCTGCTGTCCTCCGGGGCGGCCAGCTTTTTCAGGCTTGGCTCCTCAGCAAAAAACTGAAGTGCAGTCATACCAGCTGCTCGTTATATACACGTGCTGTAAGACTACACAGCTGATGCAAATGATTGCACGCCAATGTGTATTGGCTTGTTTTGTTTCCTCTCTAGAAAGATTCCTATCAGTCGGTCATGACGTTCGCATCCATTCTCTCCCTCTGGAAACGAGGGTTACTACGGCCGTTTCTCAAAATGTCTGTTTTCTTGTCTGTTCTTGTGGACTTGTGAAACGTCATCAGTCACTGCCCAAGTAGGCCCTACTGTTCCAATTCAAAGTTCACATCTAGCCATGTCCAGTTGAAATCCCCGTAGGCTATGTGTTCTTGATCCGCCCCGTTTACCAAGGATGCATCGAGAGGTGACTTGTGCGGACTTGAGACAGCCAGGTATCCCAGAATGCATCTCGCACCAACCAGCAAGCGTTAATAGCATTCAGGAGAAAACCCCCGTATATCAAAATACTACTGTTATTGTGTCTCAGGTGTAAGGGTTTCAGGTGGGAATGTTGTTGTTTAAATCTGAAATATGTGGTTTATTTATAAAGATAGCGCCTATTTGAAACATGTATCTGACGTTTTCGGAGTGACATCCAAGCGTTCACCGGGCGTTTAGCGCTCATCAACCCCGACTGGAACAGCTTTTCTTCGGCTTGTGCTTCTGACGTTTGCTGCTGGCTCTGATGTCTCTAGTCTACGTATAATTCGTCTTGTTTATAAGTCTTTCTTTGGTCTCATTTTGTTCCATGGCAAAAAAAAATCGTTTTGGATGAGGCCAAAGTGAAGTTTCATAACTTTATTTTTAGGCTATTTAACTTTAACTTTGTAGGCCTAGCCTATCGCTCACCTATGTTTGAATTGTTTGCCTTATTTGTCATTGTAGCTTATACCTTTTAGGCTAGATATTGATTATCAAAACTGACATTTAACAAAAAGAGACATGGTTGTGTAATTTTATTTTATATAGGCTACTTATATTTTAACATTATCACTATATGTACAATAAAATGAAACAACCCAGTCTCTGTTTGTTAAATGTCAATAAAAATCAATAATGTTTCATATTTTTAAAATGAAATCAAAAGGCTCGTGTTAATTGTGTTATAAATATATGCAGTGAAGATAATCAACCTGAACCACAAGGCCATTATAAGATTTTTTTTTTTATGAAAATAGGCAGAATGGCATTTTATAACATATTTCCTATTGTTGACGAAAAGAGGCATATTGTGAGTTGTAGCATATTTCGTTTTATTGTTGCCTAAAATATACATAAAGAATTAACCGGAGTAGTCAGAGCATGCTGAGTGACATGATCAAGAACGCCGCTGTTCCGTTTGCAGAAGAACCGGACTTGCGTCCTCTCGTCCTCGGGAATTCGTTCTCCTGTCCGAACTACCAAGGACGCAAGTCCGAAGTTTGCGTAGGCCTACTTGGTATTGAGAAACGGCCTATGTAATCGAGACGTTTCCTGAGACTATTTGTATTCCGATTGTTTTGATATAGATTAGGCCTAAGGCGATGTGTTTAGCCGCTTGTTATTTTTAATAACACTTACTAATAAAAATTTGAAAAAGAAAATTGCTAAAAATGTTACTACAAAAAAAAGATAAGATGTACAAAAATACTTAGAAAACTCGTTTTTAATTAGGCCTATATTATTTATATTTGGTTTACTAGCATATGTTTATTCAATGACAAGCTTTTAATGATTTACATTTAACTAACCTTCATTACACACCATTGCGCCTATCTAGTTAAGCCGGTTTTTTGTGTGTGTGACTAACAATGGAAGAAGCATAATACATGCTGTGCATCATACCAGGCTCAGTGTCTAGCAAAATGTTTGTGAGGGCTTTTAACCACCACAAGACTATGCTATATTCATTTTATCTACTCATCATATGTATTGTATTATATTTTTTCATATCCTTGGGAGCATATCATGTGGATGCAAAACAAAAAAAAATGCCGACTGGTGAGTAACCTTTATTTTATTATTTAGGCTGGATAAATGTATTAAATTTTGATCTGATTTTTTTTTGTTATTTTCAGTTTTTCTTAAACATTAATTTTCAACATACTATAAGTCTTAGTGATTTATTTAATGGAGTTCAAGTCAGGATCCTAGAAAATTTAGAAACCGTTTTAAAGCAAGAAACTGGGAGGAATATAATTTATTTGTTCCAACATCCAATCATAAAATGTCAGATCCATACATTAATTACTGTACGAGGCTATGTAAGTAGCCTCCATCATTTTACAAACAATCTCGATCTGCTTTACAAAGGAAAACTCGACTCGCAAACTAACTTGATCTGCTTTACAAAGGAAAACTCGACTCGCAAACTAACTTGATCTGCTTTGCAAAGGAAAACTCGACTACAAACCATCCTTCAAATTTCATGTAACCTTCGAAGAAATACCAATTAGAGCATACAAATGATCTATTATGATTGTGAGTTGGGCTGTGAACAGACCTTTTGAGGGGCATGAGTTGAAACTGAAAAAGGGCACACCCCTCGTATATATATATATATATATATAGACAGACAGACAGACAGACAGACAGACAGACAGACAGACAGATAGATAGATAATTTGGTAAGCCTACATAAAAGGAAGAAATGGTCATCATGACAATTTCAATAATAATAGTCTCAAAAGCTTTAGATTTATTCACTATTAATAACAACCATAATAATTAGATAGGCTAGATATAGCCTACAGGGTTTCAGGGCTTCTTAGCCTTAAAGGGCTAAACCCCCAAATACATTTATACATGTGAAGACGAGCGGAGAGTAATGTTAGCCATATGGAATAGTCTATAAAAATTAGCATTAATATCGAATATTTGCATAACAGCCTTGAATTAACCATAATTTAAATGTATTACCATTACATGATAAAATGTTAGTAAATTAAGTGTATCAGCAATCATAAATCAAAGAAATGTCTTAGTAGAAATGTTACCTAGGTGACGAGGATCACTCAGTAGCTTTGTATAAGATCCAGAACGAAACAGCGCCGGGGCGCGCCCTTAATTTTCCGATGGTAAAAAGTCAAACTCAAATGCAGTTACAGCCGGGGTTTTTAACCAGTAATGTGCATTTTGTCCGTCATTTAAAACGGTGCTGGCAGCATCACATTACATTTTCAACAGGTACAACAGGTGTCGGCTATGACTAGGATTGTATAAGGGCAAAAACAGCATGACTGTGCTCTGCACAGGTTGAGCTCTACCTGTGTGCACGTGCCTGATTGTGAGACACCTGGCTTTTTATGAGATCTCTCGATTTTCTCACAAATGCAGTTGAGCAATTCCTCTTTTAAAATAGTAGATGGACCTAAGCAAGGGGAAATGAACAGGTGCGTGTTTTTTTTTTCCATTATACAGCAATTACAAAATCAGATTTGGACAATAAAAGGGTTACATTACATAAACATAAATAACATTAAGCTTAAATTGACATTTCAGAGTGTTATGCTGCGTTCACCCATGAACTCGAATTAGATCGATGTAGCTGGCCAGTTACGAGCTCTGATGTCGCGCGAAACCATACAAAACAACAATGGTATGTTTACATCTTGTTTACATCTTGTTACATCTTTACGTGCTCAAAAACCTGAAGTACAGGTTTGACTGCAGTTCCAGTGCACTTTCACGGGTATAGGGGAGAGCGGTTGCCTGGAACGCAGCATTACATGCTTTGGAGTTTTTAGAAATCTTAAAAGAATTTAGAGACATCAAAATCTTTCTTGGAAATGAAAAAACAAAACAAAACAGTTTCTTAAAAAAATTACACATGTGAATAAAAAAATTTGCAAGAAAAGGTAGCAAGTAGGCTAAAGAACAATTTTTTTTTGGCATATAGACCTTATGTAGCCCCGTCCCTTTTCAGCGCTGCGCTCGTTCAAGGATCGCTTCATTGACGTCATTGACACTTTGGGAAACGCCTCGTTCAAACCGTCATCAAGGATCAGATCCGAGTAATCTAAACTATCAAGAACAAGTAATATTATTTGAGAAGTCTGTCTTTCATGAAATCTGACTGAAAGTCATCAATTATATTCCGCAAAAATCATGGCTAGAATTTTGTAACCATTGTTTAACCTTTTAAGGGTTCTTTTTAGACTAACATGGATCAAATTTACAACACCCTGAGTCATAGAGCTTGCGAGAGTTCCCCTAGTCTTTCTAAATACACTTGGAGAGGAAATGGAGAAAGAAAATTTCAGAATTTCTTATAAAACTCTGTTGTCAGACCATCATTTCCATCAAGAGATTTATTAGGTGTCAGCTCATCGATTGCCTCAAGAATATCTTTAATTTTGATACAGTAGGAGATTCACGCAAACTTTTGCCAATATCGTCAATTTTGGAAGTACGATCTGAGTCAAGAGAATTTTGACTAAACAATAAACTATTTATATAATTGAGATGATTAAGTTGTTTCAATTAAAGGTTTAAATCCTTAGCCTGGGGCTGTAATTCAAAGTTCTCTCTTGAACTGCACCTTCATAAATGTGGTGTGCCACCGTCAATTATGTTAATCCAGTATGTAAACCATCCACATGTTGATGCATTTGCATACTTTTGCTTTGTATATTTTTGCATCCTCAAGGACCTGTAATAACAAATGTGAACCACGATATCTACAAAAGGAAATCCCCTCTAGAAAAGGAACCTCCTGAGGCACAGGAGATGCAGGTAGGATTGTTGAAGAGGTTTGTCATTACGATTTATGTACAATATTTGAACAAGAGTCAAGACAATTTTTGTCACATTTACGTGATTTAAAATAACTATTTTCTTTTTCCTGTGACTTTCCTAAAAAAAAAATACATAATAATAAGATTGCTGATGACCAACAGCCAATCAAAGCTGCTGATGACCAACAGCCAATCAAAGCTCATCAGGTGTGTAGGATAAGATAAATTTGATCAAGTTAATTTTAATTTGAAAAACTCAATTCTCAAGTGTATTTTTAACTATCTGTAAAGTTTTGAAAAACATTCTCTTGACAAAGCAACCACAAGATCATTTTGTACAAAGCCATCAGTCGGTATATCTGAATTCAACGTTAATAACGCCGTTCTTAACGCTGTCCTTAATACAAATATCGTAAATTTCACAATTATTTATTTTAAGTTAATTATGGGTGTAGTGGTGTAAAAAGTGCCCCGATGTAATTGTACATTGTAAATAAACTAAGTAAGCATGTCAAAAAAGGTAAATGAAAGGAACAAATCAGATTAGATAGTTTCAGAAAGATCTCATATTGCATAAAACAAATGTAATTTACAATACAAGTCTGCAGCAAAATAATATGCGTTTGCGATTGGTGGAGGTTTTGAGTCATCTCAGTAAATTGATTCATTAGAACCAGTTCAATAAAAAGATTCATATAATTTGGTGGTTTAATGTACCAAAACAATGATTACCAAATTCCCTCTCATATTTCCCTCTCATATTGCTCCTCATAACCACTGAAAACTGTCAAAAAATCGAACCAAAAGTCCAATTATTATGGACGTTATCTGACTTTAAAGGGATAGTTCACCCAAAAATGAAAATTAAGTCATTAATTACTCACCCCCATGCTGTACCAACCCTGTAAGACCTTTGTTTGTCTTCGGAACACAAATGAAGACGTTTTTGATTAAATTTGATTAAAGGGATTGAAACTTGACGGCCCAGAAAGTCAATGAAGAAAATGTTTAAATATCCCATGTGACTACAGTGGCTCAAGTATAAGTTTATCAAGCGACGCGAATACTTTTTGTGTGAAAAAACAAACAAAAATAATGACTTTATTCGACTATTCCCTTTCTTCCTTGTAGGCCTGACGCATGCGCGAGAACTGAACTGAAGTAGTTGAAGGAGATCGCAATTCTCGAGCATGCGTCATGGAAATCTCTTGAACTCTCGTCTCAGGTCTACAAGGAAGAAAAGGAATAGTCGAATAAAGTCGTTATTTTTGTTTGTTTTTTCGCAACAGTCTCATCCCAAGACGTTATCTAACTGACGCTTTTGACCATACGTCAACATCCGCCGTTTTAGGGTACCCTTAAACGTCAGTTAGGGCGTCATCCAACTGACGCTTTACCTTTAACGTCAGTTAGGTGACGGGGTAGGTTTAGGGTTAGATAACGTCATCTAACTGACATTTAAGGGTACCCTAAAATGGCGGATGTTGACGTGTGGTCAAAAGCGTCAGTTGTATGACGTCTTGGGCTGAAATAGCTTGACGGTTAAATGTGCCTAAACGACGATCAGTGATCATCACCAAATTTCTGGTTAGATTTTTTGACAGTTTTAAGATATGATGAACGATATGAGAGAGAAATTTGGCGATCCTTGTTTAGGTACATTAAATCACGAAAAGCTTTTTGACGTAAAGCGTTTTAGAATGTCCCAAGAAAAATAGGCCTGGCAGTTCAGTTGGAAAATGTGTGGCTATGCCTTTTTGCTAATATTTTGATTTAATTCCCAGTACAATTGACCATCTCTAAACACAACACAACTTCTGCACTACAAATTTTGCCAAGATTGAAAAAGCAAAAATATGTGTGGCACAGATGAACCCAATCATGTGCGATTCCCACACAGGGGATTCCAATCAAAGTAACAAGTTCCGTTTGGCGTGCCAACGACCTCTCCCCCAACCTAGAACGTATCCCAATGTAACACAGTCTCATCCCAAGACTTCATATAACTGACGTCTTGGGACGTCTTTTGACCATACGTCAACATCCGCCGTTTTAGGGTACCCTTTAACGTCAGTTACATGACGATCCTGGGACCTCATACAACTGACGCTTTACTTTTAACGTCAGTTAGGTTTAGGGGTAGGTTTAGGTCTGGGGTAGGGTTAGGATCCGATAACGTCATCTAACCGACGTTAAAGGGTACCCTAAAACGGCGGATGTTGACGTATGGTCAAAAGACGTCCCAAAAACGTCAGTTATATGACGTCTTGGGATGAGACTGCGCTGCCCAATGTTACAGTTGTTGCTGTGTTATGAACAGAGAAGCGTGTAGCCAGCGCAGCTGCAGAACGGCTAAATTGAGCTTGAGGTTTTAAAAAAAAGTGGTGGGTAGAAAATGACTCATAACGAAACCCATAACATTAATATATTGTAATAATATAGCTTTGTTGAAATACTAAAAACAATCATCATGTAAATATGTCAACACGTATGTCATAACATTTTAGAAAACAAGCATCTTTGCCATAATTACAGCAGAAATACTGGAGGAAACATATCTTATGTGTTGGACTATGGGGATAATTGAGTTAAAAAGATTGAGAACCACTTTGATTTTTAAGAGTGACTGCTGCTGTTCAAGAAGCTGACACTGATACATAAATTGCAACTAATGCATTTTAACGGTGCCTACTCACGACTAGAGTTTGATTGCTTTTTTTATGGTGCATTTTTATCTTCCCCTCAGGGTCGAGTGAATATGCACATTTTTGAAGACTGTTGCGGCGGATCCCTTGATCAACTTAAGAATAACTTGCTCTATCCCCTATTTCCCAATGTTAGTTCTACACACATTTAGTTATATATTATCAACATTGGTAGTGTCAGTGCATAACATCATTGTGTTTTGTAAAGGTGCGTACTACGGTGAGCAGACTTGCTGTGTCCCCTCGATGGAGCAATTATGGTCTAAGAATCTTTGGCTACCTTCACCCTTCAGAAACTGGTAGGTCCAGCATAAAAATAAATGTTATTCTCTTTTAGGTGTCCAAGCACAAAGTGCTGAAAACCTATTGTATTTGCTTGGAAAAAAAAAACGCATCGTGCAGCCCAAACCGTAAGGCCTAGAGACTTAAAACAAGGCAGATGGTATGCCTCAAATTGAGGAGAACCTATCAGAGTATGAGCCCGATTGGCCCATAGGTGGCGCTACAGCAACCAAAAGTACTAAATTGCTCAAAACTCCTAGACCGTTTGACTTAGCCTCAAGGCCTAGAGACTTGAAACTCAGCCCATAGGTGGCGCTACAGCAACCAAAAGTACTAAATTCCTCATAACTGCCTTGGTAAATCATGCTAAAACAAGTTCTATTCCATCTATGATCTCAGTAGTTAAATGTTTGCTACATAAAACTTAATGTATTTTGGTGCCTTTAAGGCCTGAACTGCTTGAACACCGCTAAATGTTGCTTGCAGCTTTAATTATTATTATATTGTATATTATATGTAATTACACACATATGGAGGAAATAAACCAATACACTAATATTTTTCTGTTTATAGGAGAATTTATTTTTGCTGTTTCCTCTGATGATAACTCTGAGTTCTGGCTCAGTGTAAACGAAAATCCAGAAAACCTTCAACTTCTCGCTTACGTTGGTGAGGTAATTTTTGGTGTGAATGATTCAAGTGGGTGAGAGATTCTGAATATAAACTGAACTGAATATAAAATTATGTGATGTATCCCACTAGTGGGAGAAGATTATGTCTTTACTCACCATGATGTCATTCCAAACCCATGGAACAGAATATGAGACTTTGATTAATCTTCACACAGCTGTTTTCCATAAAGTAACCGTTTGGATAACACTTAATAACTGTGCGCTATTAATCATCAGTTGAACATTAGTACACAGTCAATTCATCATTTATGTGTAAGTACATGATTTATAAACTATTTAAGCACTGATGTAGTGACCATGTGTTGTCAAGTTCCTAACAGGACAAAAAGCAGAACAATTACATACAGTATGTAATTACAACCCAGTTCCTTGATAGGGAAAGAGATACTGCGTCAAGACATTGACACTATGGGAACTATGGGATTGTCTAGACTGAATTGGTACAATCTTATAATACTTCTCCATGTAGGTAGTCCCCCCAGTGCCTGGTGGTGAAGCATACTACGCACCTTGTAGGCCTCAGGCAATTAGGTTGTGAAGTACGAATATGGACAGACCTGTTAGCCTCCAGGAAATTCCTTAGAATCCTCCCTTTGCAAGTTCCATATAGAATAAAATCCATGAATGTGCACAGAAAAGGACAGAACACTCCCTAATGGCACACCGTAAGATGCTCCTGCAAGAACTCCAGCACTGAACCAACTTGGGTCAATGTAGTGTTGAGTACACCATAATGCAAAAGACGCCACCTCAGAGCATAAATTTTTCTCAAGGATGGAGCTATAGCATTTAAGTTGGTCTCAACAACCTCAGTTGATAGACCAGAACCCATGAGCTGGCGGACGTCATACAGCTGACGTTTTACCTTTAACGTCAGTTAGGTTTAGGGGTAGGTTTAGGTCTGGGGTAGGGTTAGGATCTGATAACGTCATCTAACCGACGTTAAAGGGTACCCTAAAACGGCGGATGTTGACGTATGGTCAAAAGACGTCCCAAGACATCAGTTATATGACGTCTTGGGATGAGACTGCGCTGTTTTGTTTTTATAAACTGAGGAATGAGAGATTCGTTTATATGTTATGTTGTATAAAACCCGGGATATTCCTTTATTAATTTAAATGGGGAGTTAATGACTGTCAAAAATCCTTTAAAACAAAAAGATTTTTGAAACAGTCACAAAGAAGAAAGTCAGAACCAGGTTGTCAACACACATGAGTACAAACAAGACTTGACAAATGATTGAGTTTATTAAAGAAATTAAATGCACTACTGATTACTAAGAATGAGGTGTGCAAGAGATTCAACTCAGTGTAGCAGCTGCGTCCAGATTTGCATACTGACTAGGCACTACATTTGATGAGGAACTATCCATCCATTAAAAAAAACTATGTTCAATATAGCATAAATGTTTGTAGTATGAATGAAATCTGGAAGTACTACATCTGCCATGTTGGCTTTGTCATTTGGCCTTCGAACATAGAAAAAAGCCATTGCATAATGTATTTGCAGATGCAAATTGAATTATTAAATTCAATTAAATTTTTGGTATATACTATTATATACAGTCATAAAAAAGTGTCAAGTAATGATTGTGGCATGTTTCTGTTCACAAATCAGACAGGAAGTGAATGGACTGCTCCAGGCGAGTATTGGAAATTTGCATCCCAGATATCAAAACCTATCTTGTATGGGATTTTTATTTTTGGATATTTCGAAAAACCTAATAAAAAAAGACTGTATAAAACCCAACTGATGCCAGTCTCTCTTTCTTCCCTAGGTTAGTGAAAGACATGAAATATTTTTTTGAAGTCGTTTTAAAACAGAATGCCGGAATTGATCATCTGGAAATTGCGGTATGTACTGTTTGTGTCTGTTACGAAAAAAAGTTTAGCTTGTAAAATCAACTTAACATGGTACATTTTGTTGATCTCAGATTCTGTTTTTCTTCTGCAGTGGAGTTTAAACCATGACAATGCCACTTTTTCTGTGATAACCTCTGAGTTTTTGTCATTATATGAAGGTATGTTTGTTGCAAAATTACAAAATTATGTGCCTGATGAGTTTTTATTTTATTTTTACACTATCTCACGACCAGTTCGTACGAGTGATTAAAAAGTGGCTAATTTGTACTAATTCATACGACCTCACTTGTACGAATTCGTACAATTTGTCCAAACCCACGTGATGGGTAGGTTTAGGGGCGGGGTAAGGGGTAGGTCATTTGTACGAATTCATCCGAACTGGCCAATTCGTAAAATATGTACGATTTAGCACAAACGTACTAATTCGTACGAGTTAGGTCGTACGAATTGTTACGTATTAGCCACCTCGTAAAATTCGTACGAATTCTCGTGAGATCGGGTTGTTTATTTTGTTGATGTGATGTAATGTGCTTCGGAACACAAACGAAGGTCTTTTCAATGAAATCAGAGAGCGACAGTCTATGTGACTACCACTTTCAAGCTCCAGGTAGTAAAGACATCTTAAGTAATCCATATGACTCCAGTGGTTTAACCTTAATTTTATGGAGCGACGCAATTGGTTACTTTCATTATGTCTTCACTACTTTTCTGGGGCTTGAAGAGTGGTAGCTGCGAAGCTGTCAATGGAAGGAAGTAAAGCACTCAGATTTCATTAAATTATTTTATTTGTGTTCTGAAATAAATTTAAGTATTATGGGTTTGGAACGACATGAAGGTGAGTAATTAATAACAGAATTTTCATTTTTGGGTGAACTAACCTTTAATATATTTTTTTCCATGTACACTCATTTCTTTGTCAGATGAATCTTCCCTACAAATGGGAGATATTGAGCACATACCTCAAACAAAAGCAAGTTACGATAGACTCCTTGAGCCGATTCCCTTGTCACCTCATCCTTTAGGAGAAAATATTGGAGAAGACCCACGGGATCACATCTATAAATGTCAGCATTATCTCCAATTTACATGGAAATTTGAAGATTACAATTGCCTGAATGACATTTTAACTGTTCTCTTTCTGTTAACCAGACAAAATACTAGATGAATCCTACCTGAAAGTCGTGTTTCCCGAATGCCATTACAAACCAACTTATATACTCACTGAACAGATTGGACGATATGAAGGCGTATATTTGGTAAGTTAAACATTTTTAATGTGTAAAAATGTGCATAAACTGAACTTTATTAAAAGAGCTTAACAACGTAGTGCACCTAACAACTCAATCCTGCAACTGAGGAGCATTTTCGATAAAAGCAGCAGCCAATCAGGATTAAAGGAGCCAAACGACTTAACAATGCTACTACCTAACTGCCTACTAAAAAGCAGGGGCCTTATAACAAGAAGAAGCCTAAGGCACCGTCCACACTACTGCGTTTTCGTTTAAAAACGGAGGCTTTTGCTACTTTTGCACCTCCCGTCTAGACTAAAACGGGAAAAACGAAGACCTAAAACAGAGAAGTTTAGAAACGCTGCTGCTCCGTTTTGCATTTTGGATCTCCAGAAACTTTAGAAAATGGAGGACTTTAGAAACGCTGAGGCTGGCACTCGGCTCTATGATTGGGTGTTATCAGCCATGACGTATCCTTCCCTGATTCGCCAAGAACTGTTTACACCAGCACGCGCATGCCCAGTGTTGGTGAATGGTCACGTGATCCGCGTTTTCAGTCGTTTTAATGTGGACGGAGATCATTTCTAATACGCAGATAAAACACTGGTTTGGACGGAAATCGTATTTGTTTTAATTCTCCATTTTTAAATGAAAACGCAGTAGTGTGGACGGGGCCTAAGAATGTTCAGACCTAAGCAATCGCTAAAGAGGCTCATATAACCCAAAAACAGCTTCCCAAGGAGGTTTGATGGAGGCTTACCAACTTGTATGAAGTTCAAGCTTAAAGTGTGGAGGCTAAAATGACACTATATCGAGAGGTGGCCCAAAAGCCTGACAGCTTGCACCCCTCCTTGGTGGAGCGCTATGGATTGAGGGTTCAACGTGACAATTCTCAAATCAGTTAAGCAATATGAGTGTTACTTGGGATCAAACTATTTTGTACAATTCCAATGGATAACCATCTGTGCCTAGTTCCTTGTTTGCTTTCAGATAAAATGGCACAATTTAATTCTATTGTAATTTCAGCCTGAAGTATTTCATTCTGTTGTTCCCCTATTGTCGGAAGATCTAAAGAATCCAAAAATCGTTTTATAGTCGGAGTATCGGCCCTATTTGGTTGAGTATATACTACATAGATCCTTGTAGTATTATTCAAACGACCTTTTAATCTGTTACATACCTTTTGGGTTTTAGTGTTTCTAAATTGTTTTGCCTGTTGTTTCTTTATCCTCCAGGATAGAAGTGTCATTGCTTTAGGGCCTGTTTCGTAACACCTGTGGTTAAGCAAATTTGATCTGTATCTCTATTTCCTCATCATAAATCTTGTTTAACTTGTTTTAACCAACTCAGTATCTGCTGATCTGCTGTTTTGCTGTGTTTGATGTCAAGTTTTACATTTCCGCCTTTAAAGTTAAGAATCTTTTTTGTTCCTCTTTTTTTTACGAAAAGCAGTTAGAGCGATAAGTCTGCAGAAAGTACAACTATACAAGTATAAACTTGATAACATGATTTAACAATGAACAATATATTTAAAAATGAACTTTGACCTAGATTAGATATTTGAAGTGAAACTCCGTGTCCTAACTGTACGTGACGCGTGATAAAAGGTATCCATGTTAATGAAAGTTTTTGTCCTAACCAGCCACCACTACGACACGCGACAATTCTATTTTTGAAATGGTTTATTTTTTTTCAGTAACGTTGCGGCTGGCGCAACAAACAAAGTGTGGCGATGATAATCTCAAGTACTGTGTATGTGCTCTATATAATGCTAAAAGCATGCAATGTGACTTTGAATATCATTTAGTGCTCCCAGCTTTGTACGTGTAGCTACAATGGATAATTCACCTTGATCTTGAAATTAAACAAACAAGTGTATCTTTGACAAAGATTGTTTTAGTTAACACAGTCTCAACCCAAGACGTCATACAACTGACGCTTTTGACCATACGTCAACATCCGCCATTTTAGGGTACCCTTAAACGTCAGTTAGATGACGATCCTGGGGCGTCATCCAACTGACGCTTTACCTTTAACGTCAGTTAGGTGACGGGGTAGGTTTAGGTTCTGGGGTAGGGTTAGGATTAGATAACGTCATCTAACTGACGTTTATATGGCGAATGTTGACGTATGGTCAAAAGCGTCAGTTGTATGACGTCTTGGGATAGTAGCCTATGTATTTCTAATAATATTTAAATAGTGTAATATCTGTATTTTATTATTGTTTACTTACTTATTTTCTTGCGAGTACCGTCAGGATAATTAATATATCTGGCCCTGTTTCTTGTTCTTCTAGATTCATTTTTCTTCAGTGTACCCAAATGACTTCACAAGGCAAACTCGCGGTGTCGATGATGAGATGTGCTTTTACACGAAAGATCCATCATTTCAGGCAGAGTATGAAGCATATAGTATTGCTTGATATTGTCTTCACATTCGTTCACCTCCATTTTTTGTTTGTAACTAACTGTACTACTTGTGCATGTATTGTACATGCTTCACTTTTTTAGTAAAGGACTTGCTGCGTACCTGACTGAGGTTGAAGACCCTGATGTACAAAAGATAAATACAGGTAAAACTCTTATTCCAATATTAACCCTGAAAATAAAGGTTATAGAAAAACAAATTTTACAAAGTGATAGTACAAATGAAAAGGTAAAACTTTACAATAAGGGTGCACTAATATGCATTAATTCATGCTTAACTAATGCACAGATAATCATGAGTTAATGTATGACTCATGAAGCACTAAACCATTAATTAATAATTACTGCGTCAGCAACTAATAAAGAGTCTATATGATTAATAGATTATGTAATATGTGAATTGCTATTAATTCAATGTGTCATTGTGTATTAATTCCTTAATAACATATTTTATTATCTAATAGTTTAAATTAATGTGTTAATTACCACAATTAATCAAAGCTATGCACTTCAACTTCCAGTTGTCTGCTTTAATTAATCATTAGCTAATGATTTGCAAAGGTATCATTATGTTATGACTTTACTTGTTGGGGCACATCATTATTAACTAGTCATTTAGTAATTTGCACATGGATTTGCACTAACAATGAAGTAATTAATCATGTATTAATGCATATTAGTGTACCTGACATATTATCTGGAAGCTGAAATACAAGGCTTTGGCTCATTCGGGTAATTAACATATTAATTAACACTATTAGTTAAAAAAATAGTTAAAAATGAGTACATATTTAATTGAAAACAATTCATGAATGAACAAATACATTAACCTTACATACTCTTAATTAGCTCCTAATGTGGTAATCATTAATGAATAGCTTAGATAATCATTAGTTACACATTAGTTCTGTATTATTTGTGCATTAGTTAAGCATGAATGAATGCTTATTAGTGCACCAGTATTGTAAAGTGTTACCATTAAGCCATGTTAATGTTAATAGCCAAACTACTATTTGGCACACCTGACATTCGAGACATTCGGTTTGAGTCCATATCATTAAAGCTATACCCTTCAGTGCAGCTAGAGTACCAAAAAAAATGGTTCTTATTATGAAGGCAGTTCTTTGTGAACTTGACATAACCTAGAGTGATTGAAAGAACACTTGAAGAACCATTATTTTTACAATTGTAGGCTCCAATGACTTAATACAGTGCAAATGCAATAATTGCTGAATTCAGTACTCTAAAACAATTTTACAAAAACTCAGGTGACGGTCCTTTTTGGCAGCGTGTCTATGACGTCAAACCCCTCAGTGCTGCTTCAAAGCAAACTACCGTTGTGGCAAATGCCTGCAGATCAGCTGGAAACATTGTGATGTCCCAAGATCATGCCATGCGCATCGTTCGAGCCTTTTTGGAAGCACTGCATTCAAGAGAAGAGACACGGTGAGCTTGCCCAGTTGCCCAGTCAAGAAAAGGCAAAAGAAGGGGGGGGAGGGGGGAATTTTCAATTTTCTATCAAGAATTCAATTACAACATTCATTTATGTTAATGTTTTGAGTATCAACATTTCAAATGTAATTCCCATTTCACAATGCCTTAACTTGACAGGACACATCTTACCCCCAAAGTGTGGCTAGTTGTGTCACTTTTTATTTATTTATTAGTTTCGTACGGTTATATGTTCTAGACCAGGGGTTCCCAACCACATTCCTGGTGTAACACTGCACGTTTTGCAAGTCTCCTTTGTCTGACACCCATTTCAGGTTCAGATTCTCTACTAATGAGCTGATGACCTGAATCAGGTTTGTTTGCTTAAGGAGACACTCGAAACATGTAGTGTTGGAGCGGGGCTGTGTAATCCCTCTTCTAAACAACTAAAGCACAATTTAATTGACAGTTTATCCTTTGTAAAAACAATATGTGTTTCGTCCTAATTCGCACGGTTGGCTTTTCAGCCACACCCAGAATGAGGCACTCTTTCTGTTGTTCAAGCATGACCACACACAAAGTACAGTGGGTGTGTCCAGTTATGCTTTTTTTGTGTTTTTAAATCTTTACAGTGATTACTCCCTGTTGCGTGTGGTGAATGTTGTAAGGCGTGAAGATCAGGGAGTGGGAAGTCGTTATCTGGTGGAACTGGAACTTGTGGGCCCACATGGTCAGAAAGTTCTTGTTTCACGTTACATTTATGCACTAGCTGAAGAGTCATCGAAACAAATGTTCCTCTGCAGTCCAAAAGCATTCAACTGGAACCCATCTGCTACTGTTCATATAATTGTGGCAGGTAAAACTACTTCGATGTATCAATATCTGTCTTTTAACTGTGTTGCAAGTCTTCAACTAGGAGCAATTCATGTCTTTAGACTCCAAATGCTCAACACACCATAGTAGATCCTCTAAAAAGCCAAATACATGATTATAATAATGCATTAATTAAGCTATATCAAGCAGTAAAATAATGCCTGGTTCAGATTACACGATTTTAGCTCGATTTTGGCACGATCCGTTTGACGTAGGGTGTCGTGGGGATTCGTAAACGACAACGGGCGTCGGGACGCAAAATTCGATCGTATCATCTCGTATAGTGTGTCATAGTGGGCGACAACCTACGTCGCGTCTGCGATGCTTCACGACATCACGACAAAAAGACTAGCATGTTTAATTTTTTTAACGTCGTCCACGACGGTTCCGTCACATGTATGAGGTTGACCAATAGGAGCACAAGCTTTTCCGTATACAACTTTCAAAAATGGCGAAACGAAAGAGAGACGATGGTGCTAACGTTAAAACTAGAAGTAAAAATATATAAGAAAACAATACAACACTCGCTATGAGTTTTGCCTTCTCGATGACATCATGCGCGCCGTTAAACACGGCATGCGATGACTGGTCAGGAAATAACGTGTAGTCTGACATGTGTCTTGTCCACGACACGATTTTAGAAGCCAAAATCGCGTAATCTGACACAGTGACTATCGTAACAGACAAAAAAAAATCGTGTAATCTGAACCAGGCATAAGAGGAGATTCAATAACTTAATAAAAAACAATTAAATAAAATTAAATTGCTGTATACCCTCCAGGAGTGCATATTTCTTAAGTAGTAATATATTTCCTTAAGGCAAACTGGAATAAATTCGGTTTATTCTTCTAACAAGGTGTTTTCGTTACCAAAAAATGAGAAATGAGTCATGGAATGAGCGTACTAAACCTTGTAACTGCAAGAATGACAAAAATGTGAACGTTTCTTCCTGCTCATAAATTCTTGTTAACCTTAGACATACTACTTATTAGTACATTTGCAACTACATGTCAACAAACTCTCAGAGGAAGAGTAGATTTTTGGGGTTAGGTGTCAGGGTTTGGATTAGTAGAATGTACTTAGGTGCAGTATAATGTCTGTTAGGGGAGCATCAAAAAAGTATTAGCAGATATTAAGCAAGCAGTACAAATACTTTAATAACTGCTACTGTAGTTAGCAAGTAGCTACTTGTTCTTATGAAGTTACTTAGTTAGTAGAATGTCTAAAGTGGGTTTTTGAAATAAACTTTGATTTGCATCATCTCATATTGTCCATGTATGTGTTCAAATACTGTTTTCAAGCTTCATTTTTCTCCAAACAGTGAAAGATCAAGCCAGATGGATCATACAGTTTATCAGGGAAATGGAAAAAGTTTACAGAGCAACTGGGGACAAAAACTTTAATGTGATAATTATTGACTACAACAGCTCTGACATTGATATTGAGACGAGACTCAAAAAGGCAAAATTGCCTAGGTAAAACACTTTGTTTTAAACAGCGCAGTCTCATCCCAAGACGTCATATAACTGACGTTTTGGGACGTCTTTTGACCATACGTCAATATTCGCCTTTTTAGGGCCCCCTTAAACGTCGGTAGATGAGGTTAAGGGATCCTAACTCTACCCCAGACCTAAACCTAACCCTAAACCTAACCCGTCACATAACTGACGTTAAAGGTAAAGCGTCAGTTGTATGACGGCCCGGGATCGCCATCTACCGACGTTTAAGGGGGCCCTAAAAAGGCGGATATTGACGTATGGTCAAAAGACGTCCCAAGACGTCAGTTATATGACTTTTTGGGATGAGACTGTGTTGTTTTAAACTGCATGTGAGTGTGTTTTGAAGTGCGCAATATCAACGGCTAATTGTGTCAACATTCACACAGTTACAAGTTTAAGAGGATGGAGGGTAATTTTCAAAGATCTGCTGGCCTTCAAGCGGGAATAGATCTTGTTGAAGTAGGTAACCTCATTTAAACAACCAAAGCTCTTCGTGTTTCCGATTTCTTTCTCCTGTCAAGCTACTTTTTTGAATGATTGGAAAGTTTTAATTTTGGTCCTCCCTCCTCAGGATGAGCACAGTATTTTGTTCCTGTGTGACCTGCACCTCTACTATCCTGTGAATATAATAAACAGTATACGAAAACACTGTATCGAGGGAAAGATGGTTTATGCTCCAGTGGTGTTGAGGTTGGATTGTGGCGCTTCGCCAAGAGCCCCATTTGGTACGGTACTCTTTTAAAGTGGCTCTCATGCCAAACCAAAGCCTAAGATTAGATGCTTTGCAGGCAAATATTCCGTCAGGATATGCACATTCATGCTACCAATGCTAATACTGGCGTTGTTTGAGTAAGCTCAAATATCTCTGCTCTTCCATAGGTCTTTGGGAGACTGCCGGTTATGGTTTGATGGGAATCTACAAGTCAGACATGGACCGAATTGGTGGCATGAACACCAGAGAATTCAAAGACAAATGGGGGGGTGAAGACTGGGAGTTATTAGACAGGTAATGAAAGCCTTTTGTCTTTTTTAAAAATTCCTTGTGTTTCGTTGATTACGCCATGTGCACTCAGTAATTTTTCGCTGATTGAACAAGTTTGGCAGTTTAAGAAATTATAGAACTTTCCAGATATATTATTTCAGTGATGTACAACCACATGAGACGAATAATCAGTCTTCCAGGAAAAACTGTTTTATTCCACAAGGAGTTGGCAGCACCGTTTCGAAATCACACGACCAACCATGTCATACAATTGCTTATAGTACTACTACTGCTAATGTTTACTTTATATGTACACTGTGCATATTTAAACAATGCTCAAAGGCACTTTACAAAGCACAACAAAAGTAACACGGAAACAAGTGTATAACAAAAAAACTAAATATTCAAGTGCCAATAACATGCAAAAACTCCTTGAATGCCATAGTATGTGACTGTAAGACTGATGTGTGTACTGGAAAACAAGAAACAACAAACAGCTTCACATCCATCCACACCATAGGTGGTACTGCGACAAAAACAATGGTACTTTACAATACGGGTGCACTAATAAGGATTAATTCATGCTTAACTAATGCACAGATAATATTGAATTAATTCTATTCATTAATGATTACCACATTAGGAACTAATTAAGAGTTTGTAGGGTTAATGTATTAGTTCATACATGAATTGTTATTAATTTAATACGTAATTGTGGATTAATTCCATAATAACTCATTTTTTTAACTAATAGTGTTAATTAATATATTAATTACCAGAATGAGCCAAAGCCTAGTATTTCAACTTCCAGATAATATGACAGGTACACTAATATGCATTAATACATGATTAATTACTTCATTGTTAGTGCAAATTCATGTGCAAATTATTAAATGACTAGTTAATAATGATGTGCCCCAACAAGTAAAGTCATAACATAATGATATCATTGGACAACTGGAAGTTGAAGTGCATAGCTTTGACTAATTGTGGTAATTAACACATTCATTTACACTATTAGTTCATAAAATATGTTATTAAGGAATTAATACTATTACTATTTATATTAGTATTATAGAATTAATACTATTAATATATATTAATCATATAGACTCTTTATTAGTTGCTGATGTAGTGATCATTAATTAATGGTTTAGTGCTTCATGAGTTATACATTAACTCATGATTATCTGTGCATAAGTTAAGCATGAATCGATGCATATTAGTGCACCCTTATTGTAAAGTGTTACCAAAACATTTTTTGTTTTAATTACTGAGTGCACCTTTAATTAAAAAATAATAATGATTATACTATCCTAAAATATATCTTTAAACCCCTTATTTTTCTCTTTTAGAGTGTTAGGCAATGGGTTAGAGGTGGAACGACTTCACCTGAGAAACTTTTTCCACCATTTCCACTCCAAACGTGGAATGTGGGTAAACAGTTAAGCACAAACCTTGCCCCACAGCTGGTATCATTTGTCAACTCAATCATGCAGTAACCTATCAGTAAATGCTCAGACTTCATGGATTACTCATGGATTAATCGATCTAGACAAAAAGTGTAATGCTATATCAGGATGTGCCATTGTTATACAAGTGGAGATTGGAGGTTTGTTTTTGTTTCAGCAATATGTAGGCAGTGAGCAATGTGATTGACATGACAATAAAATCTTCAGAACTGGTTTTCGCCATTACCAAGACACTTGACAGGTTATTATTATGTACTGGTTTGTCAAGTTGTCCTAACAAAGACATCTCAACCAAAGTCATGTTTGCACTTAAAATGTCACGAGTGAATGACAATTAATTACAGTTCTCATAAACATGCCTAAAACTTCATATTCTTGTCGTGTCATGAAGGAATGAGGCGCCGTGTAGACGTACGACCTCACTCGTACGAATTCGTGCGATTTGTCTAAACACACGTGATGGGTAGGTTTAGGGGCGGGGTAAGGGGTAGGTCATTCGTACGAATTCACGAATGACCTACCCGACGAATTCGACGAATGATTAAAAAGTGGCCAATTCGTAAAATATGTACGATTTAGCAAAATCGTACTAATTCGTACGAGTGAGGTCGTATGAATTGTTACGAATTAGCCACTTTTTAATCATTCGTCGAATTCGTACGACTTGGTCGTGCGCATACACATCCATAAAACACTCGTGCATACATACAAAATAAAAGGTGGATGCATGCTTTAGTTGTGTATATATGTATGTGCGAGTGATTTCATATGCAAATGCGCGTGAACTACTCAGTGTGAAAGGAAGTCATTTCTTCTTCTTCTTCTTCTTCTTTCATAGCTTAATGGCAGTTGGCAAACCAGCTGAAACTACGAAAGAAGAAGAAGAAATGAAATGACTTCCTTTTATAATACTGTACATATGAAATCATTCGCACATAAATATATACACAACTAAAGCATGCATTCACGTTTTATTTTGTATGTATGCGCATTGCACAAGTGTTTTAAGGATGTGTAGCCTATGTACGCATCGGGTTCGAGTATTTATAGGTAGGGTTGGGTATTGTTTGAATTTGAACGATTCTGATTCCGATTCCTTGTTTCGATTCCGGTTCCTAACGATTCTCGATTCCGATTCTTTTAAGAGGCAGGGTCAAAAAAGTTTAGCTAACCTTGCTAACCAACGGTCTTTCTGAAGGAAATACTCCTTCTGTCACAAATACTCCTTTTGTCACAAATTTTGCATTTTGCCGAGATTTCGTTATTTTTAGAAAAGTGAAGCAACACTTTGGACCGCAGACTGTTCTACTCGCGCGGTTATGCCAACACTTCCAGTAGATGCTTCTTCATTGGTGTTGTTCAGCGATTTCTTCTTCTGCTCGGCGGACTGTGAATATCGAAACAAGGAATCGAAATTTTAACTTTTGAACGATTCCGGGAAAAACGAAAAGTTAGTCCCGGTTCCAATCGATACTCGATTCTCGATACCCAACCCTATTTATAGGTGTATGCGTGCGTCAAGTTTATATGTATGCAAGTTGTTCGCAAGTTTATATGCATTCTTTACTAAAATAATATGCATTGGTATGGATTTCATATTAGTGTTCATGTGTATTTCATATATGTATTTTGAACATCCAATAGTATACATGTACACTATATGCGAGTAATTTATAGGTGTTTATGCAAGTGTGTTATGTATGTACTGATAAGCGAAGTTTGATTTAAATCCTATGTGGTGCCTCATAAGGTGTCACGTCTTATGTTATGCACACCCCTTCAAGTAAAGTATTACCATATTGTGAAATTACAACTTAAAATAACTGCATTCTAGTCAAATATGTTTCAAAATGGAATTTATTCCCGTGATGGCAAAGCTGAATATTCATTCTTCAAGGTCACATGATTCTTCAATAAATACAATAATAATATGCTGATTTGGTGCTTAATGAATAGAAAGTTGGAAAGGACAGTTTTTATTTGAAATAGAAATCTTTATAAATGTTTTTACTGTCTCTTGATCAATTTAATGTATCTTTACTCCAACCCCGAATTGTTGAATAGTAGTGTATATTTAATGTATGAAGACCCACAATCTTTGTCTCTTGTGCCTTTGAGTTTACCGTGTGCTTCAATGTTCTTCAAGGTCAAGTGAGATTAGTTGCAATGAGCAAATAGTCTAAAAATATAGTGTGAACCACTTTAGATGATGCCAACTTTAGTCGCTATCCTCTCAACTTACTACCGAAGAATTTTAGGATCCAGTTGCAATTTAGTTAGCTCTAGCATTAGTCAATCAATTAATAACAAGTATTTTATTTCCATTTGTTATGCAAAAGACAAACTGGATTATGTTTTAATCTCAGTGGGAATGTGTAACATTCAATGACAATTCAATGTCAACAAGTCAATGTCAATTTAGTTTATAAAGCACTATTAATCACAACATAGTTTGTCCAATGTGCTGCACAATGAAAACAAAGCAATACAATATAATTAAAAACAATAAAAACACAATACAATACAATTTCCTCGTTGATTATATGCCAATTTAAACAAATGAGTTTTTACCATAGATTTAAAAACAGACGGTGATCTGCAACCGGGATAAAGCTGATTGGCTGATCCCAAACTAAAGTGAGTTACAGTAATCCAATCTATAAGTAATAAAAGCATGAATTAATTATCCAAAATGGTTTCTTGACAGAATTGGTTTTACTTTCACAAGTAGTCGAGGCTGAAAGAAGCATGATTTGACCACTGTGTTTGTGTTTGTCAAATTTCAGCCCATCATCAATGACAAACCCAAGAGTTTTGACCCAAGGCTTAAAGAGGTCGTGAACTGGCTTTTTTAAATTTGATTATATTGTTGTCTGAGGTCAACTTATGACGTTCGCTTGGTTTTTGCATTCAAAAACATCAAAATGAATAAGTAATAAGTAATAGGCTATTTTGTACGCTAGCTTTGAGCCTAGCTGAAAAACGCTCGGTTTTTATGGGCGTCTCGCACTGAAGACTTGCAAGTAAACGCCCACTGCAGTGAGTGGATGACAGTTTTGCATATTATAATGAGTTTAACTCACCCGTCGATGCACTTGGGGGAAATTGCTTTGAAAACGTCCAATGTTGTAAAATTGCAACCGGAATGATTCGCCCATACATGTTCGACTCAGAGTCCGTGTGTTGCACAATTCCTGTCAGATCCAATATAGACGGCACACCACCGTTCTTTACTCTTAATCCGTCGACAAATCCAGTCTTGTTTACAAAACAATCCTCAGTGAAATGAAGCAAACTGACGGACAAAGTTTATTTTTGGTGTACTAAGAGAATCTGAAGGACTAAAAACTATTATTTCAGTTTTACTCTCATTAAAATTAAGAAAATTTAAAGACAAAAAAGTCATGTTTTAATGGCAAATAAATTTGAGAATCATCTGCATAGCAGTGAAACAACACACCATGCTTCCTAAATATAGAACCCTGGGAGCATATATATGTAAAAAGAATAGGTCCTAAGATGGAGCCCTGAGGTACACCACATGATAGATGAGTTTTTACATGCATATGATATGCGTTGGTTAGGGTAGGTTTAGGTGTGGGGTGGGGTGCATGTGTATTACACACGAATGAACTGCGTATCAAATGCACGTGAAGAAACTACGTCTCATATGCACGTAAAAACTCATTTTCGCATATAAATTACACGATAATACACAATGCGTGTTATAGAGACAGATTTACGTGAGAACAGGCTGATTTTCTCTAGGATCTTTGTAATAAAAGACAAATTAGTAGGGTCTAGATTCGGCGTTTTAAGCAAAAGGTGAACCGGGGCATGTTTTAACACGTGGTACAGTACTCGTTTCAAAACATCGGTTTGTCACAAAGTAGGGACCTACTGCATCAAAAACTTGTTTCAGGAAAAATGGAGGCGTGACATCAATGGAGGAGCCTGATGGCTTTAACTTAATTTAAGTTGTATGAAAGAAATAGATTCAGGCCCCATTTATACAAAGGGAAAACGTAGATATTTCCCTGCGGATTGGCCTCTCGTTTACAAAGAAAACCCCGTTTTTATCACAGAAAACGATTATTTCTAAAAACTCCGGCCAAAGTGGAAATTTCTGAAAACGCCGGTTATGTGTTGTTGTGTGAACTGGGAGAAACGGCGTTTTAGGTTCTCTCTTGTCGATTCTGAGGATTCTGATTGGCTCGCATGGCTTTATCCTTAATCCCTACACTGCCGCCAATAGGTTTGGCATAGTTATGATGGCGCTCGACGGCATATTTATGCGGGTGTGTGAACTTGTTATTTTTGAAAACGGAGAGGGGGAAAATATTCGTTTTGCTAAATACACGGCTTTGTGTAAACGTGGCCTCAAACCGACTGAACTCTCCAATACAAACAGAGTGAATGGACGGATCAAAAGCAGGTGGAGATATCCCTAGACTAATATAATTAATCTTATTAGTAAAAAATTTAAGAAAATCGTTACACACTGTTTGTGAGACAACCGGGTACTCAGAGACGGGTGGATTAACAATACAAGTGTTGAAAACAGTAAAAAGAGTTTGGGGTCTATGATAATGTACAAACATCTAAATATGGACAAACCACACCTGTAGAGAAAAACGTTGAAGTCACAACAGACTGTTTCAAAGCAGCTTTTCATAAACTGGACGATAATGATCAATGATGCAAACAGAATTCAAATCTGCTGCAATGCAAATCTAAAACGAAAACAGTGGCACTGTGTCAATATACTGTGAATATACTGACTGTACATGACCAAGCTTATCACCAGGCTACAGAAATAAATATCGACCGAACTTAAAATAATTGAATTATGTAAAAACTATCATTTGTGACTATGATAATTCGATATTTGTTAGAATGTGGAATTAAAATTAACTTATTACAGTGTTAGTACAGTATTAGTAGACTGGTAGGGTTAGGGATAGAATAAGTTGACATGTGGCAAAGTTACTTATAGTTAGATGAATGTCTTTTCGGGGACTATCACAATAAAGAGTTAGCAGACGTTAAATATTAAAAACTACAATTCTGTCATCAGTTTCTTTCTTCTGCTGAACACAAACGAAGATATTTTGAAGAATGTCTGTACCCAGAGTTGATGTATACCCCATTGACTTCCATATAAGAAAAAAAATAATACAATGGAAGTCAATGGGGTACATCAACTGTGGTTAGACGTTCTTTAAAATATCTTCTTTGAAAGAAACTCATACAGGTTTGGAACAAATTGAGGGTGGGTAAATGGTGACAGAATTTTCATTTTTAAGTGAACTATTCCTTTAAGAAATCCGTCTACTAATCCTCTAATGAGAGGGACCATCAAAATAAAGTGTTATCAAGAATATTTTTGTTTTCCTCACTGTTTACGCAGGTAAACATGTCTGAAATTCCCGTGTTGCTATGGTGTGAACAAGGTGACAACAGGAAAGCGTTCTCGTCCTGCGTGCTTTAGGTTCCCAATGACGTGTGCACTTTCTAATGTTCATCTCTTCAAGGTCGAGTCAGATTAGATTAGAACTAAAAATACAGCATAAACTGTGCAGTACTGAAACAATGGCCAGCTTTGCCCTCTTTGTTTACTGCTGTCTCCACGGAAGATGGCCTGTCACCCAACCTGCTAGCTTAGCTGGTCTTATCAGCTTCACCATAGTGAAATATCATATTTCAGTCAGAAAGGAAGAATGAATAATGAATCATATCATATTGTAACTGACTGAACAAATCTTTAAGCACCTGTTGTGTATCATTAATGATGGAGAAATACATTGAAGAGTACTAAAAAGTGTTAAGAAAGTTTTTTTTACTGTTCAAATATTAGTTACATTCCATATTCCATTGTGTCTGCATTTCCATACATTTTAATGCTATTAAAAATGTTGAACCTTTAGCAAAATTAGTTACTGCTTAAATAATCTGGGGTGGGTCCAACTTTTAATGCCAATTTAAGACTTCAATAACACACAAAAACATATCCCAGTGTAACTTATACTGCGTTTTTTTTATATGTATATATTTATATTCATCATGCATGCATTCATAATGAATGAAGTTATGGCAGACTATAGGATGCAGACTATATTATAGGTCTCAAAAACACCAGGATCTACAAAGGCATAGATCATGTCTCTCTCAACTCTTTAGAGAAGGGATGTCAATCATATTTTTTAAAGAAAATTTTCTTTCTGAAAATAGCCATGTTGCATTTTTCTAAATTCCCCTTTTGTTACAGAGAAATAAGACCATAATTTGGGTTTGGGTCAACATCCCAGCAAACAAATTTAGGTTCTGGGAACGTTTTGGTTCCCAGAATGTTCCTAGAACTTTCCCTTAAGGTTAAGGGAAAGTTCCCAGAACATTCTTCTTACGTTATAAAAATGGAACCTATAAAATAACCTACATGGAACGTTCCTATAACGTTCTTGTTTGGTTCCCAAAAAAATAACCATTCGGGAACGTTAGGGGAACGTTCTATGTTTGCTGGGATAACACACCAAGCAATAGCTGTCCTTTAACCATCTCAGTTAACTATAGACCCGAGCTATGAGTAACCCATTTCTTGCCAAAATAACCTTAAATTTGGTAACATGTCCTTTTTGCCGAAATACCTTGCGATTATGTATGAAATTCCATCATGTATGCAAAGTCAACAGTGATTACAAGGTGTGTGGTTTCTTGCCTTTTACGTGTTTAATGCGTACCCAGATAGCAAACTGACATTGAATCAACGTGGAAACATGACATCGAAACAACGTTGATCTGACATTGTTTTGCTCATTGAATTAACGTTGAACCAACGTCAGACGCGTCATTCTTCAAAACTAATGGAAAATCAACTTGAAATCAACGTTGTTTCAACGTTAGGAAAGCAAACCAATTTTCGATTTTCATTTAGCTTTGAAGAATGCCGCGTCTGACGTTGGTTCAACGTTAATTCGATGAGCAAAACAATGCCAGATCAACGTTGTTTCGATGTCATGAGAGACGTCGTTTCCACGTTGATTCAATGTCAGTTTGCTATCTGGGTAGCCTGTGCATCTATTCTTGGGCTATGGTTAGACCTCTATTACATTTTCACTGACATGCCAAATTTTGCCTTGTTTTAGCCTAGACTCTAGGACTGTGTTTGGATAGCTATTCGTCGTCTTTTAAGCATCAAACATCTTCTTTCTTCCCTCCATGCCAGACATGGCTTCCACATTCTTACGCCAGTCACCTACTTCACTGGTCAAGACCTATTTGACAGAAAAAAGCATTGGATTGTAAAATCGTAATAAAAACTACAATAATTTGAACTCTAGAAAACATAAAAAAAACACATGTAAACAACATGACGTTTGCTTCAAATGTAAAGTTATTCGCATAAGCTAATTTCGGTACACTCTTAGAAGAAAAGGTTCTATATAGAACCTTAAAAGGTTCTATCGGCGCTACGTATTTGGAACCCCTAAAAGGTTCTATACCCTCTTAAAAAAAGGGTTCCTCTGGGTTCTATATAGAACCCTGGGGTTCCATACTTGGCCAATAGAACCTTTTACCAAAAAATGGTTCTATATAGAACCATTTTGGAGTTCCATATATGAAGCGGGGGATGGAACCATTTCTTCTAAGAGTGTATACAGTTTATCGCCTTACCTTTTCTTGCTTTATATCCTCCTTCTTGACCGACTTCAGATTTGCGCGGAGGTCCATGGAGCCTTTGTGTTTGGAGCCCAGCAAAGCCCTCATCATCTCATCAGCAGACACGCGCACCTTCCTCAGGGCGGGTTTCTTGAACTTCCCTCCTAGATCCTGAACTTTCATCTTAAGTTCATTGATCTAATCAAGGGAATACAAAATTTCCATTACCAAGGAGGTGCTTAATTGGGGTTGATTGCGATTTCACTTTTTTCATTTTAAGTAGTGTGTAATGTTGCTGTTGGTGCATGAACAGTATCTGCAAAGTTGCAGCGCTGAAAGTTCAATGTAAGCAGAGATATCGTCTTTTAAAAATCAGGAAGTTTAATGCCTAAAAACGACTCTCGATTGGAACTACAGCCGGGTTTTAGACGTCACTAACCCAAACATTTACATCAACCCTCCCTCCAGAATATGCAAAAAAGAGCATGGCCATATTTCTGCGGCTCGTCGAAAGTTAGTTATGCCTACCCTATCTCACGACCAATTCGTACAAATTCGACGAATGATTAAAAAGTGTCTAATTCGTACGGCCTCACTCGTTCAAATTCATACGATTTGTCTAAACCCAAGTGATGGGTAGGTTTAGGGGCGGGGTAAGGGGTAGGTCATTTGTACGAATTCATACGAATTGGCCAATTCATAAAATATGTACGATTTAGCAAAATCGTACTAATTCGAATGAGTGAGTTTGTATGAATTAGCCCCTTTTTAATCATTCGTCGATTCGTCTAACCATTTCTGGATAGCGTGCAGTTTACTACATAGTTTAGCCAATCACAACACACCGGCCCAAACTAACCAATCTGGGGTGCGTTTTCCAAAAGCATCGTTAGCCAACTATGATCGCAAGTTCCGTCATTATCAGCATAGTTCAACGTGTCGATGTTTCCCAAAACCATCGTTCCAACGGACATTCGCAAACAGCATCGCAAAGTTGTGTGGTTTAACGACAGCTCTCGACCTGTGGTTAGAGGCATCGTTTCCATATTGCATCACATTTGGAGGTAATAAATCCTTATCTTGAGCAAAATAAGCAAGCTGACATTCAGTACAATTTAGAATACATACAAATGTAATTTACGTCTTTTAGTTTTTCAAAAGATTTAAAGTATCGTGTTTGAAGAGTGCGCATGTGCGAACGTGCTCTACTATGTAAGAACGAGCCAAATATTGAGTCTGGTAATAAAGCAAAATAACTGAGAACAATTAGAAATAGTCCTCAGATGACATCTCTGTAATTTATATAAAACAAATCTAGCGTTAATTGGATCTCAAACAGTTCCATTAAAAGTAGTTATTACTCCAACACGTGCGAAGCCAACGTGGTTGAACGATACTTGCGACAATGGGTTTCGGGAAACAGTCGTGACTAGCTAGTTGATTTTTCCAACGATGCATCGTAGTATGGTAGTGAAACAGTTAACTACGTCATTGTACGGGAAACGCACCCCTGAGTCCACTGCCTGTTTCTGAAGGAGTGGTTTCATAGACTCAGGAAGTCAACCGGTCGTTCAAATGACAGAGGAGAAAGCGGCTTACAATAAAGGTGAAATTTATGAAAAATAAGACTTTTTAAAAAAGAAAAACCACAAATACATGTTATATTTTACCCCATAAACACAATCATGCAAAGAAAACAAAGCAGTAAACCACCCCTTTAATACCTAAAGAATGCTATCTCTTAGATTCATCTCAATGGTTCGTTGGTTGACACACCCTCAGATGTATGCAACCCATTTTGTGGACTTGAGTTTACTTTTGTCCCGTTTTGTCACACTCTCCTCTCACTCTGCGCTTCCTTGGAAAGTGTTTATTGACATTCCCTGTCAGTCTCGTTTCTGTCCTGTTGGTCTTGGCAGTCCTGATATTTCTGTTAGTCTTTCATACTGTGTCTAACATTGTTGCCCATCAATGGCAGCTGTCAGAGAGGCTAGGCCTGAAAGGTGCAGCAAGTTACGCTTAATAACTTCTTTCAATAGCTGATCCAACTGTTTTTTTACTATACTGATGTACTGATACTATTTACTACCACTTGGTGTGGATGCAATCGAAAGTGATTTATACGTAAGGTGGGTTAGCTAAATGAAAAAAATGTTATTCTACTAATCTAAAAATAGCAGCAGTCATGAGGGGATGACTAGCCTTACATAAAATAAAAAAAAAGTTTTGTCTAGGACACTGATATGTCTATATACCAGTTGTCTATAATCCATTTTTCCTGGAGGACCACCGCCGTGTTTAGCACCCACTTATAGCACTCTAACACAGAGTTTCCTAACCCTGTTCCTGGAGATATAATCCCATAAGAATGTCTCCCTTATCTGACACATCCATTCTAGATCGTAGAGTCTCTGCTAATGAACTGTTGAGTTGATTTAGCAGTGTTTGATTTAGAGAAGTTTGAAAATATGTAAAGTAAATGTAAATGAGTTGGTCCTGGAAGTTTATGGCTCTAGAATACTTTAATACTCTGGTTCAGCTTTGTTTAAAGGTGCTCTAAGCGATGTCTGGTGACGTGACTTCTTGTTGACATTTAAAACGGAGGCTAGAAAGACCCTCCCTCCTCCTCATCTGACACAGTCCCATCCCAAGACGTCATATAACTGACGCTTTTGACCATACGTCAACATCCGCCGTTTTAGGGTACCCTTAAACGTCAGTTAGATGACGATCCTGGAGCGTCATCCAACTGACGCTTTACCTTTAGCGTCAGTTAGGTGACTGGGTAGGTTTAGGTCTGGGGTAGGGTTAGGTTAGGATTAGATAACGTCATCTAACCGACGTTTAAGGGTACCCTAAAACGGCGGATGTTGACGTATGGTCAAAAGCGTCAGTTGTATGACGTCTTGGGATGAGATTGCCTGCCTCATCTGCACTAACTCCCCAAACCCCACCCCCAGGGCCTTCTTGTCAGTTATTGGCTGGAACAGTTTGTTATGTTTCGTGGAGCGGGTTGCCGCAGTTTGTTTTTGTTGCCATTTGTGGAGCCTGGGTTGTCTGCGTAGACATTGAGATGTTAGCTGTATGTGACAAAAAAATGTTTTGGCCTAAAAAAACGTGTGACATTACTTATGCCTGTTTTAGATTACATGATTTTTGTCTGTTACGATAGTCACTGTGTCAGATTACGCGATTTTGACTCCTAAAATCTTGTCGTGTCAAGGACAAGACACATGTCAGACTACACGTTACTTCCTGACCAGTTATCGCATGCCGTCTTTAACGGCGCGCGTGATGTCATCGAGAAGGTGAAACTCATAGCGAGTGAGTTCCTGGATTGCTCAGCATTGCCTTTTCAGCGTGAGAAATACACAGTGTGAACTGGTTGAATTGCGTGTGTCTCACGGCCATTGCGTGAAACTTGAGAACCCTGCTCGAAGAGGACAGTATGGGCTGTCAATCCTTGAACTTGAGGTAAAATATTCTTTTCTTATATATTTTTACTTCTAGTTTTAACGTTAGCACCATCGTCTCTCTTTCGTTTTGTCTTTTTTGTAAGTTGTATACGGAAAAGCTTGTGCTCCTATTGGTCAACCTCATACATGTGACGGAACCGTCGTGGACGACCATTAAAAAAATTAAACATGCTAGTCTTTTTGTCGTGATGTCGTGAAGCATTGCAGACGCGACGTAGATTGTCGCCCATTATGACGCACTATACGAGATGATACGATCGAATCTTGCATCCCGACGCCCATTGTCGTTTACGAATCCCCACGACACCCTACGTCAAACGGATTGTGCCAAAATCGGGTTAAAATCGTGTAATCTGAACGAGACATTAGAGTAGCTTTAGTTAAACTGTGCAGGTGTGCGGACCTTGAATAGTCAGGGGTGGGTAACTCTGGCCCTCAGTGTTCAATATCTTCGTAAGTTCCCCTGATTTTAGTAATCGTCAAGAATCCTCCTGGTTCTGGTGTGTTTGTGATTCCGTGTTGGTCCTATATGCATTTTCCCGAGCAGTACCAGCTCAACTCGCCTCAACTCTGCTCACTTTTCGCTCCATTTTCCATTGCAGACAGTACCGCCACAAATAGTACCCGGTCATCATAGCGACGCTTTTCGTTCCTCGTTGCCCAATCAAGCTCTCACTGGATCCTCTCTTCGGCAACCAAACAAAGGAAAGTCTGCACCTCCTCGTTTGACCATGGTGTACTCTTCCGAGTTGCCTTAATAATAGTAGTAAGTTTAGTAACTATCTCTGGCCAAGCTATTTAAAAATGGCAGGGTTATTCTGGATACTCCATCTAGCGCGTGTAATGATGATGCACTGAATGGTGACGATTCTCTCTGACCAATCAGCAGTCGGCATTGTTTTAACGTCACATTTTAGTACCGGCTCAGCTCGCCTTAGCTCGCTCAGAACCTCGCTGGAGGTGATACAAAAAAAAGTACCCGAAAGCAGTTACAGGTTCAACTTTTACACAGCGGAAAGGCGAGCCGAGCCGTGTCGAGCTGGTACTGTGTAATTGAAAAGCGCCATTAGATTCTACATGATATTCCAGCCCGTTCTCATCCTTTAGCGTCACATAGAACGCTAAATGAAAAAACGGCGCTATACTACGCACATGGCACCCTTTATCGTTAATATAACACGTGAACCCAAGGCGTCATAAATCCTTTAGCGTAATATGAGACTACCCTACCCTAACCCACACCTTAACCTAACCATCACAGCACGTGTTATATTAACGATAATGGGTGCCATGTGCATAGTATAGCGCCGTTTTGTCATATAGCGTCACATATGACATTAAAGCATGAGAATGCGTTGGATATTCAAATGGACTTTTTATGGACAAACCCATTTGGGGCCAGTACCTCAAACCAATATAATGCCTACATTGGCCTCACAATGAAATGTAGACTGGGTTTAGACTTACATCTTTGTTGTGCTTGATAACTTTATCCTCATAGCCGTACCTCTCCTCATCTACTACATCGATTTTTGCGTGGAGCTGCTTGCACAGATTCTGAAGATGAATATAAAACATTAGTAAATACAACTGGTTTACGAAATATTGAATGAAGTCTTCACTTCGTCCTGACTGAATGCATCACCTGTAACTCCTCTAGAGAGAGCCCAGAAATCTGCAAAGGAGGGTGTTTTTCTGTGAGGTAGCGATTTTTCTCCTCATCCCGTTCCTGTTTCTCGTTTTCCAAATCCTCCATTGCTCTGTTAAGAAGCATTATCTGATTGAAGATGGAAGAGGAGCTTTAATAACAATTTCAGAACAAAGTAGGAAATAAGTTACGAAAATAAATCGAACCTTTAGAGAAAGTTTCCTTGATGCTGAAATCTTTGACTTAGGCTGTTAAAAACAAGGTAAGGGAAATGAGGTATTGAATATTGATCAATATTGATTGGCACGGCATGATTTTTAAAATAATCAAGACCTACTTTGATGTCCATTTTTGGATTTCCAGGCCTTCGTATCTGCTATAATGAAGCAACATAGTTTACATTTGAAAGCAAGCATATTCATTTTAATATTCATGCAAATACTAACAGCAATGACATTTATGTGGATAACAGTATGGAACAAATGCTTACCTGACTGCCAGTATCGTTTGTTAAGAAACAAAAAAAGGGAAACGATCATCAGTATGCATTTATTACAGCATTTTGAGTAACTAAGTAATTTCCATGCTGAAATAAGAATGTCTTGTGGAATCTCAAGCACATGTGGACTGACAAATTAATCTTATCATAACTTCTTTTCTTTTTTTTTATAATAATTTCGTGTAAGGCTTGAGGTCACAAAATATCAATGTATATCTTTTTCCTGGCCAATATTGTAGGATATTTTTTACAGGAACTCTGAAATATTCAGTAAAATGAAAAATAAATGTGACTGATAGCACCAGTATCGCATAATTTACATGCATGCAAATGAGAAATTCTTTACATTAACATGCTAAATAATCAAAAAAGACTTGTACTTACTCGCCCATTGTGACGTCTCGCTGAACAACTAAAAAAGAAACTTACAAAATAAGGAAAACAATAAACTGAAAACGTTCTCAAAGGCAAAGTCAATTCTTTAAAGTAAGTGTGGATGCTGTACCTGGTATCTATCTGGTTGATGGCCACTGGCAGAAGGCAGAACAACTGGGTGTTGAGACAAAGGGATTTTATAGCCCAGCCACCACTGGCTGGCAGATATAGTTTCTGTCGCCATGAATGCCTTGGCAGTGCTTTAGAAATGAAATATCACCAACTGCAAAGCTGTAGCAAGACATAAGAATACATGATGACTTTTCTTTGAACTGGAGTTGAGTTCATAAACCCACACACAATCAAACACACAATATTGACACCATTGATATTTATCATCCACACGTTGATATGACCTCTTAAAATAGTTCCTGATGGGTCGTGACCCAAAAATGGATCGGATGTCTGTTCTCTTTGGATAGCAGGGGCAAAACAATGCTAAATGCAAATGATAAACTGTAAGTTTATTTTTGATAATAGTAAAATGTAGTTTTATAATGTTTGCTATATAATTTGATGCCTTCCCATATAAACTTGCTGTTATAAAAAGACAGTGTTCAATCAAACTCATATCCATCTGTCATTAGTGAATGTGCCTGTGTTTTTAAAAAAAAACACTTATTTGCTTATTTACTGTATTTTGTGTTGAAAATGTTTATTGTCTATGCATTTATGGTATTTTCCTTTTGTAAAATAATAGAGCAGTTTTGATACTTTGTCACATTCTAAGTTGGTTTTCTCTTAGGCTATGTTTACACGGAAACGATTCTGAAGAGAAAACGCAAAAGTGGCGTTGCGTCATCACTTTTTATTCTTCGTTTAGACGAGCGTTTTTTGGCGGGAAATCTGTGTGCATATGTTGACGCAAGAGTGTGAAATTCAATGTAGAATGCACTCCAGGCGGCTAGGTGGCGATGTGAAGCACTGCCACACAACACCACCAAGTCCGCGCACCTGCTTACAACCTTCACTGTCAAGCAGACTTTTGCGTTTTTACCGTTTACTCAGGAACGCGGCGGTGGAGCGTTTTAAGATTTCCACTCTGGAGGGTGGTTTCACTTTTTTGCGTTCACGCCGTTTCACGCCGTCACCGTGTAAACGAAAGGCACATCCTATAAAATATTTTTACGTTTTCACCCGCGAGTGTTCTTGTGTAAACAGGGCCTTATTTAGGCTATGTTTACACGGAAACGATTCCGAAGAGAAAACGCAAAAGTGGCGTTGTGTCATCACTTTTTATTCTGCGTTTAGACGAGCGTTTTGTGTGGGAAATCCGTGTGCAAATGGTGACGCAAAAGTGTGTGAAATTCAATGTAGTATGCACTTCAGCCGGCTAGGCGTGCATACTACAGCAACACCAAGTCCACGCGCCTGCGTACAAACTTCACTGTCAAGCAGACTTTTGCGTTTTTACCCTTTACACGGGAACGCGGCGGTGGAGCGTTTTTAACATTTCCACTCTGGAGGGTGGTTTCACTTTTTTGTGTTTTTAAGTCTCAAAAACGCCGTCGCCGTGTAAACGAAGGGCACATCCGATAAAATATTTTTACGTTTTCACCCGCGAGCGTTCTCGTGTAAATGGGGCCATAGTATTCATGTTTTTTTTGGTTTTGTCTTCTTTGATTGTCATTGCTAATTGGTTCTGTTCATTGTGTTCTGTTACCATGGTTACACATTGTTTGATTAATTCAGTTCAGGTGTTCATCGTTTAGTTTGGCTTGTTGTCTCACTCTATTTGTACCTTGAGTTCATGTCTGTTTGTTTGTAGTTTGTGAGTGTGTGGTTGTGTTATAATTTCCCAGTGTTCTTTGGCATATTTCCTTGTGGATTAATTAAAGATTTTTTATGTGCTACTCATCTTCTTTGTGAGAGTCGTCTTTGCAACAACCGCAATTCTGTGACCGTGATACTGGGACCTGAAGCAAAACCAGTAGAGAGATTTGGCACTATGGTACTTTTTTGGGTTACACTTTATTTCGATAGTCATTTTAGACGTTCTACTAATTATAAGTAACTTTTCAACTACATGTCCACTAACTCTCATTAAAGTATTAGTGTATTATAATAGACTGTCAGTAGACTATTAGGTTAGGTGTTAGGCTTTGGGTTAGGAGAATTAGTCACCAAGTTACTTGTAGTCAGTTGAATGTCTGTTGAGGGACCAAAAAAATAAAGTGTTAGCAGATATTAAGCTGACAATCTACTATTACTATAATGACAGTTACTTGATATGTAGTTGAAAAATTACTTATAGTTAGTAGAATGTCTAAAGTGGACTATCGTGGCTATAATGACAGTACTCCAAAACATTTTGATTTCCTAAACGTCATATCAACTCATGTTGGTTTTATAGTACTGATTGCAAAAATGAATTTGCATTTGTGCTCTAGAAAGTCGTCACTGGTCAAACCCAACCCAAGTCTCCATCACAGATGGTCCTGCCTAGCCTCCGTTCCTCGCCTCTGCTGTCTACCTTCAACCCCTCGGCTCGTCCAGTGGTTCCACCGTGCTGCTCGTGTCCGCCTTGGTCTGTGAGTCCCTCATCTCCACGTCAGAACAGAAATGGATAGTCCAACCCGATCTCACGACCAAGTCGTACGAATTCGACGAATGATTAAAAAGTGGCTAATTCGTAACAATTCATACGACCTCACTCGTACGAATTAGTACGATTTTGCTAAATCATTCATATTTTACGAATTGGCCAATTCGTTTGAATTCGTACGAATGACCTACCCCTTACCCCGCCCCTAAACCTACCCATCACGTGGGTTTAGACAAATCGTACGAATTGGTACGAGTGAGGTCGTACGAATTAGTACAAATTAGACACTTTTTAATCATTAGTCGAATTCGTACGAATTGGGCGTGAGATAGTGTTGGATAGTCATAGGTTCGTAAATAAAACATGAATACAATACTTACATATTCTCATAGTGGTCAGTTTAGTTAATTCTCTTCATTTTAATAATCACTCCCTCTTTCCATAACACGTCGAATGCCTTTTCCATATCAAAGTAAACTGTCACTAATCCCTCTATGATTGCTATAGCTTTCCTTCCATCTGTTTCCATAATGCATCTAATGTTGATCAGCCTTTCCACCATATTGATTTGGTGCCAAAGCTTGGGCGATCTCGAAACACATTTTCATTTCGAGACTCATCACGGAGACTCACTAGTAGCCTAGACTTGTTTAACTACTGCGCTCTGTTACCGGTAGGCGTGGCCTCCTAGGGTAGCGAAGCAAGTGCATTCTGGGAGTTGTTGTCTTTCATCACATTAGCGAAAAATACATTTTCTGGCTTTTCTCAGTCTAGAAAGCTCCAAATTCAAAAAATAATTTCACTTTTCTTCTACATGATCAATTTTAAATACACATTCATCTTTCCAGAGGAGAAGTATCCCTTTAATAACTCAAAATGTCATTATGATTCAATTTATACTCCACTATAGTCATTCACAAACTCTAAGTAACTTTTCAACTATGTCAACTACCATTAGTAGACTGTCAGCTTAATGTCTGTTAACACTAACCATCTACTAATAGTCTAATGAGAGTTAGTTTTGCAAAGTAGAGTTAGTAGAATATCCAAAGTGGACTATCAAAATAAAGTATAAATACATATTGCAGTTATGCTTATGCACCTTTAAAAAAAACTACTTTATAATGTCCTGACTGACATAATTATTCATTTCTTATCATTTAAAATCTTATCAAATCTTATAATCCTAAATTTCCATTTTCCAGCAGCACCAGAAAAACTAGAAAAGCAACAGAGCAATAATAACTGTCACCATTGTGTTCAGTTTTCAGACTTGGTACGTTTACACGACAACGATATTTGCTTAAAGTTTTTCCTTAGAATTTTCCTCCATACAGACGACACTATTATCAAAACGATCTCCATTCACACGGATCTGGATTCCATCTTGGCTACTCTACCAACAATATTGTTACATTTTAAATACTAGTTCGCAATGGCAATGCCACAAAGCAAAGAAAACAATGAGAAGGAAACAAATGACCTTGCTGACATGCAGCTATTGTTCCAGAGCAGGTGCATTTAGCTATTTATTCTGAAACATGATCCCAACACAGTTATGGAGAACTTGCTCACCACCATTATTATAGTATCCGTCTCAGCGACCACTGATGGCTTAATGCATCACTGCCTTTAAACACCTGTCACACAAAGATTTGAAGGATTTATGGCTATCCAATCAGTTTCAGATATGGTTTATTCATCTTCTCAAATGCATCCAGGTATATTACTACTTTAGAACTGTTGTTTAAAAGCAATATTCATTTTAGCAATTATATATATATATATATATATATAAGCAAGGCAAGTTTATTTATATAGCACATTTCATACACAGTGGCAATTCAAAGTGCTTTACATGGAAGAAATTAAAAGAATCAAAAGAAATCAGAATAATTAAAACAGTTTAGAATAAAAAAAATAATAATATATATATTTCATTTACATCATTACATATACATGTATTTCATTTAGCTTTAACTTTCAGTTGTTCAGTTGTTGTAGCCTTTGGCGAATGTTGAGGTTTTCAGCACTTCAGATGGCTGTGAAGATAAGGGTGTGGTGTGTCAGAGCAAGGCATGGAATTTTTTTCTTTTATATACTGTAAAGGAAACGTTCCTTCCAGGGGCAGATTTACCTCATATTGTGACATGCAACATTTTAATGTTGATTTATTCTGCATTTATTGAAATTAGGCCTGCTATTACACTACCATTCAAATGTTTGGGGTCAGTTCAAATCTTTGTTTCTTTTCTTTCATTTTTAAAAGAAACTGATAGGCTACTGCAACTTTTCTTTAATTTAGCTTTACTTTCCAGTTCTAGTCCTGTAGCTTTTGGCAATGTTGAGGTTTTCAGCTCAAGTCTTCTCTAGTGTATTACATGAGTAAATACAGTAGCAAACACACACACACACGTGGACTCTTGCGTTTTGCATTTTTTTCCACACCCCAACAACGCCACCTCATGGGCAGAAACAGTATTCAGAGACAGATTTCAAACCATGTAATGCTGGCTACACACTAAAAAATTTGTATAATCTTATAAGATTTAAAATATGTGAGAGACCACAAACCTGAGGAGAAAAAATCCTAGATTTAACCGTTTTGCTCCTATGATATTATAGCTCCTAAACATATTTTCAACCAGAGTCATCTTGCCAAATTAGAAAAAAAAAAAAAAAGTTTAACTACTGTAGTATTTCTTTGGTTATACAAATCTTCAAGGCACCTATATTACAACTCTGGTAAATTTTCAGTCACTTTTTCCGACAAAGACACTCAAATTAGCGTAGATGCCATTCTTCTTATGATGTAACAAGTACATCCGGATTTAAGAGTGTTAATTTAAGAGTGTTAAAAGAAGTGTTCCCAATTCCGGCTGACCTAATCTTTGCAGCCTAACATTGAATTATAGAAGTCTATAATGTGTTATGTGTATGCTAGGGCAAAGAGATGTGTCTTTTATCAAGCTTTGAATTGACAGAGTGTGTCTGCTTCCCGGACAATGTTAGGAAGACTATTCCACAGTTTTGGTGCTAAGTAGGAAAAGGATCTACCTCCTGCAGTCGATTTTGATATTCTAGGTTTTATCAAATGGCCGGAGTTTCGAGATCGCAATAGACGTGAAGGACTATCATGCCTTAAAAGCTTGCTCAAGTACTGTGGAGCTAAACCATTTAGTGCTTTGTAAGTAATCAACAATATTTGAAAATGTATACGACGTTTAATAGGCAGCCAATGCAGTGTTGACAGAACCAGGCTAATGTGATCATACTTCCTGGTCCTGGTTAGAACTCGAGCTGCTGCATTTTGAACCAGCTGAAGTTTGTTTATTAAGTGTGTAGGGCAACCACCCAGTCGAGCATTACAATAATCAAGACTTTAGGTCATGAACGCATTAACTAATTGTTCTGCATTTATCAATGAGACAGATACTATACAGATGCAGATACAGATACTATTCACATGACTTTCAAATGAAAGATTGATATCAAAGAGCACACCCAGGTTCCTAAAGCCCGGAACACACCAAGAAGACGCCAACGAACTAGCGCTGATGAAAGCCAACTGTGTTGTCGCCTCTCGTCCGCTCGCGTCGAGGTAAAAAGCTGCACTTGAACACACCGAGAGAACTACAGGCGACCGTCAGCTAAAATGTGTGTTCTGCGCCTGCGTATAATGAGCCAACTGTCTATTTCTGCAGATATATTAGTCTATATTCGTCATTCAAAAAGGAAAACCAACGCTGCTGGCTGCAGATACACATAACGTAAACAAAGCAGCGCGTGCTTACCTTTTTGAATATCAATCCTGCTGAAGACTTTCTTTATCCCACTCCACTCATGTTAATATTGAAATATTCGCCAAGGAACACTCAGGTAAGAAGACGTAACATAAGATCAGCCTTCTATCTTTACCGTTTTGACTTCTTTGCTTGCTGTTTTGCGTTTATTCTCGTGCATTGACTCTTTCACTAAGCTGAACAGCCAATCAGAGTTCTCTCTTTCCCCAACGGCCCGACGCCGATTCAACATGTCGATTCGGGCGAAACAAAGCCGACAAGGACTATTTTTAGCCAACGGCACGGAACCGTCCGTATCACACCGAGCCAACTTGTTTGGCCGACGCAAAAAAATCTGCCAGACGGCCGACCGTCGGCTTGGTGTGTTCCGGGCTTAACCGACGACGAAGACTTGACAGAGTATATACACAATATGAATCCAGTTCATAGCCACCTCGGAGATTCCAGATGGCCAATCAAAAACCCTCTCACATACCCAGGTCAGCCCCGAAGCTTCCATTTCAACCTGTGCATATATTTGCTCCACGGGAGTAAGAGACCGGAGTAGGAAACAGGTCTCCTTTTACAGCAGGACTACTCCCAGTCCACATGGTGATGCATCTGCAGATACTTTGAGTGTTTTCTCACTTGCTTGTCCAGCTGAGGTGTAGGCACGACCAGCGAGAACGGAGGTGGTCCAACTGGTATTGGACGGTCGACCTTTGCTTTCCATCCAAACTCTGTGGGCAAGCAGAGGAGCACAGCCACAGCTTTGTCCAATGGAGTTAGCTTCTCGTAGCCCTTTTCGTCAGCACTGTCAATTGCGTTGAGGGCGGTTGAGGTAGAAGTACGAAGGTAAGCCTGGTAGGGGGCGTGCCATGACTTGTTGAGCTTGTCATGGCCCTCTGGGAACAACGGTGCTGCTCTCTGACGAGGGGCCCGCTGACGCCCCGACAGGAACCATTCGTCCAAGAGGGTACGTGAGGGCTCCCCAGGGGTAGACCACTCTAATTCGAGCTCCTCAACTGCTTTCGAGAGGACGTGGATTAACTCGGCATCCACCCCAGCTCTAAAGTCCCTCGAATCCTCAGATGGCAGGGGGCTGTTTGATCCAGGGTCATCTAGCGAGCCCGACTAGACCTCCGTGTCTAGATGACATGCTGTCCGATGACATGTTATCATCAGGAAAATCCTATTCAGATTCCCTGAACGAGACCAGGCCTCTCACGCCAGAAGAGGGGCGTTGGTCTGCGTGCAGAAAGAACAAAAGGGAAAACCTCTCTTGTTGGGAGGAGGCGTCACACAGGACTTGCACTGGCATGAACGGATGAGCACGAGGAGTTGAGCCGCTTTCTGAAAAGAAAGCGAGTGGAGAGAGGCAAGGCTCATGCTTTCGCAATGAGAGCAGTCAGTCTCAGTGAGGACGGTTTTTCGTGGGATTTCCCCAGATAGTGCTCGTCAGAGGCACAGTCATGGTGCGGCATTTGCAATAACGCCCCTGGAATTTTGCTTTGAATTTGCTCTTTTCAACTCAACGGATAGCTGCAGGGGAGATCGCTGAATCAGCTTGCGTGCACCGCGTCAATCCACTTGCTTGCAGAGTCACTGGCGTGCTGAGTCAACTTGATCCTTCAGGCTTGGAGAGTTTGCGAAGAGAAGATGACGGTCGACCTGCCCATGCGAAAACAAGGATAATGTCAGAAGGGTATTAAATGTAGTCACGCGATCCTGATCTTGTTAACTAACAATTTGAGAACAAAGTATAATTTGCAGGGTTTGACATGAATTGATAAGTGATCGTAAGATATAATCAGCGTGATTTAACGCTTCCTTTTACAGTACAGTAGTTTACAGTGTACTTACAGTGTACTTACCTAGAAAGTATTTGCTAATCTAAGGTAAGTACGTGGAACAGGGGTAGGTTTAGGGTTAGTACTAGTTATTACCCAGTAATTGTAGTTACTAAAATAAGTACAAAGTATTTATTTGGGTAACTGGACTGTAAAAGGAAGCGTTACCATTTACTGCAATGCTTTTTTCCCCTTAGTAAGTCAGAGCAAAAGTGGCTAACTAAGGCGCGCCGACTGACAGTCACACACTCTCCTCAAACATTGTGTTCATCCGCGCTGTGCCATGCCGAGGCACAACTCACGTAAAGCTGATAATTCTGCGAATAACTGCAAATGCAGATTTCGAACAGAAATGGCATCAAAAAGGAAAAACTGTGGACTGCAGCTTTAAATAACCAAACTTTAACAACATATGGACAGATCCTTTGAGCGCAGCTGATGACTCGGTAAAGTGACACTGGGGTGATTTTCAAGAATATTCCAATATGCAATTAAGCCTTGCTTCGATTCATCCTTCCTAATTTTCTTTCCTTGCCGCCTTCCCTCGCATCCTTTGGGGGTGGAACTGAGACGTGAGGAAAGGAAATGAGGATGCACAAAAAAGAATTAAGCACCCACAATGGTAGAATGTTGCAGATCACTTTCTTTTGCATGTAGTCACGAGTTTCAGAAAGTATATCTTTAATGTAAACTCACATTAAAACGCCCCCCAGCAACAGCGCCCCCTTTCAAAAATATTTTTCCTGCACCCCCTGATGTTCTCTGAACGCCCCTGTTGAGAAACACCACCATACCATAGAACTGTTGAATAATCTAAAGAACATTAACAAGCCTTTGAAATGAGATCATCATGTAATTATATGCCAATAAAGAACATTTTAGTTTCAAGAGTACAGGTAATTTGTTATATTATATTATTTGTAATATTAATTTGTTATATATATATATATATATATATATATATATATATATATATATATATATATATATATATATATATATATCGCGATTAATCGCATCCAAAATAAAAGTTTGTGTTTACATAATATATGTGGGGGCACTGTGTATAATTATTTTGTATATACATAAAAACACACATGCATGTATATTTAAGAAAAAAATATTATTTATATATAAAATATTTATATTTATATATAATATAAATTATATATAAATCTATATACAGAATATACATGAAAATATTTCATAAATATATACAAGCATGTGTGTGTTTTTATATATATATAATATATATATAACAACAATTATTATTTATATATATAATATATACATAACAACAATAATGTAAAACAGAAGTTAGGATATCTGAAAAAAATGAAGGATGCTTTTGAAAATTCGTAATTATTCTATTTGTTTACAGTAGTCAACATGCGGTGTAATCAGCTCAGTAAATGGCAAATCCGCCAGGCTACACATCCATTGTCATGTGACTAGATTAACCAGAAGGGGGCAGCACCATGACAAATGAGGGCAATGATGCGTGCTCAAGCACTCGCAACAAACTGAGCTTTGTCTCTCACTTATTCGGAAGATTACATCCAACACGGCCTGATTGGGAGAGAGGGCCTTTAAAAAAATATTTGCACAGCGAAATGATGACCGTGATGCGGTGATAAGGGCGAAATGAAGCCGGATAGCGCAGGCATCAGATTTGTTGGGGAGTTAAAGACGGTTTGCATGAGAAGTGATGGGGGGAGAAGATCTCTGGATCCCCTATAAAAACCCCGTGAGATTCCACCCGCTTGGCCAGACAGAACCGACCACATCCACATCCCGCCCGTTATTGAGAACATCCTTCAGCAAAATCAGCAGGGAATGAAGAGAAATTTGAGGCATGCATGCGTGAAAATCTGACACTGATGCACCTCTGTTGGCCTCTGCAACGCCGCGTTATGGAAATAGGAGGATAACGGTATTCAAGCGGGTTTTTGCTCCTAATGGCAGTGGCACCAAAATAAACCTGTCGGTCGCGCGCACGTGCTTTTGTACAAGGAGTTTATCTGATCAGACCGACGGAATGGTGTCTTTGAGATGTCACAGGAGCAGGTATATATGGGCCACTCTGGGAGTGCTGGCGTTGTTGTGGCTGTATATCTTCCCCGTGTATAAGGTTCCCAGTGACAAGGAAATGGTGGAAGAGGTTCTGCGGCAGGGACAAACTTGGACCAGAAACCAAACGGGAGTAGATCTGTACAGGTATTTCCATTCGCTTAATATCTTCATTCATTCATTCATTTTATTCAACCTCTATGATGTGCAAGGCCATTGTCTGTGATGGAATTTTAAGTGGGGTTTTAATCCCCGTTGTATTTTTAACTAAATAAATGGATTGGTTGCACTGGGTATCTCGTGTAGGTAATGTGGCTTTCATGCTAATATAAGTATTGCAGAGTGCAGACATCTCCCAGGAAAACCGATTATGAGAACGCGCATGCGCAGTGGAAGATGATTTGTTTGAAACGTTATCTGTCCCCTGGTCCCCTCTCTGACTTCCCAGAAGGGGTGACCATTGTGACGCCATAAAGAGGTTGATTCTGTTCGGTCAATCTCTTGATTGATGTATATATTATATTTTACAAAGAAAGCGAAGCTTAGTTTATGGACGTCATGGTTGTTTTGCTGTGTTCATAACCATTAGGCACATTTTCCCTCCATTTTCTTATTACCAAATGCACAACATACTAAATATCATGTAATACAAAAACATGTCCACAATCAATATATTTAAAATGTAAAGTTTTTATATATATATATATATATATATATATATATATATATATATATATATATATATATATTAGGGCTGTCAAGCGATTAATCGCATCCAAAATAAAATTTTTTGTTTACGAAATATATGTGGGTGCACTGTGTATAATTATTTTATATATATAAATACACACACATGCTTGTATATATTTAAGAAATATTTTCATGTATATACTGTATATAGATTTATATTTCATTTATATTATATATAAATATAAATATTTTATATATAAATATATTTTTTTTTTCTTAAATATACATGCATGTGTGTGTATTTATATATATACAAAATAATTATATACAGTGCACCCACATATATTATGTAAACACAAACTTTTATTTTGGATGCGATTAATCGTTTTACAGCCCTAATATATATATATATATATATATATATATATATATAAGTGTTGTGGTTCCTCAGAGTTTGATTTAACTAATTTATAATAGAAACGCCATTAGACATGGTAATTAATAGAAAGAAAGTAATTATTGGGGAATGTACTCAATTGACCTTAAAGTAATGTCAAAATAACGTCTGACAAATAAAAAAAAACGTTTTTTTTTTTAAGAAAGAAAGAAAAAAAATGACTGACCCCAAACTGTTGAACGGTAGGGAATATTGTCTCAAAAGATTTCTATTTTAAGTAAATGCTGTTCTTTTTTTTACCTTTTTATTCATCAAAAAATCCTGAAAAAAGTATCACAGGATATTAAAAACAACTAATCAGCACTTTGGTGTCCAACATTGATAACAAATCAATGAAAATGGATGATACTTCAGCTTTGCATCACAGAAATACATTTTGTTTTAAAGTATATTAAAATAGAGAACACTTACTTAATTAAATTATCACAATAATAATTTTTTTTTCTGTATTTTTGATCAAATCTTGCTTGATAAGCATAAAACGTAATTAAAAAAATAGTAGGGCTGTGCAAAAGTTAATTGCGATTAATCGCATCCAAAATAAAAGTCTGTGTTTACATAATATATTTGTGTGTGCTGTATATAATTATTTTGTATATATAAATACACACACATGCATGTATATATTTAAGTAAATGTGTTATTCATATATTAAAATATTTATATTTATATAATATAGATTATGTATTTATATATATATGCAGAGTTTAAGCGCAAATAATTCTTAAATATATACATGCATTCATAGCATAATAATTATATACAGCACACACAAATATATTATGTAAACACAGACTTTTATTTTGGATGCGATTAATCGCAATTAACTTTTGCATAGCCCTAAAAAATAGTAATGTTTTGACTGGTATATTGTGTGCGTGTCATTCGATTTTGGTTTGAAATTTACGTTAACAGTTGTAAAATGATTCGTGTCAGGCTAACGCAGCTTTGTTAAATCATAAATAAAAATAAAAAGGCCTGCTGTGAAACAATACTAGAACCTGTTTGGACAGCGGATGCCAAAATGAACTTTTCGTTTGTGCTTGCTTTTAATTTGGCGATCAAATTAGTTTGTGTAATTGCGCCGCAATTGTTCAGCTAAATAAAAGACTTTATGCTTTCAAGAATGCGTGCTTGTTCTCAGTCAATTAGAAAGGACATGTTCACATCCCCATTTCTGTTGTTACTTCTGCTTAGTGTCCCTTTTTTTGTCTTGTTCTGCAGGAAGCTGTTGACAGAATGCTGTGATCCAAAGAAGATGTTTGCGATTACTAAGGAGAACTCTCCGATAGGCAAAGTCTTGTGGTATGATGGGGAGATCTACCATTACCACACGGTCAACAATGAAACCTACCCGTTATTTGTCCAGGTACTGTCTTTCATAACTCCCACGTACTGTAGCTTCCAACAGTAACCTGAATTAACACGGATAAAATCATTTTTATTTTTCTTCTTGACTATAAAATGCAGCAATGAATGTGGAAGTGTTTGGAAGAGAAGCAGTTGGTCCAGATTTTTTTTTTTCCTTCTTTCCACCCCCACTCTCCATGAGGCTCAGCGCTGCGCTCTGCTTTCTAAAAATAAACAGGCATGGGAGAGACACCCGCATGGGTCCTGATTGTCCTGTGCTTGGCACCATGCCTCCTACACTGTCTGTTCCTCCTACACTGTCTCAGAGCCACACTCATTTTTTTGCCAAATACACACTTAAAGTTACAGGAGTGAAAACTGCAATTAAATGCATGAGTGAATCCCCTAAATTATTGTTCTATATGCGGAACATGAGTCCTGAAACTGCAATAATTGTCTTTTATGTTTTTAAGAGTCTGCTTAACACAATGTTGTAGTGTCTACTTATCATTAGCCATTTTGGGGTTGTTATTTTTGCTTTAGTTTATGCAGTTATTAACTCTTTCCCGGCCAGTGCGTTTTTCATCATTTTCACGGGCCCGGTTTATTTTGTTGTATGAATATCTGAACATGCAGTGTATCAAAAGAACGAACAGACCCTCTGCTTTTAAACAAAATCCATTTTATTCTAGCTTCTTGCTTTCTTTTTTTATCAACACTTGAAGCTGAGAAAATCATTTTTTTTGTCACACTGTCAGGGTGGGATTCAGATTGATGATCCAAAACATGGGTGGAGTAGATTGGGTCTATCAACACCCCCAAATCTTGCACAGTCCTGTAGCCTCTGCTTCGTCCTTAGTCGACATTTCATTCAGTAACATTAGGCCGTTTTGATTTATATATTGTTTAATGTTGATGATTGCGTTATTTTACATATCCTTATGATTACATACGCTATTGGTTGTTTCTGAGTCGAGATTCAGTACTCTTTCACAGCACCCCTACTGTATAACAGCGAAAACATGGAAAGCCGGAACAATTTGAGAAGATCCTCACTGCAGAACATGAAATCCACGGGGAGGAGTTGGATCCAAATCCAACTTCTCCCATCTTACCTAAACCTACCTATCTCCGCCCTCTGATCCTAACCCCACCCCTAATCCTACTCATCTCCGCCCCTGATCCCTAACCCCACCCCTAATCCTACTCATCTCCGCCCCTGATCCCTAACCCCACCCCTAATCCTACTCATCTCCACCCCCCTGTACCCTAACCCCACCCTTAATCCTACCTATCTCCGCCCTCTGATCCCTAACCACACCCCTAATCCTACTCATCTCCGCCCCTGATCCCTAACCCCACCCCTAATCCTACTCATCTCCACCCCCCTGTACCCTAACCCCACCCTTAATCCTACCTATATCTGCCCTCTGATCCCTAACCACACCCCTAATCCTACTCATCTCCGCCCCCTGATCCCTAACCCCACCCCTAATCCTACTCATCTCCACCACCCTGATCCCTAACCCCACCCCTATTCCTAACTATCTCCGCCTTCTGATCACTAACCACACCCCTAATCCTACCCATCTCCACCCAGCAGATCCCTAATCCCACCCCTAATCCTACTCATCTCCACCCTCTGATCCCTCACCCCACCCCTAATCCTACCTTTATCCGCCATCTAATCCCTAACCCCACCCCTATTCCTAACTATTTCCGCCTTCTGATCCCTAACCCCACCCCTAATCCTACATATCTCCGCCCTCTGATCCCTAACGCCACCACTAATCCTACCCATCTCCGCCCTCTGATCCCTAACCCCACCCCTAATCCTACCCATCTCCACCCCTGATCCCTAACCCCACCCCTAATCCTACTCATCTCCGCCCCTGATCCCTAACCCCACCCCTAATCTTACCCATCTCCGCCCTCTGATCCTTAACCCCACCCCTATTCCTAACTATCTCCGCCTTCTGATCCCTAACCCCACCCCTAATCCTACCTATCTCCGCCCTCTGATCCCTAACGCCACCCCTAACCCTACCCATCTCCGCCCTCTGATCCCTAACCCCACCCCTAAACCTACCTATCTCCGCCCTCTGATCCCTAATCCTACTCATCTCCACCCCTGATCCCTAACCCCACCCCTAATCCTACTCATCTCCGCCCCTGATCCCTAACCCCACCCCTAATCCTACCTATCTCCCCCCCCCCCGTGATCCCTAACGCCACCCCTAATCCTACCCATCTCCACCCCTTAGATCTGGATCCAGCTCCGCCCCCTGGATCTTGTGTACTGCAAAGAGGTACTACTGAAAAATTCCGTCAATGTAAAGAGTTTTAGTGAGCTGGTGTGGGTCACGATATTCAGTCTTATTTTCAACAAATTATTTCCATTTATTTCGTTTTTGTTTTTTTTTATGGGCTTTTTTCTTTGCTGATTTGCTTGCAAGATCTGGCAACATGATTCAGGCTCATAGCACATACAGACGAGAGATGACACTCTTATTTTATATACATATTTTAACGTGCATTGTATCTCATCTCTCGTCATACCTCATTAACAATTAGTAGTTCAATTCGGTTCTGTACGCACTGCCAAAATTTTCGTGAATGTGGTTGTCACTACCAGCATTTTTGGGTTCCTTCTGTAAATAACTGAACTGTGTGTTTACAGTACAGAAGGGTGAATTGTAAACCAAATTTAGCTCCAGTGTGTATGTGGCCATTGATACACACAAACGCACAAAGCAATATCCTAGACACTCTCAAAAGCCCTCACCTCGTTGAGATCTATGGGCTTATTACTATGGACTCACGTCTTTTTTTTATTCCCCTCTGAATAATTTTATAGTAGAATTTGTGATAAATGGGTCATTTGTGTCCAGAAAACCCATTATAATGTTTACGTTCTCCACAATGTTCACTGTCAATCTCAGTATCAGGTTTCAGAAGAACAAGAGTGTCCGCATACAGCAGGCTTCCTGTAATTGAATTTAGCCTTTTAACCTGCAGAAGAAAAAAAAAAACATGTAATGTGTTTATCATAGCATTATATCGCATTCATGCCAGATAAGAGAGCTCTACTTGATCACACAAGAGCTTCATTTTCACGAGGGATTTTTGCAGGAATTTTCACTAACTGGTTTCAAAGTGAATCCGATTGATTGATTGGTTGGTTCATTGATTGATTGTGGGATTTACAGTTGTAATTCCTCATTTATCTCGCCTAAGTCAAAATACCATATGTTAATGGAAATGTCATGTATATTTTTTTCCAATTCAAATGAGCTTTATTGGGATGAATGTGTGATATTGCCAAAGCAATAGACGTATACGAACATCTAGAATAAATAAAAAGGGGAAAACGTGTCAATGTTATCACAATTACACAAAAAAGACTAAGTAAATGATTACAGAGAGCAGTTGTAAAAGAATGAGAGGGTTTAGCCTTTGACTCTAGACAGTAATTCAACATGCTTATGACTGGTATACCCAACTGTGAGAGAGCCAATACATGAGCTGCACCTCTTGACACATGTAAATAAAAAGACCTATGCTAATCTCTATTGGCTTGGACCATTAAGAAACCTCCTAGCAATACCATAGGAATTACCCAGAAAACCTTAGTAACCACACTAATAACTACTCAGGGCGCCTTTAGATCCAGAGTATCAGCTACCCACAATAAAAATCATTGACAACTCATTTAGAAGTAAAATGTCTGTCCATGAGTGCTTGATTATGTGAGTGAGTGAGATGGAAATGCTGGCCTGTGATGTTAATGGATCACCAGGGGTTTTATAAAGGGACATTTCATCGATTCAGTTTCTGTTCACCGCTCTTTGAAGCATATGAATATTGAAGTATCCTTGATTTAAATATGTATTCATCAAAAGAACCCAATGGAAATGCAATTTTTGTGTGACGCTCTATTCTTTGAGCCACTTGTGTAATAGCCACGATTTTTGTGTTGCTAGGATACACCCTTGCATCTTCCTCTAAAGAAGTGTTCGGTTGTGGGCAATGGAGGGGTCCTGAAACACAGTGGCTGTGGAAATGAAATTGACCAAGCTGACTTTATCATGAGGTGAGGAGGTGGTAATATTTTCTTGTTTTGGACTGGCTGAGCGTGTCAAATTATATTAAAAAAGGACTGTAATGAGACCCTCATGTCACGATTCGATACATATCCCAATACTCCAAAACATGCTAAAGGGTTTACAAAAATGTATTGTCAATTAAAATGCTAAATTTGGCGTTAGGCTTGGACTTGGTGCTGGAAACCCAATACACAGGACAGTGGTGACACCAGAATAAAAATATTCATGATTCTGAAGCTCAAAATACAGAATTATTTTAGACAAATATGCTTGCAGTCACTGACTAAATGTATTTAAAAGAACGTCGGCCACTTTTTACTGGTAACATAAGACGTTTGGCGTTATCAGGACCTACAAATATTCCCCCATTGGATTATTATACATTATAATCAACATTATAGCAGTTTAATGTAGCACACTAAAACTCTGAAAACATGTTTCTTGAAAGTAGTGATGGTTTCAGCAAATTGGGTCAAGTTAGGCAGTTCGTTCCATCTAAGAGGAGTGAAAGGGCTTCATTGTATAGGAAGGTTTTGCACAGGAGGGAACATACACTTGTAGGATTGAGGAGGCTCCATTTTCAGTAGCAATCCTCAACGCCATAATCAAACTCTTGAATTTGTGTTAGGCGGCTACAAGTTCATTTGAACGAGTAGCCTACTCGTTCATTTTGAACGTAAGTTACGGACTGCCGCAGCTGATTCAACGGCGTTCTGTTGCGCGAGCGTCCACTCGCACGTATGCGACCACATAAAATTTTAACTCGGACATTCTCAAAAAATGGTCACATGTGCTGCCAATTTGTCGCTGATCTGATCGGTAAAGGTGCACAGACCTCTCCCAATCATCTCCTGTACTCAGCCTCCGAAGCACCACCAACTCCCCCTCCGTTTCCCTCATAAGCTGATATTAGAGTATTTAAACATTCTCTATGATATTTTTTTTAAATGACACACTCTCTTTCTCTCTCACACATATGTAGGCTGGTTATAAACTCTTTAGACTTGGTTAGTAGAGCCAGACCGATTTATCGGTAGGCCGATATTAGGCATTTTCCAAACTATCGGTATCGGCAGTTATAATGGCCGATAAATGAATATTTCAAAGATAAAATAAAAACGGACGAAAAACGCTTCAACCATGTCTTGAGTGTTGGAGTTTGTCCAACAGAGGGCACTCTACACCGTTCCTGTTGGCAACACTCGTGTATAACGCGCCACACATCCGGTTGGTAGCTTGTAAGGCAATGTAGGGGCTAATTATTATTTTATTTATCAGAACTTTAATATATTTTGATGTTCCTCTGTTTTGTTGTGACAATAGAAGAAGTTTCTTTTAAAATGCATTATCATATTATTTTAGTTAAAACTCAAAAATAACTACAAATAACTAATGTTAGGGAAATCTGTTAATGTTTTCTTGCGCGTTTCTGGAAAAAAAATATATCGGCCGATATATCGGAACATCGGATTTTAAAGGGGGGGTTGACTGCTTTGTTTTCTTTGCATGATTGTGTTTATGGGGTGCAATATAACATGTATTCGTGGTTTTGCTTTTTTAAAAAGTCTTGTTTTTCATAAATTTCACCTTTATCGTCAGCCGCGCTCTCCTCTGTCCCCTGAACGAGCGGTTGACTTCCTGAGTCTATGAAAACACTCCCTCAGAAACACGTCGTGGGCTCAGATTGGTTCGTTTGGGCGGGTGTGTTGTGATTGCCTAAACTGTCGCTCACGTTGTCCGGAAGATTAACGCCCATTACCATTACGGGCGAAACGGGCATGCCAAAGGTGGATACCATCGACATAGACAGACGGTGGATACACGTAAATAATGATGTTGAAATGCAGTATCAGTGAGGCAGAATCAGGCCGAGAAACTAAAGCCGCGATGAAGAGAGTCAAACAGAACCACACCACACACGGCTCTTACTAAACGTTTCTGAATGATAATTTGCCACGTTTTTTAACCATATACACGTTTGTTTTACACAATAGCAACTGACTGGCTACTAATGTTAAGCACAAACAGCGTTGGCAAGTTTACGTTCTTGATCAAATCGAAAATAACGTCATAAAGCATATATACATGAAAAATACATTTACAACATTAGTACTTATACAAAATTCAGGTCCATAATGTTTGTACGCGTTTGTCGTAGACAAAAAATAGTATGCGCAGAAATATGCGCATGCCCTATCCTGCATATTCCGAAGGGAGTGGTTGATGCAAATGTGCGGGTTAGTGACGTACCCAGCTGTAGTCCCAATGGAGTCGTTTTTGTAGGCGTTTACACTTCCTGGTTTTTAAAAGACGATATCTCTGCTTACATTGAACTTTCAGCGCTGCAACTTTGCAGATACTGTTCATGCACCATCAGCAACATTACACACTATTTAAAATCAAAAAAGTGAAATCGCAGTCAACCCCCCCTTTAAAACCAACAAATGTTTGTATCGGTATCGGCCTTCAAAATCCTTTATCGGTTGGGCTCTAATGGTTAGTGCTTTATTTTTAAAATTTGAGGGTATAAATAGTGTAAAAGAAAAAAATCCCTTATTTTGAGGATTGATTCTGGGAAATCTCACTTATTTTCAATGTTCAATGTTGACAGCTATGGAAGAACAGAGGAGTGCATGTAGGCAGTGGTTAGTTGTGGGTGTGTGATGGTTGCTGAAAGAAACATAAAGGAAGAGGACAGGAGAGATTGATACTTGCTCATGTCAGCTGTATCTCTTGGTTTCTTCTCGGCAGTGCTGAGCTTGATCCGATAGTCACAAAGAGTATCAGGGGCTAGAGTGTGTCGCTATGTGCTAACCCAGGAGTGTTCAATGCTGTTCCTGGATGATTCTCTCATTATTTAGATCCTCATGTCCATACCCATAATTTCTTTTGTGGAACTCAACATCAGAAATGTAAGAATCTAAAAAATAACATGCATTGAGTCTGTCACACACAATAAAACCAGTGTCTTTCATTACTTTATTAAATTAAGAAATGTAGGACTGTTGTCTTTAACAAAGACTTTGTTGTTTTTGCTTATGACATAGAGTAACATCACTCCCAACAACCATTTTTCTTCGTTCCCTCATCTCCTCTACCTCTAGATGTAACCTTCCTCCCTTGTCCAAAGAGTACACCGCTGATGTTGGTACCAGAACACACCTGGTGAGCGCTAATCCTAGCATTATTGAAAAGAGGTATGTTGTCTTCTCCTTGCTTTATTTAGTCTTTTTTTATTGGGTGGGGGGGGGGGGTGTTATTATTTAATCTCAATACCAACAATTCCGTATTGGATACCAATAACGATTCGGTTGCCTAAGTGGCATCAGTCTTTATAATAGGTGCACACCAATATGCATTTGTCGCAGCTAGCTTTAGCACTACTGAATTTGGTAACAAATATTGAAATCAATTGTTTAGTTGAAATTGTTAGCTTTTTTTATGATTATTATTTTTGTATTAACATTGTATTGAAACTTTTGACATCACTAATGGGCACACATAAATCCATTTTGTTCCATCTCTAAAGTCAAACGTCGGATAAGTTGTGGTGTTGTTTTGATTTAGCATTTAATACAAGACTGTAGTTGTTTCCGTAAAATAATGGTGCCCTCACGCTACCATTCCATGTTTTTTCTAACTGTTCCATGTCTTGTTCAACTAATTTTTAAAATTACAATGCATTCTGTTGTCTGAAAGTTCATAATCCTTCATTGTGAAACTGCCCGTAGCTATTTGTGGCTTCTGGGGAAGTCAGTGGCTTCTGGGGAAGTCAGTAGCATGTGGCAAACAGCATGACAGAATTGTCTGAAAAGGACTTTCAGTTCACCAAATAGCCTTCATGTCTTGAGTGATGGATATTGACCTTTCTTAGTGGGTTATCCGTTTTATTACTTGCGTTAGCTGGCATGAGATCTCTAGTCTCAAGTGCATTGGTGTTAGTACCATGTAGTTTTTGCTGAAGTATCGATAATTGTCCATTTTCACTGATATTAAAGGGATACTCCACTTTTCATTTTTTTGGAAATAGGCTCATTTTACCACTCCCCCAGAGTTAAACAGATGGGTTTTACCGTTTTCGAATGTATTCAGACGATTTTCTGATATTTAGAAGAATATCAGTAACCAGACAGTTTCTGGTCTCATTGACTTCCATAGTAGGAAAAAAAATATACTATGGAAGTCAATGAGATTAGAAACTGTTTTGTTACTGATATTCTTCTAAATATCAGAAAATCGGCTGAATACATTCGAAAACCAGACTGATCTCATGAAGTAGCGTGTGTTTGACACGCCAATTCGTATTTTCATTTTTGGTGTGCTATCAACACGCATAATCGCTTTTCAGCGTGTTTATGAACGCCGTTGACTTAACGTTATTACTGTATGACGTATATATAAATATATGCCTTACCTCAACCCCGTCCCTAAACCTACCCGTCACTGATGGCACTGAGTCTTCCCCTACCATCCTAGGAAAAAAAAGATTGCTCCCCAGACGTAGAGCTACATTTTGCTTCGTTTCGCTCGGACATTTGACGGCGTGTACACGCGGAATCACTCGGACATTAATGGTGTAGACATACACGCGGATAGCTCAAAATGCATAGAGATAACATTGCCACTTGACTCGAAAGTGGCATGTATGTTTACGCAAAAGTCATGATGTCATGTTGCGAAAACGGTAAAACCCAACTGTTTAACTCTGGGGGAGAGGTAAAATGAGCCTATTTCCAAAAAAAGTGGAGTATCCCTTTAAAAATCACTCATATTGTGAAATAAGACTTTGATCATATAGTCTACCAATAATTATGATTTCAAAATTGTGATTTTCTAATCTTTGCCATAATCGAGTAGCCCTAGTATTACAAGTATTTGTAAGGTATATCAGAAACAAGCTCAAGCACTTTTTTGTTATAACTTTATTATTCTCTCAATGCCAAGGAAATTACAAGATGTCTAAGAAACAGTATAAATAAAGAGCTAAAGTTAGCCATGGCTCATGAACTGACAGTTAGATTATATCAAAAAATAAAATCCCATCAAAGAATTCATAATTCATTGTGGCCAGTGAAAATTACAAAATAAAAAAAAATCTTTAAATGTACCAATTGTTACAGAAAGGATAGTTTTCAAACATAAAACGTGACAAAAATGGCAACATCCACTCTAACCAAAGTACTGATGATATGATCTTAAAGGCTCGTACACACCGGGACGAATATCAGCGCATGTTATTCGTCAGCGTTTTTCAACGCATTTTTTGTGTTCACACCCAGGCGATTTTCGCTGACAATGAGCCGAGTGAACATGCAAATTCATTTCTTGACATTAGATGGCGCCAATTTGCTCTGCAATACCACTCCATAGAATTATCTTTTATCAAGATGTTTGTAGTCCCTGTCGCGTTTGTCATACAGTTCTTTATGTTCCCCCACCAACGAGAACAGCAGCTCTACATTTATCTTGCCTTTCATCTTCCTCGTCTTATTTCTTCCTGTCTGTGTAGACGGCGACGTGTATATCTTCTGCGCCGCTGCATATGTGTGCTCGGCAAGACCGTTTTGTGTTTGAGTGCCCCCAAGTTGTGTTTTACTGTAACTTCAGAAGCTCCAAACACGTGAGCAAGAGCGACCAATCTCATTGGTCGGATAGTTTTGGACGCGGCGTGTCAAACTAAAAAAACGAACTCAAGGTTTTTTTTAAAAATGGCGTTTTCCGCGTCGGTATGAACACTCACATTGGCGCCCTTTGTTTAGTCACGAGGCGTTAAACGTCGGCGAATAACGCGCGCGAAATTCGACTCGGTGTGAACAGACCTTAAGGATCCCTATATCCTATAGCTATTTGGACTTATCTATCATTCCTCTTTTTCCTCATCAGCTTTCAGAACCTGCTTTGGTCCCGCAAATCCTTCGTAGAGAGCATGAAGGCATATGGCTCCAGCTACATCTACATACCAGCATTCTCTATGAAGCCCGGCACCGACCCCTCCCTGCGGGCGTACCACACCCTTGCAGACACCGCCTCCAGCCAGACTGTCCTCTTCGCGAATCCAGACTTCCTTAAAAATGTGGGTCGATTCTGGAAGAACCACGGCGTTCATGGCAAACGGCTCTCCACGGGGTTGTTCTTGGTGAGCCTTGCCCTCGGCTTGTGTGAAGAGGTGACCACGTATGGTTTTTGGCCATTTTCGGTGGGGCTAAATGAGCAGCCGGTCAGCCACCACTATTACGACAACATTCTCCCATCCTCGAGATTTCATGCCATGCCTGAGGAGTTCCTGCAACTCTGGCACTTGCACAAGAGCGGCACACTGCGCATGCGGGTCGGCTATTGTGCGAAAGTGGGGCCGGGGGCTGAATAGGGAAAAAGAAGTGCGAGGGTTGCCAGGGGCAACTCCATTTATCCCCACGGGAACAGGACGGCCATCCTGTGATTAGCATGAGAATACTGATGCCCCACCCCCCAATCTGGGCCTCTCTTTGGTGTCTATATGCTTGACCCTCAACTGCTACTTAACACCCTTCCCTCTTGTTGCCAAGGGACTGTTGAAAAAGACTTGCATGCGTACCCATCCTCATGTATGCGCTCACTCGAAGCTTGTGTTTCTGTAGAAGTACCGGGGTGATGGGGGCTCAGGTGTCATGTGACCTATTTAAACTGCATCTACCAGCAGTTGGACCCTTGAACCTACAGTAGGGGCTATTTGTTCACGTAATGCTTCAACTAGGGGCTGCTTCAAACAATGTCTTAAGATCTTTAAATGGGAAATCAGAAAAGGAGAGCAATCGCATATTTCTGTTTGTTTTGTCTTGGACTGATTCTTGAGGAAGTGGGAAAAGGAATAATGTGAAAATCGTTCTCGCAGTGTTTGAATTTCTACAAATCAGTGTAAAAACAGGTTTAGCCTGTAAAAGGGAAAAAGGCATTGAATGTAAACGCTGTACAGCCAGCGTTTAAAAACCTTTTAAAGTGAAGGCTGCGGATCATGTATTATTGTGAGTAAATGTTTGTGGTTTTATTTATTTTTAACGTTCGATGAAGCGGGACCTCTACTGAGAAACATCGTACATGACGCAGTGTTTTGTCATGTTTGGATTGGGAAGTCATGGGTTGAGAGACCACGTCCAAATCGAAGACTTCCGCAACAATGGATGAGAGGCGTTGGAAAATGTCGAGGCACAAACGCCATAGATGAGGTTGTGAATGGTTCTTGTGCCAATGAAAGTGTGATAACCTTCTGGGTGGTTATCTTTAATTATCATTTGTGTTGGGAATCAGGCATCGATGTTACCCAGTGTTGGAATGAGCCAATTTTGACATGGTTGAAGGGCCACCGATCATACGATAAACATTTTTTGCCTGATAAGGTGCTGGACACCTGGTCTGGAACATGTAAATATTCAATCACCAGTTTTGTTACTGTTTCCACAAGAATCATGGGTTCTCTGAATGTAATGGCAGCCATTTTGTGGTCTGCCCGGTAACTTGTTTCCTTGACTTATTAATAGGCATTTGTGTGTGTGCGTGTGTGTGTATGTGTGTGTTAAACTGCACAAAGAGAATTAGGTTTAAATCTTGTAGGTGCTAGCTGTAACGCATGCACTCCAGGTTAGTCTGAATATACATCACTGACAGACAGTTGTAGGAAATATGCACTATAATGTATAAAGCCAGAAACCTCAGTACCAAAAATGAATATTCTTTCATTAGTTACCCCTAAGACTTTAGTTTATCTTCAAAACACAGAAGTTGTTTTTTTTTTATGAAACCTGAGAGATTTCGTTAAGTCTGAGAACTGGAATTGACTTTCAAAGGGAATCTTCCACTTTTACGCTTTAAAGTATTCACTGAGAGATTGTAAAAGCAATCTAGTGGTTTAATCCAAGTCTACTAAAGACGCATGATTGCTTTTATTGTTTTATGAACATTGCTTAGAACGTGACGAATGTGATAAACGGAAACTCAATGGTACTTTCTTGACTCCTGAGAACAAACCTCATTGGTTCTCGCTTGAACTTTTTGAGTTTGGTGTACTTTGGTTGCCCAAGTTTTGGAGACCAAAATCTCTCAGGTTTGTCTTAAAGGGGTACTCCACTTTTTTTGGAAATAGGCTCATTTTACAACTCCCCCAGAGTTAATTAGTTGAGTTTTACCATTTTCGAATCCATTCAGCCGATTTTCTGATATTTAGAAGAATATCAGTAACCAGGCTGTTTCTGGTCTCATTGACTTCCATAGTATATTTTTTTTCCTACTATGGAAGTCAATGAGACCAGAAACTGTCTGGTTACTGATATTCTTCTAAATATCAGAAAATCGGCTGAATGGATTTGAAAATGGTTAAACTCAACTGTTTAACTCTGGGGGAGTTGTAAAATGAGCCTATTTACAAAAAAAAAAAAAAAGTGGAGTGTCCCTTTAAGGGTTTGGAACGATGTGAAGGAGTGTAAATGATGATATAATTCATTTCCTTTTATTTTTCCTCTTAAAGGGGACAATGGAGTTGCCTTTAAATGTTTCTGCCATCTAAAGAAGGTGTGTTAGCGTTCAGATAGCTAGCCGTAAACATGTCGACAGTTTAACAAACTTAGCTTGTGAGATTTTCTTAAAACTGTTGTTCCATCATCTAATTCTACATTCAGTTTTCTAAATGTAGAAGCAGAAAACATGCGCTAAGGCAACACTGAAAAAGTGGACGTGGAACTGATACGAAATACGTTGACGTTTTTAGCTAGAAGTGCTTGTGAACACATTCTTGCGTAGACTGTTTTGTGCATTAATTTATCTAAGTTGGCTTAGACCTACTGTTGGCTATTTAATCATTGACAAAAACACATAACCAGGTCACATTTCACCCCAATGAAAAGAAAAAAAATGATTTTTTCCCCCAATTTTTCCTTTTTTTTCCAATTTTTGGTAATATTCACTTATAGTTGGGGAATTAAAGACAAAGGAAAGGTTGTACAACAAATAGTGCTGCAAAAATGTGTACTTCCAGAAGTATTAACTTTTAATTGTCATTTAAAAGGCCTTTTTTTCTTTCGATTTTGGGTTGAACTGTGACGAGGAGTGTTTTTAATGGATTGCTTGAGGTTTGCCCTGATGGCAAACGAAAATGTGTGCCGTCATTTGAGTATCTTAGAAATTACCATTACCATATTTTCACACTTTATGCCAATGAGTGCCTTTATCAGTATTAAAAAAGGCCAAGGACATAATTTTATCAAGGACAAGTTTTGAGTCTAAGTATTATTTATTTTATTCCCCCAAACTCAAACTTAGCCTCAATTGTGTGTGTTTTCTAAGGATTTTTTTTTCAATCAAGACTTATAATTTATGAGTTCAATTTCTGGATGGAAGTTGCACATTATCTTAGCATGCGGTTATTGAAGGACCAACATACTGTACATTACTGTATTATTTTAACATTGCTTAATTGCCATAAAACCACACCTTTATCATACATGAAGCTTGGGAAAGTGTTAAATGCTGGAGCTGATGATTAATTATCTTATTTTTTTTCACCTTTTATGCTGTTTTGTGAAAGAGTGGGCTTGTAGTTTGTAAGTAGGCATGCTTGACTGTGATATGTAATTGGTTTTTGAAACTGACTGAGAAACTCTCTAACTATTATCTATTTTAAGTTGTGCCCTGTGAGCCATATGAGGGTGTGTGGTGTGCCCTGCTGAAACTGAGCTTACCTCAACTGTTTTATTCACTGAAATTCATTGATGAAGCTCATGGGAGCTTGGATCTTAGGTATTTAAGTACTCCACTAAGTTGTAAGTGTGTCTTATCATGTCAATCCCTGGCTCAAGCAGTTGGGTAATGGTTTTTACTTGAGCATGTAACGATCTACTAACAGGAAATGGGCTGAACGTTGTTCACGGGCCCCATGAATTATGCCAATATTGGAAGAAATTTGTGTGAAAAGTAAGCAAATGCTGCTTTCAAACAATAAAGACATCCTGTCAACTCATCTGCTGCAAGTGTTTGTTAATTGTATCTGTATTATTGAAATGTAGTATATAATATTAGATTTCTTGTACAAATCTGACAGCCTGTCTAAAACACCTCCTGTCCAATGCATTTTTAATGTCAGGGCCCAGCTGTCTTCTTGGCGATGGCCAAATGACTAATTTTATTCATTTAAGGCGTTCTTTGTTTTGAGTGGGAGAGAAATGTGTGTATGATACGGATGGATTGATGGATAGGTAATTTATAGTTTGGGAAGCTACTTTTTTTTCATAAGTAACAAATTAATCAGGCATTTTTAATGACCATTGAAGCATAATGGTTTGTAAGGTTCCATGTGTGTAACTGTGAGGCTTTATTTTCTTGAATAATAATGTGTTTGGTGTGGGTGTTCAGGCTGGAGGTCTACTACACCGAGTCTCCAGTGAGGTCTACGGTTATGTCAATGACTTTTTTTTTAAATTTGGCAAATGGGGGCTGTAAAAAGATTGCAATGCAAATCAGCAGAAGCCATTTTAAACACCCACCTAAGCATCTCTCCATTTGCAGATGGGCAGCATTATCAGGTGGCTATGCTTGCACTCATTTTTGTTATACATGATCTTTGCAAGTACTTCATTTGAAACCGATGCATGGAGCCCACAAGATTTGCACAACAGGATGCAGTTAAAATAAACCAACACATGTGCATTTACATCTCTGCAAACAACCACATTGGCCAAATTTCAGAAGCTTTCTAATTTGAAATGACCTGCATGGAAGACAAGTAAGCCTACTCGAATCTTGATCCTCAGATTCACTCCTTCTGCACTACGCACCATTAGAACTCCATTGTTTATTGTATCGGTTTCACTGTACTCTACAACTCACATTCAGTTGTCTATAAGTAACTTGCACCTACATATCTACTAACTCTCACTAGAGTGTTAGTTGAGTATAAGTAGATTGGTAGGGTTAGGGATAGAATAAGTACATGTAGTTACAAAGTTACTTATGGTCAGTTGAATGTCTGTTGGAGGAGCATCACAATAAAGAGTTACGTAGCAGATATTAAGCAGACAGTACACCAATACTCTAATGAGAGTTAGTAGACATGTAGTTGCAAAGTTACTTATAGTCAAAAACAGGATATTTAAAAGGGACCATCAAAGTAGTGTTACCACTGTGTTAGTAAAGTAATGCGTTTCCACATTACACATTTTTATCAGGTGAACCTGCAATTTGGATTGATTTTACCAAACTTTGAAAAGTGTGTCCCATCATGCACACATGGGTGAGTGAGTTCCATCTCTTGTGGATAAAATAGTTCATTGTCTATAGTCAATAATGTGGCGAATTCCAACGCGTTCCCATTCTGGGGCGTCATATAGTGACACTTTTGAAATTTCATCTAAATCCAACGCACATGGCACCCTTTAGCGTCGATGGTAGGTTATGGTAGGTTTAGTTCTGGGGTAGGGTTAGGGTTAGACCACTAGGAGGCGCCTTCTGGCGCATATATATCTGTGTCTCATATTGACGCTAAAGGGTGCCATGTGTTTTCGATGTAGACGAAATGTCAAAAGCACCAGTATATGACGCCTTGGGATGAGAACGGGCTGCAAATTCATTATGCGCAGTTCAAGCAGATGTAACTTTCAAAATTTGTACGACTGTAAATTTGACTGCACTTTTTTTTTTTAAAGCTTTGATACTTTTGTGTCGAGAGAATCTACAAAGTGGCTGGTGAACCCTGGGAGCCTCGCCGGACCAGTCCTTGTAGATATGAAGTGTGAGTGGAAGAGACACTGCCGCTTGAATGCTGCTCCGGCATAGCACAGGTCAGTTCAACATACTCCACTCTTTTACTGTCTACTCTATGGCTTTTGCCCTGAAGGTGGTGTCAGAGTTTGTGCTCTTATATAGCTCAGAAGATCATCCTGACCTATTTTCAGTGCTTAGTGGTTTTCAATTAAAAAATCCAGGATTGATTGGCATTTGAATTTCTAATGTTTAACTCAAATATGGTGGGTTTCATGGTGTGTAGATTTTGCAGTTCCAAGCGTCTATAAGTACTTTAGCATATTAGCAACTTTAGTTCCTGTAAATAAATCTTAGAATTTTCTTATTATAGACGAGATTAAACAATTGCACTGTCTTTTGTAGTAGGGTCAATGAAATAAGTGTCCACTCAATAAAAAAATGGAACATCTTTTTTAAAAACACATGTGCCTTAAGGCCTACTCACACCAAATACTATAAGTATAAAAATAATGAAAAAGATACAGTTCTAAAAATCGTTCTTAACATGAAAGAATAGCAGGGTTCACACCACAGCTATAATGATGACGGCACAGAGGAACAATGTCGTTAGAATGACTTTCAGGGGTGCGTTTCCCGTACAACAACGTAGTTCACTGTTTCACTACCATAGTACGATGCATCGTTGGAAAATTCAACTAGCTAGTCACGACTGTTTCCCGAAACCCACTGTCTCATAGTATCGTTCAACCACGTTGGTTGCGTACGTGGTGGAGTAATAACTACTTTTAATGAAACTGTTTGAGATCCAATTAACGCTAGATTTATCAATATAAATTGTAGACATGTCCTCTGAGGTCTACGTCAAATTGTTCTCAGTTGTTTTGCTTTATGACTCAATATTTGGCTCGTTCTTACATAGTAGAGCACGTTCGCACATGCACACTCTTCAAACACGTTACTTCAAATCTTTTGAAAAACTAAAAGACGTAAATTCCATTTGTATGTATTCTAAATAAAAGGCACCGGTTGTACTGAATGTCAGCTTGCTTATTTTGCTCAAGATAAGGATTTATTAACTCAAAATTTGATGCAATATAGAAACGATGCCTCTAACCAAAGGTCGAGGGCTGTCGTTCAAACCACACAACTTTGCGGTGCTGTTTGCGAATGTCCAATGGAACGATGGTTTCGGGAAACACCGACTTGTTAAACTATGTAGATAACAACGGAACTTGCGACCATAGTTGGCTAACGATGATTTTGGGAAACGCGTTTCCCGAAAGCATCGTTAGCCAACTATGGTCGCAAGTTCCGTCGTTACCAATAGAGTTCAATGGGAATTGCGACCAACTTGCGACCATAGTTGGCTAACGATGCTTTCGGTACAACAACGTAGTTCGCTGTTTCACTACCATGGTACGATGCATCGTTGAAAAAATCAACTAGCTAGTCACGACTGTTTCCCGAAACCCACTGTCGCAAAGTATCGTTCAACCACGTTGGTTTCGCACGTGGTGGAGTATTAACTACTTTTAATGAAACTGTTTGAGATCCAATTAACGCTAGATTTGTTTTATATAAATTACAGACATGTCATCTGAGGACTATTTCTAATTGATCACAGTTGTTTTGCTTTATTACCAGACTCAATATTTGGCTCGTTCTTACACAGTAGAGCACGTTCGCACATGCGCACTCTTCAAACACGTTACTTCAAATATTTTGACAAACTAAAAGACGTAAATTCCATTTGTAAGTATTCTAAATAAAAGGCACCGGTTGTACTGAATGTCAGCTTGCTTATTTTGCTCAAGATAAGGATTTATTACCTCCAAATGTGTTGCTATATAGAAACGATGCCTCTAACCACAGGTCGAGAGCTGTCATTCAAACCACACAACTTTGCGAATGTTCGTTGAAACGATGGTTTCGGGAAACACCGAATCGTTGAACTATGCTGATAACGACGGAACTTGCGACCATAGTTGGCTAACGATGCTTTCGGGAAACGCACCCCAGAGCGATTTTATCCAGCTGATGAACGATAAAACATTGACAGCCAATCAGAATCCATCCTGCTGTAATGAGCTCGAGCATTTAAAGTGACAGTATTATAGTTATTGTTCTTGGTGTGAACGGACCTTTTAGAAGTCTTAGAAATGTAATCGTTGTATTAATTCTGGTTTCATATGGTTTTGAAATATTTACATACCTTTTACACAAGACCTTAATCCTCTGTTCGGGTCAGTTTGAGCCGAAACAGCATTTCATTTTTTTATTTTTTATTTTTAATAATTCACCCACCTCCCTCCCCTCCACCAAAAAAAAAAAAAATTCACACTAAAAAAAAAAAACAATATGAAAAAGGGTTAAATTACCCCAAATAACAATCCTCAAATACCCCAAATAACACCCCTGATCAGATTATTTGTGCATGACATCAATGACAATCTGCTTTCCGAGAACATGGAAATGAGCACGGGTTTCTTGAACAACTGCTTCAGTGTTTCTACCCTCTTTTGGCCTTGCAAATATCTTTTGTGCCTTTGTAGACAATCTATCAGACATTATCCCTCAGGCCATTTAAAACAACACATTAAAGTCTGTGTTCCCCAAATCAACTCTTTCAAGTCATTATGGAGCCACTCTGGCACAGAAAAGCAGAATCATCACACTGTCCCTCAGTCTGCAAATGCCATAAAAAGTTTTAATGGCTGTAGTTACAGAGTCACTTTGCTCAATTAAACATGCAGATTGACAGATTAACAAACTATTGTTCCCACTCACTGATTTCCAGTTAACTCTGATGGCGAAGATACCAGATATCCATTAGGGAATATGAGAAACTGAATAATCCTTTTATAATCATGTTAAACTGGGACAAAATTCCAAAAGGATATGATCACATTAGGCTTTTTGTAAAACAAGTAAACTACACATCAGACTCGACTGGCATATCTAAGAACCCATGAGTCATAGCAACCACCCAAAACACCCTAGAAACTGTAACCAACTAACCACTAAAGCAACCTACATGGCATTTAAAGTAGTCAAGAAAAAAGTGGATGAATCCACCCTAACCCTGGGTCGTTTATACAGTGATAGGGTGTTTCTAGGTGGTTGCTAGGGTTTTCTGGATTATTTTATTCATAAGGTAAATATTTTATTCACATAAGGTAAATATTTAATAAGGGTTGTTGGCAACATTTTATTTTCTCGTGACACAAGAATCCTGCAGGAGTTCATTGAATTAGTAATGTTTTATTTATCCAACAGATAAGTGGTATCTCATTGTAGAAAGAATCATCTCAACAGATCATCAAACCACTTTACTGCAGTAATCAAAGAGCAGAAAGAAGTACACTGGGCTGACAAACTGATTCATCTGCTCGTAACTGAGATCAATGGAGCAGTTGCTCGCAATTCACAGCCAGGCATTCATCTTTCTACAGACATTTTCAGGCTTAAGCTAGTCCCAGACTAAAATGCATATTTGAGCTGTTTTAACTGAAAGGCGTATTTTAAAATACGTCACTCCCATTGTTTTATCTCAACATTCACACTTGTAATGTTTTTTAAAGGGACTTTTTATAAAAGTTACTTAAATGTCCCAATTGACCTATGGCTTAGCCACGCCCTCAAACGAGATGAGCCAATCACAGAGCGCAGCTAACCCAATACACTCGGACATTCTTTGCTTCCACGTCCATTGAAATGCATTTCAGTTAGTCATTCGTTTTTTCTTATCATTTTAAGTTTAAAATAGTGAAACGGTGTGCATGGGGTACATGCAACTCCGACACTAGGTTCCCAAGAGGCTGGGTGACGGTCTGTATTTTTTACCCTTTCCCAAACCACATCACAACCGAGATAAGTGTCTGCTCTGGATTAAAGGGATACTCCACTTTTTTTTTTTTTTTTTGGAAATAGGCTCATTTTACAACTCCCCCAGAGTTAAACAGTTGGGTTTTACCGTTTTTGAATCCATTCAGCCGATTTTCTGATATTTAGAAGAATATCAGTAACTAGACAGTTTCTGGTCTCATTGACTTCCATAGTAGGAAAAAATATACTATGGAAGTCAATGAGACCAGAAACTGTCTGGTTACTGATATTCTTCGAAATATCAGAAAATCGTCTGAATACGTTTGAAAACGGTAAAACTCAACTGTTTAACTCTGGGGGAGTGGTAAAATGAGCCTATTTCCAAAAAAAGTGGAGTACCCCTTTAAGTTATGCGGTAGACCACAACACCAACTAAGCGTGTATAAATTAAACAAGGATGTCTACATGTGTTCTAAGTTACATCAACAATGTATTTCAACGTTATCTTTAAAATCTCTAACGTAACGTTAGCCTAACATTATAAAACGTCAACGTTAGCTTCTAGCTGCGTTGTACATCATGTCACTTAGCTTCAATAACGTACCTGTGAATAACCGAGATAACAAACGTTAATAATGTTGCGCTGAATGATTAATGTAAATACTGTAGCACCAAACGGTGATGGCATCGATATGTGGTTTATCACGTTTACACTGTGACCTAGCTGAAGCTTTTCATTGACCTTCTCAACAATGAAATTATTAATATAACCCTCCAATGCATAGTTAAAGAGATAGTTCACTTTGAAATTAATTTTTGATATGTTTTAGCTGACCTCCAGGGCATCCAAGATGTAGGTGTCTTTGTATCCACAGTATCTTCAATTTTGATCATTTTAGGTCAAACCGTTGTTGTCTGTCAGCCATACACTGAAGGTGCAGGGGGTCCACCTCAAAGAGCAGTCAAAATTAAACATTATTTAATGACTCGTAAATGTACACATTGATGCCCTAAGAGACAAAACGAGTGGTTTTTGTGAGAAAACGAACAGTGTTTATATCTTTTTACCTCGTGTAACCATATCCACGTCCAACTGATCTGAGAGCAGGGCGCTTTGGTCAGCGCACTACGTCTACGTCACTCTTTGTTTACACAGAGATTTCGGAAGTTTTACCTTTCACTAAACATATATTTAGATATACGGGAAACCGCAATGGAAGACGATTTCGGTATATCTAAATGTGTTTAGTAAAAGGTAAAACTTCCGAAATCTCCGTGTAAACATTGAGTGACGTCACACGCAAGCGATCACTTCCGGCGTAACATTGAACTGATTCAGTTCGGTTTAGTTGGACACTGCACAACTGATTCAGCACACTTGGGCGTCACTGTGATTACAAGAGGTAAAAAATATATAAATACTGTTCGTTTTCTCACAAAAACCACTCGTTTTGTCTCTTAGGGCATCAATGTGTACTTACATTTACGAGTCATTAAATCATGTTTAATTTGGACTGCTCTTTGAGGTGGACCCCCTGCACCTCCTGACAGACAACAACGGTTTTACCTAAAATGATCAAAATTGAAGATACTGTGGAAACAAAGACACCTATATCTTGGATGCCCTGGAGGTAACATAAAACATATCAAAAATTAATTTCAAAGTGAACTATCCCTTTAAGGCCCTTTAGGTGACTTTGAGAGGATATATAATCTTTCTGTCCCCAAAAATCACCAATCGCCTCCGGTGAAATGTCTCCTTCAGTGACAGCTACCATCGTGCCTGTCCCCGAATGTTGATCGTTTGTCCGAGTGAGTGGAGGGGGCGTGGCTTAGCCATAGGTCAATTGAACTAAGGTCTAATCCTGGCTTAATCTAAGCCCTGTCTGTGAAACCAGGCCTTCTTCTATGTACCTTCTAATTCTGATCAATGTTTGCCTTCTGCCTGCTTCATCTTTCCTTGTTTAAATCCATTATGTGCAGCTTCTGCACATTTGGCACGGTGAATTCCCCAGAGTCTCCCAGGTCTCACAGGTCATTTAGAAACGTCCCATTATAACCATTTGTTCTGATTGAGAAGGACTCTCTCGCTCTCTCCCCCTCCCTACTGGAAGTGCTTGTGCAAGTGCATACTCTCTTATGCTCTACTGATCAACTCTGTCCAGTTTTCCTTCACTGGAGTCGAAAACAGGGACGACTAGCAAATGAACAGTAAGTTCTTGACCCTGAATCATTTTATGATGAATACAAATTAAGAATAATTGTTATATTGTTTTTAAATGAATTATGTTAGTGAAGTACACCCAAAAACTTTTGATACATTTGATACATGCCATGAGTGGCACAGACAGTGTTTGTTATATACCTATCATTACCAAAAGCACCATCTATATAATTTAGCTTGATAAGTGTGATTTTAAAGTTTAATGTCTTGCCAGATATGAATCACACCATAATTAGTGGGATTTAGTTGTAATCAGTGTTTTTTAAGTCAGACATCTGTTATTGCTTACTCATCCTATGCATGATAAAATGCTGGGTTGTTTCAACCCAACTTTGGGTCAAATATGGACAAACCCAAACATTGGGTTAAAAATGTAATGTAAAAATTTAACCCAATGGCTGGGTTTGTCCATATTTGACCCAAAGTTGGGTTGAAACAACCAAGATTTTTTTAGAGAGGTACCTCAAATGATGAATACTTGCAACGAACACCTCCAAAACTTGTTTGAGGAGAATTGTGCTACTATATTCAAATCTATCAGACTTATCAAGTAAAATTGGCTATCCTCTAAAACCACTCAGGACAACTTAAAACTAGGGTTGTGTATCGTTTGAATTTGAATGATTCTGATTCCGATTCCTTGTTTCGATTCCGGTTCCTAACGATTCTCGATTCCGATTCTTTTAAGAGGCAGGGTCAAAAAAGTTTAGCTAACCTTGCTAACCAACGGTCTTTCTGAAGGAAATACTCCTTTCTAAAGGGAAATACTCTGCATTTTGCCGAGATTTTGATATTTTTAGAAAATTGAAGCCACACTTTGGACCGCCAACGTAAGCTACTCATGTTCGACTCGCGCGGTTATGCCAACACTTCCGGTAGATGCTTCTTCGTTGGTGTTTTTCAGCGGTTTCTTCTTCCGCTCGGCGGACTGTGAATATCGAAACTAGGAATGGAAATTTTAACTTTTGAACGATTCCGGGAAAAACGAAAAGTTAGTCCTGGTTCCAATCGATACTCGATTCTCGATACCCAACCCTACTTAAAACCCACAAAACTATTCTGGCAACAAGACGAACTTACAAACAAAAATAGAAAATCTAAAGCCAAATCTTTAAAGGGATACTCCACTTGTTTTGGAAATAGGTTCATTTTACAACTCCTCCAGAGTTAAACAGTTTTTACCGGGTTTTACCATTTTTGAATTCATTCGGCTTGAATCCATTCAGCCGATTTTCTGATATTTATAAGAATATCTGTATCCAGACAGTTTCTGGTCTCATTGACTTCCATAGTAGGAAGAAAATATACTATGGAAGTCAATGAGACCAGAAACTGTCTGGTTACTGATATTCTTCTAAATACCAGAAAATAGTCTGAATGGATTCAAAAACGGTAAGACTCAATTGTTTAACTCTGGGGGAGATGTAAAATGAGCCTATATCCAAAAAAAAAAGTGGAGTATTCCTTTAAACAAATTAAATGGCCAATTAACATTTAATGTAAATCTTAATCTTGTATGTGTTGTGTTACAAGGACACGGTACAATTCGGATTCATTTGATAAATGACTGTTAAATTAAAACCCTGGCAATTTATAAACGATTGAAAGTCACCAAGTGTCCTGTCAGTGCCAAAGAATAATGTTCGATTATAAACAGGAGGTTTGTGTGCCGCCTCAGTCAGTTTGATGGTAAACAGATGCAGTCATCGTTTCTTTTATTGATTTCACCTTTCTCTCTCTCTCGGTGCCCTGAACATGTTAATTTTCTCTCTTTCTTTCAGTCGTTCATTCACTCTCTTTTTCTGGCTCTCCATGCCTTTGTTTGGCAGGCGACCAATCACACTGTCAGCCCAACAAGCAGCTCCTTCATGTGAGTGTTGAGCAGTGGTGGACCCGGGCCAAGAGCTGCCGAAGGAATGGCTTTGTGCTGGAGAGGGAACAGTGAGTGCATTAGTAGATCAGGTCTGACCTTCCAAGGCCAGGACTTACAAGAATCAATCCACTTAAAAGCATCAGCAAATGCTGCAGGGGAGAGGTAAATCAACGGGTTCAATATGTGGCCTTTCCACATAATCAATGCTTGCCACTGAGAAAGAAAGAGAGGGACCCCTGTCTGATACTCTGACTCGACCAAGCCTTTTTACTCTGGTGTTGAAACGAATCTCATGACTGACCGGCTCCTTCTTTATGTACTATTATAGTATTTATATAATTAGCTTGCATATTTATAGTTTTAAATATTCCTATTTAGATTTCATTTAGTTCGATTTTATTTCAGTTTTAGTCATTTCAGCGGTTCAGCTCAAACTTATTTTATTTGAGTCAATTAAGAAAGCAACATTTCTATTTGTTTATTTAATCGTTTTCTTAATTAACCATTATTTTTTGTTTGTTTTATTTAATAATAACTATATATAGGGCTGTCAAACGATTAATCGCATCCAAAATAAAAGTTTGTGTTTACATAATATATGTGTGTGTAAGTGTTTATAATTATTTTGTATATATACATACACATATATGCATGTATATATTTAAGAAAAATGTGTTTTTAATATATCAAATATTTATATTTATGTATAATATTAATTTTGTATAAATATATATATATATATATATATATATATATATAAGTATATACAATGCAAATATTTCTTAAATGTTTACATGCATGTGTGTGTATTTATATATACAAAATAATTATACACACTACACACACATATATTATGTAAACACAAACTTTTATTTTGGATGCGATTAATCGCAATTAATTGTTTCCCAGCTTTAATTATTTTATATATTTAAATACACACACATGCTTGTATATATTTAAGAAATATTTTCATGTATATTTTGTATATAGATTTATATATAATTTATATTATATATAAATACAAATATTTTATATATAAAAATATTTTTTTCTTTAATATACATGCATGTGTGTTTTTATATATATACAAAATAATTATACACAGTGCACCCACAAATATTATGTAAACAAAAACTTTTATTTTGGATGCGATTAATCACGATTAATCGTTTTGACAGCCCTAATATATATATATATATATATATATATATATATATATATATATATAATTATACACAGTGGATTATGTAAACACATATATTAATATGTAAACACAAACTTTTATTTTGGATGCGATTTATCACGATTAATCGTTTTGACAGCCCTAATATATATATATATATATATATATATATAATTATACACAGTGGATTATGTAAACACATATATTAATATGTAAACACAAACTTTTATTTTGGATGCGATTAATCACGATTAATCGTTTTGACAGCCCTAATATATATATATATATATATATATATAATTATACACAGTGGATTATGTAAACACATATATTAATATGTAAACACAAACTTTTATTTTGGATGCGATTAATCACGATTAATCGTTTTGACAGCCCTAATATATATATATAATTATACACAGTGGATTATGTAAACACATATATTAATATGTAAACACAAACTTTTATTTTGGATGCGATTAATCGCGATTAATCATTTGACAGCCCTAACTATATATACTGTATATATACTGTGTGTATATATATATATATATATATATATATATATATATATATATATATATATAATTATTATTATTATTACAGTAGTGGTTCTGTAAATGTGCATTTAGGCAGATTTGCCGATGTTAGGTGTCAAGAAACTGTTCAGTGATATCAATGTACCAGACCTTCTACGAAAACAGAAAAATGATGGTCAGTATCAATTTTCAACACACTCTCATGGAAATAGCTGTTTTAAATTTTGAAAAAGTGGCATATTTGTATGCATCTTTTTTGTTCATTTTCATTCAGTCATCCTTAGGTTTTTTTTTTTCTCCTTAATTTTTATTACAAATCAAAAGAATTAGCAATTCGCCAAAACATAGTAATGTTATGTAATCAGTTGGAACTTTTATTGTCTTTCCCAATTTAGTCAATTGACCAGAAGGGGTTAAAACATATTATCTGAATTGTGTGAATTTAGGAAACATTTTTGAGATCTCGAGTCTCCTTTGTCAAGACAAAGGAGTCTCAAGATCTCAAAAATGTTTAAAAGAATGTCATTTTTGTCATTTCCACCACAAAATACTATTAATACATCATTTGAAATGTGGAATTTTCAATGCGGTCAGTCAAAATATGTCAGAATTCTCCATTGCTGCATGTATGTCCAATGTTGAAGATTGTAAGTAGGCAAGTGAGGGTCTAAAAAGTTTTATTTATTTTTTAAAAAGTCGTGTTTCAAAGAAAGTGCTTCTAATTGAATTAAGCCCCAGTTCTGTGTGTTTGTAAGATCAATGGATCACACCGTTAAGTCCTGTCCGTGTGCTCAGAGATGGAAAAATCGTGTGAGAGAGTGAGGTTCACAGGGGTATACAGAAGACAGAGGCAGGTTGGCTTTGGGATATTTATAGAGCTCATTAGACGGATCCGGTTAGACTCTCACTGACATATTCACCCAGCAAGATTTCCTTTAATACTGGAATGCATTAATGCACCATCACAGCCTCTCACAGACAATCAGCACGCATAATCATGCATATTTGTGCCGCAGCATGCACAAACATCCTCCCTTCTCGAACACACACACACACACACACACACACTTTCCAACGTACTCAGTCGCTCTCTGCCTATCTCTACTTTATTTTTTCAGATTGCAGAGGAGGTAGTTGGGTATTTTAGTACGCTGTGCTGTGCTAGAAAGAAAGAAAAACGGATTTAGGCACACTGCCATCAGTAATACCGAAACAGCTGACAGAGCGTAATACTATATGGCACGCTTTAAGGAGCCTGTGCCCTCTGTGAAATTATGGCTTCTGCTTTTTTAAGACGTTTAGAGAGGTTGGAGGGCGTCATTCATTTTATATAATCCTTATAAATTTTCCCTTTTTGTGGTGGGGAAATCCAAAATAATAGTTTGTCAAGTAATTTCAGTGATGTGAATATTAGTCAACTGAAGGATAACTTGAATCCGTCTCTCAGAACTGCTATTTTCATAGTGTAAGATGTCAATAAATGATTGGCATTCATTTTAATGAGTAGAGTAATATGAATTTCACAGCTTTTTAAAATGGTTTAAGAGTCAATTTAGTTTAAAACGTGGTTGGCAGGGTTTAAAAAAAAAAAAAAAAAAAAAAAAAAGACACCACACACACACACACGGCCAATTTGGCATGTCCAATCCAGACTGTTCAAAGGTTTGGGACAGTGTTTGTCTTGCATTGCTGCATTTATTTGATAAAAAAAAAAAAACGTTTTTAGTTGAAAGTTTATTACAAATTAAAATAAATATTTCTGTAACACTTTACAACAGCATTCTTCGACGAATAGAAAGCTTTTTTTTTATCTTATTTACTTTTTGTTAAGTTAAAGCATCCTCGATTAAAGCAATAATTTCTTTCAAAAATGAAAAAAAAAAATAAAAAGAATTTTTTTTTACATCGATATATAGGCTACTTAAAACAGAGAAGTTTTGCCTTGTACAGACGACACCATTATCAAAACAATACCTGTGAAAACGACTAAAAACACTGTATTCTGCTGCCAGCCCCGATGAAACACTATAGACTGAACACGTATTGCGCATGTGCAAGACGTCATCGTCTTCAAAAATTCACGCTTTAGTTATTTACACAGAGACCGTTTTCAAAAAACCTGCACTTTGAAACCCGTTTTCAAAAGTGTGCATTTTTAGGTCCCCAAAACGTTGTTGTTGCATAAATGAATCGACAAAATGCATAAAAAGTTTTACATTTTAGTTGAAATGGTGTCGTGTAAAGAGCCCAATCTTGCCCTCCATCAAGCTGCTGACATTCTACATTCTGATAACATTCTGAAAGCCACCAACCGCCCTCGCCTCTTTACACTTCCTTAGAACTTTCTTTTTCTGAATGAATTATTGAAAATATATCATTTAAACAACCGAATCATCATAAATTGGACCTTGGTCTGACATGTTTTGTGATCCAAAAATTCATGCTGGATCAGATTTAAAAGCATGTGTTACTGTGTAAGCATTGCACTTTTTCATAACTGTTTGACAGTTTTGAAAAAAACACAAGGTGCAAGTATGGTTCACTGGTGTTCACTTAAGCTGAACATGCCAAAAACAATGTGCTATGAGGGAACAAAAACACCAATGACAAACACACACACATGCACGCACACACACATTAGCTTACTGACTGACCCCTGACCAACTGTCTCTCAAACCTGATTCAGGGATCTACTCTTTCTGACTCTATCATCAAGCACACATGACCTTTACTGTTCCTTCAGCACATAAATTGTTCTTGTGTACAGTGAGTAACAGTACCACTGTAAAAATAAGCTGAAAATACTTAAAAATGTGAGTTAAAATTACTTAAACAAAAAAATGTAAGTTGAAGTTACTTAAAAATGTAAGTTAAAATTACTTAAACAAAAATTTAAGTTGAAATTAAACAAAAATTTAAGTTGAAATTACTTAAAAATGTAAGTTAAAATTACCTAAACAAACATTTAAGTTGAATTTACTTAAAATGTAAGTTAAAAATACTTAAAAAATACTTTAAGTTGAAATTACTTAAAATTGTAAGTTAAAATTACTTAAACAAAATTTAAGTTGAAATTACTTATTGTAAGTTAAAATTACTTAAATGAAAATTTAATTTGAAATTACTTAAAATTGTAAGTTAAAATTACTTAAACAAAAATTTTAGTTGAAGTTACTTAAAAATGTAAGTTAAAATTACTTAAACAAAAATTTAAGTTGAAATTACTTAAAAATGTAAGTTAAAATTACTTAAACAAAATTTAAGTTGAAATTACTTATTGTAAGTTAAAATTACTTAAACGAAAATTTAATTTGAAATTACTTAAAATTGTAAGTTAAAATTACTTAAACAAAAATTTAAGTTGAATTGAAGTTACTTAAAAATGTAAGTTAAAATTACTTAAACAAAAATGTGAGTTGAAATTACTTAAGTTTTTAACTACAATCAAGTTGGTTTAAGTAATTTCAACTTAAATGACATTAAACTTAAAGTTGAATCTATACCTTCTAAAAAGTTAAATATTGCTAAAATATTAAAGCAATGTAAACATATTTTGTCTCAACTTATTGATCAAATAATGTTTCACAGTGTGTCTACTGATACTTACACACAAAAACAATATAAAAAATTGTCCAATTTATCAAACTGTTTCTTTTGTTATTACTGATGCTGCAATTTGTTATTTTTGTCTGCAGTTACCATCAGAATTTGTTTTGTAACGCGGTCATGAGCAAATACATGGAAATTAAAGAGTAACTAAACACTAAACCGACTTTTTGTAGTTAATGATCTGTAAGAATCGATCTGTATTAATAGCAGTCATTGATTCAAGTAACTTTCTTTGACATTTGTGTAAGTGTTTTATTTCTACAATATATGGTGTAAAAACGTCTTAGTTGCCCTCTTCATGTTGAACGGTGGCTACTGCAGTTAAATCTTGAGTTAGATGTGACCACGGAGGAGAAAACAGTACCGTTTGTTTGTTTATGAGCATTTATCGTGGGTCTGAAAGAGGAAGTACCAGCCCTGGTAGAAGTGTCCACAATCAGAGGATCGAGAGACTTTGGGGAGATCTTAAACCACCAGCTTTTCTGGAGAGCAATGGAGTTTTTGACTGTAACAGCGAGCTACACACGTGGACACTGCATTATGTGTACCCTCCGCGGATTAACTGGGACTTGGAGGTTTTCAGGGAAGGGTGGAACAATCATATGGCTTGTGCACTGGTTACCACACACACCATATCAAATGTTTGTCAGAGGATGTCTGATGATGCATTTCCCTCAAGATGGGGCATTTCCTGCAAGTTGTAACTGTTCCTGCTAACCAATTCAGTCCAACTCAGGCTCTTTTATTAAATAGTAGAGCACCTTCTTGTGCGCCAATAATAAGATATTCAACTTAAAGCTATTTAAGACATACTTTCTCTGTGCATGGCTCACTTTAAATTATAGATGTTTAGTCAGTCAGTGCAGTTATTGCTAAGTGCTGTATACGTGCAAACATTAGGTTACTTTAATTTAAAGCCTTTGTCATGACTGTTCTACACAATGAAAGGCACTTAAACAATAATTCAAGACCTAAAGTGATATGAACGTATTCTTGCCGGAACTAGCTCAATGTTGCGTTTAATTTACCTTCATAAGAGGTCAGTGCTTTTATAAACGGACAGCATCCAGATATGGAAGAAAATAAGATATGTTTTACATAACATTAGATTGAATTAGATTTACTTTGTACACTAGAACTAGATGACCTCAAAGCCAACAGAAAAGTATCGTTTTAATGCTAAAGTGTGTAAACAAAGAGCAAAACATATTCTGTTCCGGTTGTTCCTGTCAGAAAAGTCATGCCTCCCTTACACGACAGTTTCAGTTTTAATCTTCAAATAAAAAGTGAAAAAAGCAACACTGTTTGAATTTTTAATGTACACCTGTCTTTTGAATACTGAATGTCATTTGAAAGGAGTTTTGATCATAGCTAAACAGAAGGCATTATATGAACGAGCGCAAGGGAAGTTTCTTGCTGCTGCCATCTAGTGGTGAGTTGAAGAAGTACATCGAAATAATAATAAAAGTTTTGTGTTTAAATTCAGAGAGTCATATTAATTATTCATGCTAATATATTAATAAATAAACCTTTCCATAGACAACCCAGTGTCTAATTTTGATCTGCTAGCTTTCCAAACAAATTAAGCTACAACCAAACTGGGTGTCAGAGAAATGATGCTCCACAAAATTACATTGTATATTCATAAAATATTTATTGTTTTTTTGTTTTTTTTTAACAAAACATATGCAACACAAAATAATGGATTCTATAATTTAAACCATCATTAAACCATTGTATGTAGCCTATTCTTTGATGCTTTCAGGCCTATTTTGTTTTAGATTATGTGCTCCACTTAGCGCTATATAGGCTACCCACAAAAGTGACCGCGGTGGGCCAGAATTACACAGAAGACATGACTTACTTACTTTATTCAATGCAGAACTGTCTCGAGTTGTAACTGAATGCCGATTAGACCACCTCGTCGTAATACAAATCCCAAATATGAATATACTAATGCTTATATACGATATCACAATTTTTGCGCGCACTGTTGCCTGACAACCAGGCCTCGCGTCAGGGGGGACGGGGGCGAATGTACCGATGCAAATAAATATAATCTCATGTTTAACTTAAGACTAATTTTTGCGTTGTGATTTTATTTTCAGCAGATGGGGACAGGCGCCGTCACCCAATTCCAGTGTTGGGGGTAACGAGTTACAAAGTAACGAATTACAGTAACGATATTACTTTTTTGGGTAACTAAGTAAAGTAACGCATTACACTGAAAATATTGGTAACTACACTACTTTACTATACTAAAGGAACGCGCTTTCCTGCGTTACCCAAGCCGTGTTTGCCTGTGTGGAGAGTTCCGTCTAGTGGTGCGTGAGCGACGTTGCCATAGAGACCGATTTGAGTGAGAGAGAGAGGGAAGTGGAGAGAGAGAGACGGGTTTCGGCAAATGACAATATTCACATTACTTTCAGTTTATTGCTCGAAAGCACAAAAATATTTGAGTGAAATGTAGGCTATAGTAAACCCTAAGATTATTATTTGTGACATTAGAACAAAATATGTTGATATAAAACATGTATATAGGCTAAAGAACTAAATGAACGATCTCTATTTTCTAATTTCACTAAACATTTCGTTAAGTTTCGTGGACATTTTATAAAACATGGATCTTAGGCTCATTTTGTAAACATAAATAACTGATTTAGATGCGCAAACTGGGTGCCGTTGGCGTTGCGGTCTGCGGAGATGTAGCCTAGGCTACATGTTCGGTGCAGGTTCGGCTTCTTGTCGTTCATCCTCGGATGTGGCATCGCGTGCGCTGTTTGCCGCGCGCACCTTTCCGACCGTTCGGACGCGTCAAGTAAAAACAACGCTCGAAAGTATTGGATAACAAAAAACCAAATGAACAGGATTGTTGCAGGGTTCATTGTAAGACATGCTTCCCCTGTCGACCATTAATGGTATAATCCCCCAGGTTTAGAAAAATACATTTTAAATTAAGATTAAGAATTTTATGGGATAAAGTGACCTTTATTTTATTATTTTTCATTGACATCTTAATTTTTTTAATTATTATTATTACCATGAGTCGAATAAAAAGCTGGTTTTGTTCTCTGGAGAAGAGTTTTATTCTCCCAGCCAGTTTTGAAACTTCTGTGTTAAACCCCATTTTAAAATTTTGAACCCCATTTTGTTTGTGAATTTTACAGTGCGGCATATTTATTTGTGCAGACAGGGATATTGTTCTTTCATGTCATTTTGTATACATTTTTACAATAAAGTGATGATAGGGCAAAAACTGATATGATGTTTGTCCATGTACACGGTAAATTAAGAAACGGGAAAGTAAAGTAATAAGTAAGTTACTTTTCCAACGCAGTAACTAGTAAAGTAATCTCATTACAATTTAGAGAAGTAACTAGTAACTAGTAACTAATTACTTTTTTTGAGTAACTACCCCAACACTGCCAGGGTGGACGGCAAAATATTCAGACGTCAGAGGACATTGAAGTGTAAATAAGATTAATTAAATAAAAAAACGCTAATTAAAATGAATTTGTTTGTGTGGTTTGTTCAGTGTTTTATACGAGATTTCAAATGCTCCATTACTTTTTAACATCTTGGCTGTAGATAAAGCTAGCAGGGTATTTAATTTATGGCATTATATTAACATAAAATTAACATTTAAAAATGGTTGAAATTTCATTGAAATCACGTTGATCCATAGTTCAGTTGAAATTTCAACATTGTTTCAACATTCCTTTGAAATACCATTGAAATTCTGTTGATCTATGGACAGGATTTCAATGTTGTTTCAATATTAAAACAGGGTGCAAAATGATGTAGAATCAACATCAGAGTTCAATGTTGATTTAATGATTTAATGTTGATAATTTAACATTGATTTAACATTGTTTCAATGACTATTTGCTGTTATATGTTAACACGGCAATTTTGAACGCGTTGACACGAACTGTTCACTCTTAGAAAAAATGGTTCTATATATGTAGCATAGGGTTCTTTACTCAACTCCAAATGACATTTTATGCTAAAAAAGGTTCAATAATGACAATAAAGAACCCGTTTGGCACAAAGTCATAGATCAACAGAATTTCATTGGTATTTCAATCATAAGGAATATTGAAACAATGTTGAAATTTCAACTGAACTATGGATCAACGTGATTTCAATGAAATTTCAATCATTTTTAAATGTTAATTTTATGTTAATGTAATGCCATAAATTAAATACCCAATTGCGTTCATATTCTGGACTTATTGATATTTTGTAGTTGGGTAGGCCTACTTTAGCCTATATCATTTAGTGGGCTGTCAAGAAATGCACGCACAATTATCCTTGAACTTGATAAATGCTGCAGATATATTTTAGGCTATCCACAAACAAATTGCTTTCAAATGCATGTGTAAAATTCAGAATTCAACGAATGTGCAGCAATTTGTACAAATAGAGACATTTATTGTGTATAAAAATTATTGGCTATAATTTGCGCCTCCATTTATTGACGTCTGAGTCGATAGTAACGGAAGCACCGCAAGGTGAGAAAAAAAAATCTTATGTCGTTTTAAGGAGATATTTTGTCGTTTTAACGACTTAGTAATTCGTTTTAAATAGATATTATGTTATTTTAACGACTTAATAAGTCGTTTTAACGACTTAGTATGTCGTAAAAAACGAGATATTATGTCGTTTTAACAAAATACCAAGTCGTTAAAACCTTTTAGTACATTTCTTAAGGTTTGTATTCATTTGGGCAGAGTAAGACCGGGAATTAAAGAACGCATTGTAGATATCGTGATAGCCTACTGTTTTCATAATGAATGTACTTTTCTATGACCTAGCATATTAATGGAAATTAACTTATTTGGCAATTAGGCCTACACCTAATTTTGTTGTCAGTATTGCTCTTTAGGCCAGCTTTATAAATTATCTATTAGATTTTTTTTTATTTGTTAACTTTGCATAACTATTTTGCGTCATGTGCTTGATCATTATTGGCCAGATCAGAAACTGCAATACCACATGGGCTTAACTTACTTATTATTATTAATAATAATAATAATTTAACTATTTTTGTTGTTGTTGCTGCTTCTAAATGGTCCGTGCTTAGAGTAGACGTACTACTTCAGAAATGAATATTTTTTGTATTTTACAAATAGGACATTTGTACATCGGCCAGATTTGATCGCAACACAAGGTCAAAGACGGCGGAAGTAAATGTTGAATTTGCAGTCATGGCGGAGGAGGATGATAACTTGTACGCGTTCCTTCGCAATCGCGGAGTGCGCGAGGACACGTTGAAGCGCATGATTGAGCAAAAGGTGATTTAAACATGTACCGTATATTTATTGAACATATTAATTATTTTGAATGCAGTTACATAGAGGTTAAACAGTTAAAGGTTATCGTTTGCACGTATTTTGCAAGGTTACAAATTTAATATATTTTAACCCTTTACCTGCCACCCCCCTTTTTGATAATTGACATTAAAATGCACTATACAAACTTAAATGGTTGTAATTCAAGAATGTTTTCTTTTTATATCACTGCAGTTCATCCAAATGATCATTATGCACCATCATGTTGTTCCAAACCTATATGACTTCCAAAGAATACAGACAATAACCTTAATGTCATGAACAAATTATGACAGAAGTTGTTCAATCTTTAGGTGAACTGTCCCTTTAAATATGTGTCTTTCCGATGACACCATTACTAATGTCATAGTGACCCAAATAAATTGCCAAAAATATTGTTTAAAGATCATATATGTGACAATGTAGTGAAATAAAAACTCCCAGGGCTCGCCACAAACCACATAAACTGTGCACTGACGGCAGGATCAAGCGCTCACATGACCGATCACACATTTTTAAGGCTGTGCTTATGGTTACATGATCCAGGCCGGCAGAATCAACCCAAGCCCTTTGGCTGATTATTAGAAAGGCCGGCTTGTTGTGTTACTCTGAAGCACCATTGTATTAAGTCTTTGAACTCATGGGAAAAGGAGCAAAGTGCATGACAGATCATTAAGTACTGAGGCTCTGGGGTTTGTTTTAGTTCACATCACACTTTGACGTGCCATGAAATGATCAGTAAATAAATGTTTTAACATGTCGTGTGCCTTATCTGCGCTCTAGGTGACCCCAACAGGCCTCTGTTCGGGGAGACGTCGGCCAGGGTAACTCGACTGTTTGCTGATTTTTGTAAAACTTTTGTTGCTATTCCGAATCAGCTATCCCATCAAAATATAATATGAGCAAAAAAATTATATGAACAGTCACAGGTGAAGCAAATATTGTTGATCATCTCCAAACAAGGTCAGGATATTAGATGGTAAGCAAACAATTAGTTCTCATAATCAGTGTGTTGGATGCAGGAATAAAGATCTGAGTGACTTTGACAAGGGCCAAGTTGTTATGGCAAGTCGATTGGGTCAGAGTATCTCTGAAACGGCAAGGCTTGTGGGTCGCTTGAAGGTCGTCACGCAAGATTGCAATGATGGTTATGGACAGAATGTGTCAGCACCAGACAGATCTCATGAAGTAGCGTGTGTATGACACGCCAATTCGTATTTGCATTTTTGGCGTGCTATCAAGACGCATAATCGCTTTTCAGCGTGTTTATGAACGCCGTTGACTTAACGTTATATAAATATAGGACTTACCTCAACCCCGTCCCTAAACCTAACCGTCACTTACCCCTTTTCCACCGAAAAAAGAACTGGTTCGGAACTGGTGCTGGTTCAAAGTTGGTTCGGAGCTGGTTCAACTTGCGAACCCGTTCAGAACCGAGAAGAACGCGTCTAAACCCGCCCCGTAAACATGACGTGCTAAAAGAACGGTTCTAGTCCAGCAAAGAGTTGGTGCCGCTTTGGAACCAGTTCTCGCGGCCGCGAACCGGTTCTTTGGCTGTCGAAACACAAAGAACTGGTTCCCGCGCAGGCACCGGCTCCGAACCGGCTCTCAAAATGCTTTGGTGGAAAAGGGGCTACTGGGGTTAATGGCATTTATGACTGTTCCCTTACCATCCTAGGGAAAAAAAAAGATATGACTTACCTCAACCCTATCCCTAAACTTAACCGTCAATGGGGTTAATGGCATTTATGACTGGACATTTGACGCGCGTGTTCTGACACGCGGAATGACGCGGACGTTAATGGCGTAGACATACACGCACACACGCGGATACACGCGGATAGCTCAAAATGCGTAGAAATAATACGCCACTTGACTCGAAAGTGGCGTGTATGTTTACGCAAAAGTCATGATGTCATGTTGGTCAGCACACAGTGCGTTATGGGGCTGTGTTACCCAAGACCAATCAGAGTGCTTATTATGACCCCTGTCCACCGTTGAAAGTGCCTACATGAGCGTCAGCACTGGAGCAGTGGAAGAAGGTTGCCTGGGAAGTGATGGCACCAGGATTGCACTGTGGGACAATGACAAGCCAGTGGAGTGAGTTGGATGCTCTGCAGGGAAACCATGGCCATTTATGTGGATGTAAATTTGACACAAGATTGTTGCTGGTGACGATGGTGTTCCCTGGTGGAAGAGGCCTCTTTCAGCAGGATAATTCAGGAATGGTTTGAGGAACATGATGAAGATGTTGCCCAGGCCTCCAAATTCCCCATTTGAGCATCTTTGGGTTGTGTTGGAACAACAAGTTTGATGCACAGCGGCTCCACCTCGCAACCTACAGGACTTGAAGCCTCTGCTGTTAAAGTCTTAAAGGTGGCAGAAACACAGGACACCTTCAGGGGTGTGTAGAGTCCACACCTTGATGGGTCAGAGCAGGTTTGGCAACAGTATATTAGACCATAATGTTTTGGCTCAGGCACAATGTGACTTTTAATCACACAATGTAACTTGATTTCATATTGTGTAAACTTAATTTCGCAGCCGTGTTTTGCTTTATAATGGTGCTGTGTAGATATTTAAAAAGATAACATGTAGTGCAGCACCTTGATTTTCTGTCAATGGCACTAATATATTTTTGTTGGATCACTTTCAGGATAGAATCATCAATTTAGTGATCGGTTGACTCGCGTCTTTACTCGTCCTGGTAAGTTTTTACAACTAATGAAGATCTCGATATGTCTGTTTATCGTGTTGTAAATTATTAATTTTCCCCATCTCTTTCAGGTGACCATCATAAGTTCAATCATCTTCCCGTCACTGCCTCCCAAGCCATTGAATATTTTCTTTGCCATCTGTATCATGCTAGTCTGCGGGTCAGTGTTGGTTCTGGTAAGTCAGGAAAGATTGCTATGTAGTCTAAAAAGCATTAGGGTTCAAATAAATGTTTTTAATGCAATCCCATCCATTTTTCTTTCAGATATTCTGGTATAGACAGGGAGATCTGGAGCCCAAGTTTCGCAACTTGATCTACTACATGTTGTGTTCCATCGTTCTGCTGTGTATCTGTGCCAACTTGTACTTTCATGATGTGGGACGTGATAAAGTGAGCAATGCCTTATAAAACTGCTACCATGGGAATCGTCCCAATCAGCGGAATGTTCATCATTATATGGGTGCTTTGGAACCCCACTTGAGTTCTTGAATCAGGATTATTCCTACAAGCCCCATTTGTGTGGGCAAGGCCAGTCTGCCTTTGGGAGCCATGTTAGTGGACTAAACATAATATAGATGCAAACATGTTAGCGATGAGTTGCACTCTGGGATGTCCGTGCACACGTTTTGCACCCTGAATGCTGTACACAGCTTAACCTATATGCCAATGACGTTTTTTTTTTGTTTTTTTTTTAAATAAGCCATGGCAATGTAATGCTTAATGCTTTTATACACCTACAGTACATTCCTAATAAGAAATTCCTTATTTTGTATTTAATCAGAAAAGCCATTTTGAATAAGAGCACTTGATTAAAGACATGCTTGTTTGTTTTTTCTAAATTACTGAACACTGTTATTTGAAATAATGAGAACTTTAATTTTGGTTAACAACCATTGTAATTTGGATTGTATGTACTAAATAAATACTTATACACAATATACGTTTGTGGGTGTTTTTTGTTACATTTGTACAACTGTATTTGTACAACTGCACACAAATCATCCCTTTTCTTTTACTCTCTATATGTAATTCACACAAATCACCACAGGAGGGAGCACCACTTGTTTTTTTAGACTCGATTTGCAACGGTGTAATTCACACAAATCACCACAGGAGGGCGACAATAATTTTATGTCTGACTTTTTTGCATATACATTTATAAAGACAGACGATAGGACACAACACACACACTGATACAGTTGATACAAAGAATAACTTAAATGATAATACATTTATTTTAAAGTTTGTTTAGAGAATACATCAGTTTGCAAATTTAAATGTCAAATAGAATTTTGCACATGACTCTTATAGAAATAAAAACATTTTTTTTATAAGAATAGATCTGAGGAGTCAATGAATTATTAGTCAATGATGATAATCTTTCATCTAGTCTAAACACAAGAAGAAGGTGGAATAGAACCAGCAACCACTCGCTACAGAGCCAGTATTACTACCACTGAGCCACTGAAGACGACACAGTTCTATTGGTTCTCTTTGTAGATTTATCTTTCGTCTAATGACGGGGGCGCCAAATCCGGAGAATTCGGGAAAATTGGGGGGAGTTTTCGAGGATTGGCACACAGCTTCCAGGAACCTGGGGGCCGCCAAGTCCCTGAATTCTCCGCAAATTCTCCCCGAAATCCCTGAATTCTGCAGGATTTCTCCTGACTTGGCGCCCCCCTCAGGAGTGAATTGATATATGCAGCATAGACGGATACACAGCTACATCTATGCTGCATATATCTATGCAGCCGAAAGCTTCAAGAGGCTCAAACTCCTGAGCCACTTGGAGCTGAAAGCTGAAAGCTCCAAGTGTCTCAGTGGTTTGAGCGTTGCTTCATCATGTGGAGGATTTAGGTTTAAGCCCCACTCTTTGCATTAAAATGATTTTTTTATGGTTTTGTCCAAATAAAAAAGACATGCCTCCAAAATAAAGTGAAAGAGTGGAAGCTTGAATGGCTCAGTGGTTTGAGTGTTACCCTATCATGTGGAAGATTTATGTTCAAATCCCATTCTTTGCATTAAAATGCTTTATTTTGAACAGTTTTGTCAAAAATAAAAAGACATGACATGTGGAGAATCCTGGTTTGAGTCTCTTGATGGTAAAAATCTTTAGTTTCACTGGTTTGGTTCAAATAAAAGACCAATCTTCAAAAAGGACATCCAACTGTTACAACTGTAAGTGGTTCAGTGGCAAAAGCGTTGCTCTTCTGTGTTGAAAATCCTGGTTCAAATCTCACTTTTGCAGTGGAAAATACTTAAGTTTGATTGTTTAAGACAAACAGAAACACTTAAATGAAGAAGCTTCTGTGGCTCAGTGGTCTGAGTGTTGTGAGTCCATGTGGGAATGCCAGGTTCAAGCCTTGCTTTTCTGCGTCTTTAGTTTTGTCGGGTTTGTCCGAGAGAAAAGAAGACATGCTCACAATAAAATAAGTGCATGAGTGTGGACGGTCCAGTGGCTCAGTGGTGTGAGTGTTGTGATTCCATGTGCGACTCTCAGGTTCGAGCCTCCTTTTATGATGCTTTAGTTTCACTGGGTTTGTCCAAATAATGAAGACATGCTCCCAAGAAAAGAAGAGTGAATGTAGACGGTCCAGTGGCTCAATGGTGTGAGTGTCGCTCTCTCGTGTGGAGAATCCTGGTTTGAGTCTCTTGTTAAAAATCTTTAGTTTCACTGGTTTGGTCCAAATAAAAGACCAATCTTCAAAAGGGACGTCCAATTGTTACAAATGTAAGTGGTTCAGTGGTAAAAGCGTTGCTGTTCTGTGTTGAAAATCCTGGTTCAAATCTCACTTTTGCAGTGGAAAATACTTTAGTTTGATTGTTTGAGACAAACAGAAGGGTGAGTGTGGACGCTCCAGTGGCTCAGTGGTCTGAGTGTTGTGATTCCATGTGGGAATGCCAGGTTCGAGCCTTGCTCTTATGCTTCTTTTGTTTTGTTGAGTTTGTCCGAAAGAAGACATGCTCACAATAAAAGAAGTGCATGAGTGAGCACGGTCCTGTGGCTTAGTGGTGTGAGCGTTGCGGTTCCATGTGGGAAACATGGGTTCAAGCCTCACTCTTATGATGCTTTGCTTTAGTTTCCTCGGGTTTGTTGAAAAGAAAAAAAAGACATGCCCCCCCAAAAAAGGAGTGTGACGGTTGAAGGTCCATTGGCTCAGTGGTGTGAGTGTTGTGATTCCATGTGGGAATGCCAGGTTCAAGCCTTGCTTTTCTGCGTCTTTAGTTTTGTCGGGTGTGTCCAAGAGAAAAGAAGACATGCTCACAATAAAATAAGTGCATGAGTGTGGACGGTCCAGTGGCTCAGTGGTGTGAGAGTTGCAGTTCCATGTGGGAAACATGGGTTCAAACCTCCCTATTGCGATGCTTTGCTTTATTTTTGTCGGGTTTGTTGAAAAGAAAAAAAAGACATGCCCCCCCAAAAAAAGGAGTGTGAGGGCTGAAGGTCCAGTGGCTCAATGGTGTGAGTGTCAATCTCTCGTGTGGAGAATCCAGGTTTGAATCTCTTGATGGTAAACATTCTTAGTTTGATTGGTTTGGTCCAAATAAAAGACCAATCTTCAAAAAGGACGTCCAACTGTAAGTGGTTCAGTGGTAAAAAGTGTTGCTGTTCTGTGTTGAAAATCCTGGTTCAAATCTCACATTTGCGGGTGAAATTACTTTAGTGTGATTTTTTGAGACAAACAGAAACATTGAAATGAAGAAGCTCCTGTGGCTCAGTGGTCTGAGTGTTGTGATTCCATGTGGGAAACCCGGGTTCCAGCCTCACTCTTATCATGCTTTCGTTTCACTGGCTTTGTCCAAGAAAGACATGTTCCCAAAAAAGGAAGTGTGAGTGTGTATGGTCCAGTGGCTCCGTGGTCTGAGTGTTGTGAGTCCATGTGGGAAACCTGGGTTCGAATCACACTCTTGTGATGCTTTAGTTTCACTGGATTGTCGAAGTAAGACATGCTCCCAAAAAAAGGAGCGTGAGTGTGCGAGCTCCAGTGGCTCAGTGGTCTGAGTGTTATGGTTCCATGTGGGAAACCATTGTTTGAGACTCACTCTTATGATGCTTTAGTTTCAACGGGTTTGTCCAAGAGAGAAAAAGACATGCTCCCAAAAAATTAAGTGTGAGTGTGGATGGTCCTGTGGCTCAGTGGGTGAGCGTTGCACTCTCGTGTGGAGAATCCTGGTTCGAGTCTCTTGTTGGTGAAACTCTTGTTCCACCGGTTTGGTCCAAATAAAGAAGACATGCTCCCAAAAAAACAGAAGTTTGTGTGTGGATGGTCCAGTGGCTCAGTGGGTGAGATCACGCTCCCCGGTCGGGAGGTTCAAGACCAGGCTGGACCTTGAAGCATGGTTGCGTTGACGAACATCCTCCAGAACTGCAGCTGGGGGACGAGAGACGGTCAGGACACGAAGGGGGGAGGAAATAACCTAACTCCTCCCCCTGGGGATTTCTGGGACAATATCCAGCAGCGGTGTTGCTGCAGAGAGAGGCATTTTTTGTGGGACTTAACCAAAATTTTAATTTTGGAATACATGAAATGTACCCTGGATGTGCAGTTTGCAAAAGATTATACTTTTAACCTCTTCTACATACTATTATATACACTCACACTCACACTCTTAAGTCCTCAAAAACCAGCCGTCAATGTGAAATCCAGCAAGAGATCTGTGGCTCACAGGTAAGAGCACCGCCTCATGGGTTCAGAGGTTGTTGGTTCGATCCCAGCCGGGTCTCTGCAATAGAAGTGTGTGATTATGTACACATGAATGCTTTCCTTTAGTAAATGAGATTTGAGTGTGAAATGGATGTGATTAGATCAAACAAAGTGGCCAAAAACACCAGTTCTCAGTGTGAAAGCCACAGTGGTGCAGTGGTTAAACAAATGTTCTCGGCTGATGGGTTGCACTGGAGTCAAGGGTTTGATCCCCACCTCAGCATGATTTATTGTAAAATCACAGGGCTTGAAGAGTGAAATATAAGTTCCAGCACATGTCTCAGCAAGAGATCTGTGGCTCACAGGTAAGAGCGCTGCCTCACGGGTTCAGAGGTTGCTGGTTCGATCCCAGCCAGATCTCTACGATATGAGTGAATGCTGTATGTGTGAAGGGGTGGGGATGATTCGGGTCCCCCCCCGAGCCCCGCCACAATGAACAGCAGCGGTTATGCTTTTTTATACATTCAAAATTCAGCTGTCTAAAAATTTGGCCCCGCCGTCCCTTCCCCACCTATTTAGGTTCCCATCATTTGCTTTTTAAAGGGGTCACCCTCCAAAAAAGAAAATGATGGGAACCTACATGGTTAGCACAGTAAAACAAGCGTTTACATTACCTGTCCATCAGCAGACGTCCATCATTACAGTCAATGTCTGTCCACACGTCCCACAGCTCTGCTTCTGATGACTGGATGTAATGGTCCAAACACATTCCTTCTGTAAGGAAAGACATGAACAAACAAAATTAGTTTTAGAAATACTCAATATTCTACATCTATAAATGACAATGTGAAAGTTAGTCTAAAGACTAGTTAAAGTAAAAGAGACTAGAAACAATTGCTTATTATTCTACTTCACTACACATAAATCAGAGGACGATTCATTTGAAGCTTATACATGTAACAACAACTAGAGATTCAACTTAATCACTGTCTTACAGGCCACACAATTATAAAAACACTGAACACACAGAACTAAAATCGAACTCCCCATTCACAGAAAGCCAAACCTACAAAACATCAGAGCAATATTAGAAATGCAATGCAAAGAAAACCAATTGAAAAGTGTCTAGTCACTGCTCTTTACTTGTATTGTTTCATGCTTGAATGACATTTTAATTAAATACCAGTTTAAAAACAGTTTTCACTCTCAGATCCCAATCATAACAGGAAGTAGAATAAAAGCAGGAAGCAACAGGAGAACATCAGAGCTTCACACAAGACACAACTCCTGCTGACTCTCACATACATCCAGAAAACACTGCAATATCCACTTAGTCCTTCTTATTACACTTTACAGTGTGAATATCAGAGGGCGATTCATTCAGAGATTAAAAAGGTAATGCTACAATAGCGACTGACAAGAGACCTTGACTTCATGCTAAAGGAAAAGTTACTTACAGGTGAGTCTTGTGCCGTACTCGGTTCCCTCATTTATGTGTCGTTTGATTGCGTCTGTGTGTCGGTTTTATTTGCTGTTGAGCTGTAATATGTGCTGTTAAAGTGACATTAAGAGCTGTCATCTTCTCATCTGCAGGATCTGCATGTGTTGTTGTGATTGTCATCAAGCGTCATGTTGTCAAACAGCAGAAGCGTGAGACTGAAGGAGAACCCGCTTCTGCCGCCTTGAGGAGCGGAGGAAAACTGCACTTTACTCTCGTCGGGTTATAGTGGCGAGATCACATGTGAGACTTTGGATTAAAGTTCCTGTAAAATTGCAGCAGCAACACGTTTGACAAGCTCTTTTGTGCAGAAAACAAGGATTTACCTTTGAATGAGAAAATCTAGTGTTTTTTTTTTTTTTTGTGTGTGTAACGTACTGACTCGATCGGACTCAGTTTGCAGCGGTGTGATTCACACAAATCATCACTTTTCTTTTACTCTCTTTTTGTAATTCACACAAATCACCACAGGAGGGCGCAGTTTTTAGACTTTATTTGCAACGGTGTGATTCACACAAATCATCACTTTTCTTTTACTCTCTTTTTGTAATTCACACAAATCACCACAGGAGGGCGCAGTTTTTAGACTTTATTTGCAACGGTGTGATTCATACAAATCACCACAGGAGGGCGACACATTTATGTTTTTTAGACTTTATTTGAAACGGTGTAATTCACACAAATCACCACAGGAGGGCAAAAATAATTTTAGATCTGGCTTTTTTTGCATATACATTTATATAGACAGACGATAGGACACAACACAATTCACAACACACACTGAGATACAGTTGATACAAAGAATAACTTAAAAATAAAAATATTTTTTTATAAGAATAGATCTGAGTAGTCAATGAATTATTAATCAATGATGATAATAAACTTGAAATCTTAAACAACATGATTGGCTCAGCGGATAGTTGTCAACCTTACCAACCAGAAAGTCCTGGTTCAAATCCCAGGTTCCAAGTTTGTTAAAGTTATTCATCATTTAACACGAAACTCTGGATCAAACCTGTTGAAAACGCTCATCATCTCAGCAGACTCAGTGGCTCAGGAGAGAAAGAGTTGAGTTTCAATCACAGCGTCCTGAGTTCAAGTCCCACTATTGCTGACTTTCAATAGTTCTCATTAGACAAGGAGCCCCAAAAACCAGCTGTCAATGTGAAATCTAGCAACAGATCTGTGGCTCACAGGTAAGAGCGCCGCCTCATGGGTTCAGAGGTTGCTGGTTCGATCCCAGCCGGGTCTCTGCAATAGAAGTGTGTGATTATGTACACATGAATGCTTTCCTTTAGTAAATGAGATTTGAGTGTTAAATTGATGTGATTAGATCAAACAAAGTGGCCAAAACACCAGTTCTCAGTGTGAAAGCCACAGTGGTGCAGTGGTTAAACACACATTTAGGCTGATGGGTTGCACTGGAGACAAGGGTTCGATCCCCACCTCCGCATGATTTATTGTAAAATCACAGGGCTTGAACACTGAAATATAAGTTCCAGCACATGTCTCAGCAAGAGATCTGTGGCTCACAGGTAAGAGCGCTGCCTCACGGGTTCAGAGGTTGCTGGTTCGATCCCAGCCAGATCTCTACGATATGAGTGAATGCTGTATGTGTGAAGGGGTGGGGATGATTCGGGTCCCCCCCCAAGCCCCGCCACAATGAACAGCAGCGGTTATGCTTTTTTATACATTCAAAATTCAGCTGTCTAAAAATTTGGCCCCGCCGTCCCTTCCCCACCTATTTAGGTTCCCATCATTTGCTTTTTAAAGGGGTCACCCTCCAAAAAGAAAATGATGGGAACCTACATGGTTAGCACAGTAAAACAAGCGTTTACATTACCTGTCCATCAGCAGACGTCCATCATTACAGTCAATGTCTGTCCACACGTCCCACAGCTCTGCTTCTGATGACTGGATGTAATGGTCCAAACACATTCCTTCTGTAAGGAAAGACATGAAAAAAAAATTAGTTTTAGAAATACTCAATATTCTACATCTATAAATGACAATGTGAAAGTTAGTCTAAAGACTAATTAAAGTAAAAGAGACTAGAAACAATTGCTTATTATTCTACTTCACTACACATAAATCAGAGGACGATTCATTTGAAGCTTATACATGTAACAACAACTAGAGATTCAACTTAATCACTGTCTTACAGGCCACACAATTATAAAAACACTGAACACACAGAACTAAAATCGAACTCCCCATTCACAGAAAGCCAAACCTACAAAACATCAGAGCAATATTAGAAATGCAATGCAAAGAAAACCAATTGAAAAGTGTCTAGTCACTGCTCTTTACTTGTATTGTTTCATGCTTGAATGACATTTTAATTAAATACCAGTTTAAAGGCAGTTTTCACTCTCAGATCCCAGTCATAACAGGAAGTAGAATAAAAGCAGGAAGCAACAGGAGAACATCAGAGCTTCACACAAGACACAACTCCTGCTGACTCTCACATACATCCAGAAAACACTGCAATATCCACTTAGTCCTTCTTATTACACTTTACAGTGTGAATATCAGAGGGCGATTCATTCAGAGATTAAAAAGGTAACGCTACAACAGCGACTGACAAGAGACCTTGACTTCATGCTAAAGGAAAAGTTACTTACAGGTGAGTCTTGTGCCGTACTCGGTTCCCTCATTTATGTGTCGTTTGATTGCGTCTGTGTGTCGGTTTTATTTGCTGTTGAGCTGTAATATGTGCTGTTAAAGTGACATTAAGAGCTGTCATCTTCTCATCTGCAGGATCTGCTCGTGTTGTTGTGATTGTCATCAAGCGTCATGTTGTCAAACAGCAGAAGCGTGAGACTGAAGGAGAACCCGCTTCTGCCGCCTTGAGGAGCGGAGGAAAACTGCACTTTACTCTCGTCGGGATATAGTGGCGAGATCACATGTGAGACTTTGGATTAAAGTTCCTGTAAAATTGCAGCAGCAACACGTTTGACAAGCTCTTTTGTGCAGAAAACAAGGATTTACCTTTGAATGAGAAAATCTAGTGTTTTTTTTTTTTTGTGTGTGTGTAACGTACTGACTCGATCGGACTCAGTTTGCAGCGGTGTGATTCACACAAATCATCACTTTTCTTTTACTCTCTTTTTGTAATTCACACAAATCACCACAGGAGGGCGCAGTTTTTAGACTTTATTTGCAACGGTGTGATTCATACAAATCACCACAGGAGGGCGACACATTTATGTTTTTTAGACTTTATTTGAAACGGTGTAATTCACACAAATCACCACAGGAGGGCAAAAATAATTTTAGATCTGGCTTTTTTGCATATACATTTATATAGACAGACGATAGGACACAACACAATTCACAACACACACTGAGATACAGTTGATACAAAGAATAACTTAAAAATAAAAATATTTTTTTATAAGAATAGATCTGAGTAGTCAATGAATTATTAATCAATGATGATAATAAACTTGAAATCTTAAACAACATGATTGGCTCAGCGGATAGTTGTCAACCTTACCAACCAGAAAGTTCTGGTTCAAATCCCAGGTTCCAAGTTTGTTAAAGTTATTCATCATTTAACACGAAACTCTGGATCAAACCTGTTGAAAACGCTCATCATCTCAGCAGACTCAGTGGCTCAGGAGAGAAAGAGTTAAGTTTCAATCACAGCGTCCTGAGTTCAAGTCCCACTATTGCTGACTTTCAATAGTTCATTAGACAAGGAGCCCCAAAAACCAGCTGTCAATGTGAAATCTAGCAAGAGATCTGTGGCTCACAGGTAAGAGCGCTTTCTCATGGGTTCAGAGGTTGTTGGTTCGATCCCAGCCGGGTCTCTGCAATAGAAGTGTGTGATTATGTACACATGGATGCTTTCCTTTAGTAAATAAGATTTGACTGTTAAATTGATGTGATTATATCAAACAAAGTGGCCAAAACACCAGTTCTCAGTGTGAAAGCCACAGTGGTGCAGTGGTTAAACACATGTTCTCGGCTGATGGGTTGCACTGGAGTCAAGGGTTCGATCCCCACCTCAGCATGATTTATTGTAAAATCACAGGGCTTGAACACTGAAATATAAGTTCCAGCACATGTCTCAGCAAGAGATCTGTGGCTCACAGGTAAGAGCGCTGCCTCACGGGTTCAGAGGTTGCTGGTTCGATCCCAGCCAGATCTCTACGATATGAGTGAATGCTGTATGTGTGAAGGGGTGGGGATGATTCGGGTCCCCCCCCGAGCCCCACCACAATGAACAGCAGCGGTTATGCTTTTTTATACATTCAAAATTCAGCTGTCTAAAAATTTGGCCCCGCCGTCCCTTCCCCACCTATTTAGGTTCCCATCATTTGCTTTTTAAAGGGGTCACCCTCCAAAAAGAAAATGATGGGAACCTACATGGTTAGCACAGTAAAACAAGCGTTTACATTACCTGTCCATCAGCAGACGTCCATCATTACAGTCAATGTCTGTCCACACGTCCCACAGCTCTGCTTCTGATGACTGGATGTAATGGTCCAAACACATTCCTTCTGTAAGGAAAGACATGAACAAACAAAATTAGTTTTAGAAATACTCAATATTCTACATCTATAAATGACAATGTGAAAGTTAGTCTAAAGACTAGTTAAAGTAAAAGAGACTAGAAACAATTGCTTATTATTCTACTTCACTACACATAAATCAGAGGACGATTCATTTGAAGCTTATACATGTAACAACAACTAGAGATTCAACTTAATCACTGTCTTACAGGCCACACAATTATAAAAACACTGAACACACAGAACTAAAATCGAACTCCCCATTCACAGAAAGCCAAACCTACAAAACATCAGAGCAATATTAGAAATGCAATGCAAAGAAAACCAATTGAAAAGTGTCTAGTCACTGCTCTTTACTTGTATTGTTTCATGCTTGAATGACATTTTAATTAAATACCAGTTTAAAGGCAGTTTTCACTCTCAGATCCCAATCATAACAGGAAGTAGAATAGAAGAAGGAAGCAACAGGAGAACATCAGAGCTTCACACAAGACACAACTCCTGCTGACTCTCACATACACCCAGAAAACACTGCAATATCCACTTAGTCCTTCTTATTACACTTTACAGTGTGAATATCAGAGGGCGATTCATTCAGAGATTAAAAAGGTAACGCTACAACAGCGACTGACAAGAGAACTTGACTTCATGCTAAAGGAAAAGTTACTTACAGGTGAGTCTTGTGCCGTACTCGGTTCCCTCATTTATGTGTCGTTTGATTGCGTCTGTGTGTCGGTTTTATTTGCTGTTGAGCTGTAATATGTGCTGTTAAAGTGACATTAAGAGCTGTCATCTTCTCATCTGCAGGATCTGCATGTGTTGTTGTGATTGTCATCAAGCGTCATGTTGTCAAACAGCAGAAGCGTGAGACTGAAGGAGAACCCGCTTCTGCCGCCTTGAGGAGCGGAGGAAAACTGCACTTTACTCTCGTCGGGATATAGTGGCGAGATCACATGTGAGACTTTGGATTAAAGTTCCTGTAAAATTGCAGCAGCAACACGTTTGACAAGCTCTTTTGTGCAGAAAACAAGGATTTACCTTTGAATGAGAAAATCTAGTGTTTTTTTTTTTTTTTTTTTTTTTTTGTGTGTAACGTACTGACTCGATCGGACTCAGTTTGCAACGGTGTGATTCACACAAATCATCACTTTTCTTTTACTCTCTTTTTGTAATTCACACAAATCACCACAGGAGGGCGCAGTTTTTAGACTTTATTTGCAACGGTGTGATTCATACAAATCACCACAGGAGGGCGACACATTTATGTTTTTTAGACTTTATTTGAAACGGTGTAATTCACACAAATCACCACAGGAGGGCAAAAATAATTTTAGATCTGGCTTTTTTTGCATATACATTTATATAGACAGACGATAGGACACAACACAATTCACAACACACACTGAGATACAGTTGATACAAACAATAACTTAAAAATAAAAATATTTTTTTATAAGAATAGATCTGAGTAGTCAATGAATTATTAATCATTGATGATAATAAACTTGAAATCTTAAACAACATGATTGGCTCAGCGGATAGTTGTCAACCTTACCAACCAGAAAGTTCTGGTTCAAATCCCAGGTTCCAAGTTTGTTAAAGTTATTCATCATTTAACACGAAACTCTGGATCAAACCTGTTGAAAACGCTCATCATCTCAGCAGACTCAGTGGCTCAGGAGAGAAAGAGTTGAGTTTCAATCACAGCGTCCTGAGTTCAAGTCCCACTATTGCTGACTTTCAATAGTTCTCATTAGACAAGGAGCACAAAAAACCAGCTGTCAATGTGAAATCTAGCAAGAGATCTGTGGCTCACAGGTATGAGCGCTTTCTCATGGGTTCAGAGGTTGCTGGTTCGATCCCAGCCGGGTCTCTGCAATAGAAGTGAGTTATTAAGTACACACAAAGGCTTTCCTTTAGTAAATGAGATTTGAGTGTTAAATTGATGTGATTATATCAAACAAAGTGGCCATAACACCAATTCTCAGTGTGAAAGCCACAGTGGTGCAGTGGTTAAACACACATTTCGGCTGATGGGTTGCACTGGAGACAAGGGTTCGATCCCCACCTCAGCATAATTTATTGTAAAATCACAGGGCTTGAAGAGTGAAATATAAGTTCCAGCACATGTCTCAGCAAGAGATCTGTGGCTCACAGGTAAGAGCGCCGCCTCATGGGTTCAGAGGTTGCTGGTTCGATCCCAGCCGGGTCTCTGCAATAGAAGTGTGTGATTATGTACACATGAATGCTTTCCTTTAGTAAATGAGATTTGAGTGTTAAATTGATGTGATTAGATCAAACAAAGTGGCCAAAACACCAGTTCTCAGTGTGAAAGCCACAGTGGTGCAGTGGTTAAACACACATTTAGGCTGATGGGTTGCACTGGAGTCAAGGGTTCGATCCCCACCTCAGCATGATTTATTGTAAAATCACAGGGCTTGAAGAGTCAAATATAAGTTCCAGCACATGTCTCAGCAAGAGATCTGTGGCTCACAGGTAAGAGCGCTGCCTCACGGGTTCAGAGGTTGCTGGTTCGATCCCAGCCAGATCTCTACGATATGAGTGAATGCTGTATGTGTGAAGGGGTGGGGATGATTCGGGTCCCCCCCCAAGCCCCGCCACAATGAACAGCAGCGGTTATGCTTTTTTATACATTAAAAATTCAGCTGTCTAAAAATTTGGCCCCGCCGTCCCTTCCCCACCTATTTAGGTTCCCATCATTTGCTTTTTAAAGGGGTCACCCTCCAAAAAAGAAAATGATGGGAACCTACATGGTTAGCACAGTAAAACAAGCGTTTACATTACCTGTCCATCAGCAGACGTCCATCATTACAGTCAATGTCTGTCCACACGTCCCACAGCTCTGCTTCTGATGACTGGATGTAATGGTCCAAACACATTCCTTCTGTAAGGAAAGACATGAACAAACAAAATTAGTTTTAGAAATACTCAATATTCTACATCTATAAATGACAATGTGAAAGTTAGTCTAAAGACTAGTTAAAGTAAAAGAGACTAGAAACAATTGCTTATTATTCTACTTCACTACACATAAATCAGAGGACGATTCATTTGAAGCTTATACATGTAACAACAACTAGAGATTCAACTTAATCACTGTCTTACAGGCCACACAATTATAAAAACACTGAACACACAGAACTAAAATCGAACTCCCCATTCACAGAAAGCCAAACCTACAAAACATCAGAGCAATATTAGAAATGCAATGCAAAGAAAACCAATTGAAAAGTGTCTAGTCACTGCTCTTTACTTGTATTGTTTCATGCTTGAATGACATTTTAATTAAATACCAGTTTAAAGACAGTTTTCACTCTCAGATCCCAATCATAACAGGAAGTAGAATTAAAGCAGGAAACAACAGGAGAACATCAGAGCTTCACACAAGACACAACTCCTGCTGACTCTCACATACATCCAGAAAACACTGCAATATCCACTTAGTCCTTCTTATTACACTTTACAGTGTGAATATCAGAGGGCGATTCATTCAGAGATTAAAAAGGTAATGCTACAATAGCGACTGACATGAGACCTTGACTTCATGCTAAAGGAAAAGTTACTTACAGGTGAGTCTTGTGCCGTACTCGGTTCCCTCATTTATGTGTCGTTTGATTGCGTCTGTGTGTCGGTTTTATTTGCTGTTGAGCTGTAATATGTGCTGTTAAAGTGACATTAAGAGCTGTCATCTTCTCATCTGCAGGATCTGCTCGTGTTGTTGTGATTGTCATCAAGCGTCATGTTGTCAAACAGCAGAAGCGCGAGACTGAAGGAGAACCCGCTTCTGCCGCCTTGAGGAGCGGAGGAAAACTGCACTTTACTCTCGTCGGGATATAGTGGCGAGATCACATGTGAGACTTTGGATTAAAGTTCCTGTTAAATTGCAGCAGCAACATGTTTGACAAGCTCTTTTGTGCAGAAAATAATGATCTGCCTTTGAATGAGAAAACCTAGTTGTGTGTGTGTGTGTGTGTGTGTGTGTGTGTGTGTGTGTGTGTGTGTGTGTGTGTGTGTGTGTGTGTGTGTAACGTACTGACTCGATCGGACTCAGTTTGCAACGGTGTGATTCACACAAATCATCACTTTTCTTTTACTCTCTTTTTGTAATTCACACAAATCACCACAGGAGGGCGCAGTTTTTAGACTTTATTTGCAACGGTGTGATTCATACAAATCACCACAGGAGGGCGACACATTTATGTTTTTTAGACTTTATTTGAAACGGTGTAATTCACACAAATCACCACAGGAGGGCAAAAATAATTTTAGATCTGGCTTTTTTTGCATATACATTTATATAGACAGACGATAGGACACAACACAATTCACAACACACACTGAGATACAGTTGATACAAAGAATAACTTAAAAATAAAAATATATTTTTTTATAAGAATAGATCTGAGTAGTCAATGAATTATTAATCAATGATGATAATAAACTTGAAATCTTAAACAACATGACTGACTCAGTCTCTGTGGCTCAGTGGATAGTTGTCAACCTTACCAACCTCCTGGTTCAAATCCTAGGTTCCAATTTTGTTAAAGTTATTCATCATTTAACACAAAACTCTGGATCAAACCTGTTGAAAACGCTCATCATCTCAGCAGACTCAGTGGCTCAGGAGAGAAAGAGTTGAGTTTCAATCACAGCGTCCTGAGTTCAAGTCCCACTATTGCTGACTTTCAATAGTTCTCAGTAGACAAGGAGCGCAAAAAACCAGCCGTCAATGTGAAATCCAGCAAGAGATCTGTGGCTCACAGGTAAGAGCGCTTTCTCATGGGTTCAGAGGTTGCTGGTTCGATCCCAGCCGGGTCTCTGCAATAGAAGTGAGTGATTATGTACACACAAAGGCTTTCCTTTAGTAAATGAGATTTGACTGTTAAATTGATGTGATTAGATCAAACAAAGTGGCCAAAACACCAATTCTCAGTGTGAAAGCCACAGTGGTGCAGTGGTTAAACAAATGTTCTCAGCTTATGGCTTGCACTGGAGACAAGGGTTCGATCCCCACCTCAGCATGATTTATTGTAAAATCACAGGGCTTGAACACTGAAATATAAGTTCCAGCACATGTCTCAGCAAGAGATCCATGATAGGTGAGTGGATAAAAACGCACTCTCTGAGGACACGACTGATGAAGATATGGGTTCAAATCTCACTTTAACTGCTTTATTGGAAACTCTCAGGATAACACTGAAATTAAATTCCAGCACACATTTCAGCAAGAGATCTGTGGCTCACAGGTAAGAGCACCGCCTCACGGGTTCAGAGGTTGTTGGTTCGATCCCAGCCGGGTCTCTGCAATAGAAGTGTGTGATTATGTACACACAAAGGCTTTCCTTTAGTAAATGAGATTTGAGTGTGAAATGGATGTGATTATATCAAACAAAGTGGCCAAAAACACAAGTTCTGAGTGTGAAAGCCACAGTGGTGCAGTGGTTAAACAAATGTTCTCGGCTGATGGGTTGCACTGGAGTCATGGGTTCGATCCCCACCTCAGCATGATTTATTGTAAAATCACAGGGCTTGAACACTGAAATATAAGTTCCAGCACATGTCTCAGCAAGAGATCTGTGGCTCACAGGTAAGAGCGCTGCCTCACGGGTTCAGAGGTTGCTGGTTCGATCCCAGCCAGATCTCTGCGATATGAGTGAATGCTGTATGTGTGAAGGGGTGGGGATGATTCGGGTCCCCCCCCAAGCCCCGCCACAATGAACAGCAGCGGTTATGCTTTTTTATACATTAAAAATTCAGCTGTCTAAAAATTTGGCCCCGCTGTCCCTTCCCCACCTATTTAGGTTCCCATCATTTGCTTTTTAAAGGGGTCACCCTCCAAAAAGAAAATGATGGGAACCTACATGGTTAGCACAGTAAAACAAGCGTTTACATTACCTGTCCATCAGCAGACGTCCATCATTACAGTCAATGTCTGTCCACACGTCCCACAGCTCTGCTTCTGATGACTGGATGTAATGGTCCAAACACATTCCTTCTGTAAGGAAAGACATGAAAAAAAGATTATTATTATTATTTTTTTAAAGATTAAAAAAATAGTTTTAGAAATAGTCTACATTATATATTCTACATCTATAAAATGAGAATGTGAAAGTTAGTCTAAAAACTAGTCAATAGAAGGAAATTGAATACATAAACAGTCTAAAGTTGTACAGTGTGAAAACATATTACTATTATAATATAGTACAGTTCAGTAAGTCTGTATCAATAATAATCTTTTAATTCAATTCAAATTAGGTGTACTTTCCTTCAAAATAAACAAGATTAATTGAAAACAAAAATTGTATTGCTTAATGTTATTTTTAGTTTTTCTTTATTAATGTTATTCATAATAATTATAATTTGGGAAATCAGAGTGTGTTTGTATATGTTTGCTGAGGAGAGATTGGGGATGAGCTATAGTTTAGCTTGCATAGAAGTATTGTGTGCAATGACACATCAATGTAACACAAAAATAAACAAGAAACCTCTTGACAAAATAACTGGAGTAGCTTCCGTGATTCAACCATAATTGCGACAAGCTTAAGTTTTAAATTTACAGTAATCCTAAAAGGCTGGTTTCCTGCACACGGTTTAACCCTGTTCTGTTCTGGACTGGACTGTATGTATGATGGTTTTCATTAGAAGTAAAATCACTAGAGCTCTACACAAGCATGAAGCAACAGAAACATCAGAGCAACTGCCTCTATTAACAAACATCATTCCAGTATATTACCAACAGTAAGACTACAATAACAACAACACACACAAAAAACAGCATTCCTTATCATTCTGATAATAAATATAAAGCAACACCCGATTAATTTGCTCATCTAAAGGTCTGAGAGTGTGTTCAGAAAAATAAGAGTTTTTCTCTTTTTATAGAAGACGCGAATGCTTTCATAACAAGCTTAAACAACATTTAGTTTACAGACACCATGAACATTACACTGACGAGCCCTGCTGTGATGACATTTCAGCAGAACGATGCATCAGTGAAAAATATAATTATACAAAACATTAAGCGTCACGATATCATTTTACAAATGAAATTCACTTTATGTGTAAAGTTACTTACCGAGGAGTTAAATGACACTCGATTCCCGCATGTTATCGGACTGTATGTCGGTTTATTTGCTGAAATATGTCCAGTTGTGTGCCTGTCATCTGCACATGTTGTAGCGTCTGTCATCAACAAGCGTCAATGTTGCCAAGGACCCAAAGGAGTCGCTCTGACAGTGAAGCCCGCTCACGCCGCCTAGTGGAGCGGATGAAAACTGCGCTTCGGTTTCTGTCAGTCTGCTAGCTAAATAAATAAAGATAAAAGTGTTGCGTCCTCCTGTGGTGATTTTTGTGAATTACACCGCTGCAAATTTCTTCTGTCCTCTCTGTTCTGTCCTTCTGTCAAAATACATGAGTGCATGTTTTTTGTTAAATAAATTCGAAAGTAGGCTATCCTCAAAACGGTCTTTTATTTGATAACATGTGAATTACACATAAGTAACGGTTTAAAAAACCAAAATTATTTAAAATCTACAATTTACAATATCATGTCCAAGTGTTGCAAAATATGACTACATATCTTAGAATTGAAATCACAGCCTCTTACTCAAGTACAGCTGAAAAAAATATATAAAAATGACTTGCATAAATGTATTAACTCAAAAGATTACACTACATCTTTCCAAAGATATGGTAAAGACGAATCACAACACACGTAGTATTTCTTGCCTAAGAGTAATCTATAGGGTTCTGCCACTCCCAGCATCATCAGGGACATAAGATGAAGTTCATCCATTATCAAACAGCAAAGTTCAAAAACTGTGTCGTCATGTGGGTGCGTTGGTGTTACACACTCCTGTTGGCAGTTTACGAGTGCTCTGGAGAAATATGCTTTAAAATATGTCCTAAAGACCGGGCAAAATAGGGATGAATTTAAAAAAAAATCTGTCAATGACTTGCTAACGTGGACGAAAACCAGCCATGTATTGGGCATTCTCGTGGACCTCCCTGATCTTTGAACACGGTTAGTTTGTTTGTTAGTTTCTAAGATACATCGTTATCGGGAAACCCAGTCTGACTTATTAAGTTTGAACTACATATTAAGTAGTTATTAAGTCGACGTCGTTCAAACGACTTGACGTAATTATGTCGTTATAACGAGATATTATGTCGTTTTAACGACTTAGTATGTCATACTAAGTCGTTAAAACTACTTAATATGTCGTTAAAAAGACATAATAATCTCGTTATAACGAGATAAGATTTCTTTCTTTTTTTCTCACCTTGCTTAGGGCTTGTAATCTTAATGAATAGTATTAAAACATTTTCAATAAACAATGTAAACGAAAATGGCTTTCGGGAAATGTTTTTAAACCCACATTTTCCCCCTCATATTGGAATGAACAATTAATGTTGTAAAAATGAAAACGTTGTCAACCTCGACCTCTTTTAGTAAAGTCATAGCGTCACTAGACCTCACCTTGGGGGCGTCAAAACCGCCGCCATCTTGGAACAGGGGTCTTGTCATAGGAAGTATCTAGGTAATGCTGCTATCTCTGCTTTTACTTCGAATTCATTGATGGTGGCGGACTTTTGTGCGGTGTATGATGTTCACGGATGAAATCTGAACTAGGAAGAATGTTTAAAAAAAATAAAAAAAATTCTTTCTGGAATCAATGATAAATACATGTCTGACCGTTGGAACAAACCAAAAAACCAAGAAAAATCGCATTCATGATGATTTATGGTGATTTTATTTGCGTTAGACCTGTGTCTACTACATTGACGCTGATGCATTTAAGTGGAGGGGCTCCCCTGTTTCAAGATGGCGGCTCTATTGACGCATTCGTTTCGTTCCAATGAACTGCCGTAGCCAAGGTGAGGTCACGGCAGCCGCAGCTGCCGTCAGAAGCTTCCGTTCCCATAGAAACCTGAGACTCGGGTTTAGGACTGCGCGTGCGTATTGGCCTGAAAAACAAGCTTTTTAACGCTATTTGGGCATAAGAAACAACGTTATGGGGCAGTTCATCTCAGATTTGGTTGCTGATTTGAAATATGTTATTTAATTGTGAGTTCTGCAAGCAGTTTTCAAGCTGTCAGGATTCCCCCATTCGAATAGATTGGACTTGGTCTTGGCGTTGAAAAAATGGCCAGTCGAGTGAACAGACTCTCTTGATGTTTTCATTTTCGGGTGAACCGTATCCCTAGAACAATGAAATAAATCAAGACCAACAGCCAAACAGTAGATGTCGTAAAGTAGGCCTACATTTTGCGAACCATCGTCAAAATAGAAGAAGAAGACGAGCTATGAATCATGGGAATTGTAGTTCAAGTCATGGCATGTCTCTGCGCATTCAGCAGAAGCTACACAGAGCTCTCCTGTAATTTCCATCCGATTCCCAACATGCGCAACTGATGAACACATATGGCGGAGAGCTATGACTGAGGATTTTGATGAAGAAGTTGTGTTCGAGGTAAGTCTCTCATCCAGACATGTAACAGCTACGCTAATATCTGTGATAGATGTGCAGTTAGCAGCCTGCACTTAGCACGTATAACACTCCTCCCCATGCACCTCTACAATGACTTGAAGATGCTTATTAAGCACTTTGGGGTTAATTAAACGTGTAAAGTAGGCCTGTCTCCTTTTGTCGTATATTACAACATGCTAGGAGACGTAAATATTGTATGAACACAGCGTCAGGGACTGTAAAACACACTGAGCTGACTACTAGGACTACTTACATAGCATTTTTGGGCATCATAGGCGGGTCAAGCACTAGGTAAGTTAGGTTGCAATGTTGTCTAGGTAGGCAGGTCATTAGATTTAGATACTTTATGATGCCTAAGAATGCAATCTAGATTGGCAGTTCAATAAGGATTTAGATGTTGGTGTCCAAAAATGCTGTCTAAGAAGGGAGTTCACCATCTTTTGTGACTAGAATTCCTCCAAAATGCTGTCTATGCGTGTAGCTCATTGGGTTTGGGTACTATGGTGTTTGAAAATGCTATCAAGATAGACACAGTTTAGGGTTTGAGAATTGAGACACAGCCAGACTGTAAATGTAGACAGTTTCTTTTTTCTCTGTCTACGTGGTCTGTTTGGTTTTAGTCTATTTAAATTGAATTAAGACTAAGAGTATATCAGTATATCACTATAAATGTCAATCCCACTATGCATAATCATACAGGTTCTGAACGTGAGTAAATTATGACGGATATGTTTACGTCTGGGTAGTCGGGACCCATGGGAAATCAATGTCATCTTATTGAGAATTTCAATGGTAATATACATTTTTGTCTTAATGCTGCTGAGCCTTAATTCATCATCAAGAAATTTATCCATAAATCCAAACAACAAACATGTGAACGACTGGGAAAGTCTGTGGAAGTGAATTGGTCAGAATTTTGCGGAAATCCTCCTGTTATGTGTGTTTTAGTTGTTGGCATACGTTGTGCTGGTCAGATTTGGGTCATGCTTTTAAAGCGTTGTATATCATCACGTACGATCCAGACTTCAAAACAGAAACAGTCTGATTTAGTTTGCTCTCATTTGGTGACCTAAAATCATGTCTTTCGCCTCAGGCCAATTTAGCTGCTCTCTCACATCAATGCACACCCGCCAACCGATTCCTCTCACTGCAAATGAGCTTTAGAGCAAAAAGATCCAAAGTTCATGACGGGTGGCCGGCTACCTCACTGAAGGATTTGACTGAAATAGTAAGAGTATGAGAATTTTAAACCTCTTTAGCAACTCAAATCCAGTGGCAATGCTAAGCAGTGGAAATGAGCCAGTGATTCTGGATCTCTGCTTGGGAATTGGGACCCGCGAGAGTGTCGCGTCTGCATCCTTCGTTGAACGATGTTACGTTTGAGAAGATCTAAGACTAGAGCGAGAGATGTGCGAGAGGTAAGTGAGGAAAAGGGCAGGAAAGCATGTCTCTTCTTGGAGAGCACAACCCTTCACTTCCTGAGAGAGATATCGGAATCATGACTCCTCTTTTTTTTCTCTCTCCTCCATTACTCTCTATATGATTTTCATTTATTTGTTCATCAAATTGTGTTTCTTCCATGTGTTCCGCAGCTCAGGACAACATACGTTAACTGAATACCAGGCCTGAATTAATTATATAGATATATATGTGTGTGTATATGTATATATGTGTGTGTGTGTATGGGTAAATAAATCTATTTTTAAATGTGTTCTGCAGTAAGTTAGCATGAAGTTCTTCCCTATTGTGATGTATATCCGAGTTAAACTGCTTCTCGAACTAGAAAAAATGTAGGGCATTATTTTCTTCATCGGGAGTTGATTGGATAGTTATAGTTTGTTATTGCTGTGATGTCAGGTTGTCCCGCCCTCACGCCAGTAAACATATCATCAGAGAAGTGGAGAAAGTGTAGTATAAAAAAAATAGTGATGGATTAACATATCGTCGCTGTCCGATGAAAACCGCGTATGTCCATTTTTGGCGATTTTGAGATTTTTTGACAGATAGAATGTCCAGGTTCATTTCCGTGTACTGCATGCGTCACATGATCTAAATGACCAATGAAAAGTTGTGAAATCATGTCATCTGATTTCCACGTATTTCCATTTGCTGTCAAAGCTGTCCATCACGCAGCGTATCTCCCATAGGCAGTATAGTATCTCCCCGCCCTGTGGAGGCATCTCGCCGGTCTCGTGAAGTTTCTAGCCGGTCTCGTCTCTGAGACCCCTACACCTGGTATTAAAATGCGATCTGTATCCAGATAAGTTATCCGGATAATAAAAAAGGCATGTTAATGCAAGGTATAAATACGTTATGATCGAATTGTGATCGGATCTGCCTGACCATCTGGAGGTAGTCTGGCTCGCATTGTGTTCGGATCTTTACTAGTAAACGCAATCTGGTTGTTGAAACCACATATGTAGGCCTATATTTTACTTTTCCCAAAAATGCTAAAAAAAATAAACGAGTGAGAGCGTGTTATATAGGCTATATGACACGTTATAGTCAGATGACGGCGCTACTGCGACACGCATCACCGCAGATGAGCAGAAAGCGAAACTGAAAGTAAGTCACGGACGCAATCATCTTCACAATCACACAATCATCTCACACACACAATCATCTTCAAGTAAAGAAACGAAGTGATCTTACCAGGGCAGGCTGTTGCCGAGCTCGTAGCCTATGTCTTTGATTTTGAAATTAGCTGATGATAAAATTCAGCTCATATCTGTAATAAAATGCTGTTCATATCCGACAAAATTACGGTAAGATTGTGTAAATAAAGTATCAGTCTAGCATCGCCATGTCATTGTATGATTCATTGTCTCGTCATAGTTTGCAAGAGACATTTAATAAACTGAGCGTAGCCTATTCATCTGTCAATAAGAAACGCGATTTGGTCATTCTAATTAATGAACGGAAGAACGCGTATCGACCACTGTTACTATACAATATGCACGTATGTCCATTTAAACTCGATTTTGGGTCAAATATGGATTATGTCATGACACTGGCAAGAATATGGTTACATTTAAAGATGTTGTGCCAAGCATGACAAAGCTGCGTTCAGCTGTTTTTGAAATAACATGTTTTTTTCACTTCCTGAAAAGTAACCGTTTTGGACGTACGTGGTTTTCATCGGGCAGCGACGATATCCTTTAAGTTTTGAGTTAAAATATGATTCATATTTGGGAAAAACTTGGTCAAACCAAAGTTTGTGTCCTATGAAAATAAATGCCATGCAGAAAACAATTTGGTATGGGTTGTACTTGTCATGAGATTGCACTGATGAAAAGGTGCTGGAATTAAAATATTCTTGATTTTGGCGTAATTTATTATGATTATTATCGCATAAGAATACATTGAAAGTAAACATGTTTTAGACCATTTCAACCGTGTGTCTAGGTCATTAAAGGGATACTCCACTTTTTTTTTTTGAAATAGGCTCATTTTACAACTCCCCCAGAGTTAAACAGTTGAGTTTTGCCGTTTCGAATGTATTCAGACGATTTTCAGATATTTAGAAGAATATCAGTAACCAGACAGTTTCTGGTCTCATTGACTTCCATAGTAGGAAAAAAATATACTATGGAAGTCAATGAGACCAGAAACTGTCTGGTTACTGATATTCTTCTAAATATCAGAAAATCGGCTGAATGGATTTGAAAACGGTAAAACTCAATTGTTTAACTCTGGGGGTAGGGATGCTCCGATCGATCGATCGGCAGGAGATCGGTATCGGCTGATCATAACATTTTATTACTCGATTGGTACTCACTAACTTGGCCGATCTTACAAACCGATCGCGATTTGATGACGTCAACGCGTGAGGACGTACATGACTTATATTGGAAACCTTATTTGTTACACCAGACTTCTCCATGTTGGAGTTTAAATGTTTCTATTTATTTTATTCTCTTTAACATTGAACAATGTTTAATTAAACCTAATGAGTTGTATCAAACCACTTCAATTTGTTCTTTTAGGAGTTTAAATGTTGTTTTTATTTATTTTGTCCTGCTCAGACTTGTATTGGACGATGTTTAAGTTACATCAGACTTCTCCATTTTAGGAGACTAAATTCTTTTTTTTTTTTTTGTCCTCCACAGTTTTGGACAATGTTTAAATAAACCTTTGTCTTATATTAAGTCAATTAAGTATCAGAATCGGTATCGGTATCGGCCGATCACCATGACAAGAAATCGGTACTCGGTATCGGCTGCAAAAAATCCTGATCGGAGCATCCCTATCTGGGGGAGTTGTAAAATGAGCCTATTTCCAACAAAAGTGGAGTATCCCTTTAAATATTTTGTTTAAAAGTCATATTATTGTACATTTTAGATTAGTTCAGGCAGTCAAGCGGAATAACTCATTCAAAAACAGCCTTTCCCCATTACATTACTTTCTTTTTATGTTTGAAAATGCTTTAGGATGTGTATACTATATTCTAGAGCCAGACCGATATATCTGTAGACCGATATTATCAGCCGATATTAGGCATTTTCCAAACTATCGGTATCGGCAGTTATAATGGCCGATAAATTAATATTTTAAAAATAAAATAAAAACGGACGAAACACGCTTCAACCATGTCATGAGTGTTGGAGTTTTATAGTTTGTCCAACAGAGGGCACTCTACACCGTTCCTGTTGGCAACACTCGTTGAGTTGGTCACGAGACATACATTGCTTGAATAACAATTAAAAGAACATCCCCATCAGTTCTCTTAAGCATGACGTAAGCATGACAAAGCATGAAGTAAGCATGACAAAATTTGTGACTATCATGTCCAGTTTAAAAAAATAAATAAATAAATAAAGTATCGGCCGATATATCGGATTTTAAAACCCAAAAATATTTGTATCGGTATCGGCCCTCAAAATCCTTTATCAGTCGGGCTTTACTATATTCACATATTCAGGATGTATTTATAATCTTATTTTTTTACTTGATGGTTGCACCAATTGACATTTTTCAAAACTTCTGTTGAAAAATGTGTAGATGTTCTTCAAAAACCAAAGTAAAGAAGAGTCTTTCTTTGACATCCTCAGTTGTCATTGATCCAAGTTTATTTAGAGTTGTCTCTTTCTCACCCCCACAGAACTCTCCGCTGTTCCAGTACTTGCAGGATCTTGGACACACAGATTTTGAGGCATGTTCTCCCGTTTCTCAGGAGGAGGAGTCCAACGCCGGTGGAGAGGAGGGACCGTTTCCTCAGGATATCCCTCCATCTCACAAAGTGAGTGTCAGAGCTTATCTTTCCAATACGCAAACCGTACGGTAGCGGACTACAATCTCTAAAGACCCTCGTCTGTGTAGTGTTCAACGAAATGGGAAAAATGTAGTCTTTTTCAAAACTTGCTGTGTTGTTTGAACAAACAGAAGCGGATTAGACGCTAATCTTAATTGTTGTTTCGTAACCAACACAGGTTTTGAAACACACATTGAAATTGAAACAGACTGATTCAATACTGAATATTTTGTATCCAATATGTAATAACAATTATGTTGTTATTTATACTCCGTTCCAAACCCGTATGATCTTGAATTCCATGGAACACCTAAGAAGTTGTTTAGCAGAATGTTCATCCTGCTCTTTTCCATCAAATGAAGTGAGGAAAAAAGTGCAAACTATATAATTTAGCGTAGTTAAAGCTTCTTTCACAAAGTTATTATTTGGCTTCTGAAGACTAGAATACTTTTAAAATGCTTTTATGATGCTTCCGTTTTTCTTTTTTTTCTTTTTCTATTCTATTAAAACATTCTATTAAAATTTTCCTTTTGTGTTTTAGAACTGAAACCTACAGGGTTAAAATTAAGTAAATTGTGACAGAATTTCTATTTTTAGGTAAACTTTGAATCACCTTAACATTTTAAGAAAACTATGCACAATAATGCAGTTAAATATTATACAAGTTTACTATTTATTTATTTATTTATTCATTCGTACACATAGACTACTACAAATGTAATTACCATCTTTTAGCATAAGAAACATTTATATACAGTATGTATATACAGTAACAGTATATGTAATATATGTAATAAGTGTTTCACCTCAGGAACTGGAAGTGATGAATGACTGAAGAATTATACAGTCTTGCTTTAGAATGTGATAAAATCCTACTCAATGTGTGTGAACACAACAGAGCTCATTCCTTTGGCTGAATACAATTTTGTTTGTGTGCACGTACACACTTTATTTCATAATTTGTTTGTAAATTTTTCACAGAGAGCATCATATTGTCTTAAGTTTACACGAGCTGTCCCTGTTTGCATTCCCAGTTCGCTGCGACACACACACAGAGAGAGAGAGAGAGTCTCGTTCTATTCTTCAGTTCTCTGACACACAGTCAAGGCATCTAGAATGTGAGTCCTACAGCAGTGGAATACTAAAGACATGAAGAAAGAAAGGAAGACAAAACAGTGAAAACCTCTCAGTGTGAGCGTGAATGACCAATATACTTTCCCAAAAACTACGGGATGTTTAGTTTGTAGGCTAAAAAAATAAACCCCCCAGACATGTGGTTTGTGTGATCATGATTCATCATGACCCAGACAGGAATCAATAGTCGGTCTGTGGGATGTTACTCAAAAGGACATGATAAGCACTCCAGCATCTGACTCATAATAAAGCTAAATATGAGTCTAAGGCTGCATGTATTTGATTAAAAATACAGTATAACAGAAATTGGGAAAATAAATATTACTTTTTTAAAGTAACTGTTTTATTTTTGATTTTTATATTTTATACCTACCTAGCTCCACCCCCTGATCCCTAAACCCTCCCAGCTCCGCCCTCTGATCCCTAACCCCACCCCTAATCCTACCTATCTCTGCCCTCTGATCCCTAACCCCACCCCTAATCCTACTCATCTCCACCCCCTGATCCCTAACCACACCCCTAATCCTACCTATCTCCGCCCTCTGATCCCTAATCCTACCTATCTCCGCCCTCTGATCCCTAACCCCACCCCTAATCCTACCTATCTCCGCCCTCTGATCCCTAACCCCACCCCTAATCCTACTCATCTCCACCCTCTGATCCCTAACCCCACCCCTAATCCTACTCATCTCCACCCTCTGATCCCTAACCCCACCCCTAATCCTACCTATCTCCACCCTCTGATCCCTAACCCCACCCCTAAAGGCCCGTTCACACTAAGCACGATAACTATAAAGATAACGATAAAGATAACTATATATGCATCCACACCAACGACCGATAACGTTCTTTTTATTCTAAGCATGCACGCGCGCTGCGGTTTCAGAGTAGTGTGCGCGCGCGCGCTCGCAAATTACCTGCTGTTGCTGCTTTACGTTACAAACAAATATCAAAAGGAAAAACAGGCGCTTTTTGTTTTTGGTACACGATCGATATTCTTTAAATGTCGAGAGGTGTTGGGAGCGCATCTAAACAGTGAATCTAGCATTTCTAGACTGAAAGATGGATTTAGCTGACGAATTCAATGATGGGATAAAAACATCACCTACTTCAGCAATGTTGTCAACTAGCGCTGGATAGCCTACCTGAGGTAATTTTGTAACACTATGCTAAACTGCATAATCTCGTTGTGAATAAAGTTACTTCTCACCGTTTATTCCCAGGATGCTTTCCATATATCCATCTTTTTTAATTTATCATTGAAAAGTGAGTTTGACTTGTCAAACAGTTGATGATTTTTTTTGTACCTTGACGATTAACTTCTCTGCAATGTCATCTGCCATTTTAAATGCACGATTCTGATTGGTTGTCAGTGTTTTATCGTTGAACAGCTGGAAAAAAATCGTTCTGAAAGTGATCCAAACGATATCATTCCTCATATCTTTATCGTTATAGCTGTGGTGTGAACTCTGTTATTCTTTAATATGGAGAACGATTTTTAGAATTATATCTTTATAGTTATCTTTATAGTTATCGTGCTTGGTGTGAACGGGCCTTAATCCTACTCCTCTCTGCCCCCTGATCCCTAAACCCACATCTAAACCTACCCTGCTCCCCCCGATCCCTTACCCCACCCCTAATCCTACCTATCTCCGCCCTCTGATCCTTACCCCACCTCTAATCCTACTCATCTCCGCCCTGATCCCTAACCCCACCCCTAATCCTACCTATCTGGGGGGCGGCAGTGGCTCAGTGGTTCATGTGGGTTGTCTACAAACCGAAAGGTTGGTGGTTCAATCCTCGGTTCCACCTGACCAAGTGTCGAAGTGTCCATGAGCAAGACACCTAACCCCAGCTGCTCCCGACGAGCTGGATGGCGCCTTGCATGGCTGCCGTCGCCGTCGGTGTATGAATGTGTGTGTGAATGGGTGAATGTGAGGCAAATTGTAAAGCGCTTTGGTGGCCATTGGGTCTATGAAAGCGCTATATAAATGCAGTCCATTTACCATATCTCCGCCCTCTGATCCCTAAACCCACCCCTAATCCTGCTCATCTCTGCCCCGATCCCTAAACCCACCCCTAAACCTACCCAGCTCCACCCCCTGATCCCTAAACCCACCCCTAAACCTACCCAGCTCCACCCCTGATCCCTAAACCCACCCCTAAACCTCCCTTGCTCCACCCCCTGATCCCTAAACCTACCCAGCTCCACCCGCAGATACCTAATCCTACCCAGCTAACCTAACCAGCTCCTAACCAGCCAGCTCCACCCAGCTCCACCCAAACCTAACCAGCTCCACCCCCTGATCCCTAAACCCACCCCTAAACCTAACCAGCTCCACCCCCGATCCCTAAACCCACCCAGCTCCACCCCCTGATCCCTAAACCTACCCAACTCCACCCCCTGATCCCTAAACCCACCCCTAAACCTACCCAGCTCCACCCCTGATCCCTAAACCCACCCCTAAACCTCCCTTGCTCCACCCCCTGATCCCTAAACCTACCCAGCTCCACCCGCAGATACCTAATCCTACCCAGCTCCACCCCCTGATCCCTAAACCCACCCCTAAACCTAACCAGCTCCACCCCCTGATCCCTAAACCCACCCCTAAACCTAACCAGCTCCACCCCCGATCCCTAAACCCACCCAGCTCCACCCCCTGATCCCTAAACCTACCCAACTCCACCCCCTGATCCCTAAACCCACCCCTAAACCTACCCAGCTCCACCCCCTGATCCCTAAACCCACCCTTAAACCTACCCAGCTCCACCCCTCAGATCTGGATCCGACTTCGCCCTCTTTGCTTTTCCTGTGTTCTGCAATGAGGTGCTACTGTGTTTTTTGGACGGTGAAAACAGCGGTAGACAGATAAGTAAATTGTGTGAAAAATACAGTTTTTTTACATGCGAAACATGAACACATGCTATTTTGCGCTCTGTAAGCGCAATCAAAGCTTCAAAAAACCATGAAGAACGGGACATTTAAAAATGGACAAAAATGCACAACCTCATTAGCTCATTAACATATGACCGCCCGTATTTACATATCAACACTTATTCAGTATTTTGCAACTTGACCTGCTTTGAATGACAGTATGACCTACATTGGTTTTCTTCTTCAATCAAAAGAAGGGTGGTGTTTGGAGGCTGGTTGATGCTCTGCGCAGTCTGAGTCCTCTGCATCGAGACAGCGCCACCCGTTGGCAGGAGCAGCAGCTGGTGAGAATGAAACTCTCTGCTTTCCGTCTTTACTTCAGTAGTGTCGAAGAGTAGCAGGACTAAGCCAGTATCTCATGCCTTTTACTGTGTTTTGACAGTGTACAACTTTACCAACTTAACCTGGATTTCATTTGTGTGTAAAATATGCATAATCACATTAATATTTGTGGGAGAATAGTTAGATATAAAGGCACTTTATAAGATCACTAGATCTCGAGTCACATCTGTGTAACAAAACCAGCCTGTTGACCTATCAAAAGTCAGCTCATTGACCAATAAACTATCCAATGAGATATGCCACCCCCATACCTAAAATACATATTATATAGTCACTGTTATCTTAAATACAGTTTGTTTTCATAAGTAAAATCATCTTACCTGAAGACGGTGATGGTGGCTGGTTATCCTTTATTTTCTTTAATTTTATTTTTGAAAATTAACTTTATTTTTTCCTTGATCTATTGCATGATTGGTTGGGATGCTATTGACATCGACAAAAAAACAAAAAACAAAACAAAAAAAAAACATGTCTGTTTTGATCACTATATGTGTTTTACATCTGGAAAAAAAAGATAATTTATAATTGTAAATTATCTTTTTATAATATTTTATAAAAAGATAATTTTTAATATTATAACATATTAAAAATAATATTTTTATATATATATATATATATATATTTTTTTAATTTTATTTATAATATTTATAATATTATTTTTTTATTTTATAATATAATATTATTTCTTTATAATATATAATAATATTATATTATATATTTATTATTATATTAATATATAATAATATATATATAATTTATATATTTATTATTATAATATTATTTTTTATAATATATTTATAATATTATTTTTTTGAAGAAAGATAAATTTTTATAAAAAAAATAAAAGCAATTGGCAGATGTTTAAAGGACAAGTTCGGTCTTTTACAATTAAAGCCCTGTTTTAAGATCGACCCTGATGAAATAGAATAGTTAAGATTGTTTTTGAGACAAATGCTCCTGTCACGAGAATTTTTAAATTCTGTATTAGTACCCCCCCACCTTTATAATGAAAGCATAGGTGCACTCGAACAATCATTCATAAAAATGCATAAAACTTTAGTTTACAAAGACGTGAAACTCACCGAGTGGTCTGGGGTGTTCACTGATATGCCCACACAAAAATCGCTGCAAAAGATGCTTTCCAACAGGTTTTATCGTAGTTTATGTCCAAGTCCATGTTACTTCCTATTTTCGGTTGAAGTCCACAGTAGTCAATTGTCGAGTTCACATGCGCGATCATTGGTAACTAGATAACTAAGGATCGCGCATGTGAACTCGACAATTGACTATTGTGGACTTCAACCGAAAGCAGGAAGAAAGTGGACTTGGACAAAAACTATGATAAAACCTGTTGGAAAGCATCTTTTGCAGCGATTTTTAAGTGGGCATATCAGTGAACACCCCAGACCACTCGGTGAGTTTCACGTCTTTGTAAACTAAAGTTTTATGCATTTTTATGAATGATTGTTCGAGTGCACCTATGCTTTCATTATAAAGGTGGGGGGGTACTAATACAGAATTTAAAAATTCTCGTGACAGGAGCATTTGTCTCAAAAACAATCTTAACTATTCTATTTCATCAGGGACGATCTTAAAACAGGGTTTTAATTGTAAAAGACCGAACTTGTCCTTTAAAATTTAGATAAAGATTTTTTAATAGTAATATTTACTCATCTATTTTTAAAACTATTTTTCTAACCACATTTTCAAACATGTATAAATATATATTTATCTAATTAATTCTAAATGTTTTTTTTAATATTTAAAATTTATTTCATAATAAAACAATTATCAACCATTTTGTGTTGTTTATTAATAACAAATAAAGATACATTTTATTCAATTAAGTTTGTTAATAAAGAAAATACATTTGTGAATTAAAGCTGATTTCTGTATAACTATAATTGCATTTAAAATATATAAATATTTAAAATGATCTTTTTCTTTTTAGTTACCCTTTTGAAATGATTCCAACTCTATAGGATCTAACTGATATAAATCACATTATTTTAAAATTCAGAAATTCAGACACCAAGATCTTGTTGTGTTGTGTGTACGGTACAGAATCCCAGTATTGCTGCAAGGCGGCAGTGTTGCTGTCATGATCGGATAATTAGATTGATATTTAGCCGCAGACTGTGTTTGTTTTCCCGCAGGACGCTGCCTTCCGCCAGTATTCTCTGCGCTGTCTGTTGTCTCAGGATGTGCTGCTGCAGGAGGACATCGAGCTGATCGAGCTCCTGGATCCGAGTGTGCTCTCTCTGGGCTCCACTGATACTGTCTGCCCCAGTGCCAGCACTGCTGTCCCAGCGCCATGCTACCTCTCGCCTCCCTCTCTATGGTACACAGCCACATCAATGCCAACACAAACCTCGTACCGTTAGCAAGCCGACATGTCACTGATGTGTCTCTCTGTCACAGGGATGTGTCCGTTTTGGTCGGGCTGCTAGCCGTCCTGCTGGGCCTGCGCTTTTCGTACCCTGACCACGAGCTGGCTCTGTGGTTGTGTGCCATCCTGGTGTGTGTTATGTGTGCCTGTCGCGGTCTGTCTCTATGGCACAAGGCGGTTCTTCAGCGCCGCGTCCAGTCTCTGGCCGTCCAGCTGGAGGGTTTGGTGAATAACAGCCGAGCGCTGACCAGTCTCTCTCGCAAATCTCTGCGTCTCATGCAGGAGACGGAGGTCATCTCACGAGGATTCACACTGTAAGTTTCACTACACACACACTCACAGACCCTTCCACTTAATGTTTGTTCATGTCTACAGTGTCTTTAGATTTTGTTTTGTGTGTGAAAATGTGAAATTGATTCTTTGTGTTGTGCAGTAGTTTTGCATGTAATGCAGTTTTATGTTTAACCCTCTGATGGTCTTCAAAAAGTCACAATTCTGGTCTTCGGGGTCTATTGGACCCCAGACAATAAGATCTAATTTTGTAACAGAATAATATATATATTTTTTAACAAATATAATTTTACTCTGTTTATTAATGTTTTTACTCAACATTTGTGTAGTTTTTGGAGGATTTGTGATTTTTATTTATTTCTATAAATAAATAAATAAATATTTATTTAAATAGGATCTTTACAAAAAAAACAGCATTTTATGTTAAAAAGACTTTATAAAAGACCCAGATTTCTAACTTTCATTCCTGGGGATACCATGGATAATTTTACAAGGTTGAATGGAAGATTTTTGCCCATTTTTTTGAAAATATGGGTTAAAATTTGTAATAAGTCACTTTAACCACTAGATGTCTATGGAGCTCCGCTAGGCCTATATAAGGGCTACATACTATTTGATTTACTGAAAGATTTAGTTTCTAAAGTTGTTTTCATATCTAAATATGATAAAATTACAATTATAACAAAAATAAAATACTTTTTGTCAAAGTTTAGCATTTGTTTTTGTAAAAAAAAAAGTAAATTTTTTTCATTTTCATTTTTTTTGCCTTCATAATTTATATTTTCTACACACTATATCCTGCATGTGAGTGCTCACTTCCTCTATGTAAATGAACATCTGTTATGGCTGTTTGTGAGTTTAAATATAGATTGAATAATGTATGCGTGTATTTACTTTGCTGTGCATGTTGAATGTGATTTGTCTGTCACTCGATACTGTCTGTGTTGTGTGTATTAATTTTTCTGTTCAAAAGTTTGAGGTCAATAGGATAAACACAAATGAAACCTTGTACTTTTTAAATCAGGGGTTCTCAGCGCTCGCCCTCGAGATCCACTTTCATGCAGAGTTCAGCTCCAACCCTGATCACTAGAGCCCGACCGATAAAGGATTTTGAAGGCTGATACCGATACAAATATTTGTTGGTTTTAAAATCCGATATATCGGCCGATATTTTTTATTTATTTTTTTATTTCCGAAAAGCGCAACAAAACTTTAACAGATTTCCCTAACCTTAGTTATTTGTAGTTTTAACTAAAATAATATGATAATTCATTTTAAAAAGAAACTTGTTTATTTTATTGTCACAACAGAACAGACTGATCGTGGCATTAGCTAGCTTTGGGGTTAGCTAGTCTATGATGAGCCATAATTTAGCAATGAATAACGTCATACTGCAAATTGTAAAACATACATTATCAATACAACAGGTGAAGGAGAGATGATACGTCTCATTGCTATAACTGTCACGCGCTATTAAAGAAATACTTCAGTCACATTGTCAAAAGTTAAAAGGACAGTCAGTCAACTACACTGTTAACGACGTAACGTAACTATTACTAGCTAATTGCAAAACTGGACATGATAGTCACAAATTTTGTCATGCTTATTTGAGTTAAGAGAACTGATGGGGATGTTCTTTTCATTGTTTTCAAGCAATGTCGTGAACAACTCAACGAGTGTTGCCAACAGGAACGGTGTAGAGTGCCCTCTGGTGGACAAACTATACAACTCCAACACTCATGACATGGTTCAAGCGTGTTTCGTCTGTTTTAATTTTATTTTCGAAATATTCATTTATTGGCCATTATAACTGCCGATACCGATAGTTTGGAAAATGCCTAATATCGGCCGATAATATCGGTCTGCCGATATATCGGTCTGGCTCTAGATCAAACACACCTGAACAAGCTAACAACTAGAAACAAACCCACTTGAAGGCAACCTTAGCCGAAAAAAGCATGCCGTCTGCTAACGCTGCAGTTCGTGGGTTTTTACGGATGTCAATGGGGGAAAAGCTTCACTAAGCTAAATGAACCGCTTTTGTGAGGAAATGGCTGATCATTTAATGAATCGACAGCCCTAAGCAGTCATGTGATTGCAGGGCTGGGAAACGATTAATCGCATCCAAAATAAAAGCTTGTGTTTACATAATATATGTGTGTGTAGTGCGTATAATTATTTTGTATATATAAATACACAAATATGCATGTATATATTTAAGAAAAATGTGTTATTAATATATCAAATATTTATATATAATATTAATTTTGTATAAATATTAGGGCTGTCAAACGATTAATCGCGATTAATCGCATCCAAAATAAAAGTTTGTGTTTACATAATATATGTGGGTGCACTCTGTATAATTATTTTATATATATATAAATACACACACATGCTTGAATATATTTAAGAAATATTTTCATGTATATACTGTATATAGATTTATATGACATGTAAATATAAATATTTTATATATAAATAATATTTTTTTTCTTAAATTTAAATGCATGTGTGTGTATTTATACATGTACAAAATAATTATACGACGTGCACCAACATATATTATGTAAACACAAACTTTTATTTTGGATGCGATTAATCACGATTAATCGTTTGACAGCCCTAATAAATATATATAAAGTATATACATGCAGATATTTCTTAAATATTTACATGCATGTGTGTGTATTTATATATACAAATAATTATAAACACTACACACACATATATTAAGTAAACACAATTTTTTATTTTGGTTGCGATTAATCGCGATTAATTGTTTCCCAGCCCTACAAAATACATGTTCAAGTTAGCCATTACGCTTTTTCCAATGGTAGAGCCATAAACCCTTATATCTCACAATAATATGATCTCAGAGGCAGGTGAGTTTGATCAGGGTTGGAGCTTTGCCATCCAATTTAAAATATTAACTCATTTTAGATTAATATGTAATATTTCACAATTACTAAGTTTAATTAGTCTCTTACTATATTTCTGATTAAATAGTAGAGCCAAACCGATATATCGGCAGGCCGATATTATCGGCCGATATGAGGCATTTTCCAAACTATCGGTATCGGCAGTCACAATGGCCGATAAATTAATATTTAAAAAATAAAATAAAAACGGACGAAACACGCTTCAAACATGTCATGAGTGTTGGAGTTGTATAGTTTGTCCACCAGAGGGCAATGTTCTGTTGCGACGATAAAAGAAACAAGTTTCTTTTTAAAATGCATTTTCATATTATTTTATTTAAAACTTATACGTAACTGCAAATAACTAATGTTAATGAAATCTGTTAATGTTTTGTTGCGCGTTTCTGAAAAAAAAAAAAAAAAAATCAGCCGATATATCGGAATATCAGATTTTAAAACCAACAAATATTTGTATTGGTAGCGGCCTTCAAAATCCTTTATCGGTCGGGCCCTAAAATAGACGCATCCTTAGTGAGCATAAGATACTTTTTTCAAAAACTTTAACAAATTGTATCGACCTCAAACTTTTGAATGGCGGTGTAGTTTGTCGATATTTGTTTCATAGTGTTAGTCTAGTAGTATTGTGTGTTCTATGTGATGTGTGTCTGCCCTGATGGTTCTCGGACGTCTGCACAGTTGGATCACATTTCACTTGTCAAGTTTACTCGACAGGGTGAGTGGCGCCTGTCCCTTCAACAGGGCGGGGCAACTTCGGAGTCAGCAGCTGATTGGTCTACGGAAAGCAGCCTATCAGAGTCTTCGCTGCGCTTTCCGAGCCTCCCGCCTCGCCACATGCATCATGCTCAAATCATATCCTGATCCAACAGCGTCACAGCGATCAGTTGCTTTTATATTACAATTTCTTAATATTGAATTCTCGTGGATTCGTTGTGGTTAAGTCCTTGACTATGTTTTACATTTCCACTGAACTCAGAGATTGACAATGTCACCAACTACGTGTCCACCGTGCCAATCAGAGAGCTCGGTCTTGGTCTGGGGGTGGAGCATCTTTCTGATGAGCAAGCACAAGAACTGACCAATGATTTCAGCCTTCCTGCACTCAAGGTATTGAAACTTTTGTACTGTTTAGTCAATACAAGCGTGCCGCACCAGCCCTCAAAAGTGACGCCAAAACGTCTCGATCGCCCCCCTGTGACTGGACCTAGTATAGCTCATAATCCCCGCCTCCCCATGTTATTCAATGGGACGCGAGACCAACTAAACAATTAAATTACACTTCACATATCCTTTTTCCAAAGATAGTTTCTATCATTTACTGTAGTTTATATCACGTTTATGTAATTTCAAGTGTTCGTTTTTAAAATAAGTTTGTTTTTAGTTAGTTATGTGATGATAAAATAACGGTGCGCTGACATCATGATTGACAGCTATGATTGACAGGTTCTCTGTGCGAGGTAGTCACTGAAGCACCAGCGAACGTTTTTTAATAATGTTGATTATGTGGTTAGTAGTTGTATTTACCTTATTTTAACAAGGTTCTGCAATCGGCAGACATCAATTGGACAAGAACGAAGCAGACAGAGGCAACTTAATGAAAGTGCAGGGCGTGTGCTTGCGTTTGATTCAGCCAGAATGAGGGCGGGGCCTTGATTTCGCGGCTTTACTTTCTGCTCACGACTGCGCATGACTGGTCCCCAAACACGCAAGTGCGCAGACGCAAGTTCGAGATGTCAGCGCCATATCGAGACACTGGCGGCCTCAGTTCTCTCTGATGGAAAAGAGCGAAGGGGCGTCGTCCATCTTTTTTTACAGTCTATGAGTCAATATAGCTGAACCTATAGCTCGTACTTTTTCTGTGTTTTGGCCATATTTATCTTGTAAAGATGGTGATCTTAATTTTTTGATTTTTTTTTTTTGCAAACTTATCTTGATTATTTTCCTTGTGAAATTTGTATTTTTTTTGAGCAGTATAACAATAAAACACAACATGGATGCATATATATATATATATATTAGGGCTGTGCAAAAATTAATTGAGATTAATCGCATCCAAAATAAAAGTCTGTGTTTACAAAATATATTTGTGTGTGCTCTATATAATTATTTTGTATATATAAATTAGAGCCAGACCGATATATCGGCCGGCCGATATTGGGCATTTTCCAAAATATCGGTATCGGCAGTTATAATGGCCGATAAATGAATATTTAAAAAATAAAATAAAAACGGACGAAACATGCTTCAATCATCTCTCCTTGGCCTGTTATAATGAAAATGTATGTTTTACAATTTGCAGTATGATGTTATCTATTGCTAAATTATGGCTCATCATAGACTAGCTAACCACAAAGCTAGCTAATGCCACTATCATCAGTGGAAGACCGCTAATGTTGACATTAATGAGCTTGGAAACCACAATGAACTTTTTCTGCCTAAATAAAGTAATGATTATTGTATTTATAACTAGCATATCTCTAGTTACAGTCCCTGCATTGTAAAATGTAAGTTATACTTGCGAGGAGTGAACATTTAGACATAGAGAAAAAGTATCAAACGTATCTTGTGCAGAAAAGTTAGCTTTCTTTTACACGTGTGTGAAATCCAACAATATTTAATAAAAAAAAATATCTGCCGATATATCGGAATATCGGATTTTAAAACTCAAAAATATTTGTATTGGTATCGGCCTTCAAAATCCTTTATCGGTCGGGCTCTAATATAAATATACATGCATGTATATATTTAGGAAATATGTTATTCATATATAAAATATTTATATTTATATAATATAGTTTATGTATTTATATATATATAGAATTTAAGCGCAAATAATTCTTAAATATATACATGCATGCATAGGTATTTATATATACAAAATAATTATATACAGCACACACAAATGTATTATGTAAACACAGACTTTTATTTTGGATGCAATTAATCACAATTAATTTTTGCACAGCCCTAATATATATATATAGATAGATAGATAGATAGATAGATAGATAGATAGATAGATATATATATGTATTCATGAAACATTTAAAAGCACAGTAATGATTCAAATTACAATATTTATTCTGTTAATATAATCGATTCGTCAAAACGTAGGGATGGGCAACGATTAATCGCTATTAATCGCATCCAAAAGTTTGTGTTTACATACCGTAATATATGTGTGTGTAGTGTGTATAATTAAATTGTATATATAAATACACACACATGCATGTATATATTTAAGAAATATTTGCATGTATATTCTTTATATATATTTATACATAATTAATATTATATATAAATATTTGATATATTAATAATACATTTTTCTTAAATATATACATGCATGTGTGTGTATTTATATATACAAATTAATTATACACGCCACATACACATATATTATGTAAACACAAACTTTTATTTTGGATGTGATTAATCGTGATTAATTGTTGCCCATCCCTAGCTTTTATACATATTTATATACCTAATTTGGACAAAACAGCAGTTGTTACCAAGTATATATTAACAAAATTACAGTAAACATGCATATATATATATTTTTCATTTAAAGTAATAAATACCAATATTTACCTACATATATTTTTCATGAAATATTTAAAATTATATTAAATGGTATGCTGGGACTTGAACATTGAATTATTATTTGAATTAAATTATTGAAATGGACGGGTTTTTTTTTTTTTTGGTTTTTTTTTTTTTTTTTTTTTTTTTTTGCTGTGATTTCTGTGAGTCTGGACACAAAGTAGAGAGAAAAATCTTTTCCACTGCATGTTTCGGAAACATAACAGCCAAATAAAAGGCTCATAAAACCAATTTCATAGCATTGAAAAAAAATAAATAAATCATAGCGACCTATATTCAATATATTGCCCAGCCCTATTGTTGCTCTAAATAACACAACACACGATCCTCCTCAGTAAACTTTGATTGGTTTGCAGACGTTGTTCCAGCTGTGGGTCGGGCAGAGCTCCGAGTTTTTCCGGCGATTGGCTCTGCTGCTATCTCCGGGGAGGGAGGAGCTAGACTCCAGGCCCCGCCCCCTCACGTACAGCAGCGTCCCTTTGATTACCGACTCCCTCCATCACACCCTAGCCAGTTGCCTTGGTGATCTGCAGCGCAGCTTCGATTTCCACCGCTACTTCGAGACGCAGCACCAGTCGCTCCCCGCGGGAAGAAACGGGCGGGCTCAACAGAAGTGTAGAGAGCTCAATTCTCTGCACACGTCTGTCCGCAGTTTACAACTTCACCTGAAGACACTCCTAAACGAGTATGGATTTCTTTGTTCTTTTCTTTTTTATATACTATTTACTTATTTTTAATTATTTTATGGCAATTGGTGAACTTAATCATTTCCTTTAACCCTCAGGTGCTCTTCGTTTCGGGAGTCACACTTATCTTCCCGGTCAAAAGTGACCGGACACCTAAAAATTAAATTTCCTCCATCCCAGTAAAACCAATGCAATTTATTTTTGTTCTATAATATTTATTCTTTGTAATTTAGTATTTTGAGACAATTGGATTGAATTTGTTAATATTTATGCAATATGTATGGTCTATTTTGCCATGGAAAAATATATATATATTTCTATATATATATATATATATAATTTTTTTCAAAAAATTATTAATGCAGTATTTTAGTTTAATATAGAGTCTAGGCCTTCAGAAAAAATATTTTTTGAAGAAAATTAGCACCATCTGGTTACAGTATAGAGAAAAAAGCGTAGAATCATGGTGTAACCACTAGATGGCATGTACAGCTCTCTATGGAGAAGCATGTGAATTCCCCAGCTGTTTATGAACACTTTTTTTGTGGATTTGAATATATAGTTGAAACAATCTCAAAAATTATTTTTTATTTAAAAAAAATGTAAAAAAAAAAATAATAATAATTTAAAATTTGTGAATTTTTGTGTTTTGTCAATTTCCCATTCATTTCCTATGGGGGTCATTTTTGACCAAAGACCACAAGTGTGACTATTTTTTTAAGACCACTTAGCATGCTCGGATCATGACCTCAATTTTTTTCTGTGTTCACATACATAATGCCATAAAAGTCACCAAGTTTCGTAACATTCCGATGAAGCTGTGATTTTTAAAAATTCAAAACAGAAACAATTTTCGGACCGAAGAGCACCTGAGGGTTAAATTAACTTTGTTAATGTTATAAAATATTAATATTATAAAATTCACTAAAATATAAGATCATCTGACACAATGGCAATTGATTTACTCATTTCATTTTCACACTGAATACAAACTTGTCATAGGGTGCAGAAATGAATAACACACTGGTTGAATTTCTCCTAGGGTCATAATTCTGGAGGACGATTTGGAAAAGTTAATGGTTGCGAAAGAGACGGAGGAGATGACGTGCGCGGGATATCAGGAGCTGAGAGAGCGTCTGCAGCTGTTGGAGCCACACATGCAGGCCAGCACCTGCTGCTGGGACGACACACTCGCGCAGGTCGACCGCATGCTACGACGGGTCTCCAGCCCCCCAGGTCAGAGGTCACTCTCTCCACCAATCACAGCACTCTGCAGCCGCGCCGCTCCGTTGGAAGTTAAATGAACCACTATTTTGTTAGTTTCGTTTAGTCGTTTTTCTGAAAATTCACGGTCAAAAATGACGGAGTGTATCAGGGCTGGGCTCTAAAACTATTAAGTTAAGTATCACAATATAATTTTCCTTGATATAATTCTAACAAATGTTCGAAATAATGTTTTTGCACCATTATTCATCATAATAAAGAGTAGTTTCAAGACACAAGTCTTGTTTTTACAACTTTCACATAGGAGTCTTTTAAACTTTTTCAGATTTATCATGATAATCGTGATGTACGACTGATACGAAACATTTTTATCGTGATTTTGTGGCCATATCGCCCAGCCATACAAAGGATATTGTACAGTCACCTGGTCATTATCAGTCATATAGTTATTGTAGACAAAACAATTGACCAGTAAAAATCAAATCACAATCAATTATTTGTCGCATGACCATATGTGTGTGTACGAGCTTTCGAAATGACGTCCTCACCATATAATAGGTGCGTCAGGCTTTGTGTGGTAACACAAGTATTTTTAGAGTTCCTTATTTGACTGATTTCCCTCCCTTTAGTTATTTTAGGGATCTTTAGGGAAGTTGTAGGGTAAAAAAGAGAGAGAGAGGGATGTGGTGGGTGATGTCCTTTACAGAATTAGGCCATTATGTACAAGTAGATGACGTCATTGTTCCCCATCTTCATATGATGACCCTTCTCGGGGCTTAAACTGTTGGAAGGTCAAAGTTCAGCTGTGCAGTTCTTTCAGCCAAACAACAGCAGCTATTTTTTTTCTGAAGGCAGCACAGTTTGCAGCAGATACAAAATAGGAAAAGTGTATATGACCTTGTGTAAAGTATTAATAGCCCTTTTTTTACATTTTTAATCCATATATATATCAAAATCAGACATTTATTTGTCATATATTATGTAAAAGATTGAATCCTTGACTTTATTCCCTAATTTAAACACTGTTTTAAATTTTAGATGTAAATTATTATGTTTTTTCTAGGGCTGTGCAAAAATTAATTGCGATTAATCGCATCCAAAATAGAAGTCTTTATAAAAGTCCAAATAAAAGTCTTAACACAATTATGTGTTTACATAATATTGTGTGTGCTGTATATAATTATTTTGTATATACAGTATAAATACACACACATGCATGTATATATTTAAGAAAATGTGTTATTCATATATAAAATATTTATATTTATATAATATAGATTATGTATTTTTATATATATATATATATATAGGGCTGTCAAAACGATTAATCGCATCCAAAATAAAAGTTTGTGTTTACATAATATATGTGGGTGCACTGTGTATAATTATTATATATATATATAAATATACACACATGCTTGTATATATTTAAGAAATATTTTCATGTATATTCTGTATATAGATTTGTATATAATTTATATTATATATAAATATAAATATTTTATAAATAAATAATATTTTTTTCTTAAATATACATGCATGTGTGTTTTATATATATACAAAATAATTATACACAGTGCACCCACATATATTATGTAAACACAAACTTTTATTTTGGATGCGATTAATCGCGATTAAGCGTTTTGACAGCCCTAATATATATACAGAATTTAAGCGCAAATAACTCTTAAATATATACATGCATGCATAGGTATTTATATATACAAAATAATTATATACAGCACACACAAATATATTATGTAAACACGGACTTTTATTTTGGATGCGATTAATCGCAATTAAATTTTGCACAGCCCTAGTTTTTTCTATATTTCATAATGTACATTTATAATGTGATGCCTAAACTCTCACACTAATTGTGTTAGTTATTTGTTTCTTTCAAGTAACTTTTTTTAAAACAGTAGTGCAGATTTATAAAATGTGCCATTTTGTCTGTAATTGGGCAGAACAAGCGACATTTGATTCCCATTAATATTAGTGCTTCATGAATCTAGAAACTGAATTTGTCCTGTGTCATTCTGTTTTTTTGTGCTGAAAGGACACATTAGCAGGATACTGTGTATTTGTGTGTTTTCCTCAGAGAGTTCAGATCGGCCAGAGGAAACAGATGCCCCAGATCTCCCTCCTGCCGCCCCTATTACACACATACAGGACAGAGACCCTGTCCCTGAGGAACAGGTACCTTGTGTGTGTCTGTCTTACACTCATTTTATCTATAGAGTTATAATGCAATTTATACATACAATGACTTGAATGCACCTCTATGATTGTTTTTTATTTTATTATTGTTTTGATCAATTTTTCGATACAGTTGTCCTGATATCACAATGAAGAAAAAAACTGAACAAATAATTCATTCAGTTATTCAAAAGAATAAGTATTTTGGTATCTTATTCTTATTTTTTAATAATACTATATTATTTTCTGAATCATATTTGATTGATTTATGAATTAATTCATGTACTACCTTGACATATTTATTTTTAAAAACTTTCTTTTTAACCCTCAGGTGCTCTTCGGTCATTTTTGACCGAAAAATTTTCTGTTTTGAATTTTTAAAAATCACAGCTTCATCGGAATGTTATGAAACTTTGTGATTTTTATGGCATTATGTATGTGAATACAAAAAAAAAAGTTGAGGTCATGATCTGAGCATGCTAAGTGGTCATAAAAAATATAGTCACACTTGTGGTCTTTGGTCAAAAATGACCCCCATAGGAAATGAATGGAAAATTGACTAAAACACAACACAATTTTTCAACACAATTGACTAAAACACAAACACACTCACAATTTTTTATTTATTTATTTATTTTTTTTACTTTTTTTTTTTAATAAAAAATCATTTTTGAGATTGTTTCAACTCCATTTTCAAATCCACAAAAAAAAAAAAATGTGTTCATAAATATCCGGGGAATTCACATGCTTCTCCATAGAGAGCTGCAGCATTTTTTTCTCTATACTGTAACTAGATGGTGCTATAATTTTATAATTTTCTGAAGGCCTAGACTCTATAGACCATTTCAAAAGATGTAAACAACACTGGCCCAGAAGCACTTCCTGTTTCAGTTTGTAACTGTTTTCTTTATTTCACATGTAAAGAAAACTTCTTAAAGATGTTTGTTTAACTTTTTGATTCAGTTTTAAATGTTCTGTTGGGTTTTTTTTATCCCAGCTTTTATGTAGTGTTAAAAAACAGAAACAGGAAGTGCTTCTGGGCCAGTGTTGTTTACATCTTTTGAAATGGTCTATATTAAACTAAAATACTGCAATAAAATTTTTTTTGAAAAAAAAAAATAAAATTTTTTTATATATATATATATATATATATATTTTTTTTTTTCCATGGCAAAATAGACCATAAATATTGCATAAATATTAATAATTTCAATCAAATTGTCTCAAAATACTAAATTACAAAGAATAAATATTATAGAACAAAAATAAATTGCATTGGTTTTACTGGGATGGAGGAAATTGAATTTTTAGGTGTCCGGTCACTTTTGACCGGGAAGATAACAAGTGTGACTCCCGAAACGAAGAGCACCTGAGGGTTAAGTAATGATTAAGAAGTCCACCAACCAACATGAAAACAAAGACTACATTTGTCGACCAAATGTGGCACATGCATTTTAAACTAGGTATTATTTTTATAAGACCTCCTTTTCTTTGTTGTGGACAGATATTATTTCTCATTGACTCTTATTTCTCATTGATTAATTAGATTATTGTTTGTAAGTCAAAATTTCATTGATGTAATTTGTGGAACGAAGCAAAACAAACTGCTAACATTTCAGTGTTATGAGCGGATATGCAGCGATATTCATAAACAATGAGTTTTGAGGTTATAGATGGGATTTCTAAAGTTGCTTTTCTTGGCCAGGAACTGGAAGCGTACGTCTCGGACTCGGACTCTGAGACGGAGTGGAGAGGGGCCGTGGACTTGCTGTCGCCATGGGAACAGGAACGCCAACGTCACGAACGCGAGGAGTCGAGACGCGTTTTACTCGAGCTGAAATCCGTCCTGGGAATCCGAACGTCAGACGGAGAGAGAGACAAGCGCAAGCTTCTGCTGTTCAGTGAACAGGGTACTACATGCGCAAACACACACTTGATTCTGTCATGCTACAACAGAATTTAATGTTTAACTATTCCTCTCTGTCATAAGAACCGTTATAAAGGCAGAGTTCACTAACGTTTCATTTCAGTGAACGGGTTCAATGTCGCTCACTCAAAACTGGGTAACGTTAAATTTCCTTTCACACTTAAAGCTACACTGTGTGATTTTTACCCCCATCTAGTGGTGAAAAGGTATATGACCATCCAGTGAATATTAGTTTCTGTTCCTCTCAATTCCGATTTCGTTTTAACTCCTACGGTGGCCAATGTAGTCCAAGATTAACATGGCTTCCAGTTCGACCTCGTCCATGAGTGTTAACTCAAACGTAAACGCAAAAGGCGACGCTTGAATTAACGGGTATGTCCCTCTTTGGCTAATGTACTTTCAAGATGGAGGGGCAACATTAGAACCCCTTAACCGTATATATTTTTAATGGCATAGAGATTACTTTATTACTTGAACAAAGTAAATATACATTAATGAGCACATATATTTTTGAAAGAACTAAGTGTTTTTAGCTACGAATAAACTAAAAGAGTTACACAGTGTAGCTTTAAGAAAAACTGGTCACTTCAAAATGTCACCTATTATATAATTAAATGTTTGAGATGCGAATGTTTTGCTTGAAAAATAGGTTATTTGTTATACACTGTTACGTTTGAATGGCTATATCAAATAAAAGTGATACTTTTAGCAACCAACTAACGGGACAAGGATAAAAGGGCAAATGTTAACCAGCTAAGCGAATCAATTTCAATAAACCGGCTTAAACCGAACACCTGCTTGCTCAAACATCACACGTCATCATGTGATGCTGAGTTGAGCGGTCACCGAGCGCCATAAACAAACAGCAGCCACCTTTTACAGTTTCAACCAAAACAACGATCTTAAGCTGCAGTCACACCATTACTAGTGTAGTTTGGAAGAGATGGAAACCTGTTATGTTATACTCGGAGCGCTTTGTGGTTTAAAAATTGTTATAATGTTACAGTATGTGTCAAAACACATTTTCTCAATAAATTTTGCTGCATCACCTCTTTTCTCACAGAATCTGAGACAGTTCGATAAAGTACTCAGTCTCTCCAAACCCCTCCTTTCCGAGAGCATACTCTGCTCTGATTGGTCCGATGGCCCAGTCTGTTGTGATTGGTCTACCGCTTAAAGCACACGTCAGAAATTAAAGGCTATTTATACTTTGCAGTCTTGTTATGCCTGGCGGGCAACAAGCGGGTATTTTCAACGTAGAGTCCTGTAGTTTCAGGTCTTTCTAGTAGCTATCAAGTCTGTTAGCGAGCTAGCTGCATAACTATGGACTAGGATTATCTCCAAGGTGAAGGTAGTTAAGGCTACATCCACATTAATCCGGATACATTTGCAAATGGCGTTTTCGTTTAAAAACGCTCTCCGTCCACACTAGCGTTTACAGGCGTTTTCCAACGTTTCAGTGTGGATGAGAAACTTCTAAATTCACTTTACTGCGCATGCGTGAAACTTCACAAAAGCGCACTGAGATGATACAGATGGGAAAATAAATAATAATGTTATCGCACAATAACAGGATATTTAGAGGATATTATCGGCCGATATTAGGCATTTTCCAAACTATCGGTATCGGCAGTTATAATGGCCGATAAATGAATATTTCGGAAAAAAAATAAAAACGGACGAAACACGCTTGAACCATGTCATGAGTGTTGGAGTTGTATAGTTTGTCCACCAGAGGGCACTCCTGTTGGCAACATTTGTTGAATTGGTCACGAGACATACATTGCTTGAATAACAATTAAAAGAAAATCCCCATCAGTTCTCTTAACTCAAGTAAGCATGACAAAAAATAAATAAATAAATAAAATATCGGCCGATATATCGGATTTTAAAACCGAAAAATATTTGTATCGGTATCGGCCTTCAAAATACCTAATTCTTCAAAATATCGGCCGATAATATCGGTCTACCGATATATCGGTCTGGCTCTACCCAGAATCCTCTTCCAATGAATTTTTTTGTCCTTCTAGCTGCTCTGGCTCCGTTTTCTAAGGACACATCAGAAACGGACACAAACTCTTTAGAGCCGCATGTTTCGGTGGAGTCCATGACCACCACAGGCAACCACGTCTCCGGTCAAGGAGAGGAGAATGAAAGCGAGCCGCGGACTGAAATTCAGAAAGATTCTGTGACTGAGTTTTGCTGCGGAGATTCTGATGTAACCGGGGCAGCTAAAGACGCCAGTGAGGAAACCGCAGAGGAAACGCATCTCTTCCAATCAGACGGACTCGTAGACGACGAGCATGATGGGACACACCCACTCACACCCCGAGTGCCCAGCCTCTCTGTGATGGACAGATTGACTGAACTGCATGGCTCGCAAGCGATCAGTTTCAGCTCCGCACTGGCCGCCCAAGTAGCAGCTCGCTCACATACGTTCACACACATGCAGGAATGCACCTACGGGGACTCGGAGGAGGAAGGGGAAGTGACATCACAGCAGACTAGAGAAACCGAGGAGGACTGATATTTATTGTCATCTTTTTGTTCGTATTTATTGAGCTTGATTTCAGGTCACAGACATCATTGGATGTAACTGGTGTGTGTGTGTGTGTGCGTGTCTGTTTTAGAGTGTGTGTATATTTGTGTGTTGAGGATTTTATGTTCCATGTGACATCCCATGTCCACTCTCTTCATGACGGGCCTCAGGTACAGACTGGCACACGCTAGTACTCAAAATAACAGAATAAAAACTTAAAGGGATACTCCACTTTTTTGGAAATAGGCTCATTTTACCACTCCCCCAGAGTTAAACAGTTGAGTTTTGCCGTTTTCGAATGTATTCAGTCGATTTTCTGATATTTAGAAGAATATCAGTAACCAGACAGTTTCTGGTCTCATTGACTTCCATAGTAGGAAAAAAATATACTATGGAAGTCAATGAGACCAGAAACTGTCTGGTTACTGATATTCTTCGAAATATCAGAAAATCGTCTGAATGGATTTGAAAACGGTAAATCTCAACTGTTTAACTCTGGGGGAGTTGTAAAATGAGCCTATTTCCAAAAAAAAAAGTGGAGTATCCCTTTAAACACACACTAACACAAACTATATGTCCTTGTTCGTCCCAGTTTTATTCACCGTAACAGAGGTCCCACACAAAATAAAGAATTTAAGTTCCTAAAATGCCTAAAAAGTCAGTTATATTGGGTCGTAACTGCACATCAAGAACATGTATGGGTCATATTTGACCCCAAAATTATAGAAAGAAAAAAAAATACATTATGAAAATTAAGTCTATTTTAGATTTTGTGATTTGAGTCCTTTTTTTTGTGACAATTTTAAGACCTTTCCCCTCAATAAATCATTACCGTAATGCAAAACAAATAGTTGTCCTTAGTGTATTGTAGAAACATAACTTCTCATTACCACAATGCAGAAAATAATTCCATTCTATTCTAAATGTAAATATACTATATTTTTTAAATAATGCAATGTATACATATTTTATGAATCAAATAACATCCTTTCTGCAGTATAGGTAATGACAAATTCTAGAAAGAAAGAAAGAGTGTACTGGAATTTGTTTTCTTTATTGCGAAATTGAGAAGTTATTGTTCTTTTTATTTACACTATTGATCATTTTTTTTTAATTTTTCTCCTCCATATTACGGAATTAAATATTTTCCCCATTACGCTAATAACAGTTTTGCTCGTTTTGGATTGCGGTAATGACAATGAGTTATTTGTCACATTACGTTAATGACAATTTGGGGAAATAACATACACAAATCTTAATGGTACTACAAATAAAAAAAAATCCTTTTCTCTATGCATATTTTGATTTTGGGGTGAAATACGACCTTTTGTTACAAAAAGCGAAGGTAATACTGACGTCCTGCTGGTTTGCTGTCGAACTTTGAAGCATTGACCTTGTGATGATTACAGCAGGGAAACACTAGCTGTGTTAGCAGAAGCTATCGGACATTTTAAAGGTTTTAAAATGTATACACTTGTTACCAATTTCAAGCTGTTGAATTGCCTGAAATTGACTGTGATTGGATTTCCTTTTTGTTTACAGAAGATTCTTGCGTTTTTCAGTCCAGCATCTTGTTGAACACACGTAAAACCACTTATTGTTAGGCCCTGATTTATAGATTTTCTCAAATAACGATCAAGACCGCTTCGTCCTTTCACGTCAAACCCGGTTTTAAGTAAACCCTCAGTTTAACTTGCCTTAAATCCGTTTCCCTTGTATGGACCGTTGCACTTTACAACTGAAGTTAAATGTTTTAATAAGACTTAGAATGTCAATAAGGCCAGAGAGCAAAACCCCAGATATAACAATGTTTGTGTGTGAATTGAATGTTTTTATGTCTAACATCCGTAATTAATTTCCCCCCATGCATATACGCATGACATCAAGACAATCGTCTTGGCCATGGCTGAGATGTGTCTGTGTTTGTCATCACTCAACACCAGTTTTGCCTTTTTATTTTCCTTACTCCAAAAGTGGCAATCTTGCATTTCATTTGTGAAATAAAGTACATACAGAATGTGTTTGTCTTTGCTGACTTCGTGCAGTTTCACACTAAGAATAGACTTCTGCACACATTTAAAGGGATAGTTCATCCAAAAATTGTTCCAAACCTGTATGAATTAATTTCAAAAGAAGACATTTTAAAGCAAAAATTTACTTTTTTCCTCAACTGTCTGGTTACAAACATTATTTAAAAAATCTTCTTTTAAAATAAATTCATAAAAGGTTTGGAGCAACATTTTTGGGTGAACTGTCTCTTTAAAGTATTGCTGTACATCTAGGTAAGAAACACCTGTATCTGACATCTACTGAACAATATTATGAGATCATCTGGAGGAAATGTGCATAATTGTTGAGGCAATCATATAAGATCGAAAATATTTTATTAATATTATTGTCTCACCTTCGTGAGATTTACACAAAAGGCCCAGTAAAGAAGAACATGGTGTACTAAACGGCACATGAATAAATTCTACCGTCACTAATTAAAATGATTTAAGGTACGAGTCTATACTCATGATTTCTCAAAAACTCTAACGTACACATTATAGCTACTTTAAGAATATGAATAAATACCTCAAACATTTAAAAATAAACTTGTATTTTGTCAAACATTTTCTCTGAATGGGTTTCCTTCATTAATATTCTGCTCGCTCCAAAATCCACAATGTCGTCGATGGCTTGATCATGAATATGTATCGTTTAAAGTGACGTTTGGGTCTATCTGATTGGCTAAGAGGCAGAAAGCGCTTGTCAGCTGACCAATTAACGAACGGAATTGTTCATTAATATGAATGAGGTAACTTCTCTGAAGGCTCTCGACACAGCGTGACCTAATTAACATTAACGAGCTTATTCTTCGCCATAGTTGGAGGATACTTGTAATTTGGCATTCCGCGTCATGTACTCACTCAGCTGATTCGGCAGCTTTTCTCCGCTCCTCCCACAATGCACCGGTCCCAGTCTCTCCACTCGCGTCCGCATGAATCATGGAGGCGAACGGAAGCGAGCAGCTGGAGCCGGTGTCGGTGAGCTCGAGCACGGTACCGCCAAGCATGGACACGCTGATCCTCAACGGGCACGCGGCCGAACGAGACGAAGCTGATCCCGCCAAGAAGAAGAGGAAGAAAAAGAAGAAAGGCAAGTCCGCAGTTTCGGGTGAGTGTCTCATTCATAGTAAGAAGTGCAGAGACCCTGCTTTAAATAATCATCAGTGAACTCTGATAAACTCTAAACATACTCAGGACCATCTGTCCTATGTGTACATATGCGTTTTGAGTCAGACATTATAAGTAAGTAAGTAAAAAGTTTTTTCCAACCTTACGATTTTTAGTGTGTATGAATGATGTGGGATCCTAAAGTAAAGCTTAAAAAATGTTTAAAAATTTATGTAATTTTTTTTTATTTTTTATAAATTATTATAAAATTCTAATTATTATTTTTATGTTTTGTTATTTTATTTATTTTTATTTATTATTTTTACATGTTTTACAAAAGAACAAATATAGCCTACGCTGTTTTGAGATCTCAAAGAAAAGTAAAAATGTATAAAATATTGTACGTGTGTGTGTATATATATATATATATATTAGATATTAGTTTTTTATTTATGTTATAATTTTAAAATTATATTTATTTATTGTTAAACATATATTAACATATTATATATTTGTTTTTTCATATATAAATATATATATATATATGTGTGTGTGTGTATTTTTATTGTATTTTTATATACATTTTTATTGTATTTTTTCTATTTATTATTTTTATATGTTTTACAATAGAACAAATATAACCTATACGCTGTTTTGAAATCTCAAAGAAAAGTAAAAATGTATAAAATATTGTACCTGTGTGTGTGTGTGTATATATATATATATATATATATATATATTAGATATTAGTTTTTTATTTATGTTATAATTTTAAAATTATATTTATTTATTGTTAAACATATATTAACATATTATATATATTTGTTTTTTCTTATATATATATATATATATATATATATATATATATATATGTATTTTTATTGTATTTTTATATACATTTTTATTGTATTTTTTTCTATTTATTATTTTTAGATGTTTTACAAAAGAACAAATATAGCCTATACGCTGTTTTAAAATCTCAAAGAAAAGTAAAAATGTATAAAATATTGTATATATATATATATATATATATATATATATATTAGATATTAGTTTTTTATTTGTTATAATTATATTAATTTATTGTTAAACATATATTAACATATTATATATATTTGTTTTTTCTTATATATATATATATGTTTTTTTATATACATTTTTATTGTATTTTTTTTCTTATAGAAATAGAAAAAGATAGAATATACATATAGGCTGCATCTCAAAATATGATGTTATCATTATTTAATATTATGGTAAAAAATGCTGTCTATGATGGCAGTCGAAGTTTTGAGATGCCCTAAAACACAATTCAAAAAGTCCTAATTCACCCTAATTCAACACTAAATCCCATCGGAAAACACAGATCTGCGTCAGTGCTTCACAAACACAGAGTTTCATCCTTTCTGTATTACAAATATTCATATTATCATCACAGAAGTACTGGATCTCTATTCTTTATTCAGTCTGTCATTTATAATAGAGAGACTCTTTATGCACCTGATCAGAACAGCCATCATCCGAGGGAGTTATGAATATACTGAACAGCGGAGTATGGCATATTTATGTTTGCCCCCTAATAGTCGACTAAGATGTCCAGTAATGTCCAGAAACATTACTCATTGCTAACCATAAATAAATGCGTGAAATGATGTGGTTGAGTGAGTTTTACAAGCAGCCTGGCAAAATTATGATTTTTAATTCATGTTGCTTTTAAGTTAATGGCTTACCTTTCAGAAGTAATTTATAGAGAGAGAGACTGTAAAATTCTGCTGCTGTGCGTACACTTGTATTTTATAATATGTACTTTTCCATGTACTTGCAACAGCATGTCGACTGTGTTGCCCTACCAAGGTTATATGATGCTGCAGATTGTTTCTCAGGCTTGTTCTGAGCCAAGTTTGCTTTCATAGACAGTAGATCCAGTATAAGAGATGAAGTTGTGGACCGTTTCCAAACTGACAGCAGTTACTCACTTCTGCGCCACATACACGCACACGTGCACACACACACACACACACACACACACAGGTCGCTGCTTCTGATGCATCTGGCACACTTAGCACTTCCTTTGCTTATGTGCTTGTTCATCTGTGTGTGTGACTTTGCAGCAGGACAAGGAGAGCAGGGTGAGGATGGCGAGGTGGAGCTGAGGAAACAAAGCGAACAGCAGAACCTGGATGAGAAAGATCGAGAAGAGGATGGAGAAGAAGGTATTCCAACGCTTCTAGTTCTTATGCTCATTTTTGAGCACATAAATGATCCAAGACTTCTTATTCACACTGTGTATGCAATTGCATACTGATAAACTACCCAAATATGCATACAGTATCTGGATAAACTGTTGCATTTGTCAAATTGTGTAGGAGACGAACATGAGGTTTTGTTTCCCACGATGCGATGTGCCCCTTCCATTTTTAGTGTGATGAAAGAACTGGAAGTTATATCAACCAAGATTTTTGACATTGACTTGACTTTTATTTCAGTCAGGCTAGAGTTTGGATGTTATTACACAAAATTGGATTAAAAATAGTTAATTTTTTTTTTTATTTAAAAAATAATAACTCAAGGTCGTGTCAGGTGATGGGTCACAAGACTCACGACAACATTCTGCTACTGATTTATCATTTAGTTCAATTTTTTATACAGACTTTAGTACAGTGATATTAAATACACTGTATTTTAGTCACAAATATTTTTTTGTATGTGTGTAGATAGATAATATATTAATTGTGTATATAATAATGTGTGTGTGTATATGTATGTATATATATATATATATATATATATATATACACACACACACACATTATTATATACACAATTAATATATTATCTATATATATATGTGTATATATATATATATATATATATATATATATATATATATATATATATATATATATATATAAGGGCTGTCAAACGATTTATCGCGATTAATTGCATCCAAAATAAAAGTTTGTGTTTACATAATATATGTGGGTGCACTGTATAATTGTTTTGTATATATATATATATATATATATATAAATAAATAAATACATAAATGCATGTATATTTAAGAAATAAAAAAATGTATCTAAAATAATTTATATATAATATAAATTATATATAAATCTATATACAGTATATACATGAAAATATTTCTTCAATATATACAAGCATGTGTGTGTATTTATATATATATATATATATATATATAAAATAATTACTCACGGTGCACCCACATATATTATGTGAACACAAACTTTTATTTTGGATGCGATTAATCATTTGACAGCCCTTATATATATATATATATATATATATATATATATATATATATATATATAAATGACACCCTTTTTTTAAATAAAAAAAAAATTGTTAAATATTTTTAATTTTAATTATTTTTAATTATATTTAACTATATAATATATTATATTATTTTTAATTATAAATAATTAATTTTAATTAATTTATTATTAATTAATTGTTTTGTGATGACACAATAATGCAAATACGCTGATTGTTTAATCTGACTGGTTTTTAAAAATAAATACCCCCTCTGGCTATCACTTTATATATATATATATATATATATATATATATATAAATATAAATTTTATATATATATATATAATTTATATTATTTATATATATATATATATATATATATATATATATATATATATATATATATATATATATATATATATATATTAGGGCTGTCAAACGATTAATCGCGATTAATCACATCCAAAATAAAAGTTTGTGTTTACATAATATATGTGGGTGCACTGTGTATAATTATTTTGTATATATAAATACACACACATGCATGTATATTTAAGAAAAAAAAACATTATTTATATGTAAAATATTTATATTTATATATAATATAAATTATATATAAATCTATATACAGTATATACATGAAAATATTTCTTAAATATAACTTTTAACTCTCAAACTTTTATTTTGGATGCAATTAATCGCGATTAATCATTTGACAGCCCTAATATATATATATATATATATATATATATAATTTCTATGTTATTATTGTTGTTAATAATAAAAAAAGTTGCTCCATATAATATTTACTGCATACCAGTAGTACATAGTGAATAATGTTAATTGCACGTCACTTCTGATTGCTTCAACCCTGTTACCATCACAGACGGTGAGGAAGCTGATAACGTCTCTGGGAAAAAGAAGAAAAAGAAGACCAAAAAGAAGAAAGGACGTAAGTTTATTTATTTATTTTTTTGGATAAGATGTGAGATGATTCCCACTGAAGAGATAAGAGCAATAATCAGTTATCTGTGGGAATCTGTGACCGTGTCATTGCAGCACCTTTGAGTGTGTGCCGATACGGGCCCCGCGTTACGAGTCAGCGTACGTGTGCTGATGTCGATGGGGGCAGGGAGCGTGTTTGGCTGCCAATGCAGCGGACTGGCGTGACGCCAGATCACCGTTCCTCTGGGAAAATCCTGCAGTGCAGCCTTTACTTCAGCGGAGGACTTCGAGCGGGTCCCACGTGTCACCAACGCTTTGCCATTATTTAGCAGATATTTATCAGAGACGTAACATAAAACGCTCAAGTCAGCTTGAAACAAACAGATGTTATCAGCTAACTTTTCCACAAACTTTCACTGTAATGATGTTGACGGTAAAATATTGTCTCTCACAAATGAGAGACAATTTACAATCCATCTTTCTTGGTGGTCGAAAGAAGTAAAATGTTTATAAAAAGTTATAAAGTGGTCCATATGACCTGTGCACTTGTTATTCCCTAATAATAGACATCTGCATTGTCATGTTAGACTTTTAAGGCACGAATACATAGCAGAATATAAGGCCTTGTTCACTTTAATACATATTTTTTGTTTGAAAACGCATCTTTTTCTCTCCGCTTTGCCCTTCCGTCCACACTGAGCTGTTGCTTTTGTCTTACGAAAACTTTTTCCTAAGGTGCCGTTTACACAGTTTTCAACTAATTTTGGAAAAATGTTTTTGAAAATTCACATTCTGTGAAACATCTTCTTTCGAGTTCCACGAAAGAGGTTGCGAACTTCCTGAAGATGTTGTTCTCACATTGATATACCTCCTCTCCTGTAGCCAAAACCCAAACGGACCCTCCATCCATCCCCATTTGTGATCTGTACACCAGCGGAGTGTTCCCCGTGGGTCAGGAGTGTGAATACCCTCTAGCACAGGATGGGTAAGGATGTTTTGTCTTTTCTCAATGTGAATACACTCTTAAACACCCTCAGGTCACCTTGTACTTTCTACGGGCCGCGCTACCTCGTATTACCCTGCGCTCTGTGTAATATTATATCGCTGAGACTACTGACATAGAGGTCACTTATGTTCCCCCGCGCCTAAAGTACTCTCTCCAAAAATAGTTGTGAGTGATGTGTGTGTGCGCGAGAACTCATAAACTTAACTTCCTCACTTCATCTTACTGAATTCCTGCGCCATCTTCAAAGGCCTGTAAATTGATAGCCTTGATTTGACTTTGCCACACTTTAACCATAATAGTCAGAGAAGGTACAACCAGTCAGCTATAAGTTATAATTGACTGATTTGACACATGTTAACTCTTAGGTGCTCTTCGTTTCGGAGTTACACTTGTTATCTTCCTGGTCAAAAGTGACCGGACACCTAAAAATGTAATTTCCTCCATCCTAGTAAAACCAATGCAATTTATTTGTGTTCTATAATATTTATTCTTTGTAATTTAGTATTTTGAGACAATTTGATTGAATTTATTAATATTTATGTAATATTTATGGTCTATTTTTGCCATGGAAAAAAATATATATTTCAATATATATATATATATATATTTTTTTCAAAATATTATTAATGCAGTATTTTAGTTTAGTGTAGAGTCTAGGCCTTCAGAAAAAAAAAATATATATATTTTTTTGAAGAAAATTAGCACCATCTGGTTACAGTATAGAGAAAAAGCGTAGAATCATGGTGTAACCAATAGATGGCATGTACAGCTCTCTATTGAGAAGCATGTGAATTCCCCAGCTGTTTATGAACACATTTTTTTATGGATTTGAATATATAGTTGAAACAATCTCAAAAACGTAAAAAAATAAAAAAATGTAAAAAAAAAAAAAAAAATTGTGAATTTTTGTGTTTTGTCAATTTCCCATTCATTTCCTATGGGGGTCATTTTTGACCAAAGACCACAAGTGTGACTATTTTTTTTAAGACCACTTAGCATGCCCAGATCATGACCTCAATTTTTTGTGTGTTCACATACATAATGCCATAAAAGTCACCAAGTTTCGTAACATTCCGATGAAGCTGTGATTTTGAGAAATTCAAAACAGAAAATTTTTCGGTCACAAAAAGAGCACCTGAGGGTTAAAGGAACACTCCGACTTTTTGGGACTTAAGCTTATTCACCGTATCCCCCAGAGTTAGACAAGTCCATACCTTTTTCATCTCGGTGCGTGCTGTAACTCTGTCTGACGCACCCACCGCTAGCCTAGTACGTGTACGTGTGTGCGTGTACGTGTAATGTGTAATGTGTGTAATGTACGTGTGGATTAGGGCTGTCAAGCGATTAATCGCGAGTTTGTGTTTACATAATATATATGGGTGCACTGTGTATAATTATTATTATATATATAAATACACACACATGCTTGTATATATTTAAGAAATATTTTCATGTATATACTGCATATAGATTTATATATAATTTAAATTATATATAAATATTTTATAGATAAATAATAAATAAATAATTTATTTAATAAATATAATTATTAAATATAATTAATAAGTAATATTTTTTTTTCTTAAATATACATGCGTGTGTGTTTATATATATATATATATATATATATACCAAATAATGCATAGTGCACCCACATTATATTATGTAAACACAAACTTTTATTTTGGATGCGATTAATCGTTTGACAGCCCTATTTATAATTTTTTTCATGTATTTCTAAATAATTTTGATGTACTTCATACTTTTTATTTTATTAAAGTAGACTGGTAGAATATTAAATTGCACATCAGCTAAAATACTATAATAATGTTTATATGATGGTGAATATTCTCAGGGTTAATAAATGTTTTTGCTACATCATCTCAAGTGTTTTTTTGACCTCTCAGCACTAGCGCGGCTTGGAGAACGACCAGTGAGGAGAAGAAAATGATGGATAGAGCCAACGAGGAGATGTGGAATGATTTCCGGCAGGCGGCTGAAGCCCATCGGCAGGTGCGGCAATATGTGAAAAGCTGGATTAAACCTGGAATGACTATGATTGACATCTGGTGAGGACATTAATATCTGTAAACCTGCAGAGTGATTATTTTAGTTTTTTAATATCAGTTGAAGTGTACCCTTAAAGGAGTAGTTCACTTTTGAAAAAACTTTTGCTGATAATTTACTCACCCCCATGTCATCCAAGATGTCCATGTCTTTCTTTCTTCAGTCAATAAGAAATGAAGGTTTTTGATGAAAACATTCCAGAATTTTTCTCCATATAATGGACTTCAATGGGAACCAAACGGTTCAAGGTCCAAAAGACAGTTTCAGTGCAAACTGTTCAAAGGGCTTTAAACGATTCCATTCGTTGAATGAACCAAATGACTCTGAAAAAGATTTGTTCATTTTGATGAACGAGTTCGAACAGGAGAGTCACGAACGTGCGTCACAGAACAGAGCAAGGCGACCATTTGAGTTTATAAAACTTATTTTTTCTGGTAAATTTACAATGAAATAACCAATAAAGAAAAAAAGGAGTTGGCTGAAGCCAAGGCTTATATTTGCCTACCCTATTTAACCATATACCCGAAGAATCAGTATTATAAATTATGCAAAAACAGTATACATATTTATACAATACTGCACATGCATTTTTTTTACATAAAATTAACAAAATTTACATACTAACTGAATACTCATTAACAATTTTCTTTTTTAAAGTTCTTTTAAAGCTAGACAGAGAAGTACATAATTTCAAATCATCTTTTAGTAACTTAAACTTAAACTTTGTTATTTGTTTCTTAAATGAGTGATCGTTTTGCTTGATAAGACCCTTATTCATCGTCTGGAAATGTTTAAAGCCCTTTGAACAGTTTGCAGTTTGCACTGAAACTGTCTTTTGGACCTTGAACCGTTTGGTTCCCATTGAAGTCCATTATATGGAGAAAAATCCTGGAATGTTTTCTTCAAAAAAACATAATTTCTTTTCGACTGAAGAAAGAAAGACGTGGACATCTTGGATGACATGGGGGTGAGTAAATTATCAGCAAAAGTTTTTTTTTAAAGTGAACTACTCCTTTAAATACCAAATGTCCAGTTTAGTTGGTAGATGTTGTGGTATTAGCGACAGTGCTCCTAACCCATGTGTTTCTCGGTGTTTTCTCTGGTTCAGCGAGCGCTTGGAGGACTGCAGTAGGAAGTTGATTAAAGAGAACGGTCTGAACGCAGGGCTGGCGTTTCCCACAGGCTGCTCGCTGAATAACTGTGCTGCTCACTACACACCCAACGCTGGAGACCCCACAGTCCTCCAGTACGACGACGTGTGCAAGATCGACTTCGGCACGCACATCAACGGTACCATCATGGATGATTAAAAAAGTAGCCTGCCTTTATGATAATAATAGTGACATACTACATAATTAAAAGTAATGTAGTTAAATTTGATAATAAATCACAAAGTCATTACACAAAAATCTGTGTAAAACTACGATGATTGGCTTTTAATAATAATAGCTATTATTATTATTATACAATATTAATAATTTAAAGCAATGTAAAGTACTTAATATAATATAAGAATTAAATGATGGCGATTGGCTTTTAATACTACTACTAATAAAAATTAGTAGTAGTAGTATTATGAAACAATCATAATAATTAAAAGCCATGTAAAGTACTTAATATAAATTAAGAATTAAATTGACAATTGGCTTTAAATATTAATAACAGTTACTAGGGCTGTGAATTGATTAATCGCATCCAAAATAAAAGTTTGTGTTTACCTAATATATGTGTGTGTAGTGTGTACAATTATTTTGTATATATAAATACACACACATGCATGCATATATTTAAGAAATATTTGCATGTATATACTTTATATATATGTATACAAAATTAATATTATACATAAATATAAATATTTGATATATTAATAGCACATTTTTCTTAAATATATACATGCATATTTGTGTATTTATCTATACAAAATAATTATACACACTACACACACATATATTATGTAAACACAAACTTTTATTTTGGATGCGATTAATCGTGATTAATCGTTTCACAGCCCTATTGGCTTTTATTATTATAATTAAACAGACATAATTAAAAACCATGCTAAGTACTTGATATAAAATAATTATTAAATTATTATTATTATTATGATGGTTGGTTTTTACTACTACCTAATAATAATAGTCAGATATTATGTAGAATATTATTAAAAGCCATGTAAAGTACTTGATATACAATAATAATTAAATTATGATGATTTGCTTTTAAAAATGAAAAGCCATATAAATATTTGAGACAATAAGAATGAAATTAGTATTATTATGTCTCATAATGATGAAAATTGTTTGATTTTTATCAAATCAAATCGAAAATTGATTTATACCGCAGTTAATTAAAAACCTTAACATAAAATAATACAAACATATGTTTTAATAGAGCATAATTTCAGCTGTACACTAGCCATCCTTAGATATATTTGGCTGAATATGTTTCACATTATCTGAGAAATGCCTATTATAGGGCTGTCAAACGATTAATCGCGATTAATCGCATCCAAAATAAAAGTTTGTGTTTACATAATATACTGTATGTGGATGCACTGTGTATAATTATTTTGTATATATATATAAATACACACACATGCATGCATATTTAAGAAAAAAATTTTATTTATATATAAAATATTTATATTTACATGTCATATAAATCTATATACAGCATATACATGAAAATATTTCTTAAATATATACAAGCGTGTGTGTATTTATATATATAAAATAATTATACACAGTGCACCCACATATATTATGTCAACACAAACTTTTATTTTGGATTCGATTAATCCCGATTAATCGTTTGACAGCCCTAGCCTATTAGGAAAGTGGGGTGATTTAATATTTTCACTGGAGTGCTGGACCGTGAACTGAGTTAGATATAGCCCTGTTGTGAGCTGCTTTTTTTTTTTCTTTTTTATCATAAGAAAGGATTCATAAAGCGTTGGGAACAGTGTTGGCATTAATGAAAGTTTGCTTTACGCGTTTTGAATCGCACAAAGTATTGACTGCACTGTGTGTGTTTCAGGCAGGATCATTGACTGTGCCTTCACTGTCACCTTCAATCCAAAGTATGACCGCTTGCTTGAGGCTGTGAGAGACGCTACCGACACAGGCATCAATGTGAGTGTGTCCGTGAGACCAACACCATAAATTAACTTGCGTGTGTGCAGAATTAACAATCTCTTTCCACAGTGTGCAGGTATAGATGTACGTCTTTGCGATGTTGGAGAATCAATACAGGAAGTGATGGAGTCGTACGAGGTTGAAATAGATGGGAAAACGTACCAAGGTATTGACTGAAATGGGAAATAATCATGCACATTCTTATTAATATTAATCTCAATCTAAAATAAATGTTGTGTGTTTCCTCAGTCAAACCTATCCGGAATCTGAACGGACACTCTATTGGTCAGTATCGGATACACGCTGGTAAAACCGTGCCTATAGTGAAGGGAGGAGAAGCCACCAGAATGGAGGTGTGTGTTTGTCATTGAAGATATCCGTATCACTTTGTGTGGAATAGCATACTACTTTTACTAGTGTGTATACTGTGTATCTTAAAGGTGTCCATTTCACATTAGCCATATTTAGAAAATAGCATACTAGATTACTACTCTTACTATTTCGGACATATATCCCATAATAACCCATAACCATCTTTTGAACATTAACATGGTTCTCACGTGACGTTGTCACGTCACAGTCAGTTATGAATTACATAAATCTTGTAAATAGTAGCCTGTATTTTCAATTCAAAATGAATTATTTTTTTTTTTTTTTTACATTTGTCTTGTGATACTGCCATTGTTTGAACTCTGAAACCTGAATGAAAACTGAAAAAGGCAAGCGTTTTTCGTTATGTGTTAGTATAGTTTAACACTACTACTGTTTGAAACTTTGTTGCTTACGGGTTCATGTTTCCTATATTTATTTATTTTACTTTGTATACAGTATGATTTGTGTACGGTAGTATATAATTATGTGCAATCTAAACGTATACAGTATTCATATTCAGTATTTTTAAAGCCTCATTGGTTACTATTGTATGCTAGCATATATGCTAAAGCTAATTACACAAGCTGTGTAATTGCCCTTTCTGATAATCGCAACTCAGGAACTTGTTGAAAATCTGAGAAGGCAATTTGTTACATTTGTCATCCTCTTTATTGAAAAAAAGCTATGAAGTATTTTGACTGGCTCTCTGTTAATTTCCATTGACGTCCAGGAGGGGGACGTGTTCGCTATTGAGACGTTCGGCAGCACTGGTAAAGGAGTGGTGCACGATGACATGGACTGCTCCCATTACATGAAGAACTTTGATGTCGGACATGTGCCAATCAGGTATCACCCATTCATAAATATCTGAATCTGAATTATCGGTTTCAGAAAACCTTTCTGATCTTAAAGGAATAGTTGTGACATCATGAGGAAAATCTGCTCAAATATATGGTTTTAAATTAGAATAAAGTAGTGCAGGGATGTATGGAAGCTTGTTTCCTTCACTGAATAAAACAAAGTAATTGACTTTTTATCAAAAAAAAATTCGCGCAACTGCGAGTTTATATCTCGCAATTCTGTCTTTTTCGCGCAATTGCGAGTTTATATCTCGCAATTCTGACTTTTTCGTGCAACTGTGAGTTTATATCTCGCAATTCTGACTTTTTCGCACAACTGCGAGTTTATATCTCGCAATTCTGACTTTTTCGCGCAACTACAAGTTTATATCTCGCAATTCTGACTTTCACGCAACTGAGTTTTTATCTTCCAATTCAAGCTTTTTCGCGCAACTGCGAGTTTATATCTCACAATTCTGACTTTCACGCAACTGTGAGTTTTTATCTTCCAATTCAAGCTTTTTCGCGCAACTGCGAGTTTATTTCTCGCAATTCTGATTTTTCGCTTAACTGCGAGTTTTTATCTTCCAATTCAAGCTTTTTCGCGCAACTACAAGTTTATATCTCGCAATTCTGACTTTCACGCAACTGTGAGTTTTTATCTTCCAATTCAAGCTTTTTCGCGCAACTGCGAGTTTATTTCTCGCAATTCTGATTTTTCGCTTAACTGTAAGTTTTTATCTTCTTTTTCGCGCAACTGCGAGTTTATATCTCACAATTCTGACTTTTTTGCGCAACTGCGAGTTTATATCTCGCAATTCTGACTTTTTTTGTGCAACTGCGAGTTTATATCTCGCAATTCTGACTTTTTCGCGCAACTGCGAGTTTATATCTCACAATTCTGAATTTTTCGCGCAACTGCGAGTTTATATCTCGCAATCCTGATTTTTCTCACAATTGCGAGTTTATATTGTACAATTTCGAGCTTACGTCTTGAAGTTCTGACTTTTTCTCGCAATTGCTGTTTTTTTTCTGGCAAATAGGAGTGTACATCTGGCAATTCTGATGCCTTTTCTCAGAAATTTTTACATGTAAACTCGCAATTGTACGTAAAGTCCAATTATGAGGGGGAAAAAAAACGTTTTCTCCCAGAATTTCGAGTTTATATCTCACAAATTTAAAATTTAAGAAAATCTTGTGTGAACCGCTGGTTAAAAAAAGTCTACCTTTTCTAACTGCTGCACTCATTACACAAGTGAAAATAAAATACAATAGTAAAATATTAACGGACAAGCACATTTTACTGAAGTTTGAAGCTCATAAAGGAATAGTTAATCCAGAAATTAAATTTCTTTTATTGTTCACTCACCCTTCTGTCATTCCAAACCTGTAAAAAAGTAGACCGTTTGAAGAATGTTCAAACTGCTTTATTCTTTAAACCAGATTAATAAATGAAAAAAACAAACAAAAAAAAAAAAAACGTATTGTAACCTTTCATTAATGAACTTCAGGCTGCCCAGGGCAAAGCACTTGCTAAACGTGGTGAACGAGAACTTCAGCACCCTGGCGTTCTGCCGCCGCTGGCTCGACCGTTTGGGTGAAAGCAAGTACCTGATGGCCCTGAAGAACCTGTGTGACCTGGGCATCATTGACCCCTACCCCCCTCTGTGTGACGCCAAGGGCTCGTACACGGCTCAGTTTGAACACACCATCCTGCTCAGGCCTACGTGCAAGGAAGTCGTGAGCCGTGGAGACGACTACTGAGACTTAAACACACTCCAGTCCCATGCAAAAAAAAAAAAACCCAAAACTACAACAGGCATTCTTAAAAGAAACTAGTTTAAACCCTGAAATGCTATTTTGATCATTCAGCATATACTGAGCATTAAGTTAGGCAAACTACTATGCATGTGTACAAGCCGGTGCCCGAATCAAGTGAGCAAGACAAAACCTTTGTACTCTTTTGTGCTCTGTGCAGTGAAAGAGATCATGTAAAGTATGGCTGCTTGGCTTTACACGTCACTGAAGGGCTTTTGCAAGAAAAACAAATTCATCAGGTAGTCAGTCGTAATGCGCACAGCTTTTACAGTTTTGTTTTTTTGGTATTTGTATAATATCAAATGGCATTCTCATCTAGTAGCCTACCTATTACATTTTGAAGTTTGTTTTTTAAAAAGACAAAATAAACTGTACAATACTTCAAATCGTTTGTAGTTCTTTACATCATTGCAAAACTACTTTTTAGCATTATTCTTGAAATTAAGATCAAGCGGGTTTTATTAAGTGTTTTATTGCAAACTGAAAATAATTTCAAATAGAAGCTGTGACATGATGAGGAAACTCTGCTCAAGATATCAGGTTTTAAATTAGAACTATGTAAATGTTATGCTGCCGTTTTCTCAATAGTTTTAGGTTTTATGAATGATGTTTTTTAATTGTAAATCTCAACAGACATGACACGTTTCATAGATAATTAACAGAATTTCACCAAAATTTCAAGAAAAATAGTAAAGAAAACAGTTGGCAAGTTGTTTAGAAAAATGCAAAAATATTCTCCTTTTATTGAGGTAAATTTCTCTATGAATTGAGGTAACAATTTGCATAGTTTTACATCTATACTTGCTCAAATGATGAAAAAAGAACAAACAAGACGTGGAAACTGTTAGATATTTGAGCAAGTGTGTATGTGTGTGTCTCACAAAACGCATACATCCAACAAAATATACAAACTAGAGAACGATCTACGCCACACACAGGTAATGTATACAACATACATTGTCTTTTGCTGGTGAAAAAAAAATTTTTTTACATTTTCCTGTAAAATGGGAAAAAAATATCTACCCAAATACCAGGTATAAAACTACATTCTGAGGAGGAGACAGAAAACTTCCTGAATCGACTCTTGGTTAAAAGTCTCAACATAGTTAACTCTTTTCCCGCCATTAACGCACGTTTTGCATTTCCGTCTTTTCCGCTGTAAGCCCGGGACACACCAAGCCGACTGTCGTTGGCCAAAAAGATGAGTTTGAACACACCAAAAGGACTCAAGTCGACTATCGTGAGTTCTGCGCCAGCGTGCAGGTAAATATCTGTACTATCAGCAGGTATTAATATTCAATATTCGTCGTTCAAAATGGACAACCAAACTAGGAAGTAGCGCTTCCTTACCAATTTGCATATCAATCATGCTGATTACTTTCTTCTTTCCAGTCGGCTCATGTAATTATGAAAATATTCGTGTTTTCAAATGCTCAGGTTAGATAAAAAATAAAATAAAAACGCGTTTGGGGTGTCCCGGCCTTTAAACGTGATCAAAACACAGGCGAATGCGAAACAAGCGATAATATGTGGATATGTCATGACACGATATGTATGTTGATGACGCGATCAACTTTAAAACGCATATAAATCAAAACGAATGTTAATGAATGAAATGTCGACCAAGGACTGCGAAGCGTTGATGGACTCGATCCACTCCGTCTGTTTTCATAGCTCTGAATCCCTTCCTGACGTAGTCTGACAAAAACCTGATTTTTCTCAGCTTTTTGTTCATAATGTTACCGTTTTTTTATTAAACTTACCCACATTCAAGTGTGTGAATGCATGAATAATATGTTTTTTTGGTAAAAAAGCAGAGGCTCCGTTTTGTTTGATATATTTCATGTTTCATATGTTAAACAAAATATTCAGGGGTTATGAAACTTTAGTAAAAATGATCAAAAAACCTGGTGTTTTTTTAGGTGACAGGGAAAAGAGTTAAACTGATTTGACTTGGCAGGGCACTTTAAAAATATGTCTTAAGATATTAAAAACACTTTTACTATGAAGAGAAAACATTGTTTCTTACACTTTCCTCATACTGACGCTACGAACACATAAAAACTCAACTTTGGTTTGATGACATCAATCAGGGAAACACAGAGACTAATGAGGACATTGATGCTTCCGACTTGGACAATCTCGCTCTCTTCGTACACACAAACGAACGCTACAATCACTGCATGAATGCCTCCTACCAAAATCTGTCAGTTGAATAACTTTAAGGCAAAAGTGTGCGTGACAAAAACATACTCTCCACATTTGCTGTACACTAGAAAAAGGAGACAAGCTAACCGTCTCAAAACGATATCAACAGAATGTACAAAAAACAAACAGTCTCTGCGGTTGACTAGCTACTCGGCGGAGGTCAGAGGTCACTGGCTTTGCTTTTGTCCTGAGAGTTTCTCTGTGTGTAGAAGAGAATGTAAGCCTGGGCCTTACACACTTCCTCCACGGCACACACACTCAGTTTAGAGTCGTTACAGTGCACCCAAAACCCTGAGAAGAAAGAGGATAGGCTGCATTAATGACAAAAATACAAACTTCTACCTGAATAGATTTGACAACTTCATTTAAACTTGCAAAAAACTAAAAACAAACCCTTGACTAAGTTCATTTTAAATGTACAGTTTAAATTAGTGCTGTCAAACGATTAAAATATTTAATCGCGATTAATCGCATTAATGTCATAGTTAACTCGCGATTAATCGCACATTTTTATCTTATGTCTCTTGATTTCTTTTTGTCCCATTATTTTTTTTCTCACTTTAATGCTCTTATCAACACGCTAAAGTGGATCGGCTTGCTTTGTGCAAATGTTTTTTATTGAAAACAACATTGGCGTATAACGTTACTGTGTTCAAATTCACGCTAACATTCTCACTTGGAGCAAATAATCTCTCACACAATGTAACACTGTCCATTAATAAAAGGGTGAAAGAAATACTGACGAGGTCCTGATATTGATGAGGTGGCGGAGAATTTGCATCAGCTGTGTGTGCGCGCTTGGCCATTATCAAGCGGTATTTCAGACTAGACGCGCTGCGATGTTGAACGCTCAGTTAACGACAAAACGCACAGATCACTTTGGTCTTGTCAACTGAACCATTTGGCAACTTTTTAAAGTAAACTTTCCATTCAGAATCTTATTGGCATCCATTTCGCCATCTCGCGCTCGTCATCCACTCAAAACGTAACGTTAACCTACTATTTGGCCGGCTCGCAAGCCCAAACAAGTGTGTGTGGCGTGCCTGTTGTTTTGTTTCCGGTCTAGCTAGATCCGCTTGTGGTTTGGTCGGCGAAGCAAAACGTCCTTGCGCGGTGCAAGCCATTTAAATGAATGGGTTTTAGAGTGAAGCGCGCATGCCTTATCCTGTTGCAAAAGTATGTGTACAACTACAAATTTTGCTAGGCCAAAAAGACCGTTAATCGCGCAATAAAACAATTGACGCTGTTAATAACGCGTTTAACTGACAGCCTTAATTGCGTGCAAAACAGATTGACCGACTGGACTATTCTGGCATGGCAGATGAAAAGAAGAACGTTTTACCTCCTTCCGTATTATAACAAAAGGCAGTGTAGTGGCCGGAGCCGAATCCCTTCCCATGGTGCATGACGACAGCAGAGAGTTGGTAGAGGAAGTGTTGCGGGTGGGGTGAGTTACTGGAGTCTTTGCAGCAGTACGGCTCCATGTTCAGCTCCTGCTCAAACTGAACGTGCACGCCAATCTTCTCCCTGTGGTTTCGCCCGGACCACCTAAACACGCGTACACGTTAACATCTGACTTGACAGAAACCTCAAAGTTGGGAAAATCAAGAATTTCATGAGCTTGTGTGGATACCTGAAGCGTTTGAGGTGCAGTCTGAGAACATGAGGCAGTTTGTGAACCATCAACTGTTTTTGAGCTTCAGTCAAGACCACTTGCTTTGAACAGAATCGCCGTCGTTTGCCTTGGAGAGACAGAAAAACAAGAACTTTTCGAAGACCAAGTGGGACTGCCTCCTCAGGAGGAGCGTTAAACCTTTGAGGTAAGACTTAAAAGTGAAGTGTGTTTAACGTTTAGTCAGAGCCATTAAGAAGAATGTAAACACTGATGATTTCAAAATATTGCGTGGCTTGATGAGAGCTTTAGTTAATTATGTGAGTTTGGGGAGGGGGTTATCTATTTAACTGGCCAATTGAAGACGAGCACTGGGTAGAGTGGGGTGCGGGGAAAAAAAACCCCCTGCAGAAATAACACACTTCACTTTCGAGTGCCATATCCCTTTCAAGTTCCAGGCTATTTATTATCCTGTAATGTTTCCCTACAGTCACATTACACGTTGGCATGTTTCCAACTCACTGTTGCATTGGTCGCAAGCATATATGGCTCCCTCCAAAGCCTCAGTCTCTGTAAACTTGGCCAGCATCTCCGTCAACCCACATGGAACCAGTGCAGCATCCTTACTGTTGCTGTGATAACGTTCTGGAAATTCCAAAGAAAGATCCCAGAAGGGCTCTACGGTGTTTGAGCGATGATCACACGCTAAGCACCTCACCTACAAGAAGAGACACAAGCATTTTTAGCCAAACTGAATGTTAAATGTGTCAAACTGCTTCAAGAAGAAACAATGTCAATTACGTGAACACAAATTAAACCCAGCGTGCGCACGTAGAAGCATATGAAAATTGTCCGAGAATGCAAGAACATGCAGCAACACTGAGAGTACAACAGATGCAAGTGTAAACAGTGTTTTTCTTGGTCCTATGCCACATGCCGCCCTAAGCCCTTGTCGTCCTTCACAATTCTGCATAGACTGTGGGGTAGTCGTCTTTGATGTGCACTTTGCAGCTTCAACAGGAGGGGCACTTGTGAGCACCCCTCTGAAACCTAGAAATGTCAAATGGGACACCATATGGCAGGGTGTAGACTCCTACTCCTGGTGGGCCACTGTTCAGCTCCAACCCCAATAAAACACCTGAACCAGCCCCACAAAAAAAGGCCTTCTGAACTGGTATAGCCATACGCGAGTTGAATTCCGGTGGAACTAGAGTGACCTCTGACCTGACGTAGGATTTAGGAGTAGCGTAAGCCAAAGTCCTTTTAGGCAAGTCATGCCATCTTGGCAACGTCTCCGGGCAGCTATTTCAGACTAACAAGACCAGGCTCCTATCTAAACGAATGGGCAGAGACTCAGAACTGCACTTTCACTGGTGACCGTGACATTAAAACTGCTTGTGTAGAAACAGAGGTAAAATATGATAAAAATTGCAGAATAAGACTTGACTTTGCCCCAAAATAAGGTTTAAAACGCCTTTTTCCCCACAGGTTATGCTTTTACTACGCATGCGCAAGGGTTCTCTCGTTCTCTGTCGTGCGCGAGCTACTGCTCGCTCGCTCTAGATTCCGGGAGATTTTAACTAATTTGCGGTCTCGGAACTTCCGGTAGACTTGGGATGTCTGATATTTACACAACTAACACATTTCAAATCTGCCGCCTTTTCAAACAGTAACATATTTTCCGCTGTCGCAAACCTCAACTCGGTGGAACCAGACTATAGGCTTACATGTTTCCCGGCTTGACTGTCGAAAGCAAACAATTAGCTTTCCAGCGGGCGGGGCGGGACATGTGCATACAACCGCCATCTTTGGTGGTACAGGTTTTCCCAATATAGTTGTATTAAGGATTGAGGAAGTGGCATGTCTCTATATAAATAGTCTCTGCGTAAGCTTAGGTTAGAGTAGACGACTCTCACGGTTCAAACAAACAGGGCTGGGGAACAAACTCAAGCTCCTCCGACATTTGTCTTTAAAAATTCTCATTTTAGACTTCTAATTCCAGGCTGGTGTTTGTTTTGCTCTATCCTCTATGCTTCGTCAATATGTCAAAGGTCGTCTCAGAGGTCACTCTTCCACTGGAACTAGTCGTGTACCGGAAGCCATTAATTATAGTTTATAAAGTTATAAATATGGATATTTTCCTTACATAAACGCATCGCTTCAGAATGCATTTATTAACCATTAAAGCTTACTACAACTCAGATTGTGTTTGGATGAACAGAAGAAAGTCATACACACCTAGGATGGCTTGAGGGTGAGTAAATTATTGAATAATTTTCCATTTTGGTTGAACGAACACTTTAAGCAACCTTGTAGTGCTTTGACTAAGTCTGTGGAATTGCATAGAGTTTGTTGCTGCTGAGTCATGTTAATCAACTGATTATCTGGAAACCCATTACCTGACTGAGGAGCTGGCCATGAAAGATGGTGTTGACCACACTGAGCACTTGTTTGATAAGCCGTCTCTGATTGGCTGGAACAGTTGCAGGTGTAAGCGTTCTGGTCCGTTCCAGCTCATGCTGGACTTTATCTAAGAGTTCGCAAAGAAATTCCTGTGCATCCTGCTGTCCATAACCCCGGAAGGCCGGGATCAGCTGCCACACGGAGTGCAGCATTGCAAATGGGGACACCAGAGCCCACTTGCCGGACCACATAACCTGGAACAGTGTGTGTAACTCATGACAAAGCGAGATGTGTTTGGAGCTGGGCTCCTTGGGTTGTATAAGCTCCATGTTTCGTGAACGGGAGGCCCCTCCGCTGAGCCCCGACCACTGGGTAGAGGCTTTGGGCTGCGTCACGCGCTGAGCCGAGAGTCCTAACTTGCGGCTGACGGCAGAGGCTAGCAGTTCCAGCGCCTGGTTCAGATCCAGTCTCAAAAAGCACTCCCGGAAAACATGCAGGTGACTCAGAACTTGCAAAATCGAGTTCATGTAGCAAGTATTGCCGAGATTGCGCAAACCCGTCACTCCTGGAGTTACGGTGGGTCGCCGTTTGATAGGCGAATCCCCTGTTTTAGGAGGTTGGGCCCGGGGCCGTTTGGCCTTGGCTTGTGGACGCTGCCTCTGTTGAGGCGTTCTCTCTCTAGGAGTTCGTGGAGTACGGGTGGGGACGCGAGCAGGAGCAGACCTACGCCTCACAGATTTGGTTCTATTGGTCGGCACTGCCGCGGGATCCGCAGAATCTGCCTTTAGGCTCTGCCGGCGAATCCGACGGCTCTTCCTCGGAGGTGCGCTTTCCAGCTCCTCTTTGAGCTGCCGTTTGAGTTGCCGCCGCCTTTCCCGCGCCTCCCGCTTCCTCTCCTCCTCTTCCTCCTGTTGCCGCTCCTTCTCCAATCGCGTCCTCCCCCGTTCCGTTTGCACAAACCACAAGCGGAACACGCGACCAATCAGAGCGCGGCGCCGGTGCCACAGCGCCGTGAACATGCGGTCCTCGTCGCGTAACTGCAGCTCCTGCGTGCTGGTTGACAGCGGGTCTCCGGTGGCGGAGGATGAGCGCAAGGTGCGCCCACTGCGCGTGGTGACTTCATAGCACTGGCTCTTAATGGCGCTTAGCGTGCTACGCAGCAGCTTTAAATCACCCGTCGCATTATCATTCAGCACGTAGTCGTCGCACAAGTAGCAGTAAACATACAATTCGTTCACCTCCAGGGCCAAAGGGTGATGCTGCTCCTATGAACAAATCAAACTTCAATTGAATACAATATCTACGTCATTATAAAATAAGACAGTTTGATACGTTTAAAAAAAACTTTATGGATATTCATGTTTATATCTAAAGGTAAAGTGCATAATTTCAAGATCAACCAATAATTTACTTGATGCTGCATTTTAAGCTAAGATGGGAGCATCAATATTTTTCCTCAGTAAACTAAATTAAACTATTTGGTGCCGTATGTATTATTTATTTACATGGCTTTAAACAATACATCAATTATATGTATTTATACTACAGGGCTGTTGAATGCTTGATTCTGATTGGTTGAGAACGTTCTAAAGGTGTGCAATTATTTTCAGGGAAACGCACGGCTAAAGTAGTTTCAGGCAAGTTTGAACCGCATTACAGTTCCATATCCCTGCGCGTAGTTAACGGAAAATGGGATCCAATTCATAACAAGAGACATGCGCAGCCCATATGCGCTTGATCTGCAATTTTCGATGTCTGACTTCACAATCAATTGACACATACAGTTTAATTTTAATAAAGTATAGTCCTATCTATAATAGGCTAAATAGAAAATTAAACTGAATAGGCTATATAAATAAATGAATAGTCCTAATGCACGGATTTTCGTAATTATTCCAGATAATATAACAAATAAATAATTATTGATAGGCTTACTTGTTAAAAGGGCTTTGTGTTTTTCATTTATTGGGTTATCTACTGTCAATTATTGAAAACAATAATGAACGAATTCATTAAAACGAAGTTAATAAATAAATAAATAATTTTGGCGCACATCGTCTCACGTCTCTCTCTCTCTCTCTCATAACTGCATTAATAACTGCATAAAGCCGGGACAGACTAGTTTAGGCGCAGTACAACTACACATTTGGTCAAAAATGAGTTAAGACTTGTAATAGGCTTTATGACATGTTAAATTATGTCCTGTTTCGGAGATGCATTACCACATAATCTACCCATAACATGCTGACTGGCTTCATAAAAACTTTAAAGGCCTTTTTCTCCGTTTCTTGGTTTGCGTCGTAACTGCACTTTGCATGTTATGGATGGATGTAATTCGATACTTGTTCTGACTGATCATGCTCAAACGCGCGTTCAGTCTGTGTCTGCAATGGGTGTTTAGTTAGACCTGCTACAGCCGATGGAAACAGTCGGTCTTCGAATATTTCAGCGAATTGTAAGTGTGTCCCCCATCATTACATTAGTCTGCTATCAGTGGCTCAAACCTCCGTTTCTAACTCTAAAATGACGTTTTGGAATTAGCAACGGAGGTATGGGATTAGATGCGTAAGAAATTAGTCCTACATACGAGAGCGTTTTACGTCAAAAACTTGACAAACGTCTTGATATGAATCATCTGAACAATGTTTTGAGGTGTGGTAACTGTAGTATAAGCGGAATAATTGACTTCAGGCCGTTGAATTATTAGAAAAATAATGCACACCCGAGGTGTAACGGCCACTCCGCTTCGCGTCGTGACCGCATTACCACCTCGGGTGTGCATTATTTTTCTAATAATTCAACGGCCTGTCGTCAATTATTCCTTACGTAACACATACCTTAAAGTGCTGAAGCGCGTGTTCTTCTATGTAGCGTCCGCACGCTACGTGTGAACAGCTGAGGCATGCCCACACTGACTCTGTGGTGTTGCAGTCCACACAGTGCCATTTCTGCGGGTTTAGGATCGAGTGGTCCTGCGCGAGTCTTAGGCGACCCACGTGCTTACACCTGTCCATCACAGTCAGTCACTGCCCCTCTTCACATCACCGTGGTGACGGCAGCCAGCAGCGAAACCAGCTCCTCCCAAGGCATGATGGTTAATCTGCAGCAAAAAAAAGATGGATGCATGTTGTTTTAAAGACATATCATTCATTATTTCAGTACATACACAACCATTTTAAAAGTCAGCAAGATACTTTTTTTATTCCAGTACACAACCACTTTAAAGGTCAGTATGATTTGTTTCTTTTTAAAGTGACAGTAACAACTTTTTCATTTTTACAAAAATGTCTAATGAATGATGTTCTTTTGAAATTTCGATTAGGCAAATGATCAAATAATCGTGAAAGAATGTACCATGTTTTCCACATGCAAATCAGCATATTAGAATGATTTCTGAAGGATCATGTGACATTGAAGACTAGAGTAATGATCCTGAAAATTCAGCTTTGCCTCACAGGAACAAATTATATTGCTATATATATATATATTGCTACATATATTAGAATACAAAAGTTATTTTAAATTATAATAATATATTTTACAATTTTTTATGTATTTTATCAAATAAATGCAGCCTTTCTGAGTATAGCAGTGAATGTGCAATGGTACAAGCCAAGGTCTTCTTCAGTAATTTGTGACTTAGTGATTCTGTATCAAATTAACTAGTGTACATTATATCATATCAAGACAGCAATTAAACAGAACCATCATAAAACTATTGCTCAAGAGCATGGTTGATCTGACACAACAGGAGGAAGAATCTATTTCCGTCATTACATACACATTACACACAAATAACAGCGACCACATAGAAACTAACAATGTCTGTATTTCTCCATTAAAGTATTACCTAAGTAGAGTGAATTGCTCTATACAGAGTGATTTACCTTCAAGGTCCTCCAAGGTTATTCAAAAAGTATCATCATTATCAGGGTCCTACCATGGTACACAAACAACTGGAAATACTGTAGTATTTTGAAACATATCATTATATTCAAGGGGTATATTCAAATAACACGGTATTTACATGTCACTCAAAATACCACAGTATTTACATGGTACATGTAATGGTATATGTATGTTTAAAAAAAGTATTCCTATGGTGTTGTCCAAAAAACACGACAGTAAATTGATGCTTCAAAAGAATCCCCATATTTTAAAACTTAAATAAGGCACTTTAAACATCAGTAAATAACTGGCTTCGCATGTAAACAACTCGGCTTACAACACATGCAAATGTCCCTTATTTAGCTTCACAGATGCCTGATAATCTGTGTCACGTCCAAAATAACACCCAGTTCCTCGGGGCCCCACGTGTGTTTAACAAAAACAAACTAGTCACACTAGTAATATACCTAGTTTGTTGACATTAGTCTTATTTAGAAGGTTAAATATGCCTATGGCACACTGCTTTCACACAGTCAGTACTTATCTTTATCACTCTGCTTTTACGCGGATTCAATTCTGGTATTGTATTTAATCGAAGATAGACAACCAAATCGGCTTTATGCACAGCTGCACTACTTTCTGAACTTAAGCCAGCTCCTTGTTTCCTGTCTGCCATTATTGGACAAACTGATTAATTCAGGTGTGCCTGACCTCAGACACACCTGAATTAATCAAGTTTGGCCAATAATGGCAGACAGGAAACAAGGAGCTGGCTGAAGCTCAGGAAGTAGTGCAGCTGGGCATAAAGCCGATTGATCTCATTTCACTAGTTAAACTCAGTTTGACTTTGAAGGTGTTTAGGCGCGCGAATGGTGGTGAATGATGATTGGTGCGAATTAACCCCTTCATCTATATGGTTGCAAAGAGCTAACCCGGTTAACAGCTGAGCTCAGAGCAGCAGCTCAGCCTTTTTAGTGTCTCTAACGAGCCTGTTATAGAGGAAAGTTAACCAACACACGGGATGCTAGTGTGCTAATGCTAAAATTACACAGCGCAGGAGTGAGACTGAGGTGCTGGGCGAGTGAAATACACTGATTGTGTTTTATTTCCGCCAATAGTGTAAACGCGATTAGTTCAAAGCTGTTTAAAAGAGGTGATATTTCACTAACCTGATTTTTCGTCAATCACTGGTTACTTCTGTGGCACATCAGCGAGCGCCATCTTGTCTACACTTGTCGCGTGGAGTGGAGTGTCCCTCTGTGACGTCATGCCAGAGAGCCCACGCGAGCCGGTGTCCAGACCTCTCAAAACAAAAGAGTCGCGTTTAGTATCTTGAAATGGATATTCAGATTTAAATAAAGTAGTAACTCGAGAAGGGCGAGTGAACCAGTTGAAACAGTGATTAATGTTGACGTGTCAGTCGGACCGCAATACTTACGCATACTCAAATCAAATCTCACTCGTCGTGTGGAAACGAAACCATTCTTAAACGATTGTATAATAATAATAATTCTATAATATGTATTTATTACATCTCTATATTACACACACAGAATAGAATTTCCTCGTATTCACCATAGAGTTAATACTCGTCATTCTAATTCTAGTATGTGAATTATGATTTTTTTTAATCGACATTTAAAGGTACTAAATATAAATATTACATTTGGTTTAATTCTGTTCAAAATCCTTTATATGAAAGCATATAATATAAATGGATTATACAAACGTACACACGCACATAAAGAAAAACATAATAAAATAAACGGGAAAAGAACGATGGAAAATATCTTATTTCTGCAACAAAAACTAGAGTACCAATAAATCTATGGTTCGATCTTATAATCATATATTGGATGGGTGTTATTACCGGTACAGTTCCACTTTCTTGGTAAATTCTAACTGCGTGTGAGTTTACACGGTAGAGATAATAGTACAGCACAGCGTTCTAGAATCAGATTCATTCACGCATACAAGCATAATGTAAATTCGGTCTTACATACTGCAGCTGATCCCAGATCAGAGCCTCATCGCACCGATGTACGTCAGAGAATGGGCACGTGACGCCATTTCCGGTGCCGCGATGGCGGTGGATTTGACTCCTCGGTTCAGGAGACTGAACAGTCAAACCTGTTTCAGAGAGAATAAACGACTGTCAGGTATAAACAAACGGTTTATATGAACTTAGCCTTTATATTTATGTACAGTTTGTTTTTTAAACTTTACTTTTAAGTTATATTTCCATTAGTTTGATAACGAACTAATGAATCAAGATCCTTATCAGGTCGTTCAGCTAAGTTAAACAGTTTTTTTAAAACAGTGTTTTCATATGTTTCATATGTGTTTTCATAAATATCTCATTTATGATTGAGTTCTTTAGCATCCCGTATTAAATAAAACGTTTTAAACTAGCTAATTTATATTAGCCTAAATGTAAATGAACCAATTCTATTGTGCTTAATGTAAACGTGTTTCCGTCATAACTACATTGAAACAGCATTATTATAACGTTATAAAGACGGTTATAACTTATAAAGACACAAAGTATAAAAGTGTTGGAAAGGTATAGTGATATATCAGATGATAATACCACTCTTTGTGAAAATAATTGTTCTGAATGTGCACTTGAAGTGTAATTCATATCTTAATTGTATATTTAAAAAAAATCACAAAAAAAATGTTCTTTTTTCGCCATGTGCAAGGTCGTCTGGTGTTAGGGTTCGAGCACTCATCTTCCAACACGCCTCATCACATCATACATTTTATATAAAATAAAAATAATTATATTTACATGTTCATGAACCTCAACTTCTATTATTATTTTTATTAAATTTCCCTTTCGTCATTTTTTTTTTCACTTATACAACAATTTGGCAAGTGTTCAAGAGACCAAACTTAGGTCTGTGCTCCAATGTATTCAAGATTTATAACAATTTAAAGTGGAAAATGTCATTTTGGGGTCTATTTTGGTACTTTTTGTTCATGTATGAAGACGTCATCATCTTGTGATGTCTTCTAGGTTTCTCTGGCCCCTTCAGGGCCACCCAGCTGTGGCAGAACATCATTGAAGCCCTGCGGTCGCAGGTGGAGCTCCGACCCCGCAGACAGCACCTGCGCATCCATCATGACTGCTTCACCGGCTCCGACGCGGTGGACGTGGTTCTGAGCCACCTCATGCAGAACATCTATTTCTGCTCCAGCGAAGTGTCCCGTCTCAAAGCTGCCAGGCTCTGCCAAGCCTTAATGGAGTCTAGAGTGTTCGAACCCGTCGGGATGAAGCTCTTCAGACGAGAAAAAGAAATGACCTTTGAGGATTCCAGCTGCAGCCTGTACCGCTTCCTGGACGGATCGGCCAAAAGGAGGTACAGTGGCGGTGAGAACCAGACTCCTGACAAACAAACTGGAAAGTGGAAGACCTCTTCAAGGTAATTGTGTTTGAATCATTGACACATCTAAAAGTTTAATATGCAGTACTTGAGTGTTTTATGTTGTAGGTTTGGAGAAATGCAGACGATCTCCAACCCTTTGGTTCTTGGATCCTCAGACAGAAGAGTGGAGAGACTACTGAAAAATATAAACCTGCACCCATCCGTGCCCTCTGATCTACATCGTGCTGCAGTTTCCAACAGTTTCCTCTCAAAAAAAGGTGAAACGGCTCTCAATTTAGATTTTTAAAGAACATCCTTTCTTCCCCTTGTTGCATTCGCATTTAAAGTCTTTTGACTTCACTTATCAGGAGAACTGTTAGAAGTACATTTCCTCATTGTGTTGATATAGTAATGTAAATAAGTCGGGGTGGAGCTTATTTAAGTGTTTGTCCATTTCATAGCCTTTCAAAACTATGGCTGTTTGTAGTCTGTTGTGGTCTGAGGGGGTCTATGGGGGATGATTTGATGTCTGTTGAGTTGTAAATGAGTCTGAAGAGGTTTTTTCTTCAATGTCTCGTGTGGTGTAATGGTTCTTGGGGTTCAGATATAGTCTATTATTGTCTCTGATGAGTTCTGAATGGGCCTGAGGAGGTTCAAGCAAAGATTGAAATGGTTTGGGGTTCTGAATGTAGTATATTGTGGTCTAATAGAGTCTGATATTGGTGTCTGTTGAGATCAAAATGGGTCTGAAAGGTTTAAATGGAGTCTGAAGTGGTTTCTTGAAGGGATGTTGAGGTCTAAATTGGTTTTATTTCAGGTCTGACGTTGTCTGATGCTTTTTTAAACCTTCAACCATTTAAAACTATTCAACCGTGTTGAGTTTATATATATTATGAGAGACATTTATTATCGCAATGCTCGTTGTATTTTTTTATTTACTTTTTTTTAAAATAATAGTGTATACTGAACAGCAGCATTTCCCATACTGAGGTTCTTAGTGGATCTTAAGGGTGTTTGTGTGTTAATAAATCATTTATTAAATAAAAAAAATAACAAAAATTAAAAGTTAAAATAAAACACTCACCAACAAGTTTTTTTTTTTTTTTGGTAGTGTTATTGTTCATTTTACAAGATGGGTTTAAGCATATTAAGCAAATTGAGCTAAAATTCACTTGCCGTGTCTTAACCCTCAGGTGCTCTTCGGTCATTTCTGACTGAAAATTTTTCTGTTTTGAATTTCTAAAAATCACAGCTTCATCGGAATGTTACGAAACTTGGTGACTTATGGCATTGGGTATGTGAACACACAAAAAAAATGAGGTTTTGATCCGAGCAGGCTAAGTGGTCGTAAAAAAATAGTCACTCTTGTGCTCTTCGGTCAAAAATGACCGACCATTGGAAATGAATGGGAAATTGACAAAAACACAAAAACTTTGAGAATGTTTGTGTGTGCAATCTACAAATCGGCCACGATGCAGAAAAAAAGTGCTCAGCATTGAAGGGGTGACACTCTAAAACATCAAGAGTGCAAAACAGACATACCCACTCCTACACACAGAAACACACACACACTTTTATACACAAAAACACCAATAAATTGTGATTATAGAAATCTGTTTTGAATATTTAAAAATCACAGCTTCTTCAGAAAATTATGAAACTTGGTGACTTTTATGGCATTGGGTATGTGAACACACAAAAAAATTGAGGTCATGATTCGAGCAATTTAAGTGGTCGTAAAAAAGTCACACTTTTGCTCTTCTGTCAAAAATGACCGACCCATAGGAAATGAATGGGAAACTGACAAAAAAAATTCTCTGAATTTTTGTATGTACAATCTACAAATTGGCCTCAATTCTAAAAAAAAAAAAAAAAAGTACACCGCAGGAAAGGGGTGACACTCTACAACATCTAGAGTGCAAAACAGATACCAACCAACACACACACACTCGTACAAACACACTTTACACATACACACTAATAAATTTTGATTACAATACGTATGTTTTGAATTTTTAAAAATCACAGTTTCATCGCAATGTTACGAAACTTGGTGACTTTTATGGCATTATGTATGTGAACACACAAAAAAATTGAGGTCATGATCTGAGCATGTTAATTGGTCTTAAAAAAATAGTCACACTTGTAGTCTTTGGTCAAAAATGACCCCCATAGGAAATGAACGGGAAATTGTAAAAAAAAAAAAAAGAAAGAAAAAAAAGTGAATTTTTGTTTTTTGTCAATTTTTTTTTATAAGAAATAGTTTTTGAGATTGCTTCAACTATATATTCAAATCCACAAAAATGTGTTCATAAACAGCTGGGGAATTCACATGCTTCTCCATAGAGAGCTGTACATGCCATCTAGTTGTTACACCATGATTCTACACTTTTTCTCTATACTGTAACCAGATGGTGCCAATTTTCTTCAAAAAATATTTTTTTCTGAAGGCCAAGACTCTATATTAAACTAAAATACTGCATTAATAATTTTTTGAAAAAAATAATATATATATATAAAAACATATATATTTTTCCATGGCAAAAATAAGCCATAAATATTGCATAAATATGAATAAATTAAATCAAATTGTCTCAAAATACTAAATTAAAAAGAATAAATATTATAGAACAAAAATAAATTGCATTGGTTTTACTGGGATGGAGGAAATTTAATTTTTAGGTGTTCGGTCACTTTCGACCAGGAAGATAACAAGTGTGACTCCGAAACGAAGAGCACCTGAGGGTTAAAGACATAATTGTCTTGGCATGAGATGGTGAAAAACATTGACAACCGATTAGACAGCAGTGCAGAAGGATGAATGACTTGCTAACAGCCCTTACTTTCTGTTTGTCTCAGTGGTGCGGGACGTTTGGAGGCAGCAGACGTTACTTCAGTTGCTACAGGTGGTTGAGGTCTCCATGCTGGACTGTATTCTGACCTCGCCTGCCAAACCAGAGCCCCTGCGCTCATCTCTGCGCCACCACCACCACCACGGCGACCTGGTCATCTCCAACACCTGCGTGGATCGTGAAGTCTCAGAGAGTCTCAACCTTCATGAGTCAGTGCACAATACTCAGTGCCGTCCCATTCATGATTTTCATGTGGGTTCACCTGTGTGTGTCATTCATCTCTTCCAAGGTTGGACTCTTGGCTGGTGGCAGCGGTTGATTGTCTTGAGCTGTTCCCAGATCAGTTAATCGTGGTTGCCAGTGAGCAGCTCATTCAGCAGGATGCATCATCTGGGGAGGGGAAGCATAAGAGACTGCTGTTCGACACCATCGCCAAGTATTACACCAGCCCAGAGAGACCTCCACTACTGCCAGGCCGCTACACAGACATCCAGAGTGGGATCCTACATCTTTTGGGTAAGTTGTAAAACACAATTGGTTCTGTGTCGTTTGTGTTCGAGGCTGTTCATTCTTGATCTTTGTGTGTAGATTGTGGGAGAGGTCAGGATGCTTTGAGAGCGACTCAGCTCTGTCTGCAGATGTTGGAGTCCACGAGCAGAGACGAGTTACGCAGACTGTTGGGTTTTATGGCAAGCGCTGCAGATAATGAAGCTTTCAGACTGCACAAGCAGGTGATCAAGAGATGTTTAAACCATCGCGTGAGATTGATTGATTGATTGATTAAAACCATTTTTACAGCATAGATCTCTAATCAAGTTCAAAGATCGACTGTGTGTGTGTGTGTGTGTGCATGCATGCGCTCTTGTAATTCCTACTAAAAAAAGTGATGTGTTAGGTCTTATCCTTTTTTCCCTTTAATTCATTTTCCTTAAAGCCACAATCTGTACTTTTTCGGCTTTAAAAATAGCAAAAATAACTGTATCTATGTTATATATTTCTATTAGATGTGTACTTACATTATCCCGACAGTTTCCACCAACTTTCAAATACGGAGAAATTTATATTGAAGTTTAATTCGAAGACACGGGACGTTTCTTTATTTCCGTTTCGTCGTCCGTCTATGGCGTCATATAACCTTTGCCTCCTCTATTTTATCTAACTTCCTTGCGGAACCCGGCGAAACCACCAAACACAAAGGGGAACACTGGACTACCGCCAATAAAGCATAGAAAATGACGAAGAAAAAAAAGTAAGACGTATTTTTATGCGTGTAAATCACGTGCCCGCTCACGAGCGCTCACTCAGACGAGATGCACTGTCCCCCGGTGTGCTGCTCAGTAACCGGTCGTCTCATTCAAATCAGCCAACTGTTGCTGTTAGCGAGCCACGCACATTGAATACTCATATGAGTCAGGTTGCGAATGTACGTGCCCGCTTTAGCGCGCTCATGCTTACTAAATAAACGCCTCACCTCCGGCGCAAGCTCTCACTACATTCCCTTTAGCCTTTAGCACATAGTGGATGCATAACGCTAACCCAGTCAAACGTTTCACTGCAGTATCTTACGTGCTTATAAAATCCGGTGTGCCCGAAAAATGTTCTAAAATAGGTCATTCATTGAAGAGAGATGCCGTATATCCGTATATTTTGTAAAAACGATCATGTCATGTCATGAGCGGAGCTGGTTGTCATTGACACCGACAACAACTCCCGTGAGCCCACGCTCTTTCCTGACGTCATCAAAGTACGTCTTTGTTATTATGTGAAATGAGTGACCCCTGGTGGCCAAAAAAATTACATATTGTACGTTTAAAGGGATACTTCACTTTTTTTGGAAATAGACTCATTTTACCACTCCCCCAGAGTTAAACAGTTGAGTTTTACCGTTTTCGAATCCATTCAGACGATTTTCTGATATTTAGAAGAACATCATTATCCAGACAGTTTCTGGTCCCATTGACTTCCATAGTATATATATATTTTTTTCCTACTATGGAAGTCAATGAGACCAGAAACTGTCTGGATAATGATGTTCTTCTAAATATCAGAAAATCGTCTGAATGGATTCGAAAACGGTAAAACTCAACTGTTTAACTCTGGGGGAGTGATAAAATGAGCCTATTTCCAAAAAAAGTGGAGTATCCCTTTAACAAAAAAAAAATAGTTATTATATTATTATACACGAACACTACAATTCAAGTCTTCATGCTCACCAAGGCTGAATTGAATTGATCAAAATACAGTAAAAGTAGTAATATCGTGAAATATCCATTTTCCATTTGTAATGATTAGGGCTGTCAAAACGATTAATCGCGATTAATCGCATCCAAAATAAAAGTTTGTGTTTACATAATATATGTGGGGCACTGTGTATAATTATTATTATATATATATAAATATACACACATGCTTGTATATATTTAAGAAATATTTTCATGAATATTCTGTATATAGATTTATATAGAATTTATATTATATATAAATATAAATATTTTATATATAAATAATATTTATTCTTAAATATACATGCATGTGTGTTTTTTATATATATATATATATATATATATATATATATATATATACAAAATAATTATACACAGTGCCACCACATATATTATGTAAACACAAACTTTTATTTTGGATGCGATTAATCGTTTTGACAGCCCTAGAAATGATGTAATTTATTCCTGTGATGCACAGATGATTTTTCATCAGCATCATTACTCCAGTCTTCAGTGTCACATGATCCTTCAGAAATCATTCTAATGTGATGATTTTCTGCTCAAGAAACGTGTTGGAAACAGTTGTGCTGCTTCATATAGTTTTTTTTTTATTTATTTATTTTTTCTTTCTCCCACCTCCACCCCCCCTCTTCAGAGGACAACTTTATTCATTTATTTTTATTTATTTATTTATTTATTCCATATAATTCTTTGCTTCATATAATTTAAATATAAAGTTCTAAAAGAACAGCATTTATTTGAAATTGTTTCTTTTTTGTAACAGCATATCCCTTTACTGTCGCATCATTTAATGCATTCTTGCTGAAGAAAAGCATCCATTTCTTTAAAAAAATATATAATATATGTATATAAAAAATATTTTATTATTTTATTTTATAAAATATAATTAAAATATATTAGGGCTGGGAAATGATTAATCGCGATTAATCGCATCCAAAATAAAAGTTTGTGTTTAGATAATATATGTGTGTATAATTATTTTGTATATATAAATGCACACATATGCATGTAAACATTTAAGAAATATTTGCGTGTATATACTTTATATATATTTATACAAAATTAATATTATACATAAATATAAATATTTGATATATTAATAACTAGGGCTGTCAAAACGATTAATCGCGATTAATCGCATCCAAAATAAAAGTTTGTGTTTACATAATATATGTGGGGGCACTGTGTATAATTATTTTAGATATATAAACACACACACATGCTTGTATATATTTAAGAAATATTTTCATGTATATTCTGTATATAGATTTATATATAATTTATATTATATATAAATATGAATATTTTATATATAAATTATATTTTTTTTCTTAAAAATATATGCATGTGTGTTTTTATATATACAAAATAATTATACACAGTGCACCCACATATATTATGTAATCACAAACTTTTATTTTGGATGCGATTAATCGCGATTAATCGTTTTGACAGCCCTATTAATAACACATTTTTCTTAAACATATACATTTATATGTGTGTATTTATATATATATACAAAATAATTATTCACACTACACACGTATATATTACGTAAACCGAAACTTTTATTTTGAATGCGATTAATCGCGATTAATCGTTTCACAGCCCTAAAATATATTTAATATTTTAGAATGTTTAACATGTTTGAATTAAGGAAAAACAACATCTTAATGCGTACCATAAAGGCACAGCACATTTGTCTTGAAACAGATCGAGAACCGTGCTTTGGTCAGCAAGACGTTTGTGAAGGCTGTGATCCAGAGTAAAGAAATGACTCGAGTCCAATGTGAGCAACTCCTGCTGTTCCTCATGGATAATCACACTCAACTCTTTAAGGTATGCCCCTTTTTTACAAATACATAATCTGAAAGTTCTGTTCAAATCACAGAATGTTTCAATCATTTTTCGTTCATACCTGTGCATCTAGACTCCGTTGTCATTGATTGAGGCCGTGAGGAAGACACTACACACCTCACAGCAAGGGAGGGATCTAGATAACGTAGCACGTAAGTTCACCCACAGTCTCCCTATAATGATTTACGCTTTGATTTGATTCCCATCTCATGAAGCTACTTCTTTTGCCTTTGCAGTGTTCACATTCTGCCAACAGGTGTCGCTCCAGCAGTATGAGGATAACAAAGATAAGGCCACTCTTGACAGCTTAAAGCAGTTAATGCACCACATCTCTCTCAGTGACGACCTGTCCGTCAAACAGAAGAGACGACTGGCCAAACGGTTTCAGAAACATCACCCAGGGATTTTCCTCCAGCACTTCTTCTCTACATTCTAGAAAGTAATGAACACTGGATAGAAACATAGTTTGTTAGACCGTGAAGGTTGTTAGCAATTATGTCAGGTAGCGTTGTTTGTAAACTTATTTTTATTAGTTGAAGGCATTTCAACCTAATATAGCAATAACTGTGGGTTACACTTCTTTTTAAGGTGCCCCTGTTACGGTGTAATTAAACATTTATGTACTGAGTAATACTAATAATTTCATATACTTACTATAGGGTTAGGATTAAGTTTGGTTTAGGGTTCATGTGATCAGTCTTTGATGTAACGCATTACAACTAACGCAATTGACATAATCAGATTACTTTTTCAAGTAACTATTAAAGTATCGGATTACTTTTGAATTTACAATAAGTTACTTTCTCACTTTGGTAACAACTAAATTTCCCATTTATTGACTGCGCTTCCTTCAGCCTGAGTCTTATTCATTTCAGTTGAGCTGTGAAATGGCTTTTTTTAAATTATAAAACGAACAAGCAAGCCCTGCCCAGGTGAGAAAAAGTAACATAGCATTTCTTTCTATAAAAAGTAACTAAGTAATGGATTAGTTACTGATTCACAATAGTGTAAAACATTACTTTACCCAACAGTGCATGAGATTGTGAATAGTTTATGGTTATTTGCACTGTAATTTGTAACAAGGACACTGCAAAATTAAGTGTTTCCTGATTTGCAAGTAGTCTCAAGCAGGACAGTTATTACAAGTATTAATACTATAATGAAACTATTAATCACTTTTGAACACTACATAGATTTAATCAGGTCAGATACTGTTTTCACCTCAGTTTAGGTTTACTTGAATTGTGTGATATACTCAGGTTTTTTCAAGCTATTAGAGCTAGTTTTAGCTGCACTTGAAATCGAGAAATGCTCTTTCTTGGATCACTTATTTACTTACTCTTTAATGAATATTGACCTCATATATCACTGTACTTCGTATAAATGTCAACTTCTGATTTTAAATGTATTTTTATTGAAAAATGTAGCATAAATGGGGTGTAATTATTCATAATTATTCAGAAATACAAAGGGAATATTTAATTGCGGAAGTTATTTTAACTTCTAACGATGACTGAATGCACTGGATTAAATGTGGTGTTGCATATCAATGGTATTTATTACGTAAAATAACAGAAAGTGAATTAAATTGCATTACTGGTACTTTGAACTTAATTATTGTATTGTATTAGATTATTTTTGTAGATGCACTTTAATTTTCTGACATTTAAAACTCATTAAAATACTTGCAAAAGCTCCAAGAAAGAATTTTGTTATTTTTTTTAAATTGCAGGTTCAATTTACTTTCTTTATGGGAGATTATTATAATCAATTGTAACATGCTTTGAACATTTTGATAGATGTGCCTATACTTTGTGATGGAACAAATTTTCAACAATGTTAGGCTACTAGGTAAGGTTAACAACAATTTTGAGGTAAATTTTATTATTAAAATCATCATCGGCTGTATGAGGTCCCAAACAGAAAGCAAATCAATCTCAGAAGAAGATAAAAGAGTTATAAGTGAGGCGATATGGATAGTATTTTGTAAAACAATGACTTTTATCACAGATTAAGCGTCGAGTTTTTCGTCCGGCTTCACACCGCGGAATCTCTCAGGTGTTTTGATGAAGTGTCATGGAGGCTGCTAGCCACCACCACTGCTGACGGTTTTGTTACTGTCTAAATCCTGGTTTTAATCACCCAGTCTCTCTGTCAGCTCCTCTAGTGTAAAGGTAAGACCGAAGTCTATGTGTTAATGAGCTGGATACTGATCCTGAGACTGTATTCGGCGGTTATTGATCGGTTACGTGTAGTGACGCTTCACTCCATTAGCATTAGCCTGTTAGCTCAGCTGCTGTCGGGTCGGGATTTATTGAGTGTTTACATTGTGAAGATAATAATATATTTATGTTTTAGTTGGTTTTTCAAATATAATTGATTCCCAATTAATGCTATAGTGTTTTGTTTTCTTGAGAAACACAAATATCGACATTAATATTTAAACGTCTCTGTCTGTGTCTCCAAACCAACTGCCTACTTCGAGTTGACAGCATTTTTTTGGGTAACTTATCGTATAATGTTAATAGTGGTTTGTTTAGTGTCAAAACGCTGATGTCAACTGAATTTTGATGGTAAAGGGCAGTTTATTACGCCAGTCTAGTCAAGTCAACTTAATGTCATTGAGTCTCAAACTTCATTCATTAAATGCTAAATACGTCACACCTTTCCTAATGATGCCACTGTGTGACTTCCGTTTATCAAACACAGATATTAATAATGCTATTCTGAATAATAATGGCGGTATTCTTAATAATTCACTCTCTTATGATGCTTTGATGTTTAAGGGTTTAATTTCACTACCGAATTCATGATTAAATCTGGTAACTTACTACTTTATTTTAGTAGTAACGTTACTTTCTGTTAGTCAGTGTTATTTTTGTGTCACTTATATACTAGTCTGTTATAGTTGTCATTGATATTTTTGAATTAGCCTTGATTTTATTAGGCTCAATGTTCAGTATTTTTGCCATTTCTATAGTTACTCTTAAATATATAATTTTTTATTCAATGTGAGGTATTTTAGTACTTCAACCTAAACAAAAATGTAAGCTGTTGCCTGCCTTTGCATGTCTGCTTAATTTATTTCAATAAATTAACATGTTTTTATGGTTTCAGTTATAATAATAACCTCACTAATAGTACTTTCTACTATTTTACAATATACTTGCCATAGTAGTAACATTAAATCGGGCATAGTTCTATTTAAATTTGTTTAATTTCATTTTTAATGGGTTTTTTAGTAGTTACTGTTTTTTGTTTTGTAATTGGTTTTGCATTTATGTGCATTTTTAACTAATAATAATGTTAATAGATGCTGGTTTATTATTCTTTATTATACTTAAGTTGGTCAGAATTGATTATAATCTTAATTTTTATTTTTACTCTTCTATTTGTTTTGTGATTTCTGCTCAAAATCCAGCCATCTAAATCCAGATCCACATTACAGTGTTGAAACAACTATTACAAGAGACTATTTGATGTGTGCAGCTGACAGAACAGTGCATTTCTTATTTCTCTCATGCTGTCAGCATGAATACATGGTTTATTTTGAGCCAGGAACGCTCAGACGCTGCTGAGAATTCGCAGTGACAGATTTTCAGATGTATTTAAGTCTATTTTTGTCGCTTTATTTCTTTCTACACAGCAGCCTACTAGTAAAACTAGCCAGTTTAGGGTTTGCCGTACGCTTGAGTTGTTCCCAGACTGTGAAGTCAATCAAAGATGACCTCTGGACAGTTCAGCAGCTTGTAAACACACAGATTGAGATTTCATTCTAAAAGGGTCAGCAGATATTCAGAAATGGTTTTGTTTGTTGATTGTGCATATAATGAAAGACAATGGGGTCCTAAATGTTTTATCACCTGATTTTTTTATTATTATTCATGAACACTAACTAGTTTAAATATATATATATATATATATATATATATATATATATATATATATTTATTACTATTACTTATTTATATAGGTTTATTTATTTATTTATTTATTTTTCAGTTTTATTTTTAATCTAAGTGAAAATTTGAAATGTTACCTTAGCAAATACCTAAAATAAGTTCTAATATCATCTAATATCCATGTTCATCTAATATCCATGTTTTGTATTATTTTGTCTTTATATCAACCAACAATTTTTTTTAAATAGATTTGGTTAATGATAATATCCCTGAGCTCATCTTATTCGCTGTGTATTTGACCAACAGGAAGCTTGAAAACGATGATGAAATTAACTCCGAGCTCATGCACTGTGTTGCTACTTCCTGTTTCAGGTGAGCAGCCAGTAAAATCATGGAGTCCATGCTCAATAAACTCAAAAGCACCGTCACTAAGGTGACGGCCGACATGACCAGCACCATCATGGGCAACCCTGTCACGCGGGAGTTTGAGGTGGGCCGACACATCGCCAGCGGGGGTCCAGGAATGAGCTGGAGGATCTACAACGGCACCAAAAAATCCACCAAACAGGTGCGCCAGTTATTTAACTTTAATTCTGTCGGTCTTGTCATGTATATCTCTCATAATAGGACATGATCATATTAGATGGTAAATGGACTGCATTTATATAGCGCTTTCACAGACCCAATGGCCATCAAAGCGCTTTACAATTTGCCTCGCATTCACCCATTCATACACTCATTCACACACCGACGGCGGTACGTTGTTTACAGTGAAAGAGGAAGTCTTTAAATGATACAGTTGTCATGATGACAGAATTGTCACTTGCTTCCTCACATTGCAATAATTGTACGTTTGTTGATGATATACATGATTTTTGTTTGTTTTTTGAGGCTTTAAGGCTTACATTTTTGGTTTTCTTTGGTTTTTCTTTTTAGTATTGTTGAAGTAAATTCTGTTCATGTCACACTGTGATAAAATAATTTATATGACTAATATATATGTGGTTTTGTTCTTGGAAGCATAATTTAGAACAGGTTGATCTATTCCTAAATATGTTTAATTATTGCTGATTAAGTATGCATGTTTTTTTTATTGTTTGTGAATATGCAGATATTTATGTAAAATAAATATGGATGTAAATATTTTTCATAAATTATTAGTTTAATGTACATGTATGATTGCAAATTGAATATAAATTTAAATATTTTTTTTTATAAATTATTTGTTGAATGTACAGATGTACATATACTATTGAAAAATAAATATATTTAAATATTTTAATTATTTGATGAATATGCACACATATTGCATCAAAATAAATATAAATTTAAATATTTTAATTATTTGTTGAATGTGCAAATGTACATATATTGTTGCAAAATAGATATACATTTAAATTTGGGCTGTCAAACGATTAATCGCGATTAATCGCATCCAAAATGAAAGTTTGTGTTTACATAATATATGTGGGTGCACTGTTTATAATTATTTTATATATATAAATACACACACATGCTTGTATATATTTAAGAAATATTTTCATGTATATACTGTATATAGATTTATATATAATTTATATTATATATAAATATAAATATTTTATATATAAATAATATTTTTTCTTTAATATACATGCATGTGTGTGTATTTATATATATACAAAATAATTATACACAGTGCACCCACATATATTATGTAAACACAGACTTTTATTTTGGATTCGACTAATCGCGATTAATCGTTTGACAGCCCTAATTTAAATATTTGAGGCGAATTATTTGTTGAATGTGCAGATGGGCATTTATTGTTTTAAAATAAATATAAATTTAAATAGTTTAATAGCTATTTTGTGACTGCTGATGTTCAGATATTGTTTCAAAATATATATAAATGAAAATATTTGTATATTTGGTGAATGTGCAGTAGGGCTGTCAAACGATTAATCGATTAATGTGTGTAAAAGTACACACAAATGCATGTATATTTAAGAAAAAAAAATATTATTTATAATATATATATATATATATATATATATATATATATATAAATCTATATACAGGATATACATGAAAATATTTCTTAAATATATACAAGCATGTGTGTGTATTTATATATATAAAATAATTATACACAGTGCACCCACATATATTATGTAAACACAAACTTTTATTTTGGATGCGATTAATCGTGATTAATCGTTTGACAGCCCTAATGTGCAGATGTACAGATAAGTTGCAAAATAAATCTAAATTTACCATTAAAAAATAATAATAATAATTTGTTGAATGTACAGATACTATTGCAAATGAATAAATGTTCTTTCTAATTCCCACAGGAAGTGGCAGTTTTTGTGCTCGATAAGAAGATCATTGATCGCTATCAGAAGTTCGAGAAGGATCAGATTATTGATTCCCTAAAGAAAGGAGTTCAACAGCTGACCCGGTTACGACACCCGCGCCTCCTCACGGTTCAGCATCCGCTGGAGGAGTCCAGGTGACCACAACGTGAACACGCATTATATATATATATATATATATATATATATATATATATATATACAGCATTATGGGAAGCTTAGATGAATATGCTTGCAATGTCATTTAGGTCAGCTCATTACGTTTTGTACAAAACCACAGTTTTATCACCACTGCACTGTTTTATCCACGTCAAATTATTTTTTTTATGAAATAAAACTGATCTGAAGCTTTAGGAGCAAAGAGTCTTCTCTGGATAAAAGAGCTCAGAGCTTTTACTGTCTTCCTGTGCATCTACAATCAATATGTGTCTGTGGATGCAGGAGTTCAGCCTGTGGAAAATATCTCCTGAATAATACATGGATCATCTCTTAGATGTGAGACTCAAGCTATGGTCCTGATGTTACAGTTAACACAGGCAGAATATCTTCTAACACCTTATCCCAACTAAACACAATCCAATACGATTCAGTGGCAAGCAGTTTGTCTGTCCGCAGTCCGCACTAGATACGACAAGGCTATAAGGCTGCAAAATCTTTCACAAATCACAGCCAATCAGACACTGCATAATCCAATGGATCAAATTAACATTATTTCAAATAATGTCAGTGAATGATAGTGACACAGAGGAATAATATTGTTGGAATCGCATTCAAGATGTTTCCAAGGCTATGAACATAACCAGCGCTTTTATCTGTCTGTCAGTGCTGTTCTCACTGGATGTCTTTGTCTGTTTATCTCCAGAGACTGTCTGGCGTTCTGCACAGAGCCTGTGTTTGCCAGTCTAGCCAATGTGCTCGGCCAATGGGACAATCTCCCTAGTCCAGTTCCCACAGACATCAAAGAATACAAACTGTATGATGTAGAGACGAAATACGGCTTACTGCAGGTGAGAGTTTCTTACACAGTAGATAAAGCAGATACACCAGCAAATCGTACCATGTACACCTGGCTTTAGAGAGAATTAGAAACTACTGTTTTTACTAAATAATTCATATAGTGCCATTTAACACAATTATAAGATTACGTTTTCTGCTTTTGATTGCTTGTTTACTTTCATTGTTGGAAATGCTGTTTTTGCTGAATTAAAGTAAAAAAAAAAACCTCAAAGGACAAGATTTATGATTTGTTTGCAATAATTGTTTGTGGTAATTAGCAATATGTCAGTAGAGAGAAAGTTTTATTGTAATAGAGTAATGTAATGATCGTTCATTTTATTTTAAATAATTAAAAAAAATCGTATTTTTATTATATTAAATATCTAAATTATATTAAATATAAAACTAAACATTGTTTAAATGTGTGTGTATATATATATATATATATATATATTAGGGCTGTCAAATGATTAATCACGATTAATCACATCCAAAATAAAAGTTTGTGTTTACATAATAAATGTGGGTGCACTGTGTATAATTATTTTATATATATATGTAAACACACACATGCATGTATATATAAGAAAAAAATATTATTTATACAGTATATAAAATTTTTATACTTATATATAATATAAATTATATTTAAATCTATATATAGTATATACATGAAAATATTTCTTAAATATATACAAGCATGTGTGTGTATTTATTTATATTTATTTATATATATATATATATATATATATATATATATATATATATATATATAATTAGGGCTGTATATGTGGGTGCATTGTGCACTATATATAAATACACACACAGGCTTGTATATATTTAAGAAATATTTTCATGTATATTCTGTATATAGATTTATATATAATTTATATATATAAATATAAATTTTTATATATAAATAATATTTTTTCTTAAATATACATGCATGTGTGTTTTTATATATATACAAAATAATTATATAAAAACACATTTATTATATAAACACAAACTTTTATTTTGGATGCGATTAATCGCGATTAATCGTTTTGACAGCCCTTATATATATATATATATATATATATACATAAATTAATTATACACAGTTACCCACATATATTATGTAAACAAAAACTTTTATTTTGGATGCGATTAATCGCGATTAATCATTTGACAGCCCTAATATATATATATATATATATATTTATTAATGTTTGAAATAATACTTTTTACAATAAAAATAAATGCAGTGCTTGAAATACTACCATGCTTTTTGTTTAGCTGATGAGATATCGCTCTCTTTGTCTCTCTCTGTTTTCTCTCTCAGGTCACAGAGGGTTTGTCGTTCCTCCACAGTGGGGTTAAGATGGTTCATGGTAACTTGTGTCCAGAGAACATCATCTTGAATAAGAGCGGAGCGTGGAAGATCATGGGCTTTGACTTCAGTATCTCTTCGAGTAACCCGTCTGACGCTGAGGTTAAGAACTGTCCCAGAGATCATTGTCCGCCTGGTTGAAACTTTGTAAGCGAATTTGTGTCTCTGTGTTTCTGCCTTTTAGCCCAAGTATGGGTGTAAAGAGTGGGACCCCAATCTACCGCCTCTCTGCCTCCCGAACCCAGAATATGTCGCTCCTGAGTACATCCTGTCCGTCAGCTGTGACGTGTCCTCTGACATGTACTCACTGGGGGTGTTGGTCCACGCCGTGTTTAATGAAGGCAAGGCCGTCTTTCACGTCAACAAGCAGGACATATACAAGAGCTTCAGCCGACAACTGGACCAGGTGAGGAGACGATACCTTCTGCACACCTGTGGGATTATCGTCCTGTTTTAAAGCATGTTACCTTCCAATTTTGTCCTAAAACAGCATTTTACAATATACTTTACCAGTCAAAAAGCTTAAAGGGAAAAGAAAAAAAGAAAAAAATAATAAAAATATATGTGGGTGCACTTTGTATAATTAATTTGTATATAAATACGCACACATTCATGTATATTTAAGAAAAAAATATTATTTATATATAAAATGTTTATATTTACATATATAAATTACATATAAATCTATATATAGTATATACATGAAAATATTCCTTAAATATATACAAGCATGTGTGTGTATTTATATATATATATATATATATATATATATATAATTACACACAGTGCACCCACCTATATTATGTAAACACAAATTTTGTAAAAAAAAAAAAAAAAAAAATGTAAAAAAAATTAATAATTTTTTTTTTGGATGTGATTAATCGTTTGATAGCCCTAAAAAAAAAAAATATATATATATATATATATATATATATACAGTGTACATATATATATTCATATACACACACATATATATATATATATATGTATGTATGTGTGTGTGTGTGTATGTATGTATATATGCGTTATCTTTTTAAGTAGTTTCTTATGCTCGCCCAGGCTGCATTTTTTGATCAAAAATACAGTAAAACCAGTAATATTGTGAAATATTATTACAGTTTTAAAAAACTGTTTTCTATTGTAGTATATATTCCTGTGATCATTACTTGAGTTTTCAGTTTCACATCCTTCAGATATCATTCTAATATGTTGATTTGTTGGTCATTTATCAATTATCAGTTGCTATTAATATTTTAAATTTGACTTATTTTGTTTTATTTTAATATTATTTGACAATATTAGTTGTTACTGTGTTTTTGATCGAATAAATGCAGCTTTGGTGAGCATAAAAGATTCTTTAAAAAAAGCTTGTAATCTTGTTTTAAATTGAACACATAAGAATTAATTATCAACATTTAATAATTACTGATAAAATCAATAAACTAATAACAATAATATATAGGATTAAAGGGGGCCTATTATGTTAATTTATATTATGCGTTCATATTGTACTCAGTTAATATTTCTTATGGGGTCTACTAAAGTTCATCATTTAATGTTCAAAAAAAACAAATGTTTCTTATAGTTTAAATTGTTGCAGCAATAAACTGTTTTCACACTTTGTGTGAACGATCTTCAGTTTTTATTGTACCCTAATTATACAATTGTGACAACCCTAAATCATGTGCATTTCATTATCATGTGTAGCTGAGCCATCTGAGTCCAGGAGTGTTGAGTCAGATCCCAGAGGAGGTCCGGGAACACGTGAAGATGTTGCTCAGCGTCACCTCCAATGTGCGTCCAGATGCAGATCAGTTGACAAAGGTCAGCGTTTCCCCTTCTTTGCTGGTTTTCTTCAACTTTCTATTTTTTTTTTTGGTGTTAAGTATCTGTACTGGTTGAATCAAAATACATGATTTTGTAAGACCATGACTGAGAGTGTGTGTGTGTGTGTTCAGATTCCTTTTTTCGATGATGTCGGAGCGATGACTCTTCAGTACTTCGACTCGCTTTTCCAGCGGGACAACTTGCAGAAGTCTCAGTTCTACAAAGGCCTCCCGAAAGTTCTACCCAAGTTGCCCAAGGTAAGAACAAACATGAAGACATTCAGCTAGAAAACAGCAATATAAAATGCAGGACCCTTTGAAATCTGTTTTATTTTTTCCCAAATTATGTGTTGTCTGCATTCTGATTTAATGGCTTAAATACATTTTAACAAGTAAAAATCATGTCTGATTAATTTACCTAATTCATTAATTGCAGTTTAATATTCACACACATTAGTCTGTTATATATATATATATATATATATATTCTGATTTGATGAATTGTGAATCCTAGATTTATTGATCCAAAATTTACCAAATTCTGTGACGCACTGCATTACGTAGTAAATTCACTTTTTATAAATGGATTCCGTCCAAAATTTCTGCATCAAGAAAATCTACAGTGGAATTCGCACTTCATTTGATGGTGCAAAAATGGATTTGATTGTGGAAACTGGGCTTGTATTTTAATTATTTTATTATATATATATATATATATATATATATATATATATATATTAGATATATATAATTATTTTATATAATTATTTTATAATATATATATATATATATATATACTAGAGCCCGACCGATAAAGGATTTTGAAGGCCGATACAAATATTTTTGGGTTTTAAAATCCGATATTCCGATATATCGGCCAATATTTTTTTGTTGTTGTTGTTGTTTCCCACAAGTGAGCCCTTACAAATTTCTGCATCAAGAAAATCTACAGTGGAATTCACACTTCATTTGATGGTGCAAAAATGGATTTGATTGTGGAAACTGGGTTTATATTTTTTAATTATTTTATAATATATATATATATATATATACATATATATATATATATATATATATATATATATATACTAAAGCCCGACCGATAAAGGATTTTGAAGGCCGATACCGATACAAATATTTTTGGGTTTTAAAATCCGATATTCCGATATATCGGCCGATATTTTTTATTAAATATTGTTAGATATCACACACGTGTAAAAGAAAAGCTAACTTTTCTGCACAAGATACGTTTGATACTTCTTCTCTATGTCTAAATGTTCACTCCTCGCAAGTATAACTTACATTTTACAATGCAGGGACTGTAACTAGAGATATGCTAGTTATAAATACAGTAATCATTACTTTATTTAGGCAGAAAAAGTTCATTGTGGTTTCCAAGCTTATTAATGTTAACGTTAGCGGTCCACTGATGATAGTGGCATTAGCTAGCTTTATGGTTAGCTAGTCTATGATGAGCCATAATTTAGCAATAGATAACATCATACTGCAAATTGTAAAACATACATTTCCAATATAACAGACCAAGGAGAGATGATTGAAGCGTGTTTCGTCCGTTTTTATTTTATTTTTTAAATATTCATTTATCGGCCATTATAACTGCCGATACCGATATTTTGGAAAATGCCTAATGCCTTGATTGAAAATGCCTTGATTTCATGGTCACTTAAAAAAGACGTGTGTTTTGAATATTAACACAGAATATTTGTTGTGTACGACTAGAAATATTGACTATAGTGCATCGTTGCTATAGTTCATTTATATGTTCAAGTATTTAATGGCATTATATGTGCTTATGCTAACTGGCGTCTGTTTTTTCTGTCCTCAGAGAGTGGTGATTTACAGAATCCTCCCGGCGCTCACGTCTGAGTTTGTGAATCCTGACATGGTTCCATTCGTCCTCCCAAACGTGCTGCTCATCGCTGAGGAATGCACTAAGGAGGAATACGTCCGCCTTGTTCTCCCTGACCTCACCCCAGTTTTTAAACAGCAGGAGCCCGTACAGGTACGCACACATGTACATCACTGATGCCAAACTGATTTCAGTTGTTTCCCCATAAGTGAGCCCTCTCCTCTTTGGCCCTGTCCTAAATGGCACACTTGATGTACACTGGCCTGTGTAATCCATTAGGTTCAAGTTTGTAATTAATTTCTCTGTTTCACGCTATCAGGCCAGCAACATGGTGAGTGAGGTTTGAACCTTTGTCTTTGTGGTAGTTTATTTCATCATAATATTTGTATTATGATTCGTTCATATTTTTATTTATGGTGTTTTGTCTGCACTTGTTTGTTTCCACTGATCTTTTAATGTGATTTTCATGAGTAATTATATTTTAATTTATGTTTTTGTTCTTTTTTTTGTTTTGTTTAGTATTGTTTGTTTGTCTTCTCCCCCAGTGTTACATTTCATGGGATGGCTTTTAGGAATCATATTATTTCCTTGATTTTTTTTTAATTTTTTTTATTTCATATCCAGATTCTGCTGATATTTCTTCAAAAGATGGACCTGCTTTTGACCAAAACACCTCCTGAAGACATCAAGAACAGTGTTCTGCCCATGGTGTACAGGGCAGTGGAGGCCCCCTCTATTCAAATACAGGTGACCACACTATAAACTTGTTTAGATGAGAACATTTATTTGTATTTTCTAATTGATCAATTTCAGTACCAGTCGATTGAATTTTCATTGGAATGTGTCTTTCTAGATTATAAATTTATGTTTCAAAATCTAACATGTTTTTTTTTGTCCTAAACAGGAACTTTGTCTGAATATCATTCCCACGTTTGCCAATCTGATTGAGTACCCGTCTATGAAAAATGCACTTATCCCTCGTATCAAATCTGCCTGTTTACAGACATCCTCACTAGCGGTTTGTGTTCTTATGCCTCTTCCGTCTGTAGTAACAAGTGAATCTTCTATATGTCAATGAAAGATTTAGGAGAGTAGCTTTAAAATGAGTATAGTTTCTCTGTTGGTTGTCCTCTTTCAGGTGAGGGTGAACTCTCTTGTGTGCCTAGGCAAGATTCTGGAATATCTGGATAAATGGTACGTCATTGACGAAATCTTGCCATTCCTTCAACAAATTCCATCCAGGGAACCAGCAGTGCTCATGGGCATTCTGGGTAATTAATGCTTCTTTTACTCTTTTTCATCACTTTTTTTGTGCCTGACTGAGGCTTTCAAGCTTCAATCTTATTTGAAGATGAATTAGTAACGTTAAATTGAATCATTTTATCCTATCATCTTATTAGTTAAAGGGATAGTTCAAAAATGAAAATTATCCCATACTCACTCTGAAGTCATCGGTGTACATGACATTCTTCTTTCAGACGAATTCAATCGGAGTTATATTAAAAAACATAACTCTGATTATATTCTGTTATGTCATTGCACCTACGATGACTTCAGGGTGAGTAAATCATTGGCTAATTTTAATTTTTGGGTGAACTATCCCTTTAAGCAGTTGTTAAAATGTATGTGTTGTGCTTTCTTTTTTCTTCAGGCATCTACAAGTGCACTTTCACCCATAAGAAACTGGGCATCCCAAAAGAGCACCTGGCTGGAAAGAGTTTACCTCATCTGGTGTCACTTAGTATTGATAACAACCTTAACCTTAACCAGGTGAGGTTAACAGCACGCACTCACTTTTACACATTAACATAGGTGTTTTATTGTTTGCCCACTGAATATAAACTTGGTTCAGTGTCACCTCTGACCATTTGTATAGATTACGTGTACACAACATATACTTTTGTAAAGTGTTTTCTGTCTCTGGTGTGTTTCAGTTTAACTCTTTCATGGCTGTGATCAAGGACATGTTGAGTCGCATGGAGTCGGAGCATAAGACCAAATTAGAGCAGCTGCACATCATGCAGGAGCAGCAGAGGTGTCATTTCAGTTATTCTTATTTGATTAATAAATTAAGCTTATTCTGCAGCTTTTTGGTCAAGAACTGCCCACGTTAACAGGCAGAGGCTGTCTGATAGATGTATTTGAACATGACACAGGTGCAGCGTTATCCAAACAGTTAACTTATGAGTAATAAGTATTGTCTTTTCCAGGAGTTTAAACATTACAAACCCATTGAACCAATCAGAAGAGACTAAAAACACACCCAGCCCAGCCACTAAAGTCAGAGATGTAAGTAAATACACCTTCTGCACATCCAGCAACCAACTAACAGCTTTTAATTGTGGCCACACTGTGAAATGAACGGTAATTTGGGTCTTCTCTTTGCTTTCTGATAGATTGATGAGATCTTTGGTGGCAGTTCAGGAACTGCAGGTGCGAATGGTAACCAGAATGGTTCCTCATCTACTGTTTCACAACTGTCACGAGTGAGTTACCATTTATAATATTTTAGGAATGCATTGGGTTTTTTTTTTTGTTTTTTTTCAAAATTGGGTTTTTCTTATGGAGCTTAAATGGTTGGTGGCGTTAGACCTGGTTGATGTACTAACTGTTGTTCGTGGTATGTTCAGGTGTCTCTTACCCTGGAAGAAAAGCAGCGTTTGGCTAAAGAACAGGAACAGGCTGCTAAACTAAGAAGCCAGCAGCCACTTGCTCCACAGAGCATCAAACCAGCCACAACAACACCTCAGGTAACATATACAGTCAATATGGGTACCATGGGAAACCTCTTATCACTTTCATGCATGGAATCCATTTTTGCAGTAAAATTACCAGATTAACTTCTACAGTAAAAGGTACCATATCTTGATAATCACAATAGCTGCCATATACCCTCTTTGTCTTAGACAAAACTTGTATTAACCAAACTAAGACTTGGCAAAATAAGGCTACAAGTTTAGTCTTAGAAAGACTACAAGTTTAGTCTTAGAAAGACTACAAGTTTAGGTTTAGAAAGGCTAAGAGTTTAGTCCTAGAAAGGCTACAAGTTTAGTCCTTGAAAGGCTACAAGTTTAGTATTAGATAGGCTGCAATTTTAGTCTTAGAAAGGCTACAAGTTTAGTCTTAGAAAGGCCACAAGTTTAGTCTTAGAAAGGCTACAAGTTTAGTCCTTGAAAGGCTACAAGTTTAGTCTTAGAAAGGCTACAAGTTTAGTATTAGAAAGGCTGCAATTTTAGTCTTAGAAAGGCTACAAGTTTAGTCTTAGAAAGGCTACAAGTTTAGTCCTTGAAAGGCTACAAGTTTAGTCTTAGAAAGGCTACAAGTTTAGTCTTAGAAAGGCTACAAGTTTAGTCTTAGAAATGCTACAAGTTTAGTATTAGAAAGGCTGCAATTTTAGTCCTTGAAAGGCTACAAGTTTAGTCCTAGAAAGGCTACAAGATTAGTCTTAGAAAGGCCACAAGTTTAGTCTTAGAAAGGCTACAAGTTTAGTCCTTGAAAGGCTACAAGTTTAGTCTTAGAAAGGCTGCAATTTTAGTCTTAGAAAGGCTACAAGTTTAATCTTAGAAAGGCCACAAGTTTAGTCTTAGAAAGGCTACAAGTTTAGTCCTAGAAAGGCTACAAGTTTAGTCCTTGAAAGGCTACAAGTTTAGTCTTAGAAAGGCCACAAGTTTAGTCTTAGAAAGGCTACAAGTTTAGTCCTAGAAAGGAGTAGCGGTTCTAGGCACGGGCGAACCGGGCAGTCGCCTGGGGCGGCATTTCTTCATGTCACATGGGGGGCGGCACGAGCAGTTAAAAAAATCCTCTGTGCCGCGAAGTTTTTCTATTTTTTTATCATTTCGATTCAATTATTGGCAATGGCGCCCTGCTTGCTCCAGAAGGTGCCATGCGCAGAAGCGATGTCAAGGGGATCTCCTGATTAGTTCAGGTATCGCGTCTTTTGCGCGCTCTAGGTTGTTATTTCAAATCCTCTATGCTTCAAATAGGCGCACGGGAAGCGTGCTCATTATGCGCTCACGGGAAGCGCGCTCATAAACTTTTCAGTATAGGAGTGCACGTGCACCCAAACATTTGGGTGTTTTTTCTCTTCTCCGTATATAAATCTTTTAGCAGAGCTACAGCAAGCGTTTTTCTGTGGTGGAAATACATTAGCTACTAAAACTTCTTTGTCGTTGTGGAGAGCGCAGTGTAATGAATGCATGGTTCTATAGCAACGACAGCCATGGGAAAATCGGTATGAATTTTACTATTAATAATAAAAGATTAGCTACTGTGCATTACAAATGTCAGGAATGAATTTTTATTGACTCATTCTTTTTATAGAGATGATTTAAATGCTGAAATATGAGGTTTATCTTTTTATTAAACCTTTTTTTTGTGTTAACCTTTTTTTAAGTATAGTAGGTAAGCTAAAAGACACTCCTTTAAAACAAATCTTTAATGTTATTAACTTGGTGAATTGATTTCACTGTGTATTAGGCTTTTTGAACAAGATTCTGTGTATGTGATCATTTTGGTCACTATATAATTTAATCATTTTCATAATGATCAACTAAAATCAACTTTAATTATGTGTTTTTACAGTAGCCTATAATATGCAAAGTTTTTTTTTTGAAGGGGGGGGGGGGACGCTCGAAGGGGGTCTTGCCCTGGGTGTAATTCAAAGTAGAACCGCCACTGCTAGAAAGGCTACAAGTTTAGTCTTAGAAAGGCTACAAGTTTAGGCTTAGAAAGGCTACAAGTTTAGTCCTAGAAAGGCTACAAGTTTAGGCTTAGAAAGGCTGCAATTTTAGTCTTAGAAAGGCTACAAGTTTAGTCCTAGAAAGGCTACAAGTTTAGGCTTAGAAAGGCTACAAGTTTAGTCCTAGAAAGGCTACAAGTTTAGTCCTAGAAAGGCTACAAGTTTAGGCTTAGAAAGGCTACAAGTTTAGTCCTAGAAAGGCTACAAGTTTAGTCTTAGAAAGGCTGCAATTTTAGTCTTAGAAAGGCTACAAGTTTAGGCTTAGAAAGGCTACAAGTTTAGGCTTATAAAGGCTACAAGTTTAGTCCTAGAAAGGCTACAAGTTTAGTCCTAGAAAGGCTACAAGTTTAGTCCTAGAAAGGCTACAAGTTTAGGCTTAGAAAGGCTACAAGTTTAGGCTTAGAAAGGCTACAAGTTTAGTCTTAGAAAGGCTACAAGTTTAGTCTTAGAAAGGCTACAAGTTTAGTCATAGAAAGGCTACAAGTTTAGTCCAATAAAGGCTACAAGTTTAGTCCTAGAAAGGCTACAAGTTTAGTCTTAGAAAGGCTACAAGTTTAGTCTTAGAAATGCTACAAGTTTAGTCTTAGAAAGGCTACAAATTTAGTCTTAGAAAGACTACAAGTTTAGACTTAGAAAGACTACAAGTTTAGTCTTAGAAAGGCTACAAGTTTAGGCTTAGGAAGGCTACAAGTTTAGTCTTAGAAATGCTACAAGTTTAGTCTTAAAAAGGCTACAAGTTTAGTCTTAGAAAGGCTACAAATTTAGTCTTAGAAAGGCTACAAGTTTAGTCTTATAAAGGCTACAAGTGTAGTCTTAGAAAGGCTACAAATTTAGTCTTAGAAAGACTACAAGTTTAGTCTTAGAAAGGCTACAAGTTTAGGCTTAGAAAGGCTACAAGTTTAGTCTTAGAAAGGCTACAAGTTTAGGCTTAGAAAGGCTACAAGTTTAGTCTTAGAAAGGCTACAAATTTATTCTTAGAAAGGCTACAAGTTTAGTCTTATAAAGGCTACAAGTTTAGTCTTAGAAAGGCTACAAATTTAGTCTTAGAAAGACTACAAGTTTAGACTTAGAAAGACTACAAGTTTAGTCTTAGAGAGGCTACAAGTTTAGTCTTAGAAATGCTACAAGTTTAGTCTTAGAAAGGCTACAAGTTTAGGCTTAGAAAGGCTACAGTTTAGTCTTAGAAAGGCTACAAGTTTAGTCTTAGAAAGGCTACAAGTTTAGTCTTAGAAAGGCTACAAGTTTAGTCTTAGAAAGGCTACAAGTTTAGTCTTAGAAAGGCTACAAATTTAGTCTTAGAAAGACTGCAAGTTTAGACTTAGAAAGACTACAAGTTTAGTCTTAGAAAGACTACAAGTTTAGTCTTAGAAAGGCTACAAGTTTAGTCTTAGAAAGGCTACAAGTTTAGGCTTAGAAAGGCTACAAGTTTAGGCTTAGAAAGGCTACAAGTTTAGACTTAGAAAGGCTACAAGTTTAGTCTTAGAAAGGCTACAAGTTTAGGCTTAGAAAGGCTACAAGTTTAGGCTTAGAAAGGCTACAAGTTTAGGCTTAGAAAGGCTACAAGTTTAGTCTTAGAAAGGCTACAAGTTTAGGCTTAGAAAGGCTACAAGTTTAGTCTTAGAAAGGCTACAAATTTAGTCTTAGAAAGGCTACAAGTTTAGTCTTAGAAAGGCTACAAATTTAGTCTTAGAAAGACTACAAGTTTAGTCTTAGAAAGGCTACAAGTTTAGGCTTAGAAAGGCTACAAGTTTAGTCTTAGAAAGGCTACAAGTTTAGGCTTAGAAAGGCTACAAGTTTAGTCTTAGAAAGGCTACAAGTTTAGTCTTAGAAAGGCTACAAATTTAGTCTTAGAAAGGCTACAAATTTAGTCTTAGAAAGGCTACAAGTTTAGTCTTAGAAAGGCTACAAGTTTAGTCTTAGAAAGGCTACAAGTTTAGTCTTAGAAAGGCTACAAGTTTAGTCTTAGAAAGGCTACAAATTTAGTCTTAGAAAGACTACAAGTTTAGACTTAGAAAGACTACAAGTTTAGTCTTAGAAAGGCTACAAGTTTAGTCTTAGAAATGCTACAAGTTTAGTCTTAGAAAGGCTACAAGTTTAGGCTTAGAAAGGCTACAAGTTTAGTCTTAGAAAGGCTACAAGTTTAGGCTTAGAAAGGCTACAAGTTTAGTCTTAGAAATGCTACAAGTTTAGGCTTAGAAAGGCTACAAGTTTAGTCTTAGAAAGGCTACAAGTTTAGGCTTAGAAAGGCTACAAGTTTAGTCTTAGAAAGGCTACAAGTTTAGGCTTAGAAAGGCTACAAGTTTAGTCTTAGAAAGGCTACAAGTTTAGGCTTAGAAAGGCTACAAGTTTAGTCTTAGAAAGGCTACAAGTTTAGTCTTAGAAAGGCTACACGTTTAGTCTTAGAAAGGCTGCAATTTTAGTCTTAGAAAGGCTACAAGTTTAGTCTTAAAAAGGCTACAAGTTTAGTCCTAGAAGGGCTACAAGTTTAGTCTTAGAAAGGCTACAAATTTAGTCTTAGAAAGGCTACAAGTTTAGTCTTAGAAAGGCTACAAATTTAGTCTTAGAAAGACTACAAGTTTAGTCTTAGAAAGGCTACAAGTTTAGGCTTAGAAAGGCTACAAGTTTAGTCTTAGAAAGGCTACAAGTTTAGGCTTAGAAAGGCTACAAGTTTAGTCTTAGAAAGGCTACAAATTTAGTCTTAGAAAGGCTACAAATTTAGTCTTAGAAAGGCTACAAATTTAGTCTTAGAAAGGCTACAAGTTTAGTCTTAGAAAGGCTACAAGTTTAGTCTTAGAAAGGCTACAAGTTTAGTCTTAGAAAGGCTACAAATTTAGTCTTAGAAAGACTACAAGTTTAGACTTAGAAAGACTACAAGTTTAGTCTTAGAAAGGCTACAAGTTTAGTCTTAGAAATGCTACAAGTTTAGTCTTAGAAAGGCTACAAGTTTAGTCTTAGAAAGGCTACAAGTTTAGTCTTAGAAAGGCTACAAGTTTAGGCTTAGAAAGGCTACAAGTTTAGTCTTAGAAAGGCTACAAGTTTAGGCTTAGAAAGGCTACAAGTTTAGGCTTAGAAAGGCTACAAGTTTAGGCTTAGAAAGGCTACAAGTTTAGGCTTAGAAAGGCTACAAATTTAGTCTTAGAAAGGCTACACATTTAGTCTTAGAAAGGCTGCAATTTTAGTCTTAGAAAGGCTACAAGTTTAGTCTTAGAAAGGCTACAAGTTTAGTCCTAGAAGGGCTACAAGTTTAGTCTTAGAAAGGCTACAAATTTAGTCTTAGAAAGGCTACAAGTTTAGTCTTAGAAATGCTACAAGTTTAGTCTTAGAAAGGCTACAAGTTTAGGCTTAGAAAGGCTACAAGTTTAGTCTTAGAAAGGCTACAAGTTTAGGCTTAGAAAGGCTACAAGTTTATTCTTAGAAAGGCTACAAATTTAGTCTTAGAAAGGCTACAAGTTTAGTCTTAGAAAGGCTACAAGTTTAGTCTTAGAAAGGCTACAAGTTTAGTCTTAGAAAGGCTACAAGTTTAGTCTTAGAAAGGCTACAAGTTTAGTCTTAGAAATGCTACAAGTTTAGTCTTAGAAAGGCTACAAGTATAGGCTTAGAAAGGCTACAAGTTTAGTCTTAGAAAGACTACAAATTTAGTCTTAGAAAGGCTACAAGTTTAGTCTTAGAAAGGCTACAAGTTTAGTCTTAGAAAGGCTACAAGTTTAGGCTTAGAAATGCTACAAGTTTAGTCTTAGAAAGGCTACAAATTTAGTCTTAGAAAGACTACAAGTTTAGTCTTAGAAAGACTACAACTTTAGTCTGATGGGCTGCACCTAGCCCAGCCTATCAGGCAGTCCTTATTGTCAAGCACTGCCTAGCCGTATACTCTGAAACTACTATATTTGATTGTTTTCCAATTAACTTTAACCCCCGGTTTCACAGACAAGGCTTAATCTTAATCCAAGACTAAAATGCATGTTTGAGCTGTTTTAACTTAAAGCAACTTGCAGTGATATCTTCAGGTTATATCTTAAAATATATCAGTGCCATTGTTTTGTCTCAAGATTCACACCTGAAATGTTTTTTTAAAGGTACATTTATAAAAGCTACATAAATGTTGAAAAATTGAAAGGTCTTATCATGGCTTAATCTAAGCACTGTCTGTGAAACCAGGTCTAAATTATTGTTTTTATTTAATAAATGTTAAATGTTGTATCTTAATATTTGATTTATGTAATGCTCCAATCTTTATTGTAAGAACAGTGCATAAACCCCTCTGATTTCAAATCAAAGTTTTTGATGATGTGATCCAACTCGGTGCTAGTTGTTGGCCGCTTCAATTTATTTATTTTTTAAATTGAATTTCTCGTTAAATCCCAATGAAGAAAATGAAAGTACTCCAGGAAGCAAGGCCATCCGTCAGAAAGATTTTTTTTTCTTCAAACTTATCGTCGCTCCCCCAGCTGAAACACCATCACAGCATTGTTAGCAAGTTCATGTTATTTAAGACCTAGTTCAGTGGTTCCCAATCCTGGTCCTGGTACCCCCAGCACTGCACAGTTTAGATGTCTCCTTAATCAAACACGTCTGATTCAACCCCTCAGCTCATTAGTAAAGACTCAAAAGACCTCAGATGGGTGTCCAATAAGTGAGACAACCACTGTTGGGAACCACTGGCTTAGGTAATATAACACAAAGTATAGTCTTATAAATGTAAAGAAAAATGAAAACTAGATTTACAATGTTAACCATTGAAATGTCATCACAGTCTGTGAAAAGGGTCAAGTTTGGGATGTACATTTTATAACTAAGCAAAAACTGGTATTTTTATTGTTCAAGGCAAAGGATCTGACCAGCAGTCTTCTGAACAATATGACATCTCTGAACAACCTCGGTTTAAACTCTGGGACTAGAACGATGCCCCTGCAGGGCAGCACCATTTCCTCTACCTTCCCAGCAGCACCCACCATGGGTGGAATGGGCACTATGGGCGTCAGTAACGGCTTCAATTCACCCATGGGATTCCAGACGGGAGGTATGGTGATGGCCATGAGACCTGCCACTCCTGGCCTCTATGGAGGGATGGCCACCACTACCAGCACTCCAAATTTCAGTGCCCTCACCCAAAACAAGAACCAAAATCAAACCGGCAAGCCCCCTGACATGTCCGCCCTAGACTCCCTCTTCACTTCTAATAAACCCAAAGTCAGCCTGAACCAAATGGCCCCTAAACCGGCCCAAGGAACCACTGCCCCTTCTCCGTGGCTCAATCAGTTTGGTACAGGCCAACCTTCCCAGACTGCACCCATACAGGCACCTCCAATGGGGATGACGGGAGTTCAAGGTGGTTTTGGAGTGCAAGCAAACCCATTCTTCAACCCCCAGAACTTCTCGCAACCCGTGGCTTCTTCCACAATGAACACTGGCATGATAAAGCAAAGCGCTTCAGTCAACAACGATTTTAAGGACCTCTTCGGATAAAACCTTTCGTTCACATTCCCTGTTGTGTGGGAATCGAAAGCGAAACAACATCAGCAGCGAAAATGACAGTCAAAATTTAGTTGGAGGGTTGGACATGGTATCCTTAAAAGATGATTTTGTTTTGGTTTTTGTCTTTTTTGGGGGGGGGGGGGGGATCTTATCATGGTGTGAATCATGTGGACTTCATGCAGACTGCATCAAACAAACTGTACTGAAAGCTTGGGCTCTTCTTCCGAAAGCTGCTTCAGTTGGTGGATGCCTTGCATTTGGTGTATCGTTTGGCTTAAAACACGCCCCAGAGGAAAGATACACCTACAAAAGGGTTAACAAATTTGGCGTTCCAAACTCAAGCATTTTTGGTTTCATTTCCTTTTTGCTTGAGCCTCACGTTCACTGCTCGCCTGAAAGAGCTGACTTCCTCTACCACAACAAACATCATCGATGGCCTCAGAAATTGCTGATCTTCCTCGTCTGAGATATACGATAGATAAGTAAATAAATAAGTACAGTGCGTAGTTGGGACCCGAATGAGTCTTTTTATAATGTGTTATGTGTGTATATACTGTATCTGGTGATTATTGTTTGAGTTTTATACTGAGAAATGATCCACTGAGGTGAAATTTATTAAAGGAAGTACACTTTCTTCATACTGTAGATGCACTTAATGTATCAGAGCTTAAAAAAAGATATTTTTGGGATATTGTCAGTACTTTTAAAGTGAGTTTGTGCTTCACTGTATTGGCTTCGTTCATGAAACAGTAGCAGAATGAATTTCTGTAAATTCTGTCAATCTCATGAAGAAGGGTCATATTTCATCTCAAAACCCAAAGACAAAATTGCAAGGATTTTTTTTTTCTGTAATAGGACTTTTTAAGTTTAAGTTAGCTTAATGTTAAATTCAGTACAGAACTTAATAATACTTAATATTTCCGTAACAATTTTCATTGTATTCTCATTGTTGTAATGAGAGAATGTGCATTTATTACACATTTTTTCAGATTACAGTAATGAAAATATTTTTGCATCATTGTAATGAATGTTTTTTGTTTGGTTTTTACCTTTTACAGAAATTTATATTTTTTTACAACACAGAGATGTGTTTTATGGTATGTGAATGTTTATGAGAATTGTTGGAAAATCTGCTTAATTGTCAAGTACATTTCACAATGCAACAGGTTAGACATTTTTTTTTTAATTTAAAAATATAATTTGTGCATTTTGGGTTGAAATATGCACTTCCTGTAGTTCTTGGGAAAATCACTGTTATATGTGGTAAATTGTAGCATTGCAACAACATGTACGTGTTTCATGAATGAAGTCCGATGCGTTTGTTTCCATTCTCTGCTGTTACTTCCTGCCCTGTGTTAAATCATCTGTGTTAGCCTGTAATGTTGTGTTTTTTGGGGGTGTTACATTTAGCTACATTTTTGTTTGTCTGTTATTATTATATACAGCAGTTGCCTGTGGTGGGAACTCAATTCCATATCGTGTTATTCCATATCATGACCAAACCGCTGCAACACAGCATATCACCAAAATGTGTATTATTTCTGGGAAAGAACATGAATGAAGTGTACAGTATATAGAGGTGAACTGCCACCACTTAGAGTTTTTCTTTCTTTTTTTTTTCTTTTTTTAATACTGATGAATCACTTTCCTGAGGAGAATCTTTAATATCCAGACAGGTTTTATTAAAAGGGAATGCCTTTTCTGGTCTTATGAATGAGAGGCCTTATGTTGAGCAATTGTGCAATAGCAGGTCTGTGATTGAGATTGTGAAAATAACTTTCTGTATGAGCGTTCCACTACATGCAGTTTTCAAATAGTCTAAATTAAGGTAGATAAAACATCTGGGTTGTTTTAGTTTAAAAATGTGAACTGGATTGTTGGAAAGATTGTGATTTTTGGAATCAAATAAATTGGTTATTTAAAGGGTAATACCTTTACACTTCCTAAGTAATTTATTTGTTTTATTTACTTGAGTATTGAAACACAAAAAAACCCCAAGTAGAATAAATAGTAATAATTTCATGCATAAATCATATGTTTATCAGTAAACAACAACAGGTGGTCTAGCTAGGTTTACTGAAAGTAGACAAGACATTACAAAAGTGGATCTCATGAAATTTGTCTAGAAAAGTACATATTTCACCCTAAAATTAATCACATTGTTTCCATGACAATTAAGCACATTTCAGTAAAGTGAAAAAATATGATGCAATTTATAATCTTATAGTCTTATATCATCCTTATAAGTTGTATTTTTTTTAAACAAACAATAAATCTAATCACAGTTCTTCTAATCACAGTAAAGGCATTGAAAAAGCAAAACTTTCAAGAATAAAAACAGTTCAAGAACATGATTACCATGAGAGCTGTTATTTTGTGGCAGTTAATAAAACAATATACAGGTCTGCATGGACAAACTGAATCCAATTTCAATATTTCGTATCACACATTCTAGCAGACGTTGCATAAACAAGAGTCCTGAGTTCACATATAGCTACAAGTAAATGAAGTAAACATAAGAATAGGCAAGTGAGGTCTTATTGCTGAAGGCGGCGTACAGGTCTCCTGGTGTTAGTGGACTGGTTGGTCTGGGTCATGTCTGCAACAAAACACAATTGATTAAACAATATTTGTATTAAATAAATAACACGTATTTCTGTTGGTTTGTGCATGAACGCACCTGAGAAGTCCAGCTCATAGCTAAACCTGCCCGTCCTGAAACTCATTGTCCCTGTTGAGTCCTGCTGGTACTGGGCTTCAATATCTTGACTTGACACACTGCAATGTCCCCGAGAACCGCCCTACACATCCACAAAGTCCACGTTTATGACACAGAACAGAAGGTGTGACTGTCTTAGTGTTGTTGTGCAAGAACACAGGTCAAACGTTTAAGAAAGCAGGCAGCATGATGGGCACAATAAACATATTTTTGTATTTTTTTCTGAATATATAACCCTAAAACAGTTAAAAGGCCAATTAGTTCTAGAAAAATACCACCAAACAATCAGTTATTATAGATCACTTAAGAATGCACTTGTAGCAACTTCTGCAAAAAAAAAAAGAAGTGGAAAAAAGAAAGATATATTTACTTTATTAAAATCTTTCCAATTGCCATCCATGTCTTTGAACTGCCAGCGAGCTTGTGACAATGCGCTGTGATAAGGGAACAAACATTAAAACAGAAGAATTTATTGTAATGCATACATAAACAGTCATTTTAAGACTTTCTTAAAGATATAGGAACAGTTGATGTACCCCCACTAACTTCCATAATCAAAAAAATAATACTATGGTAGTCAATGGGGTACATCAGTTATTGAAATTTTTCGAAATATCTTCTTTTGTGTTCTGCAGAAGAAAGAAATTCACACGTTTGAAACAACTTGAGGCAGAGGCTAATCCTCTAACAATGGCACATATTTCCGTCATGGAATAAAGATATCATGGAAAAAAAGATTGTTTCAACTTTTAATCTCTCAAGTCTGACTTTTCTTCTCACAATTCTGACTTTTTTTCAGAATTGCGAGATATAAACTCATAATTGCTTGTTATAAAGTCAGAATTGTGTGATATAAAGTCATAATTGCGGGTTATAGTCAGAATTGAGTGATAAAGTCACAATTGCGAGTTACAAAGTCAGAATTGTGTGATATATTCCAAACTGCGAGAAATAAAGTCAGAATTACGTGATATAAAGTCACAATTGCGAGTTATAAAGTCAGATTTGTGTGATATATTCGCAATTGTGAGATAAAAAGTAAGAATTGTATGATGTAGTCACAATTGCGAGTTATAGTCAGAATTGAGATATAAAGTCAGAATTGTGAGTTATAAAGTCACAATTGTGTGATATATTCGCAATTGCGAGATATAAAGTCAGAATTGCGTGATATATTCGCGATTGCAAGTAATAGTCAGACTTGAATGAGTCACAATTGCGAGTTATGGTCAAAATTGTGTGATATATTCGCAATTGCGATTTATAGTTAGAATTGAATGAGTCACAATTGCTTGTTATAAAGTCAGAATTGTGTGATATATTCGCAATTGCGAGTGATAGTCAGAATTGCGTGAGTCACAATTGTGTGAGTTATAAAGTCAGAATAGTGTGATATAAACTTGCAATTGCAAGTTACATAGACGCATTCGCAATTGAAGTCGCAATTGAGAGTTTAACATTTTTGTCTGAATTGCGAGATATAAAGCCACAATTGTGAGAAAAAACTCAGAATTGTGAGAAGTCAGAAAGCTGCTGTTATCTTTTAAATTGTTCCCTTCCATGGCGAGAACAAGCCTCCATATTTATATTTTTATTCCATGGCAGATATTAGTTTCCATATAAATGTCACATTTTATAAATAGATTCATACCTGTTCGTTTGCTGGATTCTCCGGACAGCTCTTTTAGTACCATATTTATTGTTCACTTGGTACATTCCTGTAGACATGAAGATGAAGACATAAAGATAAGTAATCAATATCAACATTTTGACATCAAGTTTTAAAACTTTAACACGTTTCTCTTAGCAGACATTTTCTATACGTAGGTCTCTGCTTTTCCCTCATGTTAGCTGTACAGACAGACTGCTATATATAAGATTTTTTTTAATAATTGCGTAATATATTCGCAATTGCAAGATATAAAGTCAGAATTGCGTGATATATTCGCAACTGCAAGATATAAAGTCAGAATTGCGTGATATATTCGCAACTGCAAGATATAAAGTCAGAATTGCGTGATATATTCGCAACTGCAAGATATAAAGTCAGAATTGCGTGATATATTCGCAATTGCGAGTTAAAAAGTCAGAATTGCGTGATATATTCGCAATAGCGAGATGTAAAGTCAGAATTGCGTGATATATTTGCAATTGCGAGATATAAAGTCAGAATTGCGTGATATATTCACAATAGCGAGATGTAAAGTCAGAATTGCGTGATATATTTTCAGTTGCGAGATATAAAGTCAGAATTGCATGATATATTCGCAATTGCGAGTTATAAAGTCAGAATTGCGTGATATATTCGCTATTGCGAGATGTAGTCAGAATTGCGTGATATATTCACAATAGCGAGATGTAAAGTCAGAATTGCGTGATATATTAGCAATTGTGAAATATAAAGTCAGAATTGTGTGATATATTCACAATTGCGAGATATAAAGTCAGAATTGCGTGATATATTTGCAATTGTGAAATATAAAGTCAGAATTGCGTGATATATTCGAAATTGCGAGATATAAAGTCAGAATTGCTTGATATATTTGCAATTGCTAGTTATAAAGTCAGAGTTGCGTGATATATTCACAATTGTGAGTTATAAAGTCAGAATTGCGTGATATATTTGCAATAGCGAGATGTAAAGTCACAATTGTGTGATATATTCGCAATTGTGAAATATAAAGTCAGAATTGCGTGATATATTCGCTATTGCGAGATGTAGTCAGAATTGCATGATATATTCGCAATAGCGAGATGTAAAGTCAGAATTGCGTGATATATTCGCTATTGCGAGATGTAGTCAGAATTGCGTGATATTCGCAATTGCGTGATATAAAGTCAGAATTGCTTGATATATTCGCTATTGCGAGATGTAGTCAGAATTGCGTGATATTCGCAATTGCGTGATATAAAGTCAGAATTGCTTGATATATTCGCAATTGCTAGTTATAAAGTCAGAGTTGCGTGATATATTCGCAATTGCGAGATATAAAGTCAGAATTGCGTGATATATTCGCAATTGCGTGATATAAAGTCAGAATTGCTTGATATATTCGCAATTGCTAGTTATAAAGTCAGAATTGCGTGATATATTCGCAATTGCGAGATATAAAGTCAGAATTGCTTGATATATTCGCAATTGCTAGTTATAAAGTCAGAGTTGCGTGATATATTCGCAATTGCGAGATATAAAGTCAGAATTGCTTGATATATTCGCAATTGCTAGTTGTAAAGTCAGAATTGCGTGATATATTCGCTATTGCGAGATGTAGTCAGAATTGCGTGATATATTCGCAATTGCGTGATATAAAGTCAGAATTGCGTGATATATTCGCTATTGCGAGATGTAGTCAGAATTGCGTGATATATTCCCAATTGCGTGATATAAAGTCAGAATTGCTTGATATATTCGCAATTGCTAGTTATAAAGTCAGAATTGCGTGATATATTCGCAATTGCGAGATATAAAGTCAGAATTGCTTGATATATTCGCAATTGCTAGTTATAAAGTCAGAGTTGCGTGATATATTTGCAATTGTGAGTTATAAAGTCAGAATTGCGTGATATATTTGCAATAGGGAGATGTAAAGTCACAATTGTGTGATATATTCGCTATTGCGAGATATAAAGTCAGAATTGCGTGATATATTCGCAATTGCGAGTTATAAAGTCAGAATTGCGTGATATATTTGCAATTGCGAGATATAAAGTCAGAATTGCGTGATATATTCACAATTGTGAGTGATAGCATCTTACCCCCAAAGTAAAGAGTGTAAGTGAATCGTCTTGATGTGAATGAAACTTGGCACTGAGGGTTGAGCTGATACAACCTCTCGATTTCTGCACTATCCAATGAACATCCCTGTAAGGATATACAAAAAGGCAACGAACTGTTAGATTAAACATTTCACTTTCACTCTAAATATTTCAGTTGAAGTAAAAAGTGTATTTAGAACTCACTGGTTTTTGGTACTCAGTCCAAATCCCCTCATCACCCATAAACTCCCAGATGTACTGAGAAGAAGAATTTGTTGGGTTTGGCAAGGGAGAGGCCAGAATTTGTGAACTGCATGCGATAAAAGGAAATCAAATGGTTTGTCTTCAAATACAATTTTAAACATATTGGGAGCTCTTTGTGGAAAATGAGCTGAAGGAAATTCTCTATAAATAGTTTGATTAAAACATTCTTACATAGGTTGTAAATAGAGGTACGAATGATTTTACAAGAAATTTTGACATAAATCCGTATGTTTCTTATGTCGTATACTGCCTAAAAGTACTACCTGTTTTGATTACTGCTGTTGCCCGTTACAATTGCATTGAATTTTGGTCGCCGTCTTACTTTCCTGGACATGTTTGTTAATAGATTTGTTTGAGTCATGGCTACAGCATTCCAAAAAAACATGAAAACAAGTTAGTGACTTCAAATTTCAAGTGTATCCATTGTTTTTTTTGGGAGAAGGACACTTTTGTTTCACAGCCATGATGGTAATCGGTCTCATTTGTCCTATTACCAGTGAAGTCCACGTTGTAAGTCATGCTTCCTGCAGTGAACTGGACTGAGCCGCGTGGGTTGCTGTTGTACTGCTGCTCTATAAAATCACTTCCAATTGAGGATGCTCTCCCACCGAATCCCTGCAGAAATCAGAGAGGAAACAATAATATCTAGCAGGAATGACAATTTTTGAGTTTAGCTTTCTAATCGAATTTCATGATTCGACTCATGAGCTTGCGATTCAATTTCGATGTCGATTCGATATATATATTCATTTGGGTACATTGAGTACATTGAGTAAGAAAAAATAATCAAATGTTTGTAAACTAAACGGGGAAACCTGTGGGCTTGTACGTTATTATTAAAGGTTAATTAATAACTGATATACTTGTTTATAAAGTAGGGCTGTCAAACGATTAATCGCGATTAATCGCATCCAAAATAAAAAAAGCTTGTGTTTACATAATATATGTGTGTGTAGTGTGTATAATTATTTTGTATATATAAATACACAAATATGCATATATATATTTAAGAAAAATGTGTTATTAATATATCAAATATTTATATATAATATTAATTTTGTATAAATATTAGGGCTGTCAAACGATTAATCGCGATTAATCGCATCCAAAATAAAAGTTTGTGTTTACATAATATGTGGGTGCCCTGTGTATAATTATTTTGTATATATAAAAATACTCACACTTGCATGTATATTTAAGAAAAAAAATATTATTTATATATAAAATATTTATATTTCTATATAATATAAATGATATATAAATCTATATACAGTATATACATGAAAATATTTCTTCTATATATACAAGCATGTGTGTGTTTTTATATATATAAAATAATTATACACAGTGCACCCACATATATTATGTAAACACAAACTTTTATTTTGAATGCGATTAATCGCGATTAATCGTTTGACAGCCCTAATATATATACAAAACAATTATACACTGTGCACCCACATATATAATGTAAACACAAACTTTTATTTTGGATGCGATTAATCGCGATTAATCGTTAGAACGCCCTAATATAATTGCATGACACCATTTTTATAATAATAAAATTATATCTAACATAAAAATATCTAATGATATTAGAGTAAAAATATAATGAATATGTAATATAGTGCTTTTTTGTGCAAAATACTCTTGCTAACTGTCCAGTTTATGGCTTTATAGCTTTTCTGAGATAAATTTAATGTAACCTGACACATTGTTTACATGCTGTTTTATCCATAGTTGAAACACTGAGCGATTATATGAGATATGAGTCATTTATTTTGTATAGTAACTAGTAGTAAAAAGGAAGAGATGAACGCTCAATTGCACTTTGCTGGAACTGAGGCGCAAAATTTGAAGGCTGAGACTGTTTCATATTGAAAATAACCTTTGTTTTTGTCTTGTCTATCAGCACATTTGTCGCATGTTTTTTTCACTCCGTGAGAATAGAATATATATCTAGAACCACTTACCTGAGATCCATATTCACACCAGCGATGGTTATCTTTGTAGTACCAGCCTATTTCTTGTTTCTGGTTAGGGGACAGCAGTGTATTGCGCCGTATACTAAGGTTACGAAGAGGTCCACTGACTGTCATTTCGTCAAAGTCAATATTGACGGCCCTGTGCAATGAATGGGAAGGCTTAAATTAATATTTAAAGGTTTAGTTCACCAAAAAATGAAAATTATATGAAAGATAATGAAAGAATATATCAATAAAAATACTTTAATATATGACTGGTAGTGAATCATATACACAAACATAATCAGTGAATGTAAAGTCAAAATTAAACTGATAAAGTAATCTCTGCAAATGTTGAAGACCAACTAACCCTATGTTGAAGTAGATGGTGATCCCATTCGCCCCTGGCTGACAGTAATGAGCCTCAATGACAATATCGTTAGCGATTGAATCCCACTGCGCTCCATTGAACAGCTGCCACTCAAAGTGGTTACCTGAGGATTTGAATGAATGGATGACTGAATGATTGAATTAATGAATGAATGCACTGAAAAAAAATAGTCAATCACTCACAAAAAAAAAGATAAATATATAAGCCAACCCTACCTGTCGCCATGTTGTTAGATAATGCTGCCGTGTCTTCCCGAATAACAATAGCCTAGAGATATTTAACCATTTGTCCTTATACTCTTCTGTTATATACAAATGTCAACACTGTGTGTGAAAAATACTGGTTCAAACTAAATCCATCAATTATATTATTCAAAAAAGGTAAATGAGAATTGTTTTCACCCACCTAAATAGCTGACATCCTCTTTAGCTCATTTTCTCTGCACACTACTAAACAAATAGACAGATAGACAGGCTATTCAGAACGGGTTTGATTTAGGTTGACCTCTAAGTAAGATTTTAAACTACATACAGATAATGTGTTTTAAATAGGCCATAGTAAACCGCACAGTTATCTCAAAAGTCCATATAGGCTATATTTTTTAAACATGTCGGACAATCCGTTCAAGAGTTGACAAACAAACGGAAAATTATTAGCCTAACGCAAAACCTATAAGGACTCCACTTTTTAATAATAGCCTACGTCACAATGCACTATTTTTAATAAGCTATTTAAATCTAAAAATGTAAACAGAGAGAAAATACAAATATAGTCTACAATAAAATGCAGATAGAACACGAGCGACACAAACGGTTCCCGTTTTGATGAATAACCCAAAATTTAATAAGATCTGCGATCGAAGCTGTTCTTGGACACTCTCGGAGTCGGAGATGTTGTTAAATACGGTAACGTTATATTAATGTTTAAGTACTTAAATGTTTGTCTACTCACCATAACGTTACTTCCACACTGTAATACATCGGTATTTAAAATCTAATAACGCATTTGTCAAGTACCCTAAACAGTCGAATGTTTTGTTCGCATTTAAATGGCTCCACAGCTGAATCACTGACCCAGTTTCGGTTTCTTTTCTGGCGTGTGAACAAACAGGTCGTGGTTTGTGGGTTGTTACCGACTGTATTTACATATCTTTCAGTGCTTTACGACGACGATGACGACCTGTTATGTCTATAGATGTAGGCTACAATTTATATCTAGCATATCATTTTTGTAAGTGGGGCATTTCCAACCGAGCTGTATTTGTTGTCAAATTAGGCAAGAGTGAAAATTATTTAATTATGATTTTTACACAAAATAGACTAAATTAGCCCAAACAAAGGTTCCTCCATTTTCTTTCAAAACCTTTTTTTTTTTTTCATTCTAAACGTCATTTCCACAAGTCACCAAATGCTAATCGTCATTAAAATACTAGAAATTAGTATCATTACATATTCAGTGTGTTGTAGTTAAATAAGGACACATCATTTCATATTTTTAATTTATTTATTAATGTAGTAGGTTTGATTTTGGGCATAACTTGACTTGACATAACATAACACGCTAACAAAGGTTTAGTCTAAACAGTAGGTCAATAATACAGAATCTAATGACTTGGCAAGACACGTAGATGAGTGTAATGAACAGGGATGAACCAATGAGAAGCTAATGACATGATCTCAACTACACCACAAAGATAAGACATGAAACAAAACCAAAACTAGACATGAGAGTTGCATTTAAACAGTTCAGTTTGTAATCAATTAACCCAGTGAAAACAGCTTCATACAAACGATTGTCGTTATGTTGTAATTTCGTGTAACAGTAATTTACTTTTGGAATGTAAAAATATTCACTCGGTATTCACACAGTTTTATTGTGCATCCCTGAATCCACACGTTTAACCCTTTCAGCAAGTCCGAGTGTTAATGCTAAAACAAACTAAGCGCACTTAGAAAATGAAACTGTCCAGCTGGAAAACGTCTCACAAGTGTGTAAACATTGGCTGTCAGGCAGTCGCACAGGCATAGAAATGCATGCCTGTATTGCTATGGCAGAATGGCTATAAAATGACCAAACATGATCCATGATTTTAAAATATATATTTTTCTTGTTTAATTTTAAAAAAATGTATATATGCTTCCTTTTGCTTGTTTTTTTGGTTGATGTGACAAGCAGCATCCAGGACAGCAACATGGTGTCGACCCACAGTAGAACCAAATGTTCTGGGCCGACACCATGTTGCTATCTGGTATTTCAAATAATTCATATTTACATACAATAAATCAAAATGACTGAAATAAGCAGTTCAAATTCCACACAGGCAGTTAACCAAACAAGAAAGTGATTCCACTTAAACATCTTAACTCATAATCATTCACTCAACAGTCATTTCAGTTAGAATTACTAAATTACTTCATGATTCGACTCGTATTAGCTGTTTGATCTTGAGTATTTGCCGACATCCGTTGCAAGACATTCAGCCGTCTTGCACGCACGCCTGACCTTGCGTTCGCCCATAGTGTTCTGGTTAACTTGTCTCATCTCTAAATTAAACAAAGAAAAAGATAAAGCATCTTTTATCATATGAAAAAAAAATCATGTTCAAGAAGATAGAAGACATTTAAATGCTTCACATAGTTTCCAAATGCTTTTGCTGACATACTTGTAAAATCCAGAATGTAAGGAACATGATTGACAGTGAAATCCATGTTCGCTTTCCTCTGTTGGTAACACCTCTCAATGTCAGCGCTTGAGACTGAACAACCATCCTATTGAAAAACAATATCAAGATCAGTCACAGCAATTTCAATCTGTCTGCACTTGTCAAAGTCGTTAATTATGGGCTATTGTGCTTTCATTCATAACCCTTCCGGAAGATCAGGACTGGTATTGCATCAGCATCACCCTAAAGGGTTTTATATTGCAGTAATTACTGGTTGAATGCACTTTCCTGCTTATTATACGGCTATTAAATATAATTACATGGTCATGAAAACTTGAGTTAACGTTTTTTTTTTTTGTAATATTTTATATATAATATTTGTATTTTTCAACACTTTTTAATATTATTGAGATCCTATTATAGTGGGTTGGGTTCTGCAGGTTTTATTAAGGTAAATTTACGCGTTTTAAAAACCTTTTTAAGACCAAGTAAAAAAAAAATTAAAGGAATAAATTGAAGGCAACACAATACGTCAATATGTTCTCGAAACGTAAAAGTCTAGGGAGAAACACAATGAGTTGTGTTAGCAACACTTCAGAGTTTCCAATTTGAATCGTTTTGCTCCCAACCGCTATAATATGGAAATATCTTTTATCATATCTTCTGATCACACGGCAAAGTGATGTTCTTCTTCCTCGGTATCTTTGTCTTGTTTTGCAGTGCAAATTTCTAAAGATTCATTTCAAAGATTCAGACCTTCAAGATACTCTTATTGGAGATACAAAATGACAGATTATAAAGTATTGTTTACTGAGAAATTGATCAAAATTAACTTTTGAGTTTATGATTAAAACAAGAACTGGAAGCTTGTTTCCGCCATAGAATGAAAAATAAAAAACGACTTTTTATCTCACAATTCTGACTTTATTTCTCAGAATTGCGAGATATAAAGTCACAATTCTGAGAAAAATTCGGACTTTATATCTCGCAATTCTGACTTTATAACACGCAATTGTGTGATAAAAAGTTGCAATTATTTTTTTTTATTTTTTTTTTCAAGCTTCCATAAATACGTATCTTGGAAAATTTATAGATATTTGTTCTTGTTCAATTTTTCAAGTAAATTTATATTGATTGATTTTTAATTGATTTAAAGATGCTTAGAGATTTGTATTAGAAAACAGGACAAAAAACAATAAAATAACTGAGGAAGATATACATTTTTTTGCAATGTTTGCAACATTTCATGCCATTACTTTATTAATTTAAGACGTTCTGCTCTGATTTAAGATCTTTTTAAGACCTTAATTTGAGTAAGGGCGAATTAAGACCTTTTTAAGTCCAGCAGAAATCTATTTTCTACATCCATTTTAATTCGATTTAGTAATTGTTGTTCGGTTTTGTCATTTTTATTCATTTTTTCATCTGTATTTATTATTATTAATTCGAGTTATTTTAGTACATCAAGGTAAATGCTGCCTTCGCTCCATGCCGTAATTTCCGTAAATGACAACACGTGACTTTCTATTAGGAGTTGTTCACACTTGGAATTATGCGTTTCTATGGCGACACTATCAACAGCAAAATTAATCTGCAGTTTCGGAGTCGGAGCACTCAGAAACGTCCCAGTTTACAGGTTTTATTTGGGTACGGTACATTACCGTAAACTAAAAAGTTTTTAAAAACCGATACCGTTATAGCCTCGATGTAAACTACAAAAACGCGAATTTGTGAAACGGTAACGTAATGCGCATGTGTATTACTTGTTCAGTCTATAGTTTTTCATTTCGATCTGTAGGATAATTTTTACAATGTTGGTGACTGTACATGAAATTGCAAAGTGAAAACTTTTATTAAACTTTGAGTCATTTCATTAAAAAAAAAATAATAATACAAAAGGCCTCTGAGGCTGTTTTTACTACAGCCATCAACCGTTTTGAGTCGTAAAAGGTGCAAATGATCATTTCTAACTTGTGATTTAAACAGAGACACAAAATATCATATATACTACAATTTGACCGTCATTATACAAAATATTATACAGAAATAAAGAAGTTTTACCTTGTTGTTGTAGGTGTACCACTCATTTCTCCCTTTAAACTGCCAGACTGGAGTTTTATTTGTTGGAGGATTGAATATGTTCTTGATATGGGAGGTTATTTCTTGTAATCTGTTTTGTGAGCACATTACTCTGTTAGTAGTGTAAGTTATGTGCATTACTTTAAAAATAAAAAGATTAAAAATAACATTTTCGGTTTGAAAACAATGGAAAAACTTTGGAGACTGAATGGAGAACTGAACTGATATCACAAGGGTAGCACTTTTTTTTAGATAGTAACGTGATAAGGCAAAGAAACAAACATGAATCTGTTGAGTATTTACCCTCCACTTAGTGGTGCTTCATATTTAGGGCGGCGTCTAACTCGCCTCTTATGGCCTGTAGATACATTAGTCTGACACATTCCTGGAAACGCCAAGACAGTCATGAATGTGACCTTTCCTGTTTATTGAAAGGATTTTAAAAGAAAAGGTGTGTGTGGATGAATATGAAACAAACCTTTGAAGCTAATCTCATACTGGGCAGAGTCAATGGTCAACTTAACTGAACCATGTGGGTTTTTTTGATACGCCGTCTCCAGTTCTGAGCTCTTAATTGGACTGGTTTTGCCCTATAGACACATACAATCAAAACATATTCATTAAATAATGATCAAACTCATTCATGCATATCACTTTCATTTCTATATAACATTATAGATATAACTAGGCAAACACAAGAAGTGAAAAAAATGTATAGGCTATATATAGGATATATTAGGCTATGTTTACACGGAAACAATTCTGAAGAGAAAACGCAAAAGTGGCGTTGCGTCATCACTTTTTATTCTGCGTTTAGACGAGCGTTTTCGTGCAAATGGTGACGCAAAAGTGTGTGAAATTCAATGTAGTATGCACTTCAGGCGGCTAGGAGTGCATACTACAACACCACCAAGTCCGCACGCCTGCGTACAACCTTCACTGTCAAGTGGACTTTTACGTTTTTACCGTTTATATGGGAACGCGGCGGTGGAGCGTTTTTAAGATTTACTTCACTTTTTTGCGTTTTTAAAAATATTTTATCGGATGTGCCTTTCGTTTACACGGCGACGGCGTTTTTGGGGCTTAAAAACGCAAAAAAGTGAAGTAAATCTTAAAAACGCTCCACCGCCGCGTTCCCATATAAACGGTAAAAACGTAAAAGTCCGCTTGAAATCTTAAGAGTGTAAATCTTAAAAACGCTCCACCGCCGCGTTCCCGTGTAAACGGTAAAAACGCAAAAGTCTGCTTGACAGTGAAGTTTGTACGCAGACGCGTGGACTTGTTGTTGTTCTAGTATGCACTCCTAGCCGCCTGAAGTGCATACTACATTGAATTTCACACACTTTTGCGTCACCATCTGCACGCGGATTTCCCACACAAAACGCTCGTCTAAACGCAGAATAAAAAGTGATGACGCAACGCCACTTTTGCGTTTTCTCTTCAGAATCGTTTCCATGTAAACATAGCCTTAGCAAGATAAAGCAGTCTGTGTTTTAATTCCAAACTGTAAAGTCATTTCCAACATACTTTTGTTTTTGAGAAAGGTTAGTTCAGAAAATTAAAAATATGATAGAAATGACAATATATCCATTGTTAAAACTAGGACAATTTAGTTAACTTGTGAGACTGTGAAAGTGTGTTTATTTTAAAAACTCACCTTCCCTCCATACTGGTACCAGCAGCGGTTACCTCTGTAATACCACAACCACCTTGTATCCTTTGAGCTCATACGTCGCACTTTAATATTCTTTTTTTTAAGAACTTTCATTCTAGTGAAATCAATCGAAATGGCCCTGTATTGTGAATGAGAAGGAGTCAACATGTCAGTTATGTCAGTACTATCGCTGCAATAATCGAGTTACAAGCACATATTACCGTGATGTGGCCAAAACTTGCAAATCTGGCAACAAATAAATAAATAATAATAATAAAAAATACAGCGTACAGGAACAAATGTGGGAAAATATTGACAGAATATTCATTTTTGGGTGACTACACGCAAATAAATGTGTATTTTTTTGCACATACCCGGCCTGGGTGTTATAGATCTTGATTCCTTTGGTGTGGGGGAGGGAATACTGGGCCTCTAGAATGTGATCATGGCTAATGTTCTTCCAGCCCTTTCCAAAGTTCAACTGCCATCTGTAGGGCCCGGCACATTCTTCATCAGCTTCTGTGTGTGATTACAAAAAAAAAAAAAAATCAAATGACTACTGATGGTTAAACATGCACACTTCAATATTAACACAAGTGTGTACAATATGAGTGATTGTACTTAATTACTGTGCATAATTATACAACTTATCTCAAATGTATTTATCAATATAATTCATTCCAGTGCTATTATTGTGAACTAGAACTAATACTCATTTTCTTTATTATTGTTATCGTTGATTTAACTAAACCTGAAATAACATAATAAATAAAATGTATGAGATTAAATACTTAAAAAATGAATAACATTAATAGTATTAATTAAATATATAAATATATTTAATATATAAATAAACATTAATAACAGAAATATTAACTGCAAAAAAATAAAATAAAACTGAAATATAAATTATAATCTAGATATAAATAAATAAAATGACATCTAAACTAAAACTGATCATAAAAGGTGAATTCAATATGAATAAATATTATAAACAATATATTAATAATACTAAGCCAATTAAATTTAGTCTCTGTGGACATTTCGATCTCAGTGGATATTATATTATATTATATTATATTATATTATATTATATTATATTATATTATATTATATTATATTATATTATATTATATTATATTATATTATATTTAGGGCTGTCAAATGATTAACCACGATTAATCACATCCAAAATAAAAGTTTTTGTTTACATGATATATGTGGGTGCACTGTGTATAATTATTTTATATATATATATATATATATATATATATATATATACACACACATGCATGTATATTTAAGAAAAAAAATATTATGTATATATAAAATATTTATATATAATATAAATTATATATAAATCTATATACAGTATATACATGGAAATATTTCTCAAATAAATACAAGCATATTTATATATATATAAAATAATTATACACAGTACACCCACATATATCATGTAAACAAAAACTTTTATTTTGGATGCGATTAATCACGATTAATCATTTGACAGCCCTAATTATATTATGTTATTATATTATATTATATTATATTATATTATATTATATTATATTATATTATATTATATTATATTATATTATATTATATTATATTATATTATATTATAGTTCTGGTCATCAAATCTGATTGGACAAGACAAGAGAAGTTCTAAATCCACCTGGTCAGATGAATCACATCACTATATTCTATTCTATTCTGTTCAATTTTACATTATATTATATAATATTAGAAGAACGTTTGGTGATTAGTCTATATTAGAGTTATATAAGAGCTATTTAAGAGTTAACTGCTAACTGAATTTGACATTTTAAATGAGTGTGTCCTTAGAGCCAGTGTGTTTGAAAGTGTGTTTGTTTTAAATTCTTAAAGGGATACTCCACTTTTTTTTTTTTTTGCTTACTACGTATACTACTATATTTTTTTTCCTACTATGGAAGTCAATGAGACCAGAAACTGTCTGGTTACTGATATTCTTCTAAATATCAGAAAATCGACTGAATGGATTTGAAAACGGTAAAACTCTACAGTTTAACCCTGGGGGAGTGGTAAAATGAGCCTATTTCCAAAAAAAGTGGAGTATCCCTTTAAGTACTCACGTGTGGGTGTAATTACTGGATATTTGTGTAATAATACCTAGGGAAATGCTTTTTTTTATTTAAGTTTCTTTAACTTTTAATAGAGTATTGGATGATACAGTACCCATATTTGAATAAAAAAGTAGAATTTCTCAGTATACTTTTCCAGCCCCACCCACACACACCTTCAGTCGGGGCTCTGCTAGCTCGTCTGCTGTGTCCAGACGATGAACTCGGGAGGTTGTGGTTGAGACGACACCCGGCACCATACTTGCACGAACCCTTCAGAAAGTAACTGCATATGTGCTCCTTCCTACACTTGTCCCCGTAACGGCAGTTACCACGGTTGTAATGCAGACAAACGTTAATCTTGAACACAAAGCATCAGAATTGATTAACATTTATTCATTTATTAAGCTGCATTCACACTCAATATGATGATTCGAAACTTTCCCCCCCCCCCCCACCACAATGGCTTTTATTTCTTAGATGTACCTTTCCAGATGTTTGAGCAGCTGCTTCGGTGTCAGATGTTTCTTCGTTGTCAGATGTTTGCGTGGCTGTTTCAGTGTCGGACGGGGAATCGGTGTCACTGTCACTGAAATCTGAGCAACTGTCACTAGATTGCTGACTGCTGCCATCATCTAGGAAGAAAGGAGTGCTCTTTAATGGTATGAGAACAATCTGAATCAATAATTGTAAATTCGTTTTTAGACTGTTTGACGATAATGATAAAAATGTATGCAATCGAGATTTTACCAGAGATTTTTTGTGCTACTTTTTATTCTTTATGCTCATCAATGCTGCATATTTGATTTGATTGAGTACACTAAAAACATTATTATTGCGTAATATTATTATTACATTTATTAGACGTTTTTTTTTTTTCTATTATATGACATTTTAAAATGTAATTTATTCCTGATATGGCAAAGCTGAATTTTCAGCAGTCTTTGGTGTCACATGATCCTTTAGAAACGATATGAAATGTTCCTACAGAAACATTATTTATTATCAATGTTAAAAATAGTTGTGCTGCTTAATATATTTCAACAAATATGAATTATAAGAATTACATTACAAGTAATTTATACATGCTGTAAAAGATGTAGGCCTATGTACCACATGGGGGGGGGGGTCATCTTATCCCTCTTTTAACATTTAACAACTAAATTAGCAAATGTTTCGATTTACTTCCTTTAATAACAAAATGGCTGCACATGCTAAACTTTCATCTAAATATGATACAGTTTAAAAAACAAATACACATTGTCCTTAATCAGGGAGGCATCTACCATTTACTAATATAAGCCCACATATTTGTTTTTAAGATACAAAAATGCACCTACACTCTCAGAAAAAAAGGTACAAAAGCTGTCACTGGGGCTGTTCCTTTTCAAAAGGTAAACTTTTGTCCATTTTAGGTGCTAATATGAACATTTTATGTGCTGATATGTATATTTTAGGTGCTCATATGTCCATTTCAGGAGCTAATATGTCCATTTTAGGCCCTAATATGGACATTTTAGGTGCTAATATGTACATTTAGTTAGTAATATGTACATTTTAGGTGCTAAGTACATCTTAGGTGCTAATACTGTATGTCCATTTCAGGAGCTAATGTGTACATTTTAGGTGCTAATATGTATATTTTAGGTGCTAATATGTACATTTAGGTACTAATACGTATATTTTAGGTGCTAATATGTACATTTAGGTACTAATACGTACATTTTAGGTACTAATATGTACATTTAGGTGCTAATATGTCCATTTCAAGAGCTAATATGTCCATTTTAGGTGCTAATATGTACATTTTAGGTGCTAATGTGTACCACTAAGGTACCAATATGCAGCCTTTGGGTACAAAAGTGTACCTTTTGAAAAGGTCCAGCCCCAGTGACAGCTTACATACCTTTTTTGTCTGAGAGTGCATGTATGAGGAGTAAATAATGTACAAAGGTGTAGCTGATACCGCACGATGAGAGCTGTACTGGACGTACTTACTTTTTAAATATTAGCCTGGGTTGTTTTCACTTTGTTTCAACCCAACCCATATTTGGGTAAAATATGGACAAACCCAATCGTTGGTTTACATTTTTAAATCGCATTTTTAAACCCACCGTTTGGGCAAATCCATATTTGACCACCAAAACATTCGTTGAAACAACCCGGCATAGCACATAACGTTGTGTGTGCACAAACAGCGGTAGCAAGTTGCACAAACCGCAAATTTAAAGCTAAGAAACCCCTGACACAACACAATAAACAAAAATGAACTACAGGTGGTTCAACTTTGATTTATCAACTTTAAAAGAGTTTTGGACACTGCTTCCTATTGTGACAGCCTCGTTATGTCTTTAAGGGGAAAAACCTGTCATAAGTATAGTTTTAGTGAAATATTTTGAGAATGACGCCTTAACCAATGTGTCGCTCGAAACCGCAGACAATTAACGTTAGGTCACTGCAATACTTGAGATGAACATATCTGAAAAGTCTTCTAAGTAGGCTACAGACAGATTACATTTAGTTGCTCTTTTGTTTATTTGTTGTCGGAATAGGCTACTCACCGGACTCATCTCGATAGTTCGAAGCCATATTCTTTAATGAAACTCCCTTTGCATTCTTTCAGTTTCATTTTCTAGTAAGCCTAAGTTATATCATGAAGCAGGCTATCGCTGTTTTGACGAATTAATACATTGTTTCATAATGGTTTTACTTAAAGATAACACGTAAAGGGTTTTAAAGTCCATTTGAACTATAATAATAATAATAACAATAATAGTCGAAAAAAAATCCCTATTGTAGAGCAATGCAATTTATTTATCTTTTCATTTATCATTTTTCGAGATCTGTCGCCACCTGCAGGGTAGAAATTGTAAATGCAAGTCCAAAAACCAACAGTGTGTGACTGCCATAGGCAGTAAAAGAAATGGACACAAGCGACCCCGTTGATTTCAACGGAGAGAGTTGAAGCTCAACATGGGCACTCACTTCCTGATAGCCAAGCGTTCTGCGCAGGCTCAAACTGAGCTTGACGACGTAGATGTCACGTGAGCAAACTGACTGACAGTTGTAAATCTTGTAGTAGCTGTGCCAAGACAAATTTTAATCGTGAACAGAGACGGCGAAGCGCGACCTGGAGCAACTTTTGGTAAGTGTTCTGATGAATTATTTTGTCATTTTGCTTCTATTTATGCCATGGGGTGACTTTAGACAGTAAAAGATTGCCTCGAGCTTCTCCTCCTGTCTATACGGTAACTTCTCTACTGTGCGACGGACAGTCGAGTGGTTATGACGTAATTTTTAGCCTTTTTTTACAAGAACGGCTTCTACGTGGCCATAACGTAACATACAAAGTAATGGAGCCTTTTATACATTGTCGTGTTTCTTTAGAAAAAAATAACGGATAAATGGAGTCTTTGGACGCCTCAGATGTAAAGTTATTCGCTGTCAAAGTGACGCCAAAATGAATGGGAGTCAATGGGATGCTAACAGCAGGTGATAGCCCGCTACAATGGCGGCCCCCGGAGGCAGCTTCAACTTACCCCCTTGGTTCCTGCACAACCGGATGCTGCCGTTTCAGAATCCCAGTTTCAGGACCCTAGTTTATTGTGACAGCGCCATCTACCGAACTGGAATGATATAGCGGTGGTTGCAGTTTCAGGGCGGAGTTCTAGGAACCAGGTGGTTTAATTTGTACATAGTATCAACGTATTTTTAATCTCAAGAGTATTTTTTTTAATTAAATGTGTTTTTTCCTTTAAATTCAAAATGCATCAGAGGTTAATTACAAAGTGTGTACACAAAGTGATAACGTCATTTGTTTAACATGTTCAACTGAAATATAAATCTCTGCTTTAATATTTATGCACTGTTGGAGTTGTAGAGAGAGAACGCCAAACAGAATATTCATGTTACTGACGTCTAATTCCAAACTCCAAATTTGTAAGTTTATAAGAGCAATACCCACCAATTGCATGGTCTCCCTTCCAGGGTTCCTACAGGGTCTTAAAAAGCCTTAAAAGCATTGAATTTTTGAATTTGGAAATAATACTTTAAAAAGTCTTGAATTTTGATATCTGGGTCTTAAAAATTGTGCTGTATGTCAGTGTTAATTTCATTGACGAAAATAATGATAAACTTTTCTTCAACAACATTTTTTCACTGAAGACAACGAGACGCTGGTTTTGAATGACAAAAACTATGACAAATCTATTGACATTTTCGTCAACGAAAAAAAACTAGATGAAAATGTTAGATAGTGTCGATCTGGGAAGCGATCCAGTCAGAACTGATGTCCTGTTTGTGTTTAGCTAATGTTAAAACACAACTTAACATTGTTCGGCAAACTTTCTTGTGGCTACTGAAATGTTTTTATTTTACCTGCTTGACTCATCATCTTTTACCAATTCCACATTTGAAAAATAAATGAACACAAGTTGAAGGATTTTGTTTTTCTTTGCTGGTAGGGATGGGAAATTGGTATTAATTTTTTTTATATAAATGGTCTTAAAAAGACTTGAATTTAACTTGAAGAAACCTGTAGGAACCCTGCCCTTCTTTCCTCAACTGTTTGTCGATTTTTTTTTTCTATTAAATTCTTCCACTTCACTGAAATAGTTATCAGAGAACAATCTCTGTTGTGTTAACAGAAATAGTAACAGAAGGGTGCACTGGGAATTGTGCAAAAAATAATTCGTAATCTACTCTGACCTGTAATGATAATCCGGTGTTCTGAAAATTCATGCTACCCATCGAGATTTGCTACTTACCGGTTATGCGCATGTGCAGCGTCAGATATTTTTTTCTTTTTTTTTTTTTACAAAAGGTACATTTTCCCGTTATAATATATAATTTCCGTTTAAAAAATGCTTACTACCATATGAATATTTGTACGGTCAGCCCGCTGAAAAGGAATAACTGAAATTTGGTACATTTTCCCGTTATAATAGGATATCATTTCCCTTTAAAAATGCTTACTACCATAAATATTTGTACGGTCAGCCACATGAAAAGGAATAACTGAAATTTTCAGTTACTATGAGGAAAGGTGTACTTTGACAAGTCAACGATGAATATTTTATGATAATTTTTAATTTTTACACCGTTTTAAAAGTAAAAAATAGTCGTCTACAGTATACAGTAGCTTCTCATAACTTAGAATTGTATTACAATTGTATTTCATACGACTTTAATCGGCATTCTGTCATCAATTCGCGCTACGGTAGCATTTTTTGACAAGGAAGCAAAATTCGACAGAACACCGGACCAGAAAGGAAGACCTGCTCAGCCTCCTGCAAAATTGAGTTCATTTTCTGTTAGGTGCCATTGTTTGGTTGTTTGTTTGTTTGTACACCTTGCTTTACTTCCATGTGTTGGTAATTTTGTATAAAGTTTTGCAATAATAAAAAAAATAGTGTTATTGGCAATCCAGTTCGATGGGGGGCGCTGACACGAAAAACTAGGGTCCTAAAACTGCGGTCCTAGAACTGCGGTCCTGAAACTGCAGCCTCCGGTTTTGCTCAGGAATACCCTTCTCCTGGACTTCGCCGTTCCAGCTTTACAAAAGCGGTGGCAAAAACATGGAAAGTATGGAACTCATTCCAACTCAGTAGAACTACAAAGAGTCTGGATTATCTTTTAAAGAAATCGAGTTGTCTTCCCCTCTAGGACTAGCAATGACTCCTGCTAGAAGAGAAGAGCTGAATCTGAAGGAACTGTGCTGAATGCAGCTCATTCATGGAGTAAAGAGAGTCGTTTGGGGATCATGAGTACAGGTTAGTTTCCTGGATGAATACACATCAGCTACTTCTGTTGAACACGCAGTCTAGGCAGGGAAATGTAGGGCAAAATATTACTATATTTAACGGTTACATTAGAAGATTTCCAAGTGTTGCAAGCGGTGTAACTTTTACGAAGTCGCAGCCTCAGTGTGATAGAGGCTAATCTTTTGCTAACGGGGCAATTTTCCCAAAAAGAAGCACAAGAAGTTGTTCCTGGATGAAGAAGGTGAGGAGCAATGTTGTGGTTGGGATATATTTCGGCATGTTTTGTTTTGTTTTTTGAAACCTGAAGGGATGTTTTTATTTTCAGCATTATCCAGTTTGCCCCCAGGCAGGCATTGGTTATATATGGAAGTCGCACGGGATACTTTGATTTGAATCTTTTGTTTCAACTTTTGCTTTGTTTCCTTTCCCCGTTAATTCCCTCGGTTACTAACTTAGCACACTCAGAGAACCATTTTGGGGCGAGTTTACTTTGTTTCTTTGTTCTCTTCAATCGATATGGACACTGCGTTGGAAAGAGAGAGAGACTAAAGAAAAATCCCGTGATTTTCTTTCCACTGCTGTAAGGGACTCTACCGCACAACATCCGCCTGATGACTCTCTCTCGCGTGCCGCTGATGATGATGAGGTGAAAGAAGGACAGCTCGCGAGCTCTGTGATCCGGAGCTCGCGCACTGAAGCACGGGCCCGCGAGACGCTCCGGAGTGAAGCACGAGCGCCGGATCACACAGCAGAATGAGCGGAGGAGGAGGAGGGCGCCTCTGGGATTAGTCTTGGATTGCTTCCCTTGGAATGGGAAGACCACATTTCCTCAAGAGAGCATCAACAAACCCAAATCTTTTTTTTTCCTCCTCCGAAAGCGCTGTCTAAGTGATTCCAGTGAAGCCAATTCAATTATTGTCTTTTCTAATTATGACATAAAAGAGAGGTCTGAAATTAAAACATTCAACTATATAACTTTTCAACGGTAACCTTAGTTTTCTGCAATACTAATAATTTAAAATAGGATCTTTCTGTTACTTTTTATTTATTTATTTTAAGGGCTGTCAAACGATTAATCGTATCCAAAATAAAAGTTTGTGTTTACATAATGTATGTGGATGCACTGTGTATAATTATTTTGCACATATATATAAATACACATATATGCATGTATATTTAAGAAAAAAATATTATCTATATATAAAATATTTCTATTTATATATAATATAAATCTATATACAGTATATACGTGAAAGTATTTCTTAGATATTTACAAGCATGTGTAGGGCTGTCAAAGCAATTAATCGCGATTAATCGCATCCAAAATAAAAGTTTGTGTTTACATAATATTTGTGGGGGCACTGTGTATAATTATTTTGTATATATATAAAAAACACACATGCATGTATTTTTAAGAAAAAAATATTATTTATTTATAAAATATTTGTATTTATATAATATTATAATATGAATTACATATAAATCTATTTACAGAATATACATGAAAATATTTCTTAAATATATACAAGCATGAGTGTGTATTTATATATATATAATAATTATACACAGTGCCCCCACATATATTATGTAAACACAAACTTTTATTTTGGATGCAATTAATCACGATTAATCGTTTTGACAGCCCTAGATAATACTGTATATATATATATATAAAATAATTATACACAGTGCACCCACATATATTATGTAAACACAAACTTTTATTTTGGATGCGATAAATCGTTTGACAGCCCTAAATTGTGTGGAATTAAGGCGTTTATACTGATACACCTGGGACAGAATATACTATAATATTTGATCAAAATAAAGAAGAAACAGTAATATTGTGAAATATTATTAATATTTAAATTAATGGTTTTCTATTTTAATATACTTTAAAATATAATTTATTTCGTTGATGCAAAGATGAATTTTCAGCATCATTTCTCCAGTCTTCAGTGTCACATGATCCTTCAGATATCATTCTGATATGCTGATTTATTATCAATGTTGGAAACAGTCGTGCTGATTAATATTTATTTGGAACCTGTGAGACTTTTTTTTCAGGATTCATTGATAAATAAAAAGTTTGAAAGAACAGCATTTATTCAAAATATAAGTCTTTTCTAACAATATAAATCTGCACTATCACTTTTTATCAGTTTAACACATCCTTGCTGAATTAAAGTATTAATTTCTTTCAGAAAAAGAAAGTAAAAAATTACTGACCCCAAACTTTTGAACGGTAGTGTGTATTGTTACAAAAAGTTTCTATGCTAATGCTGTTCTTTTTTTTTTTGCTTTTTATACATGAAAGAATAAAAAAAAATCACAGGTTTTAAAAAAAATATATTAAGCAGCACAACTGTTTTCCAACATTGATAATAAATCAGCATATTAATGATGAAGGTTCACATGACACTGAAGACTGGAATATTTATGCTGAAAATTCAGCTTTGCATTACAGAAATAAATAATATTTAAAAGTATATTAAATAGATAACCATTATTTTAAATTGTAATAATATTTCACAATATTAATGTTTTTTTTCTGTATTTTTGGTCAAATAAATGGCTTGATGAGCATAAAAGACGTCTTTCAAAAATATTTGTAAGTTTTCAAACTTTTGACCGATTCTGTGTAAGTACAAATATTTCAAATGAAATCTTTGTCCTCACAGACATTAAAAGTTCATTGTAAATATACACCACTTTTGTAAAGTTTTCACAAAAATGTCCATATTTGATACTGTTTACATTTTATAAATAGGGCAATATCAAAGCCATATAATAATTTGACCTGCAATTAAGTTAAGGCTGCCCTAATAATGCTTATTTTCTGTTTTACAACTTGGATTATTGAATGCTCATCAGCATAAAAACATAGGAGACTCTAAAAGTCTCATATGAGACTCTAAAACATAGGAGACTCTAAAAGACTCAATATAATCTCTAAAAGTGTTAAACCAAATAAAAAAAAACAATGTCTTGGTGCATAATCTCTTATATTTCCCTGTCTCTAGACTGTTTTCGTTCTCAAGAATCAGGGAATTTGTTGAAAGGTTTGAAATCTCAGTGAACATCCTATGATAATCTAACGCTTAAAGTATGATGAAGCCACTGTCTGTACAAGAATATGCTATTCAGCATTATTGAGACTGGGAACGAAATCTTGACATGATAATGACACACTGGACAAAGAATCCTTAGTTTTGATTTGCACATATGCTGATGTTTAAAGCTAGGTTTCAATCTTGACCTTAGTTGTGACCCAGCTGTGTGTCTTTGGTATGCAAGTCTGTTCAATGAATTCATGTGTTCCCCCCTCTTCCTTCCCTGTGTGAGTTTATGTAGGAATGAAGAAACCACCGGTTGCCCCCAAACCCAAGCTGGTTCAGTCGCAGAAACCATCGCCTCCCCCCATCGCCCCAAAACCAGAGATCCTGCTGCCGTCACCCTCACCCACTGCGCACAAGAGAGGAAAACCTGCCGTCGCCCCCAAACCAAGCCTGCCCAAAGCCCCTCAGAAACCTCTCCAGCCAAGACAAGATCCCTGCAAGACCCAGCATCCCCCTGTCTCCAAAAATGGGGGTCCTGCTCTACTACCCTCACACCTGTCACATTACATCATACCACCCTGTACTCAAGGTCATCATTTAGGCAACAGCAAATCAGAGGATTCTAAGGAAATATGTGGAACAGCAGAGGTAGGTGTTTTCAAAGAGGGTGACAGCCCCAAAGAACAGTTGTTTTACAATGACACATGGGAACATGCGTCCCAATCCGAACGGGAACAAATGCGTGCTCCCACAGACTCGTCCCACACGGCACAGGAAGAAACAAACTCTTCCACAGTAGAAAAGGACCAGACAGGTACACAAATACAAAGTTCTGTCCAGATCCCAAGTCCCAGTCCTACAGAACCCCTACAGGAACGATCTGTCGAGGAGAAACAAACCGAGAACTCTTGCGTCAGTGACAATGTTGGTTACCCTGCACCTCCCAGCAAGCCTCTCCCTGTACCCCATCCACGACGCCCTCGGAGGGCACTTCTTAGGCAGAATGTTGTGGAAATTGCACCTTCAGACACTCCAGCACCTACAGAGACTTCTGAACCCATTCAGACGGACAAATTACTAGAAAATCCTGAAACCACCAGTCACGCCTACACTGTCACACCTCTAAATTTATGTTCCCCTAAAGAGAACTTGGAAAATAGCACAGACACTGGCTCCTCAACCAACACTGATTCTTTGCACAGTGCACATACTGAAGATCTAGATCTAGAATCCACCCATTATTCGGTTCCAACAAATGGTGTAACTCTAGCTTCCATGAACACAGCTGCAGAGGAGGAGGGGTCACAACCTCCAGCTCCGCCACCTCGACAGAAATCCCTCCTACAAATGGTTGATTCCTTGTGCAAGGCCTCAACCTCAGTGGACAGCTTGCTTTTGCATTGCCACTCAGATCTTCAAGATTCCTTGGTTAGTAGTACCGGTAAAGATGAGGAGGCGCAAAGCGATGATGATGGAGTATATGGAGATTTTGCTCGATACCCATTAACGCGGAGTCTTCCTAAACAGATTAAGCTCAGCTGTGGCTCGCAAGTTGCAGCTTTAAGCAAGCCATCTTTGGATGGGGACGAAAGGTCACCGAAAGTCATGCCTAAAAAGCCCCAACGAAACAGTCTTCCCGCATCTGTTGTGTTGCGGAAGCAAAACACGTGTCCGGTAACGCACACCCCCCCTCCGCTTCCTAACTCCAGCCCTCCCATATTTAGAGAACTCCCGGCTCCTCCTCAGGAGAAACCCTCATGGCGAGTCGCCCTGCCTAGCATCCCTCTCTTCAGTAAAAACCAGCCGACTCGCAGCAACAGCCAACCGCAGGCTGGAGGTATGGGAGGTATTTTCGTCAAACAGAGGGCAAAGTCGTTTTCCTCCGCCGATCTTCAGCGAGTGGACACTGGATCCGAATCCTCCGAGCCGTTGGTGCGATCCGATCAAACGCGACGTAGCTTGCGGAAACTTCTAGAGCTGCGTGTGTGTGCACGGTTGCTTCCGAAGTTGCTTCGCGGTGGACAATCCCTGGATTGCACTCGTACTGATGCGGAATACGAGGATCATAAAGCCACGCCCACTAATCAGGTCACCCCTGGTGGTGGTGATGAGGAAGAAGCTCAAGGTGACAGTGAGCCTGACTGTGGGGTGGAATACGAGAACGTCCCGTTATACGAGGAGATTCCAGAGTATATGAACCTGCCCTGGGTCTATTCCAACCCGGATGCAGACACAGGAGTGTATGAAGTGCAGGAACCATGTGAGGTGAACAGGTCAGTTTGTGCATGCATATATATATATATATATATATATATGTGTATACACATGTCAAAATTTATTTAAAGCTACATTGTGTAACTTTTTTAGTTTATTCTTAACTAAAAACACTTAGTTCTTTCAAAAATATGTGTGCTCATTATTGTATATTTACTTCGTTCAAGTAATAAAGTATTCTCGTGAGTGTATAAGATGCCATTGAAAACACATGCGGGTGAGGGGTTCTAATGTCGGTCGCCATGTTGGCCCTCCATCTTGAAAGTACATTAGCCAAAGAGGGACATACCCGTTAATTCAAGCTTCGCCTTTTGCGTTTACGTTTGAGTTAACACTCATGGACGAGGTCGAACTGGAAGCCATGTTAATCTTGGACTACATTGGCCACCGTAGGAGTTAAAACGAAATCGGAATTGAGAGGAAAAGAAACTAATATTCACTGGATGGTCATATATCTTTACACCGCTAGATGGAGGTAAAAATCACACAGTGTAGCTTTAAAGGACATAATTATATATATAATATACATAATATCAATAAATGTTGAGGTTTAAGACCAGTAAGTCAGTATTTGGATGGTTTTGCATGGTTTATTAGCTAGAACTACACCATTACATTAGTTGTTTAAGGGGCCGTTCACAAGCTCAAGTTCGTTATTTTAAATGTGAACATGCGACGAGAAAATGCCATTGCAAATTTCATATTTTCTAGACGCAACTATCAAGGAAAGGAGAAAGCTGTGCAGTGTTTTTAGACATGAAAATAGATCAACTACATAGATCAACTAGCTATATTTTAGGATTTATAATCACCCTCTAGAATATCCGAAAGTAGTTGGATATCCGAAAACGTTCTTTCTGATATACAGTTTAAAGGGTTAGTTCACCCAAAAATTAAAATTAAGTCATTGATTACTCACCCCATGCTGTACCAACCCCGTAAGACCTTCATTCGTCTTCGAAACACAAATGAAGATATTTTTGATTAAATTTGAGAGGTGGATCACTGCTACATAGGCTGCCTAAGGGATCGAAACTTGACAGCCCAGAAAGTCAATGAAGAAAATGATTAAATATCCCATGTGACTACAGTGGCTCAACCATAAGTTTATCAAGCGACGCAAATACTTTTTGTGCGAAAAAACAAACAAAAATAACGTCTTTATTCGACTATTCCTTTTCTTCCTTGTTGGCCTGAGACGAGAGTTCAACAGATTTCCACGACGCACGCGCGAGAACTGCACTGAAGTAGTTGAAGGAGATCGCAATTCTCGCGCATGCGTCGTGGAAATCTCTCGAACTTTCGTCTCAGGCCTACAAGAAAGTTTCGATCCCTTAGGGAAGTTTCGATCGTCAAGTTTTAGGCGTCAAGTTTCGATCCCTTTGGGTGCCTATGTAGCAGTGATCCAGCTCTCAAATTTAATCAAAAATATCTTCATTTGTGTTCCGAAGACAAACGAAGGTCTTACGGGTAGGGTTGGGCATCGTTTGAATTTGAACGATTCTGATTCCGATTCCTTGTTTTCGATTCCGGTTCCTAAAGATTCTCGATTCCGATTCTTTTAAGAGGCAGGGTCAAAAAAGTTTAGCTAACCTTGCTAACCAACGGTCTTTCTGAAGGAAATACTCCTTTTGTCACAAATTTTGCCGAGATTTTGTTATTTTTAGAAAAGTGAAGCCACACTTTGGACTGCCGACGTAAGCTACTCATGTTCGACTCGCGCAGTGATGCCAACACTTCCGGTAGACGCTTCTTCGTTGGTGTTGTTCAGCGGTTTCTTCTTCTGGTCGGCGGACTGTGAATATCGAAACTAGGAATGGAAATTTTAACTTTTGAACGATTCCGGGAAAAACGAAAAGTTAGTCCGGATTCCAATCGATACTCGATTCTCGATACCCAACCCTACTTACGGGGTTGGTACAGCATGGGGGTGAGTAATTAATGACTTAATTTTAATTTTTGGGTGAACTAACCCTTTAAGGAGGGGTTGATGTGAGCTTTTGCTTAGGCAATATTTAAAAATTACAGTGTATATTGACATCAATTGGACCTTTCCTGATCAAATGCCTATAGGCCTGTTTACACTAAGATAACTATAACGCTAACTATATTAGCGTCCACACCAACGAAATCATTCTGTTTATTCTGAGCACATTCTGCAGTTATGTCGTTTGACGAAATGGTCAAGGTCTTTAAAGCCGATGGATTCTGATTGGCTGTGAATGCTGTCATTATCGTTATGGATGTTATGTTGTAGACTTTTCTGTTCTCATAGAATTAGTATGATTTTTAAAGCAATATAGTTATCAATGTAGTTATCATCTGGGTGTCAATGAGTCATTCAAAAATGAGAAAATCTGGATCACAAAACATGCTGCATTTTGGTAATCTGGAGCGTTGCTGGTTTCAGCTGTTGTGATTTGTTAAAACCTACTGAGCAACAAGTATATATATTTTAATGTGCACTATGTTGGATTGGTCTGTGTGGTCATGGACGTTTGTGTGTGTGAGAGGGTTACAGTCCACTCTTTGAGTCCAGGTTGGGCTGTTTTCCTGTGGGTTATTTTCAGTGGCCAGAGCAGGAAATGTCTGTAGAGGAGAGAGCTTAGCCACTGGAAAATAACCTCTCTCTCCGTTTCTCCCACACTCTTTTCTCTCATTCTCAGAATTTTCAATTGAGATCTTCTGGCTCACAGTCATGCTTTGTCATTGCAACATTTCCAACACAGTAGCAAAAATCATGTCATGTCAGTAAAACTTGAATCATCTTATTCTGATTCCAAATATACCAACTGCTGACTGTTACTGACCTCATTAGAAAGCATCAGAGCCCATGGCTAACTTTTCTATGCTTTTGTAATAACGTTTTTTTGTGCGTGTTGTAGAAGAATTCAAACTAATTTTAAGAATTTCTGCATAAGCAACTGTAAAAAAGTTGCTTTAATTGGTTATAACAACTTAAAATTGGTTGAGAACTGAAACACCCAACTTAAGTAAACATAATATTTTAAGTTGAGCGCGAACACATTTTAAGTTAAAACGACACCATTGAATGTTGAATTTTAAGTTGTGATAAATAATCACAGCAATTGTTGTTTACAGTGTAGATCCAAAATAATTTAAAGAAAATAAGAAACATAAATTCCAAACTTTTGACTTGCAGTGTGTTTATTGTGATGACTAGACTTTGTAAACACATTCTTGACCGCCACCACACACTGGCTTGTCAGTGACGAGGTCTCAGTGCCGGTGAAAACGTTGCTAAATCTGCAGTTGGTTTCCAGATGCACAGGACGTTGAATCAAGTTTGCGGTCATATGTTTTGAGTTGTCAGCGAGTTGTTACCAACAAATATTTTACAGTCATGTGGGCTAAAGCCCTTGATCACAGTAGTAATACATTATCATCTTTGATCTCTCAGTACTAAAAACTTGCTGAGCACACAACAACAGAATAATACTGCATCCCACCATACAACAACACAAATATTTTTCTTATCGTCTTGGTTGATTGGACTTTAACATTGATCCCAAGTGTTTTTGCGTCCAAAAATTACTCTACCCTTCAAAAGAGAGATCGGTAAGATTTTTAAAGTCTCTTAAATGATCTCAAAGAATGGATTTGTTTGATCCAAAATACAGCAATAACAGTATATTGTGAATTATTATTTATTTATTTTTTTCAGAAATCATTTTTATATGACGATTTGCTGCTCAAGAAATGTTGAATTAGAAACAGGAGGGGATTATTTTTTTAATTGTAAGAAATGAAAGTGTTTGTTCCCTCAAAAATGAAATTTCAGTCATTAATCATTAAATGTTGTTCCAAACCAATCTTCAAGGCACAAATTAAGACATTTTCGATTAAATCCGAGAGCTCTGACCCAGTGTTGTATTACTCGCGACCCGGACTCGGTCTCGAGACCATATTTTAACGGTCTTGGTCTTGTCATGGACTCGTGTGCATTTGGACTCGGAATTGACTCGTACTCGAACATTTTTTTTTTTAGGACTCGGACTTATTCCCGAGTCCACTCGAGTTCAATTCAAAATATTTTTCATGATTATTAATGTATGTTAATAAAATATTTCTTTAAATTGATTGACACGCCCAGTGATTGGTGATTTTCTAGTGCGCAACTGCGCATGACAAATTGTAATAAAATTACTTTTAACACCACCAACTATAGAATTCTAAGTAAATTCAGTAAAAAAAAGGATTTCTCTAAGTAAATAAAAGTAAATTAGGTAATCAACCCTCACTGGTCTCGGTCTCGACTCGGACTCGACTTTCTATGGACTCGGTCTTGACTCGGACTCGACTCTCTCTGGTATCGGTCTCGACTTGGACTCGAGTGAGGTGGTCTCGACTACAACAATACTCTGACCCCTCCATAGACAGCAGTGACATAACCACTTGCAAGGCCTAGAAAGGTAGTAAAGACATCGTTACAATAGTCCATGTGACTACAGTGGTTCAACCTTAATGTTATGAAGCGACGAGAATATGCGCAAAAAGACTTTATTCAACAATTTCTTCTCGTCACTGTCAAGGCCTGTTCACATCGGGACGAATTTCGCGCGCGTTATTCGCCGACGTTTAACGCCTCATGACTAAACAAAGGGCGCCAATGTGAGTGTTCACACTGACGTGTAAAAACGTCAATTTTTTAAAAAACACCTCGGTTCGTTTTTTTAGTTCGACGCGCCGCGTCAAACTATCCGACCAATGAGATTGGCGCTTTTGCTCACGTGTTTAGAGCTTCTGAAGTTACAGTAAAACTAGGGGGCGCTCAAACACAAAACGGTCTTGCCGAGCACACATATGCAACGGCGAAGAAGATATACACGTCGCCATCCACACAGCCAGGAAGAAATAAGACGAGGAAGATGCAAGGCAAGATGAATGTAGAGCTGCTGGTCTCGTTGGTGTTAGAACATAAAGAACTGTATGACAAACGCGACTACAAACATCTTGATAAAAGATAACTCTATGGAGTGGTATCGCAGAGCAAATTGGCGCCATCTAATGTCAGGAAATGAATTTGCATGTTCACTCGACTCATCGTCAGCGAAAATCGCTTGGGTGTGAACACAAAACCCTGACGAATAACGCGCGCTGATAATCGTCCCGGTGTGTACGGGCCTTCAGTCTGTGATGCTGATTTATATACACATGCATATGTAGCACACTACTTCATTGTTTTTGCTTACTGTTTCAGATTTGTTTTAATATTAGGTAGCATACAGTGCGTACTGCGTAGTATACACCAGGCACTATGCTAGTATTACATTCTGAAATCAGGCACTTTCTCTTTAACTGTGGGATTTGAACTATCAGTGGACTTGATTGGTTAATGGGAGTCAGGCAGAAGCACTTGAAACGTGTGTGTGTGTGTGTCAGCTATAGTTTTGGAACAAAATGTAGCAAAATAAAAACCTAACCAAACCACCTTTTGGAGACATTCAGGGACATCCTAAATTTAAAAAAAGCTATTTATTTATTTGAAGGTGTAGAGTTTGGGTTGGAAAACAATAATAAATCCTTATTTAGATGATTAAGAATATGTTTAAGTTGTGTGAGCCATCATCACTGTGGTAAAAGTCAATAATTAATTGACAGATTCCGCACATTCCAGCTTCTGAATTCGAGTGCCCTTTATAGATAGTTAAACTTCAAATTTAGATAACGTTCACTTTTCACAGTAATTGCCGAGGCACGACAGAAACTCCAAACTCCTATCTGTGTGTGTGTGTGTGTGTGAGTTTGTGCATTTGAGGGTTTGTCTATGGGTGTGTGTGTGTGTGTCTTTGCAGAGTGAGTTTATATAAGCTGTAAACAAGAGCAGCTCTGTCCTGCCGCAGGAGAAAGAATGAGAGCGAGAGGAACCAGAAAGAGGGCAGAAAAGAAAGTGTGTGAATGCATCAGCATGGGAGAGAGTTTGCTTGAGCTTTCTGATGCTTCACCCAAGAATGAATAATTTATATATATATATATATATATGAAGAGTTCAGATGCAAAAGCCTCTAAGTGCTATTTGAAATTTTCTTCTAAAATGACCATTTTTATCAAGCTTGTATATTTAAGTTCAGTAATTTCACTTAAATGACAATTAATAGGTAATCTTCATTGCCATTTAAGTGAAATTACTGATTATATATATATATAGTTACGTCAAAAAGACTTTATTTCTTACAATAAAAAACTTTTCTTCATCACCAAATCATCATATTAGAATGATTTCTGAAAGATCATGTGACACTGATATAATTGCTGCTGAAAATTTATCTTTGCATCACAGGATAAATTGCATTTTAAAATCTATTACAACAGAAACCAGTTATTTTAGTTTAATATTTCACAGTATTGCAGTTTTTACTGTGTTTTATTTTTTATTAGTGAGATAAAAAAAAAGTTTATTAGTGAGATTACTTTCAAACACATAAAAAAACCTTAATGTTTCCAAACTTTTCACCACTAGTGTTAGTATGAGAAACAGACTGAAATTATCAATTCTTAGGCTATTCAATAAAAATCCAGCTGCAAATAGCAAATTTAATTTACATCCTTTCTGTGCATATTTCAACGTCATAGCAGGCACATTCAACACCTATTAATAATATTATTAAGTATTTAAATATTTGTTTATATATATATATATGAAGAGTTCAGATGCAAAAGCCTCTAAGTGTCATTTGAAATTTTGTCCTAGAATGATAATTTTTATTTAGCCTGTATATTTTAGTTCAGTAATTTCACTTAAATTGCAATGAAGATTACCGATTAATTGTCATTTAAGTGAAATTACTGAACTTAAATATACAGGCTTGATAAAAATTATCATTCTAGGACAAAATTTCAAATGGCACTTAGAGGCTTTTGCATCTGAACTCTTCATATATATATATATATATATATATATATATATATATATATATATATATAATTTTATTAAATGTAATTAATTAAATATTATTAATTTAATTAGTATTATTATTATTGCACATGTTTTTTTAACCAATTACTGCCTGTCAATATAAAAAACTAGGCTGAAATTCAATGTTACACTAGTTTGAATTTGAAATGTGTGTATTTTTGTGTGTGAATACATGTTTGATTGTATGTTCTTTGGACTGAACTTGCTTGACAACAGATGTTCTGTGAGTGGCGATCTATCAGAGGATGGACTGAGCTCCAACGAGGACGACGGTAACAGCTCCGACTCCAGTAAGGAAGACATGAGCCAATCAAAAGATAAAGAGGTACACACAAAACAACAATCACATGGATTACATTTTACGTCATTATGACGTTTTAGTAAATGGCAGAAATCCCTCAAGTTTTACTCAGAGATGAATGAAAGTTTTTGAAACGAGTAATTAATGACAAAACTTTCATTATTGGGTGAATGAACCCTTTACATACATTGAGAATGTGTTTATTTCCATTTGAAGAGATACACTTGAAAAGAATGAGCTCCGAATCACTGATTTGGGAAGGATTGTCCAGCAGACTTTCTGTCTGAAAATAATCCAGAGAGACCCCCAAACAGGGGGTGCTTTCAGTCAAACTTTGTCCTTGTGTTTAGACAGACCCTGATCCAAATAAAGCCTGCAGCCTCTCACTAGCCCAAAACAACACACACAAACACACACTCGCATTTGTTTTGCTATGAGGCATGTAGCGACTATGCAAGTATGACACTTCGAATTCTACCATCGATTTTTAAATGGTCTAATATTATAACTGCATTTTATCTTGTGTGTCATCAGGAGGTAGAGAGAGCAAAGAGGAACAAGGTGGTCCACATCGCAACGGAGATAATGAGCTCCGAGAAAGTGTAAGTACCAACGTCCAATGACATTTGAAAGCATTTTATTATGATATGCCTTTTATGAAAAAATATTTTAATGCTTATTCATATTTATTAGTTTGTACATATTTATGGGGGGATTATATTTTGATCCTTTGTGTTTGTTTGTCTTTGCAGATTTGTGGATGTTCTGAAGTTACTTCACATCGTAAGTTGCTGTTTTCACTGGCTTCAGATTTGAATCAGATCTAATCTATTTGATTTGATTTTTCTTGAATAGTTTTTGATTCTCACAGTTACAGTAGGATCATATAGGGAAACACACACACAGACACATTTGTCTGTTTATTTTAGGATTTTAATGAGTAGCTGTGTGTAAGTGTATTTAAATAAGTGCAAGACTACATTCTGAACTACATTCTGGGTTCAATACAAGTTGACAGCATAATGTCAAAATTTGACTCGTCCCTCAAGCAAAAATATTTTGTGAACCTGTAATGCATCTACTTTCCATATTCCATATTTTCTTCATAAACAACTGTATAAAAAAGTGATTATTTGAGAGGTTGTCTAAATCGCCCATTTAGCAGTGTGGATGAACTTCTGATCCTGAGTTACAGATGTGATGGATCTGCATGTAAATAGTCATTTGTGGATAGTAACACCATGTTTCTTTCTGGTATTCTTGCATGGTTCATGAATCATGTGAGAATTACTGTTTATTAATGTTTATGTCAACGTAATGGCCATTGTTGGTGCATTGGACAATACATTGGTCAATGCACTTCAAGTGCGACAGTTACTATTAGTTTTGGGGTGCTTTAAATGGAATAACTGGGAAAAAGTTATTCTGGGACTGTTAGCGCAGAATGCTGCAACACGTAAAATATGCATGTTGGTTTCTGCCACTAAATACAAAGTAAATAAATAAATAATAAATAATTGATTTTTTTTATCCCACAATTCAGATTTTTTATCTCGCAATTGCGTGATAAACATATTGCGAAATAAAGTCAGAATTGCGAGATAACTCAATTGGCAGAAACAAACTCGCAATAGCGAGAAAAAAAACAGAATTGCGAGATAACCCTCAATTGGCAGAAACACACTCACAATTGCGAGAAAAAAACAGAATTGCAAGCTATAAACTTGCAATTGCAAAAAAAACAACAAAGACAATTGTGAGATATGAACTTGCAACTGCGAGAAAGTCAGATTGCGAGATAAAAATCCGAATTGTGAGATAAAAAATCAATTATTTATTTATTTACTTTGTATTTAGTGGTGGAAACCAACATGCATATTTTTTTCTGCGAGAAAAAGTCAGAATTGCGAGAATAAAGTCAGAATTGCGAGAATAAAGTCAGAATTGCACATTTAAACTTGCAATAGCCAAAAAAGGCAGAATTGCAAGAGATAAACTTGCAACTGCGAGAAAAAAGTCTGAATTGCGAGATACATTTATTGATATTTTGAATATTTTGTTTTAATATCCTGTTTTAGTTTATTCGGGTTTTAGTGATTTTTGTTGCTTGCTTTTTTCATTTTTATTGTGTAGGTTTATTTTTAAATTCAAGTTTTAATTTTGACCAATTTTAGAACTTATTCTAATTCAGTTAGTTGCCAAGTTAACACGTCTAATAATTGCAATTGCGAGGGAAAAAAACAGAATTGCGAGATAACCCTCAATTGGTAGAAACAAACTCACAATTGCGAGAAGAAAAAAAAAACAGAATTGCGAGATAACCCTCAATTGGCAGAAACAAACTCACAATTGCAAGGAAAAAAAAAAATTCTGTTTTTTTTTCTCGCAATTGTGAGTGTGTTTCTGCCAATTGAGTTATCTCGCAATTCTGTTTTTTATCGCAATCTGTTTATCGCGCAATTGCGAGATAAAAATCCGAATTGTGAGATAAAAAATCAATTATTTATTTATTTACTTTGTATTTAGTGGTGGAAACCAACATGCATATTTTTTCTGCGAGAAAAAGTCAGAATTGCGAGAATAAAGTCAGAATTGCGAGAATAAAGTCAGAATTGCACATTTAAACTTGCAATAGCCAAAAAAAGTCAGAATTGCGAGATATAAACTTGCAACTGCGCGAAAAAAAAGTCTGAATTGCGAGATACATTTATTGATATTTTAAATATTTTTTTAATATCCTGTTTTAGTTTTTTCAAGTTTTAGTGATTTTTGTTGCTTGCTTTTTTCATTTTTATTGTGTAGGTTTATTTTTAATTTCAAGTTTTAATTTTTACCAATTTTAGAACTTATTCTAATTCAGTTAGTTGCCAAGTTAACACGTCTAATAATTGCAATTGCGAGGGAAAAAAACAGAATTGCGAGATAACCCTCAATTGGTAGAAACAAACTCACAATTGCGAGGAAAAAAAACCAGAATTGCGAGATAACCCTCAATTGGTAGAAACAAACTCACAATTGCGAGGAAAAAAACCCAGAATTGCGAGATAACCCTCAATTGGCAGAAACAAACTCACAATTGCGATTAAAAAAAACAGAATTGCGAGATAACTCAATTGGCAGAAACAAACTCACAATTGCAAGAAAAAAAAAAATTCTGTTTTTTTTCTCGCAATTGTGAGTGTGTTTCCGCCAATTGAGTTATCTCGCAATTCTGTTTTTTATCGCAATCTGTTTATCGCGCAATTGCGAGATAAAAATCCGAATTGTGAGATAAAAAATCAATTATTTATTATTTTATTTATTTATTTACTTTGTATTTAGTGGTGGAAACCAACATGCATATTTTTTCTGCGAGAAAAAGTCACAATTGCGAGTCAGAATAAAGTCAGAATTGCACATTTAAACTTGCAATAGCCAAACAAAGGCAGCATTGCGAGATATAAACTTGCAACTGCGCGAAAAAAAAAGTCTGAATTGCGAGATACATTTATTGATATTTTAAATATTTTTTTAATATCCTGTTTTAGTTTTTTCAAGTTTTAGTGATTTTTGTTGCTTGCTTTTTTTTCCCAATTTTATTGTGTAGGTTTATTTTAAATTTCAAGTTTTAATTTTTACCAATTTTACAACTTATTCTAATTCAGTTAGTTGCCAAGTTAACACGTCTAATAAAGTTTTTCATCTAATATTTATATTTTATTTCAGAATTATTTCAATTAGCGAAAAATATTTGTATTCGTTTTCGAAGACAATAAAAATTTGTCATACTGTTTTTTTCCGTTTAAAAATCTCTACGAAAAAAATCGAGTCAACGTTAATGGTTAACTAGTTATAGAACTGTGGTGCCTCCCGAACCCTGCCTTATTCAGACTGATGCAAAGAGAGAAAGTCAGAGAAAGAGTGACAGGAAAGAGGCGGCGGAGGAAAGACTAGAGGAAGAGCTTATCCAGAGAGACTGTGCTAAAGGAATAAGAGATCAACGGACAGAGAGAGTTTTCGGAAAGTAATCACACCCACCATCCCTTTAACCCACTTGTTTGGCCGTGACCCTAAACAGCTGTCCTAAAGACACATGTGTGTGTGTGTTTGTGAGAGAAAATGTTCTCTCTACTTCCTGTTACAGTTGTAGATAGACTGTGCTGTGAGTTTATGCGCTTCAGCTTGTTTGTTTGAAAATATGTCGTTGAGTGCTAGTTTAAGGCACTGTTAATTTTAGCTAATTGTACCATGAAAGATGTACCAAACATTTTGAATGGACTATTATTGGCACTGTTTTTGATGTGATTTAAGTTTAAATGCTAGTAAATAAAGTCATTGTTTGAATACTCGGATGTTAGCGTGTTTTGCTATTACTCTTCTTGGCTAGCTCTCTTTGCTTTGTTGCCGTAGCCTGAGATTTTGGCTGTAGCTTACATCTCCATTTCTGTGTCAGGATTTCCGGGACGCTGTTGCCAAAGCGACTCGTGCGAGCGGGAAGCCGTTAGTGGAGGAGAAAGTGTTGAATCAAATCTTGTACTATCTGCCCCAACTCTACGAACTTAATAAAGACCTGCTGAAAGAGCTGGAGGAGAGAGTGGCCCACTGGTAACACACTCACACACACACACACACACACACACACACACACACACACACACAAGTCATAGTTCAAATAAGTATGGAAAAGATCGAGAGCATTTAGTAGTTGGATGGAGTATTACTTCTATATTAATAACAACGCATATTCCCTAAACTTGTCAATCTTTCAATGCTTGATACTGAATATTTTGTTTCTGGGAATCCCTTACACCTGCAGGTCTGATCATCAGAGGTTGGCTGATATCTTTGTTCAGAAGGGTCCGTATCTGAAGATGTATTCCACCTACATACGAGAGTTTGACCGTAACGTGGCTCTGCTGGACGAACAGTGTCGCAAGAATCCTCCTTTTGCAAGCGTCGTTCGTCAGTTTGAGGTAGGAGTGTGTGCGCGACTGTGCTTGTATCTTTATAAAGCCGAATACATTGGGTAATGCTTTCACTCTTTCATCCTCAGACGAGTCCTCGCTGTGCTAGTCTTGCTTTGAAGCATTACCTGCTGAAACCGGTGCAGAGAATACCTCAATACCAGCTCCTGCTCACAGGTACACACACTCGTGTGAATAAAGGGATAGTTCACTTTGAAATTCATTTTTGATATGTTTTAGCTTACCTCAAGGACATCCAAGATGTAGACGTCTTTGTTTCCACAGTATTTTCAATTTTGATATTTTTAGGTCAAACCGTTCGTGTCAGTCATATAACGGAGGTCTATGGGGTCCAACTTAAAGAGCATGCACAGAGAAGTCCAAGTTAAACATGATTTAATGACTTGTAAATGTAAGTACACATTGATGGCCTGAGACACAAAACGAGCGGTTTGTGTGAGAAAACGAACAGTATTTAAATCGTTTTTACTAGGGTTGGGTATCGAGAATCGAGTATCGATTTGAACCGGGACTAACGTTTTTCCCGGAATCGTTCAAAAGTTAAAATTGCGATTCCTAGTTTCGATATTCACAGTCCGCCGACCAGAAGAAGAAACCGCTGAACAACACCAATGAAGAAGCGTGTACCGGAAGTGTTGGCATAACCGCGCGAGTCGAACAGTAGCTTACGTCGGCGGTCCAAAGTGTGGCTTCACTTTTCTAAAAATATCAAAATCTCGGCAAAATGCAGAGTATTTCCCTTTAGAAAGACCGTTGGTTAGCAAGGTTAGCTAAAAATTTTTGACCCTGCCTCTTAAAAGAATCGGAATCGAGAATCGTTGGGAACCGGAATCGAAACAAGGAATCGGAATCATAATCGTTCAAATTCAAACGATACACAACCCTAGTTTTTACCTCTTGTAACCACAGTCACAAAGCGCCCGTGCCTTCAGATCAGTTGGACGTGGCTGTGGTCACAAGAGGTAAAAACGATATAAATTCTGTTAATTTTCTCACACAAACCGCTCGTTTCGTGTCTTAGGCCATCAATGTGTACTTACATTTACGAGTCATTAAATCATGTTTAATTTGGACTTCTCTGTGCATGCTCTTTGAGGTGGACCCCATAGACCTCCATTATATGACGGATAGACACGAACGGTTTGACCTAAAAATATCAAAATTGAAAATACTGCGGAAACAAAGACACATACATCTTGGATGCCCTTGAGGTAAGCTAAAACATATCAAAAAATTAATTTCAAAGTGAACTATCCCTTTAAGATGCATTTTGGTCAATCCAATCACAAGTGGACAACGGATGTAAAAACACATTTGACCGGATTGCTTTCGTAGTGTGGACGTTCAAGTGGTCGAAAGCATCCAAACTGCTGCAAAAGACTCTCCGCTTATTAACCTAATGTGTAAACATTATGGCCACACGGGATTTACACTTTGTCATCTGAAAAAGTGACCCGCCCATAGACCCTCCCCTCGAAGACATCAGGACAGAAGTGGTTGAAAGTGGACAAAAGAGATTAAAACATCAGGTGTAAACAGGAATGCGTCTCCCTCGTCTTCTTGTGATCCAAACGACCGAAACGCATTTTAATACCGGGTGTAAACAAACTCATGAATAAACTTCAGATTAAGCTAATGAAGTCATTTAAGGAAAAACAGCCAATCTCTCCGACCAATTTAGGATTTTCGATTTTCATGTCTCTTTCAGATTATTTGAAGAATCTTCCTGAGGATTCGTCCGACTACAAAGACACAAAAAGTAAGAGCATACCATTTTCCCTGGAAATGACACGGAGACTCATATGACGGGGCTAAGATGGCTCTGGGGACAGTAAATAAATAAAATAAAATGACTTGGTAAAATTCGCAGCTAGCACCATTGTCATTCCTCATTCATCACAATTGTAAGTGCTGGTCATGTTTTAAAGCTACACTGTGTGATTTTTACCGCCATCTAGAGGTGAAAAGGTATATGACCATCGAGTAAATATTAGTTTCTGTTCCTCTCAATTCCGATTTCGTTTTAACTCCTACGGTGGCCAATGTAGTCCAAGATTAACATGGCTTCCAGTTCGACCTCGTCCATGAGTGTTAACTCAAACGTAAACGCGAATTAACGGGTATGTCCCTCTTTGGCTAATGTACTTTTAAGATGGAGGGTCAACATGGCGACCAACATTAGAACCCGTTACCCGTATGTATTTTCAATGGCATAGAGAATACTTTATTACTTGAATGAAGTAAATATACATTCATGAGGACATTTAGCTAAGAATAAACTAAAAGAGTTACACAGTGTAGCTTTAAAGACCCTTTTCATTTTCCAGATCAAAACGTCTTTCCGAAATTAAAAAGTGTCAGTTGACAAAAACCCGATAAAACTGTTTTGAAAAAGTTCTGAGTTGTAAAAAATACCATGATCTAGGGATTTCATACAGTATATGCCATTGTAAAGACTGCATGTCTTTCCCTCAGAGCCTTGTTTTAGGTAAATTCAAAATGGCGTCTAACCGGACTATGGTCTATAAATGCTTAAAACATAAATAACTCTTTTTTTTTTCTAAAGGCATGTTATTGTTCTTTTTGACTTTCCGTCTTTTTCAATAATCGGTTTCACTCGAACGTCTCTGACAATACAGAAGAAAAGATATGTAGCTAGCTACGTCCATTACTTCACTATAATTAATCTGTAAATGGAAAAATCTATCAAGCTTTTGATTTTATGTGAGATTTTTTGCTGCAAAATGAAACTTATTCTCTTAAAAACTTTGTTTGATTTACCCAGCTGCTCTTAGTGTGGTGAAAGAAGTGGCAAACCATGCGAATGACATCATGAAGCAAGGGGTAACGCAACAAACACACGGCCACGCATTATGAGCTCATGAATATGAATGACGTCTAACGCGCATCTTGTTTATTCAGGATAACTTTCAGAAGCTGATGCAGGTTCAGTACAGTCTGAATGGTCATCATGAAGTCGTCCAACCTGGCAGGGTAAGATACTCTAAGATACCCATGATTCATTGTGCCTGAGCAGAAGTGTTGGTAAACGAATGTACTGGTTTTGTTTCATACGCAGGTTTTCTTAAAGGAGGGCACTCTGATGAAACTCTCCAGGAAAGTTATGCAGCCCAGAATGTTCTTCCTGGTGAGAAACTGTGGTCAAGTTTAGCCTAAATACTTTGAAAATGTTCATTTTAAAATGGACAGCGTTGTTTTAGTATCATTTGTGTACTCTTATAGTTTTTATTACTATTTCTAATTCGTTGTAATTTTCTTGTGTGCTTTATTATTATTATTTTTAAATATTATTACTTAATAAATATTACTATTAAATAACTATTACTATTAAATAAATATAAATAAATAAATATTACTATTATTATTAATATTAAATATTGCTAAATATTATTAAATATTTAGGTTTAATTTATTTTTTATTCAGTTTTAGTTTTTATTTTAGTGTTTTAACTAAATATCAGTTAGTTAAAAAATTATATAATATTACTATTAAATAAATATAACTATTAAACAAATATAAATAAATAAATATTACTATTATTATTAATAATAACTATTACTATTAAATAAATATAAATAAATAAATATTACTATTATTATTAATAATAAATATTACTATTAAATAAATATAAATAAATAAATATTACTATTATTATTAATAATAAATATTACTAAATGTTATTAAATATTTTAAATATTTAGGTTTAATTTATTTTTTTATTCAGTTTTAGTTTTTATTTCTTTCTGATTTGTTATTTTAGTGTTTTAACTAAATATCAGTTAGTAAAAAATTATATTTTTATCTATGAACTCTGGTTTGTACATTTGAGGTAGTAAAACACAACAGTGACCGCACACCAATATTAATATACATTACATTAACACTGTCTTTTGCAACATAGGAAATTGCTGCATATGACTGGAAACTCTGGATGGTGTAACACTGTTTTTGGACAATTTTTAGAACATTTTCTGTTTCTCTCGCAACAGTTTAATGATATTCTGCTGTACACAACACCCGTTCAGTCTGGACAGTATAAAGTCAACAGCATGCTCTCTCTGGCCGGCATGAAGGTCAGATATCCACCGTCATTATACCCTTACACACACACACTCTGACAGGAGATGTAACATATGTGTGTCTCACGTCTTTAATAGGTGAGCAAACCCAGTCAGGAGGCCTATCAGAATGAGTTAAACATTGAGAGCGTGGAACGCTCCTTCATACTTTCTGCCAAGTAAGAAATGCACACAAACACACACACATGCATGAATTAAAGGAGTAGTTCATAATTTACTCACCCCCATGTATGTCATCCAAGATGTCCATGTCTTTCTTTGTTCAGTCCAAAAGAAATTGAGGTTTTGATGAAAACATTCCAGGATTTTTCTCCATATAATGGACTTCAATGGGAACCAAACGGTTCAAGGTCCAAATGAGAGTTTCAGTGCAGCTTCAAAGGGCTTTAAACGATTCCAGACGATGAATAAGGGTCTTATCTAGCGAAACTATCACTCATTTAAAAAAAATAAATAAATAAAGTTTAAGTTTTATAAGCACAAATGGTCGCCTTGCTCTGTTCTGTGATGCGCGTTCGTGACTCTGGCTTTCTTTTTTCGTGTCATTTGGTTCATTCAACGAACGAAAATAAACGAGTTGACTCTGGAAAAGATTCATTTATTTTGATGAACGAGTCCGAATAGGAGAGTCACGAACGCGCGTCACAGAACAGAGCAAGGCGACCATTTATGCTTATAAAACTTAAACTTTATTATTATTTATTTATTAAATGAGCGATCGTTTCGCTTGATAAGACCCTTATTCATTGTCTGGAATCGTTTAAAGCCCTTTGAACAGTTTGCAGTTTGCACTGAAACTCTCATTTGGACCTTAAACTGTTTGGTTCCCACTGAAGTCCATTATATGGAGAAAATCCATGAAAACTGGACTGTTTTCATCAAAAACCGTAATTTTTTTTCGACTGAAGAAAGAATGACATGGATATCTTGGATGACATGGAGGTGAGTAAATTATCAGCAAAAGTTTTTTTTTTTTAAGTGAACTAACCCTTTAACTGCTGGGTGTACATGAAGGAAACATAAATATTGGTAGTGGAGTGAATAATTGTACATGATAATCACCTTTTGATCACTAGTGTAGTGAAATAAAATGGATTCCTGGTTGCTATTTTTAGTTCAATTGAAATATCTAACTGTAATTGACATTTGCAGTTCAGCCACAGAAAGAGACGAATGGCTTGAAGCCATCGCTAAAGCAATAGATGACTACACCAGAAAGAAGATTTCTTTCTTTTCCAGTCGAAGCCAAGAGGTGGGTACACTTAAGTGTGTGTGTGTGTCAGATTCGGGTATTCCCTTTTTTGTGGCGACCAAATGTTCCCACAAAGATAGTAAAACCTGAAATGTTGGTTTCCATGAGGAAAACGGCTTATTAATCACACAAAAAATATGTTTTCTATAAAGTTTGTGATAGAATGTAAGGATTGTTCAGTATAAAAAAAAATAATTGTCTATGGAGAGTCCTCGTAAAACACAAATAGCAAACTGTGTGTTTCATCAAATGTACAGGGTCTATATTGGCATGATGTGTGTACACAAAAAAACAGTATCTGCCAATGCGGAAAGAAAAATAAAATAGTTTTCCCTTTGAATCACGTTTATTTCTTCTTACCCTATTACAGATACTGATTCTTGTTAAGCTTAAATTCACCTAATTAAAGTATACATTTTAATCCTAATTCAAAAAACAGGGCAAGTCTCAAGTAAATGTATTTTGATTTAAGAATTTGTAGATATTTGTACTAGAAAACAAGACTAAAAACTGAGTAAGAAGATCATTTGTATTATTATTTTAAGTATGGTGCCAGTTTAATGCTTAAACAAATGTTAGAAAAGGCATAAAAGGGTGCAGCAGATTAAAATATTGACCTTTCCATTATAAAAAGTATGAAATATTGTTCACCAGAATCATTCTCAGCCAGGCTGAATCTGAAGTTTTATCACTTTATGGAAAAAGTTGGTATATCCAATTATTAGGGCTGTCAAAACGATTAATCGCGATTAATCGCATCCAAAATAAATGTTTGTGTTTACATAATATATGTGGGGGCACTGTGTATAATCATTTTAGATATATAAACACACACACATGCTTGTATATATTTAAGAAATATTTTTATGTATATTCTGTATATAGATTTATATATAAATATACATATTTTATTATAAATAATATTTTTTTTCTTAAATATACATGCATGTGTGTGTATTTATATATACAAAATAATTATACACAGTGCACCCACATATATTATGTAAACACAAACTTTTATTTTGGATGCGATTAATCGCGATTAATCGTTTTGACAGCCCTACCAATTATATTAAATCGCAACTTGGCCTTTAACAACATTAATGTCATAAGATAGTGTACCTAAAACTATTCACACCAAGCAATATCGAAATTTTCAAAAACCATTGGAATAAAATCAAATCAAATCAAAAAGCAGCTGATCTCAGCTCATAGAGATTGTATCGTATGCGTTGTGTCTCAAACTTATGTAATAAGACTTTGTCTCATGCGTTTGTGGTTTTTCCGTGTGTGTAGTCGGAGGGAATCTCTGATGACGGTCTACCGCTGGGCTCTAAAGCTCCTATCTGGATTCCGGATTTGAGAACGACCATGTGTATGATCTGCACGTGCGAGTTCACGCTCACCTGGAGACGCCACCACTGCCGTGCCTGCGGAAAGGTTCGAAATACTTCATTTTTAGTTTCATTTTTATAGTGAACAAATAGGTCTGACTGATATCATTGTGACAACAGGTGGTGTGTCAGGCGTGTTCGTCCAATAAATTCTACCTGGAGTACCTGAAGAATCAGCTGGCACGAGTGTGCGACCACTGCTATATCAAACTACAGCACAAGGGTACGAGATTTCTGCGGTCAACCGACCAAACACTTTTCTAATAGAAGTTTTCTTTATTGAACATTCTGGGTTTTAGGGTTGTTTGCTCATGCTTGACTCTGAGTATTAAAGGGATACTCCACTTTTGTTGGAAATAGGCTCATTTTACCACTCCCCCAGAGTTAAACAGTTGGGTTTTACCGTTTTTGAATGTATTCTGCCGATTTTTTTGATATTTAGAAGAATATCAGTTACCAGACAGTTTCTGGTCTCATTGACTTCCATAGTAAAATTTTTTCTTACCATGGAAGTCAATGAGACCAGAAACTGTCCGTTTACTGATATTCTTCTAAATATAAAAAAGAAAATGGCTGAATGGATTTGAAAACGGTAAATCTCAACTGTTTAACTCTGGGGGAGTGGTAAAATGAGCCTATTTCCAAAAAAAAAAGTGGAGTATCCCTTTAAACTTGTGTGGTTGCACAGCCAAATCCCACATATTATTTTCTAAAGTGCCGATTTGCTTTTGTCTCTTAGGGGACCAATCCAATGTAACCGTTTCCCCTGTTGGGCGGAGTTCGACATTTGCTTTTTCTAGAAGGCAGAAAAGGATTCCTTCTGCCCTCAAAGAGGTAACCTGAAGTTGTACATTACACCTTAAAGGAGAACTCCGGCCTAAAATGAACCTTTGGTCTAATAAAACTTCGGTACCTAGTCAACCGTTCTCTGAGATTTGTTTTTATGATAATCGAATGTAAGGAGATTTATCTTTAAAAACTGTTTAGCGTATAATGCTAGTAATGGGGGCATATAATAAGTAAAAAGAAATCACTAGTTTATACCACTAACAAGGCTCAAAATAGCCCCACACTAACACAGTAACATAACAAGGCTCCATACATGCAAAACGAAGCATTGAGAACGTTGTAAGTGTACAGACCGTTTAATAAGAAGATACGTTATAAAGACCGTTCACTTCATGTATACATACAGAAGCCATCTTGGAAAATAGTCTCGATAAGTCGATCCCCGAACACCGTTCATACAGTTCAGAAGTTCGCTGAACTTCATACAGTTCAGCTCACTCAGCACGACATTCATGGTTTGACTAGTCGTGACTGTTTTCCAAGATGGCTGCCGTCTGTATACACGAAGTGAACTGTCTTTATAAAGTATCATCTTATTAAACGGTCTGTACACTTACAATGTTCTCAATGCTTCGTTTTGCATGTATGGACCCTCATTATGTTACTGCGTTAGTGTGGGCCTTGTTAGTGGTATAAACTAGCGATTTCTTTTTACTTATTATATGCCCCCATACTAGCGTATACGCTAACTCTTTACATTCGATTATCATGAAAACAAATCTCAGAGAACGATTGACTACTGTAGGTACCAATGTGTAATTAGACCAAAGGTTCATTTTGCGCCGGAGTTCTCCTTTAATGCAATGCCAGTGTCACTGTAGTGAAGGCTTCTGGGTTTTTTTTTACCACATCGCTGATGTCATATTAAAATATCTCACTCACAGGTGTGTGCGAGCACTGAGAACTCCTCCATGAGTGGATATCTGCACAGATCCAAAGGCCACAAGAAACCGTGGAAGAGGCTGTGGTTTGTCATCGAGAACAAAGTCCTCTACACTTACGCCGCCAGTGAAGTATGCTGCCTTTATTTATGTAATAACTTTTAGCCAGTGTCGAGGAAGCTTTGTCAAACGCAGATAACTCTATTGAAGGACGTAATAAGGGAATTGTTGGGAAAACTACTTCGAAACTGTCGTTAACCAAGCTACTAACAAAAAGTTGCTAAATATATTAAAGGGATACTCCACTTTTTTTGGAAATGGGCTCATTTTATCACTCCCCCAGAGTTAAACAGTTGAGTTTTACCATTTTCGAATGTATTCGGTCGATTTTCTGATATTTAGAAGAATTTCAGTAACCAGACAGTTTCTGGTCTCATTGACTTCCATAGTAGGAAAAAAATATACTATGGAAGTCAATGAGACCAGAAACTGTCTGGATACTGATATTCTTCTAAATATCAGAAAATCGACCGAATACATTCAAAAACGATAAAACTTAACTGTTAACTCTAGGGGAGTGGTAAAATGAGCCTATTTCCAAAAAAAAAAAAAAAAAAGTGGAGTATCCCTTTAAGACTTTTTTATATATATATATATATATATATAACCACTATCAGATGCTACAGTTTATTTTTAACAATGAGAGTAATGTTGAGTGATTTGAAAACACAGCTTCATGAAGCTTCGCAACCTTCCGTTTTGAATCAGTGGTTCGTCACGTGATTTCGGTAAATGATGCTTTGTTGCGTCATAACTGTTTCGAAACGTTTAACGTTATACAAGCAACATATGTGGTTTTGAGATGACATTTGAATGACTAAAATTACATGGCAATTTTTTGTAAAAAGTTGCTTGTTCTTGGAAAAAATGATGTTAAAATGCTATTTTTGCCATACTGAAAACTATTTATGTCAATAATTCCCCTTTTTTACTTTTTTTTTTTCAATGTGTCATGAGAATATGCAGTTGTGTATGTCATAATAAAAGCCATGAGTCAATAATTGCGTTGTTTTCAGGATGTTGCGGCATTGGAGAGTCAGCCACTGCTGGGCTTTTTCCTCAGAGAGGAGAAGACGGGACCGGCTCAAAAAATGCAGTTTAAACTGTACCACAAAAACACACTCTACTACATCTTCAGAGCCGAGGATATCCCCACTGCTCAGAGGTACAGCAGGAAGACACTTCACGCGCTCGTATAGAGTTTGTCCAGTCGATCGTCCATTCTAACTAAATCTGTGCTGCTTTTTCAGATGGATTGAAGCGTTTCAAGAGGCCATGATCCTTTGACTGGTCTGGGTTGGATTAAATCGAATAAATCAATGTCGCTGGTCTGGGTCTCTCCACTGTGTTACACAGGCAGTGCATCTGAGGATGCAGAAATCAAAACCCAGTTTGAAGCAAAGGATGCTGGTAGATGTAGTTTATGCATTAAGCATCATAATGAAGGTAAAACAAGTTGCCAGTTTAATCAGACCGCATCCATCGTACTTCAAAAATGTGAGGTATTAATCCATACGTTTGTTCTTAATGTATTTTTTTAGCAAACACTGCCTCTCTGTAAAAACTCCTTAGCATTAAAGCAGCCCACAGAGCGTTCAGGGTCAAAACTGACGTGTCGTTTACCTATGAAAACGCTCCATTATGATGTCATAGGGACAGGTTGAATCTAATTGCAGCGATTACACGTTGCCCGATGAAGGTTTAAAAAAATTGGACGCTAGTGTGATTCGTAGTCAAGTCTGAATGTGCATGAGCAAGTATGATGCAAGGAACGTCTGATGCCGGGTCGCACCTTTGGCACGGTCATGGTGCATTATGGGAGATTTTGTTACTCAACTGTGAAAGCTGGGAAATGAAGACTTAAAATGTTACTGGGCCTTAATTGTGAAGCACAACCAGAGTGACTGTATGAATTGTACGTTAAACCATTGTTTTTACAAGTGATTTGCGCACGAATGGTTTTATGAATTGATTGAACGTGACCATTTACGGAAGCATTTTAGACATTACAAGCAACAATTTACATAAGGATGATTTTGTGAATGATGCACACATTGAATGTAACTATACTTTTATTTTGAAGAACGTAATCATTTTTTTTACAATCAGTTAATGTTACATTTTCAAAAGATTCATTTGTGGAATGTGAGCATTTACGCGAGAACGTTTTTTTTAAACAAAAGATTGACGCATCGCATGCGACGTTATGCTTGCGCATTCTTTTTTCACAAACAATTTGTGCATTGTATGCGACAATTTGCGTAAGAATGAAGTTCTTTCCCGGTGAGGTCCTTCGTTATTTGATTTTTTTTTTTTTTTTCAGTTAGCCTGTTATAGTTACAAAAATGTTTTTAATAATCTTAAACTGTTTTGTAAAAAGTAGGCATTTTGACTGATGCTTTAAACATACTGGACTGAACTGGAAGTGTACATATTTTGTAAATGGTAATATAATGCAGGCGTATTTAAAATAGTTCAGGATGTTTAATGGCCTCAATGAATTTTGGGTAGTAAAGACACAGTGCTAGGCTGGCTAACTCAGCACTGTTTTAACGTACTATGTAAGACATTTATAGCACACCGGCTGTGAATACAGAGAAAAAAAAACTAGTGCTCTTATCAGGGAAAGATTTATAACACACATATTAAATACTCTAAGTCTAATGCACCTTGTTCAGGACACTTTGACAATGGGTAAAATATTATTATATTCTCTACAGTTTTCACTAAAGTCCTCCATCAGCTCCACAGCAAGCCACTGATCTTTCACTGTTTGAAGGGTAACCGGTCCAAGAAATGGATGTTATTCGTTTGATATCGATCATATTTCTGTTTTGAATGTTTACATTTTGTTCGATTGTTTTGATTATGGGAAACAGATACGCCACTGTTATTGTTGTTGTTGGTTTTTTCCACTTTTAAGAAAAATAATTTCTGGTCATCTTGGCACTAATTCACTGTTGTATCCCAAAGTTCTGAGGATCTCCAGAAGGTTTTACATCCTGAAGTAATCTGTTAATATCTTAAGGATTTCAAGGGAGTAGCTATGCCCCAACATAAATGTAAAGTGCAAATAATTTTTTTTAATAAATAATGTAATGTATAATGAGTTAACGTGTGCATCTCTGGTTAAACTTTGTTTCATAATGTCTTGGGTTATGTTTGCTAATTACACATGTTAAAAGTACATTACATTTTACATCATATTTGTTTTGTTCGCGCACGATCCATAGCAGAGCTGTCGGTACTGATATCTATAGCTATAGCTAACGTAAGAGAATTCACAATTGGATAAAATGGGAGAGTTATTGGCCAATGTGTATACAATTCATAACTTTGGCATCCTATAATAGTAATTCATACTGGCAAACGGCGTCAATTTTCATTCAACCTTGACTAAAATGAACGCTGACTGACTAGCGTTCGCGCATGCGCAGATGTGCCGGTTTCCTCCGAACGGGTCGCGAACTCTGACCTCCTGTAGCTGCCGTGAGCCGTCAGTTTACGATAATTTATCAAAAGACACCCGTATTTGGATAATTATTCACGGTTTCATGGTAAGATTAACACCTTTTTACATTATTAAAACCTATTGTGCTTGAAGGAATTGTTCAGGATTAATAATGCGGGAGAATGTTAGCACTGTTGTTAGCCGGCCTGCTAACACGCGTTAGCGTAGTAGCCGCTACCACAACAGGAAACATTGGGAATCAAATCGATCCTTACAAGTCTGCGATTGAACTGACTATACGAGTTTTTTGGGGTCTTTTAAGAAAAATAACGATATATAGCCAGCCATGTAATGGGCATCATAGCAACTTTGAAGCTGATGACGTTATTTAGCAAGCTAACGCTATGTGTAAATGTGATATCAGCGCTCTGATAAACACAACAAATACCGATAAAAATAGCGTAAATGCATTATTCGGACCTATCAAGAGCTCTTTTGTTGGTCTAAAGTTTTGAAGGAACTAGATTTGTCCTGTAATCCGCGTGTGAGGAGCTGCTGCAGTGAAGATCCCTCTGTGTATGTGTGTGTGAGGAGCTTTAACCCTTCAATCATGACCTTTAACCTACAGGAACAGATCTAACTTTATCTTCCCGGATCAACACACACACACATTCCACAGGAGTGACTGACCCCCAGTTGTCATTCATTGTCGAGATCGGATTTATTCATTATTAAGTCTTTCGATTCTCCGAATAACACTAAAATAGCGATGCTGGCTATTGTGCTAATGTAGTAGCTAATGCTAATCAGAAGCCTGTGAGATTTCAGCATGTCTTCATCAATCGACAACACTGAACACAATAATTGTGCATTTGTAGAGTGAATAACAATTGCTTATTAATATTAAAGTATCATTGGTCAGGATGTTGGAATGACAAAAACTGTAAAATCGTGAACCATTTGACTGTTGAAACATCACAGGAATTGAGCCAGACCTCTTTTGCTTCTTTATTTGAACAATCCCCTAAACCTACATATCAAACTTCAGTATTTAGACCACCCCAGACCATTTATGCTGCAATCTTTTATTTTGAATAAACACCCTAGATGCAATAGATCCCCAAATATGATCATCCTTGTGCGAGGGACCGCCAAGTAAGGTTTCAATTTATACAGTGAAAAAATTAATAAAATAAATATGTATAAAAATAATTTTGAAATATTTTAAATTCTATAACATTATATTACTGTCTTTTTTTATACTCCTTATATTACTGGACTGTTTAAATCCATTTTTATTTATTTGTGTAATGATTTTTTTGTTATTGTATTATAATCGCATTATTTATTTTTACATTGTTTTTCTCTAAAAACTTATATATATATATAGTATATATATTAGGGCTGTCAAAACAATTAATCGCGATTAATCGCATCCAAAATAAAAGTTTGTGTTTACATAATATATGTGGGGGCACTGTGTATAATTATTTTGTATATATATAAAAACACACATGCATGTATATTTAAGAAAAAAAATATTACTTATATATAAAATATTTATATTTATATATAATATAAATTATATATATATATGTATATACAGAATATACATGAAAATATTTCTTAAATATATTCAAGCATGTGTGTGTATTTATATATATATAAAATAATTATACACAGTGCACCCACATATATTATGTAAACACAAACTTTTATTTTGGATGCGATTAATCGCGATTAATCGTTTTGACAGCCCTAATATATATATATATATATAAACACTATTAATATATACAGTGTTTTACAGACACGATAGTTATTTATTTGTTCTTTGCTTAAAGGGATGAATATAAGCTTGAAATACTTTTACTGTGGTATACTGTTAGCGAACATCATGACGCTGCGCACACTGCTAAGAACGACGTTTAGATGAATATTTATATATATCTGCGCACTTTCCTCTCAATAAAACAATAACAACACAACAAAATGACAGTGGTGTGAAAACAGCAGTTAAGAAAGCATCTCAACAATCATGAGTCGTGTGTTTTTTTTCTCAGGTGGGCGTGTGGCTGACGAGGCGTTGCTAAGCCACGGTTCGGACAAATCGTTATCATGGATGGAGAAAGTCCCAGAATTCAGCTGGTGTCTGCAGACGGAGGCCTACAGGTGACTTACACTCCACATTTAGACACTAAATATTCGTGTAACAATTTAGTGCGATAAAATTTTGAATTTGAATGAACATCTGTTCATTAAACGTTTGCTCGGACCAAATGGCAACCTTCCGGTCTCTCTCCTGAAGCCAACACAGAAGTGACTTTTAAACTGCAATTCACCGACTGGCCACTAGAGACAGTCAATCCCATAGACCCCTTTATGTTAATACGCCCAACTTTACAGCAGAAAAAATGTGTTTACAGCCTGGTACAAAAAGTAGTTTTAGTCTATACAGCTAATTTTGTCCTTCATGACAACTGTGAGGGAGGTGAAACTTCTGCATAATTAAGGGCGTGGCCACTTGAGTGACAGGTGGCAGTAGGGTTGTGTATCGTTTGAATTTGAACGATTCTGATTCCGATTCCTTGTTTCGATTCCGGTTCCCAACGATTCTCGATTCCGATTCTTTTAAGAGGCAGGGTCAAAAAAGTTTAGCTAACCTTGCTAACCAACGGTCTTTCTGAAGGAAATACTCCTTTCTAAAGGGAAATACTCTGCATTTTGCCGAGATTTTGATATTTTTAGAAAATTGAAGCCACACTTTGGACCGCCGACGTAAGCTCATGTTCGACTCGCACGGTTATGCCAACACTTCCGGTAGATGCTTCTTCGTTGGTGTTGTTCAGCGGTTTCTTCTTCTGGTCGGCGGAGTGTGAATATCGAAACTAGGAATCGAAATTTTAACTTTTGAACGATTCCGGGAAAAATGAAAAGTTAGTCCCGGTTCCAATCGATACTTGATTCTCGATACCCAACCCTAGGTGACAGGTACTTTGGGCTTTAAAATGCTCTTCAGAAACCTACGGGTGACGTGACAGACACTACGTCCATATTTTTTTTTTTTACAGTCTTTGGTTCAGACCGACATTTTTGCATGCTGTCAATGCAAAATGCTTTTTTTTAACAGATGTTTGTAAAAGAAAATCTCTTTTTCATTGTTCACACTGTGAAAAAAAGCAAACCAACCAAGAGGAATTGGGCTTATGATCACACGCACATAAACTTTAGCCCCCGGATTCGTTTCAAAGACAAGTCTTGAGTCTACTCCCGGACTTAAATGCATGTTTGAGCTGTTTTAACTGAAAGCTTTCAAATCCCTCCCACTGTACTTTAATGTCACACACTGATCGGTCTGTGTAGCGTCACTTTATGGCCAACACATCTTATGACTCGGGTGTGCTTTTGCTAAGCCACAGTAAATGGCAGTGGAAGAACGTTTTAGTGCCGATGTCGAACATGTATGTTTGTTCACTGAACTTTATGGCTGTAAACGTCATTTCGATGGTCTTTGTTGTCATGTGTTGTATCAGATTGTGACAGAGCAGCAGTTGGCTCAGAAGGTGCAGATAGTCACAGCCATTGATCAGGCTGGAGGTGGCAAACAGCAGTTTATACTAACCAACTTGGATTACCCCAACCAGGAAAAACTGTTCATCAAACAAGAGAACTCACCAGCCAAGGTCATCTTAACCTCTGCCGAAGGGTCAGCTGTCAATCAACTGCTTTTTGCGTCACCTGAGCTGGCAGGACAACAGATCCAGGTAAACGTTGGACACAAATGTTGGGCACGACGTGCATTTCGTCATCAGTATAGTGTGAGCGTATTTCTTGTACCTTTTTAGTTGTTCCAAAAGGTGGGAACTCTGGCCTAAAGCATTGTTTCACAGTCGAAAAAGAAATCGAACAGGAAATACTACAAGCCGCAACCAGGGCTTGATGTTAACTTTTTTGCTCACCAGCCACTGTGGCTAGTGGTTTTCCAAAGTTACTAGCCATTCAGGATTTTCACTGCCCATAATTTTAACATTTATACCATGAAAAAAAAATTAGGGCTGTCAAACGATTAATCGCGATTAATCGCATCCAAAATAAAAGTTTGTTTACATAATATATGTGGGTGCACTGTGTATAATTATTTTGTATTTATATTATATTAATATAAATACAAAATAGCGATTAATCAAGCGATTAATCGTCAATTTATGGCTGTCAAACGATTAATTGTCAAGCGATTAATCGTTTGACAGCCCAAAAAAAATCGTCATATATATTAATATATAATATAATATAAATTATATATAATATAATATATAATAATAATAATAATATATAATAAATTATATATAATATATTATATATAATATAAATTATATATAAATCTATGAAAATCTATTAATTATATACAAGCATGTCTGTGTATTTATATATATATATATATATTTAGAAAAAAAATATAGAAAAATAGAAAAAAAAAATAGGGCTGTCAAACGATTAATCGCGATTAATCGCATCCAAAATAAAAGTTTGTTTACATAATATATGTGGGTGCACTGTGTATAATTATTTTGTATTTATATTATATTAATATAAATAATATAATATAAATACAAAATAGCGATTAATCAAGCGATTAATCGTCAATTTATTGACGATTAATCGCTGGGCTGTCAAACGATTAATTGTCAAGCGATTAATCGTTTGACCGCCCAAAAAAATCGTCATATATATTAATATATAATATAAATTACATATAATATATAATAATAATAATAATATATAATAAATTATATATAATATATTATAGATAATATAAATTATATATAAATCTATGAAAATCTATAAATTATATACAAGCATGTCTGTGTATTTTATATATATATATATATATATATATATATATATATATATATATATATATATTAGGGCTGTGCAAAAGTTAATTGCGATTAATCGCATGTAAAATAAAAGTCTGTGTTTACTTAATATATTTGTGTGTGCTGTATATAATTATTTTGTATATATAAATACATACACACATGCATGTATATATTTAATAAAATGTGTTATTCATATATAAAATATTTATATAATATAGATTATGTATTTATATATATATATATATATATATATATATATACAGAATTTAAGCGCAAATAATTCTTAAATATATACATGCATGCATAGGTATTTATATATACAAAATAATTATATACAGCACACACAAATATATTATGTAAACAAAGACTTTTATTTTGGTTGCGATTAATCGCGATTAATCGTTTGACGGCCCAAAAAATCGTCATATATATTTTTTTATATTATCTCACACTTTGTATATTAGGCTTCTGTCACTTTAAGACCAGACACACAAATTCATTAAACTGTTATACATGCGTTTTCTTTCTCAACTGTTTACGTTCACTTAAAACATAACTAACTGTGTTTATGTGAATATTCTTAAGTGTCAGATATTTCTGTATCGATAAATCAATGTTTTTGCATACACTATGCGTTTGCGTCAAAACTGCAGTATACTTTGGGCTTTACTCATGTTTCGGCAGTGTGAAAATCCAATGTGGTGGACGAAGTGAGATTATTTTTTTGCTTATAAAAACGTATTTCATTCAGTTATTAAAATAGTCTTGATGTAAATGGATTGTTTTACCCAACTTGTGTGCGTCTTTTAAGCTTATTAAAGAGTCGTGCTGCTAGCTTAGCAACATGCTAATGTCAAACAATATTGAAATCAATGGCATGTTGAGACTTTAGTGTGGAGAAACACCATATAAATACTTAACGCAGTATTTTTTTAGGCATACTATAAATGTAGTTTTCTCATATCGATTTATATTGTGATAGTGTGTACTTGCTTGCTTGTTTTTGCATATGGCATTTCCTTTTGTTACTATTTACACAATGTAAATGTTCATATTTATAGGCTAGAGTGTTTTGTTTTTCAGTTTGTGACCGAGGGCTCAGAACAGGGCTCTACGAAGCCTCCGGTTGAGTATTGTGTAGTTTGTGGAGACAAGGCCTCAGGTACATGACCAACACACACACTTTTGTTTCATTTTAAACAAGTTTAGACCTCAAAATTGGCTAAAAGCTATTATTGGAGAGAGACACTTGTTGGTCATTGTGTGTTTAGGCCGTCATTATGGAGCAGTGAGCTGTGAGGGCTGTAAGGGTTTCTTCAAGCGCAGCATCAGGAAGAACCTGGTGTACACGTGCCGCGGGTCTGGAGAATGTATCATCAACAAACACCATCGGAACCGGTGTCAATATTGCAGACTGCAGCGCTGCATGGCCCTCGGCATGAAACAAGACTGTGAGTCCAGATCCGATGGGTAATGACTGATGCAGGGGTGTGCTGGGACTTTTCTAAGTGATAAAACTTATGATCGAAATTCTGCCAACAGCTGTTCAGTGCGAGAGGAAACCGGTGGAGGTGTCGAGAGAGAAGCCAGCAAACTGTGCGCCCTCCATCGAAAAGATCTACATCCGCAAAAACCTCTGCAGCCCTCTCGCCGCCATGCCAACGTTTGTTAGCGAAAAAGAGACCACCAGGTACGGATGTGAATCTGTTTTTAAGTCAAAAAGAATCTTTTTTTAGTTTGTTTTTGGTATTTTTCTCACTCTGTGTCTGATCACAGGTCCACCAGTTTACTGGACTCCAACATGCTCTTGAACATACAGCAATCACTTTCTAAACTTGATAACACCATTTTAATTCCTTCTTCACCAGATCAGGTAAAATGTGTTTTTTTTTCTGTAATTATACAGTATGTATTAATAATAATTATAATATAATTAATTTTAGTATTTTTTTAGGGCTGGGCAACGATTAATCGCGATTAATCGCATCCAAAATAAAAGTTTGTGTTTACATAATATATGTGTGTGCTGTGTATAATTATTTTGTATATAAAAAATCACACACGTGCATGTATACATTTAAGAATGTGTTATTAATATATAAAATATTAATATTTATTCAATATAATTTATAAAATAATAAAATAACATATAAATTATGTATAAATATATACACAGTATATGCATGCAAAAATTTCTTAAATATATACATGCATGTGTGTGTGTATTTCTATATATATATATATATATATTAGGGCTGTCAAACAATTAATCGCACCCAAAATAAAAGTTTGTGTTTACATAATATATGTGGGTGCACTGTGTATAATTATTTTATATATATAAATACACACACATGCTTGTATATATTTAAAAAAAAATATTTTCATGTATATACTGTATATAAATGTATACATAATTTATATTATATATAAATATTTTATATATAAATAAAAAAATGTTCCTAAATATACATGCATGTGTCTATTTATATATATACAAAATAATTATACACAGTGCACCCGCATATATAATGTAAACAAAAACTTTTATTTTTATTTTGGATGTGATTAATCACGATTAATCGTTTGACAGCCCTAATATATATATATATATATATATATATATATATATATATATATATATATATATATATATATATATATATAATTATACACACTACACACACATATATTATGTAAACACAAACTTTTATTTTGGATGTGATTAATCGTTTTTTGTAAAAATGATGCATGTTGTTTTTAGCATGCAAGTCTGGTTAGCTGTAATCTGTTTGTAAATCTATTTTCCTGGTCCCTGTAATTTAAAAAAAAAGACTTTTAGGTCAATCTCCCTGTCAAGAACATGCTTTTTGGAAAGTTTACAATATTTTCATATGTAAAAAAAATGAATGAAATTTGTAAGATGTAAATTAAAACAAATATTCCCTCAGTTCTCATTACTAATATGTATTATTTCACTATATACTAAATAATAGTTAAATGTAAAAGTAATTTTAGATAATGGTAGTGGGTTTTTATTTTTTGCCAAATTAAATTTTAAGATTTTTTTAATGAAAACTATTAATTTTAGAAAAATCGTAACTATCATTTTAAGAGCAACGGAAAAACACAAAACCCAACAAGGTAAACTACAGTATGGCGATTTCTAATCTAGAAATTCACCGCTTTAAGCGTTGCGGCTTACCAGGGTTTCCAAAACGCCAAGGGAAAGGGAATTTGCATTTTCAATTAGCCTGTGCCTGTATAATTTCTAAAAAAATCTAATCATTTATAATTTTGACTCGTTCCTCTTTTTAAAAAAAAAAAAAGATCTAAAGGCAATGTGAGGTTTTATCATTTTATAAAACTTTTTGTTCTCGTCAAAGCCTGTATTTCAACAGTAAAATCATGTTTTAACCCTAGACATTGCCCTTCCCCGCTCATACGGCATTAATTTAATCTGTGCGGGTCTTAAAAACTTAAATTTGATTTCAAAAACCCCTCAGATATCCTGTAAAACGACCCCGATCATGCTTTCGTGAGATTCACGTTTAAGTTTTCTGATGTTCACTTTAGAATGACTCCAGTCAGGGAGATCTGGGTACCCTGGCCAGCGTGGTCACGTCTCTCGGCCACCTCAACAAAAGCCGTGAGATGATGGACAGCAGCACTGACCTATCGGGGATAGAGACCGCGAGCAACGATGACAGCGTTATGACGGACATGCAGAGGGACGAGTCGAATGACGTCACACGGTGCGGAAAGCAGCTCGCGTACTTCTGATGTCAACGCGGTACGGGCTGTGCTTACACGTTTTGTGTTTGTTTGTTTGTGTCCAGGGCCTTTGACACGCTCACGAAGGCGCTTCAGCCTGAGGAAAGTTGTGGGGAAGAGATGGCTGAGGGGCTTGTGGCTGTCAGGGTTGATGAACAGTCCAGCGCTCTCCTGGAACTGGAAGGACCGCTGCTCTCAGACATGCACGTGCCCTTTAAGGTCAGGGCTCACTGTTGATTGAGACGCACTGCGATTTAAAAATGGCGGTCGAATAACATGTGTATTAAATATTGTGTAGCTGATGATGCCGCTGCCCATGCCAGACTTCCTGAATCTGAATTACATCTGTGAATCAGCTTCCCGTCTGCTTTTCCTCTCCATGCACTGGGCACGCTCTATTCCAGCCTTCCAGGCCCTTGGGTGAGTGTATTCACGTCCTAGTTTACGCCTACTTTCAGTCGAACTAAATATAGGTCTAAAATAGTACTAAATGAATAAATATATTTATTATCATGCATTAGAATTAGGCTAAAATGATCTTTGGGGTCAGTAGTATTAAGTTACCTAACTTTTAACCCTCTGGGGTTATTCGTTTCAGAGTCACTCTCGGGGTGTTTGGGTCCAAATGGACCCACAGGCCGGGATTCATATTTAAAAAAGAATATATATATATATATATAAATATTTTTTTTTTTTACTCGTTTTTTATAATATTTGAAGAGTTTAGTTCCAAAACGCGATAAACGCCATTTTTAAAAAAAACGAGTTACTGCAAAAATCGGACTTTTCAATACCGACCAGATACAAAACAATGTTTAATTTGACGTAAAATGCGATATCCGCCGTGTTATTATGTAATGTTTTCTCCCTTTCTTTCCAAACCGCGACAAACGCCAGTCTCCCTTTTCTGCAAAATGCAACATATCCGCTTAACCGATCACAACGCACCATTCACGCAATGTAAACAGTAACGGAAATGCCGGCTGGTGCTTGTTCTTACGCGACAGCATCAAACTTCTGTCACGCAGGCACACTGACCCCAGGGATCTTTTGGAAAACTTTCAGTTGTTTTATTCAAAGTCAACGAAAACCGAGCAGGACCGAGCCATTTTACAGCTGATCGCGTCAAAAAAAACTCAGCGGCGACATCCCAAGGTTGACAACAGCGATATGCAGAAGTAGGCTAACGTTAGATCATGCTTAATAAATCATAATTCATGATGATGTGCTCATCTTAGTTAATGTTTTAATTAAGGTGTTGTTCATCCATGAAGTCATGAATGAAAAACGTTGAACTGTTAAAAAAACGTTGTTAGTTCCTGATGAAAATAATGAATGAATGAATGCATAATTTATGCATGATTCATTTTATCCGTGAATTCATGATAATTCATGACCTGTACCCTTAAAGTGTTACAGAATATTGTTATATTAAAGCAATGGATTTATAGGATTTCACAAGAAATTCAATGTGTATAAAAGTTTTTTGATTAATTGCATTTTGAAAAAAATAAGTTAATGGATTTATTGCATTTTGGGGGGAAAATAATCTGTTTTTATAATAAATCTTTGAAAATCAAAACATGGATTTAATTTTTTATTGATATTATAACCTATAAATGCTATGTGAAAATTTGAAACTGAAAATAGTGTTTTTCATCTTCCCATTGTCTTGCTAAAGAAAACACAGTTTTACTCAAATTCATCAAAATGGATTTATAGCGTTTTGGAACCAAACTCTTCATTTTTTCTTTTCTTTTTTGGTGTTTTGAGAAAATATCAAGAATAAAAAAAATATATAATTAGTATTAATGCAATAATTAAGACAAAAATTTCCCCCCATTGAACATAATAGAAAAAATTTATAGATTTTTATTTTTATTTTATATAATTTATTTTTTTTAAAGCTAAATTTCATTTTAGAGTCAAGCCTAGGCCTCATAAAAGCAATTTTTGAAATGAGATGGATGCCATCTGGTGGACAAACTGAGCATTTTAAAAATGCAAAACACATGTATAATCTGAATTTTTTGGTGTGTTTGTGTATAAAAGTGTGTTTGTGCATGTGTGTGTGTGTCTGGATGAGTCTGTTTTGCACTCTTGATGTTTTATAGATTCACCCCTTCACTGTTGTGTGCTTTTTTTCAAGATCGTGGCTGATTTGTAGATTGTACGCACAAAAAAACTCACTATTTTCACATTTTTGTCAATTTCCCATTCATTTTCCATGCGGGTCCATTTGGACCCGAACACCCCAAGTGTGACTATTTTTTTTACAACCACTTGGACTATTCACATCCTGTCCCCAATTTTTTTGGGTGTTCAAATACCAAATACCAACAAAGTCACCAAATTTCGGACCATTCCGAGGAATCGGGGTCCATTTGGGCCGAACAACCCCAGAGGGTTAATACATCCTTCATGTTTGTAGAGATTATATATTGTCCCTGGATAGTGGAAGAGAACTGCATGCATTTTATGTATTTTATACGGCCATTTATTTGGTGTTCTACACCTAATTCAAATCGCAATGTACTGTGTAATGATTTTATTTGTAAATGTAGCTGTATCCTTACTTTATTCTGTGTTTCTGGTGCTCAGCTCAGAGAACAGCATCACACTGATGAAGGCCTGCTGGAATGAGTTGTTTGCTTTAGGTCTGGCTCAGTGTTCACACATTATGAATGTAGAAACGATCCTCACGGCCATAATCAACCACTTACAGACCAGCCTGGATGAAGGTACGTGGGCCTTTTACTGTTTTTGAGTATTATATATTTGGTCCGATTATGTTTGACTTACATTAGTAATGTATTAAAGGGTTAGTTCACCCAAAAATGTTTATTCTGTCATTAATTTCTCAACCCGCAAGACTTCTGTTCATCTTTGGAACACAAATGAAGATATTTCTGATGAAATCTGAGAGCTTTCTGTCCCTCCATTAACAGCTACACAACTACTAATTTGACACTTTAAAAAGTTCATAAAGAGATTGTAAAACTAATCCGTATGAATTGAGCGCTTTAGTCTTAAATGTTCTGAAGAGACTCGGATCACTTTATACGATAAACTGATTTAATTAGGCTTGTATTCTCTTATAAACATTGATCAGCGAACATAAACAGAAGCTGAGTCCTAAAAAAATACATTTCTCAAATTTTGCACGGACTCCTTAGCGCCCTCTGGAGATCCCTGTTTGAAATCCAGCTTTAGTTATCTCACTGAAGCGCATACATATGGAAGCTTGTTTCCGCCATAGAATGAAAAATATAAAAGGTAATTGCGACCTCTTATCTCACAATTCTGACTTTTTTTCTCACAATTGCGAGATACAAAGTCAGAATTGCGTGATATAAAGTGTCAGTTGATATAAAGTAGATATAAAGATACTTTATATCTTTATAAAGAGATATAAAGTACGAATTGCGAGATTTAAACTATTTTGAGGGGGGAAAAAGTTAGTCTTGCAAAAAGTCGCAATTCTGACTTTATAACTCGCAATTCTGACTTTATAACTCGCAATTCTGATTTAATATCTCGCAATTCTGACTTTATATCTCGCAATTCTGAAGTTATATCTCGCAATTCTGACATTATATCATGCATTTCTGACATTATATTTCGCAATTCTGACTTTATAACACGCAATTGCGACTTTATATCATGCAATTCTGACTTTATATCTCGCAATTCTGACTTTTTAACTCGCAATTGCAACTTTTATCACACAATTCTGACTTTATATCATGCAATTCTGACTTAATATCTTGCAGTTCTGACTTAATATCTCGCAATTCTGACTTAATATCTCGCAATTCTGACTTAATATCTCGCGTTCTGACTTAATATCTCGCAATTCTGACTTAATATCTCGCAGTTCTGACTTTATATCTCACAATTCTGACTTAATATCTCGCGTTCTGACTTAATATCTCGCAATTCTGACTTAATATCTCGCAATTCTGACTTTATATCATGCAATTATGACTTTATAACTCGCAATTGCGCCTTTTTATCACACAATTCTGACTTTATATCTCGCAATTCTGAGATATAAACTCGCAATTGTGAGAAAAAAAGTCAGAATTGTGAGATAAAAGGTCACAATTATTTATTTTATTTTTTTATTCAGCGGCAGAAACAAGCTTCCATACATGCACCTATCATTATAGGTGATGTGATGTGTGCGTGTGTTCAACAGACAAACTATCCCCAGAGCGGGTGAAGCAAGTCATGGAGCATATCTGGCGTATGCAGGAATTCTGTAACAGTATGAGTCGCATGGGTCCTGACGCATATGAATACGCTTACCTCAAAGCTGTGGTTCTCTTCAGCCCGGGTGAGCACAACTGGAGAGTATTTGAAAACTATGGAGGGAAATGAAGGTTAGAATTAAGTTGATTTTATGCGTGTTTGTCGCAGATCACTCCGGAGTGGACGGCACCCTTCAGATTGAACGGTTTCAGGAGAAAGCATACATGGAACTGCAGGACTATGTGGGCAAAGTGTATCCAGAGGACACATATCGGTGAGTGACTTTTGTAGTTTAGTTACTCTAAAAAAGTCATTAATTCCTACTAATTACAGCTTCAAAAGTGTAATTAGATTACTGTACCAATTAAACTCTCAAAAAAGTATTTAATTGCTTTCTCAATCACATATCAACCTCGTCCAGTTGAACAATACAAGGGTAGAACTGTGCTTTTAATCCTTCAAAAATACTTTGTAACATTAGATGTTAAATCCACTATTGTTTTTTTATAGAATTGTTCAGTCTACAGTATTTAATGCAATTACATCAGAAGTAATTGTAATTAAATCACAGAAAAGTTAAGTAATCGCCTACTTTGTTAAATTACAGTAAGTGATTAGTATTGCATTATACCCAACAATCAAATTAATTTGAAATATTCAGAAATGTTATATATAGTTTGATATCTTAGATGTGACTATTAACAATATGTAAATTCTCTTTCTCTGCTAGTCTTTCAAAACTGTTAGTTCGCCTGCCCGCCCTGAGGCTCATGAGCGCTGCGGTGACCGAGGAGCTCTTTTTCGCCGGTCTCATCGGGAACGTCCAGATCGACAGCATCATTCCCTACATCCTCAAAATGGAGTCTACCGACTACAACAGCCAGCCAATCAGCAACGCTGAGTGACTGAAGCCCCGCCCATCAGCTTTAAAAAGTCCTTGGCTTTGCTCACTCAGACCCTTTGGGCCAAAACAGCGATCTTTATGATATAATCATACGTTTCGAATAATAAAATCATTTTGTTATGACTTTGCTTTTTCATTTGGCCCGTTATTATGTCGATAGGTTATGTAGTATGGATAAAATGGATTACTGGCAACGGCTGCGATTGGATCGTTTGGGCTTTTATTGTATTGGTGTACTTATGTTTAGAAAAGTGTCTATAAAGACACAGGAAGTGAATGGAACCTGTTCTTGAGAACTTGTTCCACAGAGAGCTTTGCGCCCCTTCTCCTCTCCCCAAGCACTGACTTTCTCTGTATGTATATGAATCATGTAAATAAGAATAATAAATGTCAAATCAAGGGGAAAAGTGTTGGTATTTTGGCATTTGTTCGCCTGTTCACTTTTTTTATGAACACATTTGATGTGATATACAGGGTTCCCACGGTCACAGAAAACATCTTTTCCCCATCCCTGGAAAAGTCATGGCAATTTCTGTAGTTCATGTACATTTTTTTCTGTTTATGCTCTAATATATTGAATTGGCAAAATATTATTCTGTTCTATTATAATATTCTGTGAGTGCAATCTCTGTATAAATTTTTTTTTTAAAGAAACGGAAGTCATGGAAATGTATTGGTCAGACGTGTTGGAATCAATTTATAGTTGTTCCATGTTCATTCCGAGCAGTACCTTGTGGACTCTGTAATGTTTAAATAATGAATATGTTTATGTTGTGTGTCACATTTTTTTTTATTAAAGAGTAAACCAGACCTTTCAGAAACATTCTCCAATCAAGCTTGAACGCTTCAATTGTATTATAGACCATTTTGCAAGATGTAAACAACACTTGTCCAGAAACACTTCCTGTGTCAGTTTGTAAATGGTTTCTTTATTTCAAATGTTTGTAGATGTTCGTTTATCTTTTTGATTCAGTTGTATTATGTTCTGTTGGTTGTATTTCATACGGAAGCCCGTTTCCGCCACAGTTGAGTAAAAAATATAATTCTGTAAGTCATAATAATGAGAAACTTTCTCATAATTATGACTTAGTTTCTCATTATATTGAGAAAGTTTCTCATAATAATGACATTAAATTTCGACATAGTATGTCATAATTTCGACTTAGTAAGTCAAAATTTCGACTTTGCCCTGAACCGCAACCTAAAAAAAAAGTAAAAAAAAAAAAAAAAAAAATCTAGCATTTCGAGATTAAAGTCGAAACGTTACGACTTAAATCAACAAAAAAAGTAAAAATAAAAAATAAAATCTAGCATTTCGAGATTAAAGTCGAAACGTTTCGACTTTAATCAACAACAAAAAAAATTGTAAAAAAAAAAAAATCTAGCATTTCGAGATTAAAGTCGAAACGTTACGACTTTAATCTCGAAATGCTAGATTTTATTTTTACTTTTTTTGTTGATTTAAGTCGAAACGTTACGACTTAAATCAACAAAAAAAGTAAAAATAAAATCTAGCATTTCGAGATTAAAGTCAAAATTTTTCGACTTAAATCTCGAAATGCTAGATTTTTTTTTTTAGGTTGCGGTTCAGGGCAAACTCGAAGTTATGACTTTTAAGTCATAATTTCGACTTTTAAAGTCATAATTCCGACTTTGCCCTGAACCGCAACCTTAAAAAAAAAATCTAACATTTCGAGATTAAAGTCGAAATTTTGACTTTAAAAGTCATAATTTCGATTTTGCCCTGAACCCCAACCTAAAAAAAAAAATCTAACATTTCGAGATTAAAGTCGAAATTTTGACTTTAAAAGTCATAATTTCGATTTTGCCCTGAACCCCAACCTAAAAAAAAAATCTAACATTTCGAGATTAAAGTCGAAATTTTGACTTTAAAAGTCATAATTTCGATTTTGCCCTGAACCCCAACCTAAAAAAAAAAAATCTAACATTTCGAGATTAAAGTCGAAACGTTACGACTTTAATCAACAAAAAAGTAAAAAAATAAAATCTAGCATTTCGAGATTAAAGTCGAAATTTTTCGACTTTAATCTCGAAACGTTTCGACTTTAAACAACGTCAAATCATAGTCAAATCTGCAGTATATTTTTTGTAGACATGTACTTTTGATCTATTTACTAGTTCTTTAGTTAGTATAATTCAATTGCTGACAGCTTTCTTATTTTTAACCCGTTTAAGAGACTCAAAGTATATATCAGTTTCGACGCAGAGTTTAACTTGCAGTGTTGTTGGTGACAGAGGGGTGTGTCTGGTTCAAATGTGTATGCGCTCACACCACAAACAAGGTAAGAAAACACGTCAGGAAATGTTGTTTGCGGTAGCTTGTTCAGATCAGTCGATCACTCTTTGTGTTCGTATAATCCCGTATTCGTATATAGCCCGTTAATTGCCTTTATTTTCTCTAAGCAGCGCTCCTTTGCTTCCTTGGTCAGCTTATCTCGGTAGAGAACCGTGTGCTTGATCTTCGCACGGTCCATGTGGGTTTGTTTACCTTAGTTACGGCAACCGTGTCCCAGAGTGCACTGCGCCATGACGTAGATTCCAAACACTGAGGCTGAATTCCAAACCGCATACTCAATGAGTAGGTACTTAATTTCAATAAGTACTTACTCATCGAGCGCTAAAAGAGTAGGTACTTTATAGCCAAATCTCGTTGAGTATGAATGCGAACCGGTCATCTGCCATGTTGACGTTATCATGTGACCTACGACGCGTTATCTCAAGCGCAACACCATAAAATATATGAACGCGACGTTTAATTCATCTATCGATAAATATCTTGATATTGATTAAACTTGCTCATTTTGTTGTGGTATTGTTGAAGAAACAGCTGCCCATTTATTTTGTGAATACATTTGGGTTGATTTAAGTTGTTATATTATAAACCCTAGGCTACTAATGTGACCAACGGTGTTATTCTTATAACGATATTTTTTTAAGAAACCCCAAAATCGTCATCTCTTGATTATGTTGTTAATTTCTTTATTTTATACCCAAAAAGTTTCTCCTTTAAGTTTTCCTTTTTCTTAATGAATTTACCTCGTTTCATCACTCAGACATATAACAACTTTTTATGTATTATGAAGAACTATAATGAAGATATTTAGCCTTTTTTATTGTTCCTTTTTCCTGTGTATAAATATAATTTTATGTCATATTGTGAAGTACACAAACCAATGATCTTTATATTTTCTGTTTTGTCATTATGATTGTTACATAAAGTATAGTATCTTTCCATGATCTTGCATGTAATAAGTTTAAATTATATGAGCGACAGGTGCACTAACACTTCATAACATCAGTAACTCGACAGCACATCCTAGAACAGTTTTCCTCTGCGTTTGTAATGTTTGCACAAAGGAGCCAGGCAGCTGCTCGAAGATCTCTTTTGGAGAAAACTGTTAAACATCGCTGATCTCCGCGATGTTGATATTAACGTATCCTCGCTCGCGTGGCATCCTGGGATAGATGAGTATCATGAGAACCCATGGAAAAGCACTCAAAAATCTGGGCGGAAGCAGTAAGCCATCCGGGAACTTCTCCCCTGCTCTTTTTATGAAAACTGATGTTTCGAACGTACTGCTTCCTTCACGTACTGTTTTCGCCTACTATATAGTAGGAAAGTAGGCATATTGGAACGCACTTAAGTCCGAATCTCGCGACAATTATTACGTCACCCAGGTAATTCTCGCCTACTCTTTTGGATTCATTCATACTTTTTTGCTCGCCTACTCTTTTTCCCATACTAAATAGTATGGAAGTATGCGGTTTGGAATTCAGCCTGCGGCTGCTTTCCAAACCGCATACTCAGTGAGTAGGTACTTAATTTCAATAAGTACTTACTCAACGAGCGCTAAAAAAGTAGGTACTTTATAGCCAAATCTAGTTGAGTATGAATGCGAACCGGACATCTGCTATGTTATTCTCGCCTACTCTTTTATGAATACTGAGGATTCAAACGTTCTTTTTTGCTCGCCTACTCTTTTCCCCTACTATATAGTAGGGAAGTATGCGGTTTGGAACGCAGGGTGATAGATAGTTCCAGCATTGAACCCCATTCATTTTCAGCGCTTCCGACGCACGCTCGCTGGTAAGTTCATTAAATTACTGTATTTTTTACATTTGAACGCATTAGCCGTGCTCTCGTGAATCTAGTCAGTAGTTGTAATTGATGTAGCCAACTTTAGTTAATGTTTATTGGAAGATAACAAATAATTGCAGCTAGCTTACGTGACCAACACTCCACTCCACTATAACGTTAGGTACCAGTCAGAAATGTGTAAATTCAATACTGAGGTCATAGTTAAATGTGATGTTGCACTAGATTGTATTCAGAGTTTTTTGTTAAACCTATTTACATACATAAGGTGGTCAGAAAATTAGAAATATATCTGGATATAAAGCAACAGTACAGCAGCACCCCCACATAGGCCTAATACTTCAATGCTAAAACGTGAAAATGAATTTACACCTCAATAACAGTATAAAAGAAAATCCAGACTATCACAGAAAAGCAGAATGTATGGCTGAGCTTTATATGGTATCATAATGCAATGAAAATTTAAAATTATATTTTCCTTAATTTGATAAAATAATCATCCAGATTCTTCCATAACGTTGTTGTAAGAACAGCAATTTTAATAACAATAGTGGTTTGTATATAGATATTTTTGTTCTCATTTAATTTCAAATTATACAGGAGTAGAGTCAAAATAACAATTCATGACAAATGTAACTGTTAACCGTAGGTGTGTACTCTCAACCTCGTGAAAATGTTTAGGAACATAGGCTTTAAATGTGTATTTAATCTGTCCTTCAATGTGTTGACTTCCGTTTCCTTACTTTACCACTACCAGTTCTCTCCAACAGCAACAGGCTTTTCTTCTAGACCCTGTCTCCTCTGGGGCCTATGACACTCTTTGCTTCTGGCAGGGGAATGCTGTCACACACAAATACAAGTAACTATAGCATTACTTGATTGCGTGGAGTTTGAATGCTTTTGTTATCAGTGTATGGCTGCTAAGCATTTGACTGATTCTCGATTCACCAGCAGGTCTCCAGATCATCAGCTTCGGGGACAGAGTGTAATGGCTATTGTGAACACTTGTATTCCTTTAACTGGATTTCTGCCATTTTGCTCTCCCTGGGAAGTCGAACAAGTTTCTTTGAAGACAAACATTCAAGGAAACACCCTCACCCTAGATATATAATTAAATGTTTTGTTGAATGCAATTGGTTGCCTTGTATACTTTTTACTGTTGACCGAACTTCTTTCTTGACTTAAACTGAGCAGCTTTAATTGATATTTGCTTGTTGTGCAGTTTTATGGGAATGTATTTCAACATAACATAAGGATGTTATTAATTATGACCATAGAAGCATGAGAAAAATATATACAGTGGCTAAATACTGGAAATATACCTTATGGGAGCAGTACCCCTTCCCTCCAAAATTCAAAACACACCATTTTTTTTTTTTTTTTTTATTCAAATGGCTTTGACATAAAAGTTTCAAGAACAATGTGTATATACACTACCAATCAAAAGTTTTGGATCGGTAAGATTTTTTATGTTTTTAAAAGAATACTCTCTTTTTGTAATTCACACAAATCACCACAGCAGTTTTTAGACTTTATTTGCAACGGTGTGATTCAAACAAATCACCACAGGAGGGCGACACATTTATGTTTTTTAGACTTTATTTGAAACGGTGTAATTCACACAAATCACCACAGGAGGGCAAAAATAATTTTAGATCTGGCCTTTTTTGCATATACATTTATATAGACAGACGATAGGACACAACACAATTCACAACACACACTGAGATACAGTTGATACAAAGAACAACTTAAAAATAAAAACATTTTTTATAAGAATAGATCTGAGTAGTCAATGAATTATTAATCAATGATGACAATAAACTTGAAATCTTAAACAACATGACTGACTCAGTCTCTGTGGCTCAGCGGCTAGTTGTCAACCTTACCAACCTCCTGGTCCTGGTTCAAATCCCAGGTTCCAAGTTTGTTAAAGTTATTCATCATTTAACACAAAACTCTGGATCAAACCTGTTGAAAACGCTCATCATCTCAGCAGACTCAGTGGCTCAGGAGAGAAAGAGTTGAGTTTCAATCACAGCGTCCTGAGTTCAAGTCCCACTATTGCTGACTTTCAATAGTTCTCATTAGACAAGGAGCGCAAAAAAACAGCCGTCAATGTGAAATTTAGCAAGAGATCTGTGGCTCACAGGTATGAGCGCTTTCTCTTGGGTTCAGAGGTTGCTGGTTCGATCCCAGCCGGGTCTCTGCAATAGAAGTGTGTGATTAAGTACACACAAAGGCTTTCCTTTAGTAAATGAGATTTGAGTGTTAAATTGATGTGATTAGATCAAACAAAGTGGCCAAAACCCCAGTTCTCAGTGTGAAAGCCACAGTGGTGCAGTGGTTAAACAAATGTTCTCAGCTTATGGGTTGCACTGGAGACAAGGGTTCGATCCCCACCTCAGCATGATTTATTGTAAAATCACAGGGCTTGAAGAGTGAAATATAAGTTCCAGCACATGTCTCAGCAAGAGATCCATGATGGGTGAGTGGATAAAAACGCACTCTCTGAGGACACGACTGATGAAGACATGGGTTCGAATCTCACTTTAACTGCTTTATTGGAAACTCTCAGGATAACACTGAAATTAAATTCCAGCACACATTTCAGCAAGAGATCTGTGGCTCACAGGTAAGAGCGCCGCCTCACGGGTTCAGAGGTTGTTGGTTCGATCCCAGCCGGGTCTCTGTGATACGAGTGTGTGAATATGTACACAAAAAGCTTTCCTTTAGTAAATGAGATTTGAGTGCGAAATGGATGTGATTATATCAAACAAAGTGGCCATAACACCAGCTCTCAGTGTGAAAGCCACAGTGGTGCAGTGGTTAAACAAATGTTCTCGGCTGATGGGTTGCACTGGAGTCAAGGGTTCGATCCCCACCTCAGCATGATTTATTGTAAAATCACAGGGCTTGAAGAGTGAAATATAAGTTCCAGCACATGTCTCAGCAAGAGATCTGTGGCTCACAGGTAAGAGCGCTGCCTCACGGGTTCAGAGGTTGCTGGTTCGATCCCAGCCAGATCTCTACGATATGAGTGAATGCTGTATGTGTGAAGGGGTGGGGATGATTCGGGTCCCCCCCCAAGCCCCGCCACAATGAACAGCAGCGGTTATGCTTTTTTATACATTCAAAATTCAGCTGTCTAAAAATTTGGCCCCGCCGTCCCTTCCCCACCTATTTAGGTTCCCATCATTTGCTTTTTTAAAGGGGTCACCCTCCAAAAAGAAAATGATGGGAACCTACATGGTTAGCACAGTAAAACAAGCGTTTACATTACCTGTCCATCAGCAGACGTCCATCATTACAGTCAATGTCTGTCCACACGTCCCACAGCTCTGCTTCTGATGACTGGATGTAATGGTCCAAACACATGCCTTCTGTAAGGAAAGACATGAAAAAACAAAATTAGTTTTAGAAATACTCAATATTCTACATCTATAAATGACAATGTGAAAGTTAGTCTAAAGACTAGTTAAAGTAAAAGAGACTAGAAACAATTGCTTATTATTCTACTTCACTACACATAAATCAGAGGACGATTCATTTGAAGCTTATACATGTAACAACAACTAGAGATTCAACTTAATCACTGTCTTACAGGCCACACAATTATAAAAACACTGAACACACAGAACTAAAATCGAACTCCCCATTCACAGAAAGCCAAACCTACAAAACATCAGAGCAATATTAGAAATGCAATGCAAAGAAAACCAATTGAAAAGTGTCTAGTCACTGCTCTTTACTTGTATTGTTTCATGCTTGAATGACATTTTAATTAAATACCAGTTTAAAGGCAGTTTTCACTCTCAGATCCCAGTCATAACAGGAAGTAGAATAAAAGCAGGAAGCAACAGGAGAACATCAGAGCTTCACACAAGACACAACTCCTGCTGACTCTCACATACATCCAGAAAACACTGCAATATCCACTTAGTCCTTCTTATTACACTTTACAGTGTGAATATCAGAGGGCGATTCATTCAGAGATTAAAAAGGTAACGCTACAACAGCGACTGACAAGAGAACTTGACTTCATGCTAAAGGAAAAGTTACTTACAGGTGAGTCTTGTGCCGTACTCGGTTCCCTCATTGATGTGTCGTTTGATTGCGTCTGTGTGTCGGTTTTATTTGCTGTTGAGCTGTAATATGTGCTGTTAAAGTGACATTAAGAGCTGTCATCTTCTCATCTGCAGGATCTGCATGTGTTGTTGTGATTGTCATCAAGCGTCATGTTGTCAAACAGCAGAAGCGTGAGACTGAAGGAGAACCCGCTTCTGCCGCCTTGAGGAGCGGAGGAAAACTGCACTTTACTCTCGTCGGGATATAGTGGCGAGATCACATGTGAGACTTTGGATTAAAGTTCCTGTAAAATTGCAGCAGCAACACGTTTGACAAGCTCTTTTGTGCAGAAAACAAGGATTTACCTTTGAATGAGAAAATCTAGTGGGTTTTTTTGTGTGTGTGTGTGTGTGTGTGTGTGTGTGTGTGTGTGTGTAACGTACTGACTCGATCGGACTCAGTTTGCAACGTTGTGATTCACACAAATCATCACTTTTCTTTTACTCTCTTTTTGTAATTCACACAAATCACCACAGGAGGGCGCAGTTTTTAGACTTTATTTGCAACGGTGTGATTCATACAAATCACCACAGGAGGGCGACACATTTATGTTTTTTAGACTTTATTTGAAACGGTGTAATTCACACAAATCACCACAGGAGGGCAAAAATAATTTTAGATCTGGCTTTTTTTGCATATACATTTATATAGACAGACGATAGGACACAACACAATTCACAACACACACTGAGATACAGTTGATACAAAGAATAACTTAAAAATAAAAATATATTTTTTTATAAGAATAGATCTTAGTAGTCAATGAATTATTAATCAATGATGACAATAAACTTGAAATCTTAAACAACATGATTGACTCAGTCTCTGTGGCTCAGTGGATAGTTGTCAACCTTACCAACCTCCTGGTTCAAATCCCAGGCTCCAAGTTTGTTAAAGTTATTCATCATTTAACACAAAACTCTGGATCAAACCTGTTGAAAACGCTCATTATCTCAGCAGACTCAGTGGCTCAGGAGAGAAAGAGTTGAGTTTCAATCACAGCGTCCTGAGTTCAAGTCCCACTATTGCTGACTTTCAATAGTTCTCATTAGACAAGGAGCGCAAAAAAACAGCCGTCAATGTGAAATTTAGCAAGAGATCTGTGGCTCACAGGTAAGAGCGCTTTCTCATGGGTTCAGAGGTTGCTGGTTCGATCCCAGCCGGGTCTCTGCAATAGAAGTGAGTGATTAAGTACACACAAAGGCTTTCCTTTAGTAAATGAGATTTGAGTGTTAAATTGATGTGATTAGATCAAACAAAGTGGCCAAAACACCAGTTCTCGGTGTGAAAGCCACAGTGGTGCAGTGGTTAAACAAATGTTCTCAGCTTATGGCTTGCACTGGAGACAAGGGTTCGATCCCCACCTCAGCATGATTTATTGTAAAATCACAGGGCTTGAAGAGTGAAATATAAGTTCCAGCACATGTCTCAGCAAGAGATCCATGATGGGTGAGTGGATAAAAACGCACTCTCTGAGGACACGACTGATGAAGACATGGGTTCGAATCTCACTTTAACTGCTTTATTGGAAACTCTCAGGATAACACTGAAATTAAATTCCAGCACACATTTCAGCAAGAGATCTGTGGCTCACAGGTAAGAGCGCCGCCTCACGGGTTCAGGGGTTGTTGGTTCGATCCCAGCCGGGTCTCTGCAATAGAAGTGTGTGATTATGTACACATGAATGCTTTAATTTAGTAAATAAGATTTGACTGTTAAATTGATGTGATTATATCAAACAAAGTGGCCAAAACACCAGTTCTCAGTGTGAAAGCCACAGTGGTGCAGTGGTTAAACACACGTTCTCGGCTGATGGGTTGCACTGGAGTCATGGGTTCGATCCCCACCTCAGTATGATTTATTGTAAAATCACAGGGCTTGAAGAGTGAAATATAAGTTCCAGCACATGTCTCAGCAAGAGATCTGTGGCTCACAGGTAAGAGCGCTGCCTCACGGGTTCAGAGGTTGCTGGTTCGATCCCAGCCAGATCTCTACGATATGAGTGAATGCTGTATGTGTGAAGGGGTGGGGATGATTCGGGTCCCCCCCCGAGCCCCGCCACAATGAACAGCAGCGGTTATGCTTTTTTATACATTCAAAATTCAGCTGTCTAAAAATTTGGCCCCGCCGTCCCTTCCCCACCTATTTAGGTTCCCATCATTTGCTTTTTAAAGGGGTCACCCTCCAAAAAGAAAATGATGGGAACCTACATGGTTAGCACAGTAAAACAAGCGTTTACATTACCTGTCCATCAGCAGACGTCCATCATTACAGTCAATGTCTGTCCACACGTCCCACAGCTCTGCTTCTGATGACTGGATGTAATGGTCCAAACACATTCCTTCTGTAAGGAAAGACATGAACAAACAAAATTAGTTTTAGAAATACTCAATATTCTACATCTATAAATGACAATGTGAAAGTTAGTCTAAAGACTAGTTAAAGTAAAAGAGACTAGAAACAATTGCTTATTATTCTACTTCACTACACATAAATCAGAGGACGATTCATTTGAAGCTTATACATGTAACAACAACTAGAGATTCAACTTAATCACTGTCTTACAGGCCACACAATTATAAAAACACTGAACACACAGAACTAAAATCGAACTCCCCATTCACAGAAAGCCAAACCTACAAAACATCAGAGCAATATTAGAAATGCAATGCAAAGAAAACCAATTGAAAAGTGTCTAGTCACTGCTCTTTACTTGTATTGTTTCATGCTTGAATGACATTTTAATTAAATACCAGTTTAAAGGCAGTTTTCACTCTCAGATCCCAATCATAACAGGAAGTAGAATAAAAGCAGGAAGCAACAGGAGAACATCAGAGCTTCACACAAGACACAACTCCTGCTGACTCTCACATACACCCAGAAAACACTGCAATATCCACTTAGTCCTTCTTATTACACTTTACAGTGTGAATATCAGAGGGCGATTCATTCAGAGATTAAAAAGGTAACGCTACAACAGCGACTGACAAGAGAACTTGACTTCATGCTAAAGGAAAAGTTACTTACAGGTGAGTCTTGTGCCGTACTCGGTTCCCTCATTGATGTGTCGTTTGATTGCGTCTGTGTGTCGGTTTTATTTGAGGTTGAGCTGTAATATGTGCTGTTAAAGTGACATTAAGAGCTGTCATCTTCTCATCTGCAGGATCTGCATGTGTTGTTGTGATTGTCATCAAGCGTCATGTTGTCAAACAGCAGAAGCGTGAGACTGAAGGAGAACCCGCTTCTGCCGCCTTGAGGAGCGGAGGAAAACTGCACTTTACTCTCGTCGGGATATAGTGGCGAGATCACATCTGAGACTTTGGATTAAAGTTCCTGTAAAATTGCAGCAGCAACACGTTTGACAAGCTCTTTTGTGCAGAAAATAATGATCTGCCTTTGAATGAGAAAACCTAGTTTTGTGTGTGTGTGTGTGTGTGTGTGTGTGTGTGTGTGTGTAACGTACTGACTCGATCGGACTCAGTTTGCAACGTTGTGATTCACACAAATCATCACTTTTCTTTTACTCTCTTTTTGTAATTCACACAAATCACCACAGGAGGGCGCAGTTTTTAGACTTTATTTGCAACGGTGTGATTCATACAAATCACCACAGGAGGGCGACACATTTATGTTTTTTAGACTTTATTTGAAACGGTGTAATTCACACAAATCACCACAGGAGGGCAAAAATAATTTTAGATCTGGCTTTTTTTGCATATACATTTATATAGACAGACGATAGGACACAACACAATTCACAACACACACTGAGATACAGTTGATACAAAGAATAACTTAAAAATAAAAATATATTTTTTTATAAGAATAGATCTTAGTAGTCAATGAATTATTAATCAATGATGACAATAAACTTGAAATCTTAAACAACATGACTGACTCAGTCTCTGTGGCTCAGTGGATAGTTGTCAACCTTACCAACCTCCTGGTTCAAATCCCAGGCTCCAAGTTTGTTAAAGTTATTCATCATTTAACACAAAACTCTGGATCAAACCTGTTGAAAACGCTCATTATCTCAGCAGACTCAGTGGCTCAGGAGAGAAAGAGTTGAGTTTCAATCACAGCGTCCTGAGTTCAAGTCCCACTATTGCTGACTTTCAATAGTTCTCATTAGACAAGGAGCGCAAAAAAACAGCCGTCAATGTGAAATTTAGCAAGAGATCTGTGGCTCACAGGTATGAGCGCTTTCTCATGGGTTCAGAGGTTGCTGGTTCGATCCCAGCCGGGTCTCTGCAATAGAAGTGAGTGATTAAGTACACACAAAGGCTTTCCTTTAGTAAATGAGATTTGAGTGTTAAATTGATGTGATTAGATCAAACAAAGTGGCCAAAACCCCAGTTCTCAGTGTGAAAGCCACAGTGGTGCAGTGGTTAAACAAATGTTCTCAGCTTATGGCTTGCACTGGAGACAAGGGTTCGATCCCCACCTCAGCATGATTTATTGTAAAATCACAGGGCTTGAAGAGTGAAATATAAGTTCCAGCACATGTCTCTGCAATAGATCCATGATAGGTGAGTGGATAAAAACGCACTCTCTGAGGACACGACTGATGAAGACATGGGTTCGAATCTCACTTTAACTGCTTTATTGGAAACTCTCAGGATAACACTGAAATTAAATTCCAGCACACATTTCAGCAAGAGATCTGTGGCTCACAGGTAAGAGCGCCGCCTCACGGGTTCAGGGGTTGTTGGTTCGATCCCAGCCGGGTCTCTGCAAAAGAAGTGTGTGATTATGTACACATGAATGCTTTAATTTAGTAAATAAGATTTGACTGTTAAATTGATGTGATTATATCAAACAAAGTGGCCAAAACACCAATTCTCAGTGTGAAAGCCACAGTGGTGCAGTGGTTAAACACATGTTCTCGGCTGATGGGTTGCACTGGAGTCATGGGTTCGATCCCCACCTCAGTATGATTTATTGTAAAATCACAGGGCTTGAAGAGTGAAATATAAGTTCCAGCACATGTCTCAGCAAGAGATCTGTGGCTCACAGGTAAGAGCGCTGCCTCACGGGTTCAGAGGTTGCTGGTTCGATCCCAGCCAGATCTCTACGATATGAGTGAATGCTGTATGTGTGAAGGGGTGGGGATGATTCGGGTCCCCCCCCGAGCCCCGCCACAATGAACAGCAGCGGTTATGCTTTTTTATACATTCAAAATTCAGCTGTCTAAAAATTTGGCCCCGCCGTCCCTTCCCCACCTATTTAGGTTCCCATCATTTGCTTTTTAAAGGGGTCACCCTCCAAAAAGAAAATGATGGGAACCTACATGGTTAGCACAGTAAAACAAGCGTTTACATTACCTGTCCATCAGCAGACGTCCATCATTACAGTCAATGTCTGTCCACACGTCCCACAGCTCTGCTTCTGATGACTGGATGTAATGGTCCAAACACATTCCTTCTGTAAGGAAAGACATGAACAAACAAAATTAGTTTTAGAAATACTCAATATTCTACATCTATAAATGACAATGTGAAAGTTAGTCTAAAGACTAGTTAAAGTAAAAGAGACTAGAAACAATTGCTTATTATTCTACTTCACTACACATAAATCAGAGGACGATTCATTTGAAGCTTATACATGTAACAACAACTAGAGATTCAACTTAATCACTGTCTTACAGGCCACACAATTATAAAAACACTGAACACACAGAACTAAAATCGAACTCCCCATTCACAGAAAGCCAAACCTACAAAACATCAGAGCAATATTAGAAATGCAATGCAAAGAAAACCAATTGAAAAGTGTCTAGTCACTGCTCTTTACTTGTATTGTTTCATGCTTGAATGACATTTTAATTAAATACCAGTTTAAAGGCAGTTTTCACTCTCAGATCCCAATCATAACAGGAAGTAGAATAAAAGCAGGAAGCAACAGGAGAACATCAGAGCTTCACACAAGACACAACTCCTGCTGACTCTCACATACACCCAGAAAACACTGCAATATCCACTTAGTCCTTCTTATTACACTTTACAGTGTGAATATCAGAGGGCGATTCATTCAGAGATTAAAAAGGTAATGCTACAATAGCGACTGACAAGAGAACTTGACTTCATGCTAAAGGAAAAGTTACTTACAGGTGAGTCTTGTGTCGTACTCGGTTCCCTCATTGATGTGTCGTTTGATTGCGTCTGTGTGTCGGTTTTATTTGCTGTTGAGCTGTAATATGTGCTGTTAAAGTGACATTAAGAGCTGTCATCTTCTCATCTGCAGGATCTGCATGTGTTGTTGTGATTGTCATCAAGCGTCATGTTGTCAAACAGCAGAAGCGTGAGACTGAAGGAGAACCCGCTTCTGCCGCCTTGAGGAGCGGAGGAAAACTGCACTTTACTCTCGTCGGGATATAGTGGCGAGATCACATGTGACACTTTGGATTAAAGTTCCTGTAAAATTGCAGCAGCAACACGTTTGACAAGCTCTGTGGTGCAGAAAATAAAGATTTGCCTTTGTATGAGAAAGTCTAGTTTTTTGTATTTATGTGTGTGTGTGTGTGTGTGTGCGACGGAACAGAAGGACAGAACAGAGAGGACAGAAGAAATTTGCAGCGGTGTAATTCACACAAATCACCACAGGAGGGCGACAATAATTTTAGATCTGACTTTTTTTGCATATACGTTTATATAGACAGACGATAGGACACAACACACACACACTGATACAGTTGATACAAAGAATAACTTAAATGATAATACAAATTTAAATGTCAAATAGAATTTTGCACATGACTCTTATAGAAATAAAAACATTTTTTTATAAGAATAGATCTGAGGAGTCAATGAATTATTAGTCAATGATGATAATCTTTCATCTAGTCTAAACACAAGAAGAAGGTGGAATAGAACCCACAACCACTCGCTACAGAGCCAGTATTGCTACCACTGAGCCACTGAAGACGACACAGTTCTTTTGGTTCTCTTTGTAGATTTATCTTTCGTCCAATGACGGGGGCGCCAAATCCAGAGAATTCGGGAAAATTGGGGGGAGTTTTCGAGGATTGGCACACAGCTTCCAGGAACCTGGGGGCCGCCAAGTCCCTGAATTCTCCGCAAATTCTCTCCGAAATCCCTGAATTCTGCAGGATTTCTCCTGACTTGGCGCCCCCCTCAGGAGTGAATTGATATATGCAGCATAGACGGATACGCAGCTACATCTATGCTGCATATATCTATGCAGCCGAAAGCTTCAAGAGGCTCAAACTCCTGAGCCACTTGGAGCTGAAAGCTGAAAGCTCCAAGTGTCTCAGTGGTTTGAGCGTTGCTTTATCATGTGGAGGATTTAGGTTTAAGCCCCACTCTTTGCATTAAAATGGTTTTTTTATGGTTTTGTCCAAATAAAAAAAGACATGCCTCCAAAATAAAGTGAAAGAGTGGAAGCTCGAATGGCTCAGTGGTTTGAGTGTTACCCTATCATGTGGAAGATTTATGTTCAAATCCCATTCTTTGCATTAAAATGCTTTATTTTGAACAGTTTTGTCAAAAAGCGTTTGTGCGTTTATTTTCACTGGTTTTGTCCAAATAAAAAAAAGACATGGCCTCAAAATGTAAAGCAAGAGTGGAAGCTCCAATGGCTTAGTGGTTTGAGTGTTGCCCCATCAAGAGGAGCATTTGGGTTCAAATCCCACTCTTTGCATTAAAATGCTTTATTTTCACTTTTTTTCCAAATAAAAAGACATGCCCCCAAAATAACCAGTAAGAGAGGAAGCTCCAGTGGCTCAGTGGTCTGAGTATTGTGATTACATGTGGGAATCCCAGGTTCGAGCCTTGCTCTCATGCTTCTTTAGTTTTGTTGAGTTTGTCTGAAAGAAGACATGCTCACAATAAAAGAAGTGCATGAGTGAGTATGGTCATGTGGCTTAGTGGTGTGAGCTTTGCGGTTCCATGTGGGAAACTTGGGTTCAAGCCTCACTCTTATGATGCTTTGCTTTAGTTTGCTCAGGTTTGTTGAAAAAAAAAAAAAAACATGCCCCTCAAAAAAAGGAGCGTGAGGGTTGAAGGTCCAGTGGCTCAGTGGTGTGAGTGTCGCTCTCTCGTGTGGAGAATCCAGGTTTGAGGCTCTTGATGGTAAAAATCTTTAGTTTCACTGGTTTGGTCCAAATAAAAGACCAATCTTCAAGTATACCCAACTGTAAGTGGTTCAGTGGTAAAAGCGTTGCTGTTCTGTGTTGAAAATCCTGGTTCAAATCTCACTTTTTGGTGGAAAATACTTTAGTTTGATTGTTTGAGACAAACAGAAACGGTGAAATGAAGAAGCTCCGGTGGCTCAGTGGTCAGAGTGTTGTGATTCCATGTGGGAATGCCAGGTTCAAGCCTTGCTTTTCTGCGTCTTTAGGTTTGTCGGGTTTGTCCGGGAGAAAAGAAGACATGCTCACAATAAAATAAGTGCATGAGTTTGGAAGGCTCAGTGGTGTGAGTGTTGCAGTTCCATGTGGGAAACATGGGTTCAAACCTCCCTATTGCGAAAACTCCCTACATGACATGCCTGAAAAATAAAGTGATAAATAAAGCAAACAAGCGGACGCTAGAATGGCTCAGTGGTTAGACTGTTACTCTATCATGTTGAGGATTTGGGTTCAAGTCCCACTCTTTGCATTAAAATGATTTATTTTGACTGGTTTTGTCCAAATAAAAAAGACACGCCTGCAAAATAAAGTGAAAGAGTGGAAGCTTGAATGGCTCAGTGGTTAGAGTGTTACTCTATCATGTTGAGGATTTGGGTTCAAGTCCCACTCTTTGCATTAAAATGCTTTATTTTCACTGGTTTTGTCAAAATCATAAAGACATTACCCCAAAATCATAGAGGAGTAAGCGCAGATGCTCCAGCGGCTCAGTGGTTTGAGTGTTACCCAATCATGTGGAGTATTTGTGTTCAAATCCAACTATTCCGGTTCTTTTCCAACTTCTTGTTGCGTTTAGACTCCGTTTAAACGTACAAAGAGAAATGTCAGAACCGTGTCGTCTTCAGTGGCGCAGTGGTAGCGTGCCGGCACTAAAGCGAGTGGTTGGCTGTTCTATTTCAGCACTTGTTGCGTTAGACTCCGTTTCGAAGAGAAGTGTCTCCGCTACCACTGAGCCACCGAAGACGACACGGTTCTGACAGTTGAATGTCAGTTTCAGAAACGTGGCCTTCAAAAAAAAAACTCTTAAACAATGCCAAGATTCTTTAATAAAGATAAATTTACGAAGTCAAGAGTCAGAATTGTGACATCTGCAGTGGCACTATGGTAGCAGAACCGGCTTTGAAGCGAGTGGTTGGCGGTTCTAGTCCAGCTTCTTGTTGCATTTGTGCGTTTAGACTCCGTTTTGAAAGATAAACATACGAAGAGAATTGTCAAAGCTGTGTCGTCTTCAGTGGCGCAGTGGTAGCAGAACCGGCTCTGAAGCGAGTGGTTGCTGGTTCTATTCCAGCTTCTTGTTGCGCTTGTGCGTTTAGGCTCCGTTTCGAAAGATAAACGTACGAAGAGAAGTGTCTCCGCTACCACTGAGCCATCGAAGACAACACGGTTCTGACAGTTGAAAGTCGGTTTCAGAAACGTGGCCTTCCAAAAAAAAAAAAAAACACTTAAACAATGTTAAAGTTCCTCCATAAAGATAAATTTACGAAGTCAAGTGTCAGAACTGTGTCGTCTGCAGTGGCGCTGTTTTTTTTTTTTTTTTTTTAGACAGCACGTTTCTGAAATCGACTCGGCACGCTGACTTTCAAGTGTCAGAACAGTGTTGTCTTCGGTGGCTCAGTGGTAGCGGAGACACTTCTCTTCGAACGTTTATCTTTCGAAACGGAGTCTAACGCAACAAGAAGCTGGAATAGAACCAGCAACCACTCGCTTTAGAGTCGGCACCGCTACCACTGCGCCACTGAAGGTGACACAGCTTTGACACTTCTCTTCGTACATTTATCTTTATGGAGGAATCTTAACAGTGTTTTAGGAGTTCAAATATGGAGTGATTAATCACATGACAATTAGTTTTTTTTTTCTATCAAGAAGGGAAAGAGGGAAAAACATAATAAAAAGTTAAATTTTAGTTTGATGGTTATATCTCCGGTCCACACTCCAGCATAGTAGGTGGCGGTAATGCACCATTAAGGTTGGATGCCAACCGCCGTAAAACGACAAAGAAGAAGAAGAAGAAGAAGAAGAAAAAAAAAGAACATGACAATTAGGACTCAGGTGAATGGCTCAATGTTCTGGAACCATGTGACCATGAAGCAAAGATGGCCGAAACCAGGCCATGCGCTTCCAAAGCAGCATGTGGAGCTTGAAATAAACGTGAATCCTGAGTTAATGTTTGATAAAGATATCAGGTCTGATTGGTTTTTAACCAAAACTCCTAAGCAGAAAAAACAAGCTCAGTCTAAACAAGTGCTAGTTCACTTAAAACATAAATCTGTTGTACATCCCTGACCCTTCTGAACATCTTCAAACAAGGTAATGCTGTTTGTTTTTGTGAATATATATATGTATAAACGATTAGTTGAAGTCAGTGCTGGGTAGTAACTGATTACATGTCATTTAATTTCCTAATAAATTGTGCTTTAAAAAAACAATCAGACTATATTTACTTTTAAACTTGATTCTCAGAGTTTGATTTACAGAAATAACTAGTATTTTCTCAACATTACAGCTCCAGACGAACATAATTTATCATTTTTTTGGTCAGTAATCCTCTTTTGATGTAATATATTTGCTTGAAGTCGCCCTGAAATTTGAAGAAGCTCAATAATTCAACATTAGCATGTTCATGTTTCTCTGTCGTATAATGCAAGTAAAGAAAGCATTGCATCAGTGTTTTAGTTTGTTTTAAATTTCTTTAACTTTTTTATTGAACTAACTATTAGTTAGAACTAACTAACCCTAACATTCGGTAATAGGACAAAATTTGGTATGATATGGTATTATCTTCAAATATTCAAATCTAAGTGTTTAGAAGTTAGGTCTAAAAATGACCCAAATAGCTTACGTTACCAACTACAGTTTTACCAGCTTACCAGCAACAGACCAAGTATTGTAAGTAATCTACCCAGCACTGGTTGAATTATAACTTCGCAAATGTTTTTGTACTTGAGTCATGTGAGCATTTAAGACGAGTCTCTAAGCAGTCCTAGTTTGCGTAGCACGTTACGTCTGGCCTCATCTGTGGCTCCTCTCCCAGAAAACTGGACCGTTATTCCCTGAGCACGGAAGGATTGCTTTGGCAAGGGCCGTGACCCGGTGGGACTCATTGGACTCTGTTGACGCACAATTCTTGGAGTCGCGATGGGTGGATTAGCATTGGATCTGTTTTCACAGAGCAACGCATTCCTCTTGGGTAAGTCTTCCTTCACTGTCCTGTTGGAACAGGAGTTGTCCTCTTTCACAGGGAAGGAGGTTCTGGATCGGGCTTCGTGGATTGGCTCAGGTGTACTCGTGATTCTTGATCTGAGATGGACCTCCGAAGCCTCTGTTTTGGCTAACGCACTTGAGGCGTGCTCAGTCCTAAAGGACATTGAGGAGTTCAACTTTTAGCTCTTCCCGCCATAGCAGTTAAAATCACTATGCGAGACTTCGGCGCTCGTCAAAATTGGTGCAGGGCTTGATTTGGTTTGGCGGTGATCTGTGGTGTCCATAGCGGGGGCGACAGGATTAGCGTTAGCTGGTAAGCTAGTTTTGAATGTGGTGGTGGTTTTAACTCCTTCTGTCTCCCTTGGAGAAGTGTGCTCTCGTGCTCGACAATCTTGTCGCCGATTATTGATGAAGCTGAAGGCGGATGGTGTCCAACTTCTTGTGGTGGGTCTCGTTTCGCCTTTACCTCGTAATGAGTAGTGGATCAAAAACGTTTATCAAAGTTATCCTAAGACAAGAACATGTGTTGTTCAAAATCCATGTATAACTTTGATGAAAGGTTTTGATCCACTTCAAATGTTGACTACTATAGTACAAGAAAAAATTGTTTTATTCTGACAACAACATTTAATTCAAAAGAACCAATCGCAATCCTCCTTAACTGAGAATCACTTGGTTTGGTTAAAGGTAGCACTGTGTAGTTTCAGTATTTTATCAGCTAAAATCAGTGTCTATTTATAAATATGTCCTCATTGGTGTACAATTACCTCTGCCAATGATCTGACTTATCCTCATAAGCAAAGAATTTCTTATCTTTAAAGGAGTCCTTAACTTTTAAATCAAACTTTTGCTGATAATTTACTCACCCCCATGTCATTCAAGATGTCCATGTCTTTCTTTCTTCAGTCGAAAAGAAATTAAGGTTTTTGATGAAAACATTCCAGGATTTTTCTCCATATAATGGACTTCAATGGGGTCCAAACGGTTCAAGGTTCAAAAGACAGTTTCAGTGCAGCTTTAAACGACATCAAAATGAACAAATCTTTAACGAACGAAATGACTCAAAAAATATTAATTCATTTTGTGGGGTCAGGCTTAGCTGTAGTCATTATTATAGGCTTAAACGATTCAGGTTAAGTGTTGTGTTTTAATACTCACAAAGAAGCCATTCGGACCATCGTTCCGGCCGTAGTGAAGCGTCCGACTGTTGTGCATGTGAACATCCATTACGGCATCCAGGCCACGGCGTCTTGTGAACAAAAGGTAGAGTGTAAAAGGTCAGGGGTCGTGTGAAATGGTCCGAACATTTCCACGTACCCGATTGACTTGTTTCACATGATGCACCTGGAACACACACACAATACACAGTCAAAATCAATCCTCCGTCCTAACTGCTGTTCTCAGATCACTGAGGAATATTGTGTTTGGTCACACAGATCTCCTGAGGTCTGACTACAGCACTTATCAACACCACACAGCTTTAAGCGTGTTATGAATGCTAGAAAATTATAGAATCTGAAAATATTTACTTATACAAGATAGTGATGCAAACAAATAAACATGGTTGGTAACAGAACGATCTGGCAAGGTTCTTTCAAAGTTGTGAACAAACGTTTTTCCAGTAACATAAATAACAGAGGGTTTGTTAAGATTCTGGTTGGTAAAACTTGTAACATATTCCAATAAAGTTTGTAAAGTGATCAAGTTTTAAGTTCTATTAAACGTTTTAAACAACTGGACGCTGTTCAGGGAACATTCAGAAATAACGTTTTCATAATTTAATGGGAATGCTAGCAAAACGTTTTTAGAATTATTTAATGTAACGTTAATTTATTTATTTATAATTGGTTATCTAGAAAGAAAAACAAATGTGTATCTACTGTATAATAAAAAAACAAAAATGTATCTTTATGACGAAGTTTTTTTTGAGAGGTTTTTTTTTTGTTAAGAGTTTAAGGATAAATACATGTCGTTTTAATTACCGTAATCAAAATCAAACCCTCATCGGGTTCTACGAGGGCGCGCGCTCGTGATGATGAACACCGACTCCTCATTTTCTAAGAAAACGTTTCCAAAACTTTAATAATTGATAAACACTAGGCGGGTTTTAGCAGGGAAATGCTTGTGTCTTTATCAGAATAAATCAATGTTTACTTTGTTGTAAACAACATGTCGCGCCCTCTTGTGGTGGAAGCCTTATTGTTGTTTGTGAATAAAATTGTTGGATGTACAAATTATTTTAAATTATTACGTGAAATTATATTAAAATTAATAATTATCTCATATACGCATGTAAATGTGAATCTCATATCCATGTTATTTTATTTACCCCCAAAAATAAATTGAATAAAACGGTGAATAAATATTAAAGTATATTTTGCATAGTGATGTCAAATTGTTTACTTTATTAAATTTCTTTAACTGGAAAACTACTGTCAGACCAACCTGAAAAGCACAGTTTGTATCATTTTTATCAGTTGCATTGTATTTATTTGTGTTTTCGATTGTAATTTGATTATTTGTTATTTTATTACTGACTATTTACTTGACTTTTAATGTTTAAATGTATATTAGTTACGGTAGAAGTTTTAGCTATGGTATCAAAATTGGAAGATACAATTGTGAATTTTCTCTGGTATCTCTAAAATGTTGGTGTCGTATCTGCCTGTTTTTGGAAAACTTGAATGGCCAGTAAAAAAAATATATATATTTTTAATATTTATTATTATATTTTATTTTTTTGTGTGTCAAAAGCCCTGGTTTTACCAGGGACATCCGAGAAAAGATGCAGGAAAATGAAAATATTTGATTTCAGTCATGTTTATGTACAGTGAGAAATAGTCTAATATTAATCTATCCAACTGTCCAGTCTTGCTTATACACATGCTTTTTATGACACAATCATGACTATATATGCAAACAAAGTCCACTATCAGAGCACAGATGTACAAGATAACATGTACAAAAATAACATAACATCTCTGACGGGTTATTTTGTAACCTACATCTGTTCTCTGACAGTGGACTCTTGTTTGCGTATATAGTCATGATTGTTAATGTTATTGTCATAAAATTTCTAATACTGTATAAGCAATGTAATGGTTTAGTTTTGCTTTCATAAAATGAGCATGCATGTAATAAATCTGTAATATGATTAATGAATCTTCCCAAGTTGATTTTTTTGTTAGCTTAAAGATCATGCAGCTCCTTTTTGTTTTCCAATTTGTTTTGTTTTACAGTATGTCAAGTTTACAAATGCAGAAAAGATATTAAAGTTAAGTGTACAAGAATAAAAGATTACTTGTCAAATAAATAAATGAGCTTGAAATCATTACCTGTTCATGAGCGGATGTCCACCAGTGATGTCTATCTGTGTAACTCAGACACGAAACTGAGTTTGTTGGTCTACAAAACAACAGAAACAAACCGATCAATTTATATTTATGTATAATTTTTATTTTATATAAATATATATATAAAGTACACACATGCAAATATTTCTAAAATGTTTACATGCATGTGTGTGTACTTATATATACAAAATAATTCTACACTACACACACACATATATTATGTAAACTCAAATTTGTATTTCGGATGCGATTAATCATTTCCCAGCCCAAATAAAGACTATTAAATTGTACTTAAAGTTGTATTTTGGATACCTTATATCTGTAATATAAGTTTAAATAATCCTGATATTGTTTGATAAGTGCAATCTCTCATTATGGCCCTTGAAAACCAAAAAAGTAGAGCTTGAAAAGTCCTGGAATTTCTTTTTAGTTTCTATACGAGCCCTCAGAACAGAAGAGGGCCGACTGAGTGTGTGAGTGTGTGTGTGTGTGTGTGTGTGTGTCACGTCAAATGCATTTCTTCCAAAGTGGTTTCTGTCATTTTAGGTAGTTTATTTTTATCACGATGATTAAAGTTTAAGTGTCTTTAAATAAGTTTGGTCTTAGTTAGTTATTTAATGCTATACAAACGGGAATGTGACGTCATGATTACTTATACTTTAATTTCTTATTTTATAATTGTTTATTTCACACAGTAAACTTTGTACTAGCCGCTTCTGCGAGTGTGTGTGTGGGACCTTGATGTATCGGCTCCACACACACACACACACACACACACACACACACACACACACACACACACACACAGGTCCTAAATCTTTGCACCATATTAGAGAGTGAGGTCCATCTTGTTTTACAGTATATGGTCAGTGCATTTGAATAACTCTACCTTTCTCAAAGGTCATGACCCTGATTCAGGATCTCCCGGTGCCGGTCATCGCTATGGTGAACGGTGTTGCCACGGCGGCGGGTTGCCAGTTAGTGGCCAGCTGTGATATTGCTGTCGCGTCAGATAAATCCACTTTCGCCACTCCTGGCGTGAGCGTCGGGCTGTTCTGCTCCACGCCGGCGGTGGCCATCGGGCGAGCGCTGCCCAGAAAGGTGATCCTCCTCTAGGGCGTCACAAAGATTAATTATACGAGGGTCGTCATAAAGTTATATATATATATATATATATATATATATATATATATATAGGTATATGTTTGTGTGTGTGTGTGTGTAGTGTATATTTATTTCAATTAGTGTGTGTAACTGGAGAAATGGTTACTAAGTGAAATAAATAAAAATTCGATCTAGCATTAACGTTATGGGATTAATTTTAATATGGCATCATATTTCAACATCCTTTCAAACCATTCATCAGAACACACACAAATGCATATATGCATAATTAAGTATATTAGATGTATACTTAACTGAATCCTGAATCCCGTTAACAGTAACGTTAATGTTATGAATTCCCAGCAGGCACTGGACGTCAATATGACGTTAGATTGACGTTGGACCCTAACGTTGGGTAGACGTTGCAATTTGATTGGATATGAAAATCGGGTTGACGTCAGAATCCAACGTTACTCTGACGTTGGGTTATGACGTCAACCCGATTTCATATCCAATCAAAATGCAACGTCTGTCCAACGTTGGATACAGACGTTGGGTTATGACGTCAACCCGATTTTCATATCCAATCAAAATGCAACGTCTGTTCAACGTTGGATATTGACGACAGACTGACGTTGGGTTATGACGTCAACCCGATTTTCATATCCAACCAAAATGCAACATCTGTCCAACGTTGGATGTTGACGACAGACTGACGTTGGGTTATGACGTCAACCCGATTTTCATATCCAATCAAAATGCAACATCTGTCCAACGTTGGATGTTGACGACAGACTGACTTTGGGTTATGACGTCTACCCGATTTTCATATCCAACCAAAATGCAACATCTGTCCAACGTTGGATGTTGACGACAGACTGACGTTGGGTTATGACGTCAACTCGATTTTCATATCCAATTAAAATGCAACATCTGTCCAACGTTGGGTGTTGACGACAGACTGACGTTGGGTTATGACGTCAACCCGATTTTCATATCCAATCAAAATGCAACATCTGTCCAACGTTGGATGTTGACGACAGACTGACGTTGGGTTATGACGTCAACTCGATTTTCATATCCAATTAAAATGCAACATCTGTCCAACGTTGGGTGTTGACGACAGACTGACTTTGGGTTATGACGTCTACCCGATTTTCATATCCAACCAAAATGCAACATCTGTCCAACGGTGGATGTTGACGACAGACTGACGTTGGGTTATGACGTCAACCCGATTTTCATTTTCAACCAAAATGCAACGTCTGTCCAACACTGAGGGTAAACGTCACTCTGACGTTGAGTTACGTCAACCCGGTGTTGGGTAAACCTCCAACGTTGGACATTGCCTTTTGGTTGAGAATGGAAATCAGTTTTGAGCATCAGACCCCAATGTTAAGCTTGACATCAAACTCACATGTTGGGCTGACGTCCAACCGTGGACAGACATTGAATTTTAGTTGTAAATCAATAGAATTGATGTCTTGATGTCAGATATCTGTCAAAACACAACATTAAGCCGTCAAATTCCAACTTTAAAGAAATATATGGTAATTTTGTTGGTATGACATCAAACAGAACCAGGTTTTTGTTGTAAAATAAAAATCAACATACAAAGAAACTTCATTTAACAAGGTTCGAACAGAGGTCAAGATCCAATGAAAGACAACCCAAAAGAATTTATCTTAAGACAAGAGCAAACAGAAAAGTAATTTAATTTTTAGTGAAACTGTAATCCACAAATGATGTTAAATAAATGACAAAGAAATTAAATGCATTATAAAATAACCTTTTATTTTTTTTTACATTATTTTAACAGAAGGTTTTCAACTATAACCATTTATAATTAACATTATTATGCTTATTCTAAAATCGTACAATTTTTTTTTCTGCCACCTCCGCCCCTGCCTGTCTGGGGCATATTTTAAACATACGGCGACAGCCGCTCCAGTGTTTGCCTCCGTCTCCTTTGAAGTCCTCTAGACACTCTGTAAGGAATATTTAAAAAAATTAAAATTTATAGGGAATATAGGATATGATGCACTACATTAAGCATTAAAACATTAAATTCCAAACAGTCTTAAAGCTAGGGTAGGAAATTTCAGAGGGGCTAGCAATAGTAAGCTAGCTTGGAAAGCGATCGATATGATTCAGAGCATCTCCAAAGCCAAATAACCAAAGAGTTGGTGGAGGAGAGTGCAATGCTTTTAGATTACCTCGTGTCTCATTCACTGGTGAGACATTACAATAATAATGAATGTGAATAATGAAAAAAAGGTAAAAAAAAAAAAAAAAAAAACAACTAGCAAAAATACAAATTCATAATTATTATTATTTTTTTAAATAAAACCTTTTCAAATGTTGGTTCAGGGGAAATCGCTAATGTTTGGCATCTATTCTCAATTGCTCTGCATATTGAACACGCTGATGACGTTTCACTTTGCAAACAAGTTGCGTAGAAGTATGCAAATATATATTATAGCTACCAGGATAGGAACACACTTTTAACAAGTTTTTGGAAAAAAAATTCTATCCTACCTTTAAGGGCCATACACATGTAACATTCTTGCATGTACATGCTGTAACTCATCAAAAGAGAGATATTTCATGTCTTACTTTTGATGCTGTTTACAAATGGCGATCAGACATTCCAAGCAGAAAAATGTGAATACACAACCTATGTGTTTTTGCAGTATCTTAAGCTAAATGAACATTTAAAAGACATCAGATTGAATGTAAAAACAACAGTTAGAGTAGGTGTGGATATTCTTACCAAAATTTCATATCGCAATCTTATAAGAAACAATCACGATCCATGATCATAATCGTGATCTTCCCAATTTTGAGATGCACTATCATAAAAATTATGACTGGCATCGTACGATACCTGTATGATATACTAAGATATAAATTAATATTTAAATAAATAATCTGCAAATGAATTAAAAAACATTTATAAATTAAACAGCCTTATTTTAGATTGTAACGTCTTGATTCTGTAATTATATGCTATTACAGTATTTTTCACATATAAAGAAATTGTTTGAAAAAAAATATGAATAAAAAGACCTGGCACTCAGTAAGTTTGTGCGCACTAGGAACCACATTTTTTGTCAGTTTTTTTACACAGTGTTCCTATTTTAACTGCAGGGGTTTGTTAATTTTAGACTAGTCGGTTATAGGGATGTGACGGCGAGGATATTTTCCCACCGGCTAATCAACATGTGGACAGCACCGGTAATACCGGTATCACAGGCGGGGCTTTTAAAAAGATAATTTAAAGGCAAACGTAAAATGTCTGTGTTTGCACGGGCATTCATAATGGTCCGGAGCAGCACTGTTTTGTTGTTGGGCCCCCAATTGGTGCTAATTTGAAAACGAATCTAACATGTGCACGGCCGCACATGTCAAGGTTCTGTACATTTCTGTTCTGCTCGGTCCGTGCACGTTGACACGTGTGGCCATGCACATGTTAGTTTCATTTTTTAATTACACAACAACAAAACAGTGCAATGACAAATACACTTAAATAGGCGCTTTTACATTTTGCTGTGACCCATTATTCCGTTGTCACCTTGTCAGTCAGCTCCTCACTCTTGTGATGAAAGAAACTGACTCATGTTGCTGATCTGTGTGTCGACTCTCGTTCGGCTCAAGATTTATTAAGCAGACATGTTCATTTTTTTTCCTGGTTTACGAGCTCGCAGATGATCTCATGGATATGATGGTGCTCGTATGTTCGCAAAATGTGATGAGGAATTATGAGCCAAGCCGAGCACTTTCTGATAATTTTAAAAAATGTTTAAAAAATTCGGGGAGTCTGCCTGTTTTTCACCAGTAGGGTTTATGCACACTTTTTTAAAAGTCAAATTTAAGGATTGTTAAGACCCAAAGAAATAAAAAATAAAAAACACATTAGGGGTGCGTAATATTGACAAAAATATGTCTCGAAATTTTAATGATTGTGTTTTTGTGCTGTACCATGGCTGGTTTAGGCCTGTTGTTGACAGCTGACTCACGAAGATATTCATAGTTTTCATATTCTATGCAGTGGTCAGTTCACAGCAGTGACAGAAATTAATATTGGATAAGATTTGTGCAGGACAGTCGTGCCGTGTACCGGCTGTTTTGACACGATTATCAAGTTAACTGACTCCTGACGTGCATTATCTTACGACCTCCATTGCAAGTATCCGAACTTGCACCGTGTACGCCCGCCTCAACACCGACTATCATAGCAAGCCTAGTCGATTACTAAACCTCTGTTTAAACAACTTTAAAATTAGTCATCACAAACATCTCTATAATTAAACAGACAGACGGATGGATAGTCAACTTCATCAACTTGTCTGTGACAACATCCAGATAAAATAACACATGATTCTGCCAAGAACTGCTAATATAAAAACTTACTTCTCCATGATCCTTTTCCCATTGTCCTTTAAATGTATTTCTCCATCATTGGACAAGCTATCTGAAATTAGAGGAACAGTATTTTAGTTTAAACACAAAAAAGGTTATAAGTGTATCCCCATGACGGTTGCAAGTCACACAGGGATTGAAACACTGCACATTAAAAAATTGCATTATACTGATATGACTGTATGTCCTTACCGGTATCTGCTTTTCCTCCAGGAAGTTGAGGGATTTATCAAGGACATTTAGATCCTCAACAGTTGATGCCTGCCCTTATAAAACAAAAAGATGAGATCATTATTTACAAAAACTCAAAACAAAGGCAAACTTTAATTCCGGAGAACTTTGGTAACAATGCACATTGCACAGATAATCATATCCCATATGTAATGTATTGACTATTAACTAATTGCAATAGGCTCTACCATTTTGGTTTTGACTTCCACATTATGGATTGTATGACATATTACTTAACAATAAGTAATATTTAAATAATGATACCTTTGCAAATCATAAGCTAATGATTAATTACAGCAGACAACTGAAGTAGCTTTGACCCATTGTGGTAATGATGAACACATTTATTTACACTGTTAGTTAATAAACTATATTATTTATGAATTAATACATTATGGCACATTTAATCAATTAATTAATATATTACTTAAAATATTAATATAGACTCTTTATTAGTTGCAGATGCAGTATAATTGTGTCATACATTGACTCGTGATTTATCTGTGCATTAGTTAAGTATGAATTAATGCGAATAAAGTACGAATATAAGTGCACATTGTAAAGTGTTACCAGAACTTGTAAAAAATAAAATGGTTAAGCAGGAATTTAATTAAAATAAATCACATTCGCACCACATGACATTTTTTAAGGCTACTGCCAATTTATCTAGATAAATAAACGTTTAATCATATCATATTAGGCTTATTTCTTAGCATTTTAAAATTGGCTGTCGAAAATCATACATTGATGTCCGACAAGCACATTTTACACAATAAAGTGATCTAGAATCCACAAAGGACAAGTATGGCCACTAAGTAAAACATGTATGTATATATTCTGCGAGTCATGTGGAGGGCTCTGTAAAATTAATATAAATTCACATGCTAGTCGTTTCCCCGACTCCTCCAACGACAGCGGCCTACCCCCAGCGAACGTGTTGGCGCACGTTCAGTTCAGTCTGACAAATGTGCGCTGAGGCATCATTCCTATATCACTACTTGTACTATAGTAGTTATTATATAAAAGTCACTTTTAATTACATCAACTAGGTAAATTAACTGTTACTCTGGTAGTTAAATAGCAGATCAGGTGGATATTTGCGCGCAGCCCAGTCCACATAAAATAAAACTAATAAACACCAATATTTATTTATATTTTCGTTACCTCTGTTCACTCACCTTCCACAGCAGGTATATCCAGATGTTGAAGGGTGTGCAGTGCCCGCGCAGACAGTATAATGGCTGCTGGTCTGGAGTGAAAACGGGTGAGGTCTTTCCGGGTCTTTCCCACAAGAGGGTAGAGCGGAGGAAATCGATGCCTAACTGTGATTGGTTAGGAATTAATTTCAAATTGATGCCTAACTGTGATTGGTTAGGAATTAATTTCAAATTGATGCCTAACTGTGATTGGTTAGGGATTCATTTAAAATTTCTTCGGTTACCTGCAACATTCTAAAAAATGTTGCACACTTCAATAAGCTAGTTAAATTGATTTTATTATTATTGTTATTCATATTATTATCATTATTAATAATAACTACTGCGTTTGTCGGACAGCTGCACTGTTATGAAGCACAACTTGATAAAGAAATTATGGGTGCGATATGTCTATTTGTTTCTCATGGAATGCAAATGAATATATGTGTTATATATGCTATAACCAAAATTTCAGGGCCATGAGGTCCAACTCACCTGATAAGTAGCCCTAATTAAAAACATTTGTTGTCGGACATATGCTATACAGATGTTGGTTACTGTTACCCTGTCACTACCTGAATTCTGAATTCATTAGTCACAGATAAACTGCTGTATTGTGACTTTGGAGATTTTGATTACCCAAATGCACAACTTAAAGAGGTAGTTCACATTTCACCCACACAGTGTATTTGCTGTTCTATAATGTAGATCATCCAATTTTAAACCATAAAGTCTTTCCCTCTTGTGAGAATGAAAACCTTACCGGGAGTGTGCTGCTCCAAATTGAATAAAGTGTACTGTACACCTGCAAACAACATAATTTGAGCATCGGCCCAGCTGATTTTTTTTTTTTTTGTATATGTAAAACACAGGGTGGTTTATGATTTATTATATAATTGTAGAAATAAGTATAAACCATTAATAAACCCAAAACCAATGTGTGTTGGGCACACCTTCAGTCGCTTGCTTGCAGGTTGTACTTCATTCATTTTTAGATCAGCACACTCCTGGTGAAGAGCTTGTTCTTCTGACAGGGAACACACTGGGTCAACTTGATCTATTACACTTGCATGAACCAGAAAATCTATGGATAATCCAAACTATCACCAATAAAGAGCAATGCTTACAGTAAGTTTGACGTTTAGGTCACAAAGACTTCAGTCTAAATTATTCATAAGTATGAAGTTGGTGTATTTTAGACATTGAATTTCTCTTACCCAAGACCACAACTGAAATCATACCAAATATGTCTAATGTTGCCTGCATCCTATTTAAGATGTATATATACATTAGCATGCTGACATTTGTGTTTTGTTTAGGAACCTTGATGTGCAGTCAACAAAACAAAAACATCTAATAATGGAATGTTGTGTTGTCTAGATGTTAACATAGTGACATTGCTGGGTTTAGACCACCATACCTCATGACAATTTAGAAGTGAGATTGTGACCCAACAAAACATTTTAGTATTTGACATCATTATGACGTTAGCTTGAAACGTTGGCTCAACGTTGGATTTTAGTTACTTTACAACGCAACCTAAAAATAACAAAAGAACAACGTCTAACGATGTTAGAATTTGACGTTATATGGACGTTACCATAATGACGTTGAAGAGACATGGATTTTTGGTCACCATACCTCATGACTAAATGTCAGTATTTGACAACAATATGATGTTGGTTTGAGACGTTGGCTTAACGTTGGATTTTAGTTTCTTTACAACACAACCTAAAAATAATAAAAGATCAATGTCTAATGATGTTAGAATTTGACATTGTGTGGATGTTACCATTATGACGTTAAGGTTGTGGTCACCATACCGACTTAATGTCAATGTTTGACGTAAATATGACATTGTCTGGAGATGTTGGCTTGGCGTTGTATTTTGGTTAGTTAATACCACAACCTAAAACCAACAAAATAACAACGTCTAATGATTTCAGAATTTGACACTGTGCAGACATCAACATTATGACGTCAAGATGATGTTGGGTTTTGGTCACCACACATCACAAATACATGCTTGTCGTGGGACGTTGTGTTGAGACGTTGGCTTGACGTTGTATTTTGATGAGTAAATACCACAACCTGAAACCAACGTAATATCAACATCTAATGATGGTAGAATTTGACGTTGTGTGGACGATGCATTATCACGTTAAGAACATATTGGGTTTTGGTCACCATACCTCACGACTAAATGTCAGTTTTTGACGTAAATATGACGTTGTCAGGAGACGTTGGCATGACGTTGTATTTTGGTTAGTTAATACCACAACCTAAAACCAACAAAATAACAACGTCTAATGATTTCAGAATTTGACATTGTGCGGACATCAACATTATGAAGTCAAGATGATGTTGGGGTTTGGTCACCACACATCACAAATAAATGTTTGTCTTATGATGTTGTGTTGAGACGTTGGCTTGATGTTGTATTTTGATGAGTAAATACCACAACCTGAAACCAACATAATATCAACGTCTAATGATGGTGGAATTTGTCGTTGTGTGGACGATGCATTATCACATTAAGAACATGTTGGGTTTTGGTCACCATAACTCACGACCAAATGTCAATGTTTGACGTAAATATGACGTTGTCAGGAGACGTTGGCTTGACGTTATAATTTGGTTAGTTAATAACACAACCTAAAACCAACAAAATATCAACATGTAATGATGTTGTAATTTGGACGTTGTGTGGACGTTACAATTATGACGTCAAGATGGCGTTTGATTTTGGTCACCATACCTCACCACTAAATGTCAGTATTTGACGTCAATGTGACATTGGTTTGAGACGTTGGGTTAACGTTGGATTTTAGTTACTTTAAAACGCAACCTAAAAATAACAAAAGATCAACGTCTAATGATGTTAGAACGTTATATGGACGTTAACATTATGACGTTAAAGAGACGCTGATTTTTGGTCACCATACCTTTATGACTAAATATTTGACGTTGGTTTGAGACGTTGGCTCAACGTTGGATTTTAGTTTCTTTACAACACAACCTAAAAATAACAAAGGATCAACGTCTAATGATGTTACAATTTGACATTGTTTTGAAGTTACCATTATGACGTTAAGGAGAAGTTAGATTGTGGTCACCATACCTAACGACTAAATGTCAATGTTTGACGTAAATATGACATTGTCTCGAGATGTTGGCTTGACGTTGTATTTTGGTTAGTTAATACCACAACCTAAAACCAATAAAATAACAACATTTAATGATGTTAAAATTTGACATTGTGCAGACATCAACATTATGACGTCAAGATGATGTTGGGTTTTGGTCACCACACATCACATATAAATGTTTGTCGTAGGACGTTGTGTTGAGACGTTGGCTTGACATTGTATTTTGATGAGTAAATACCACAACCTGAAACCAACATAATATCAACGTCTAATGATGGTAGAATTTGACGTTGTGTGGGCGATGATTTATAACGTTAGGAACATGTTGGGTTTTGGTCACCATACCTCACGACTAAATGTCAATGTTTGACGTAAATATGACGTTGTTAGGAGACGTTGGCTTGACATTGGATTTTGGTTAGTTAATACCACAACCTGAAACCAACAAAATATCAACGTCTAATGATGTTAGAATTTGATGTTGTGTGGACGATGCATTATCACGTTAAGAACATGTTGAGTTTTGGTCACCATACCTCACGACTAAATGTCAGTTTTTGACGTAAATATGACGTTGTCAGGAGACATTGGCATGACGTTGTATTTTGGTTAGTTAATACCACAACCTAAAACCAACAAAATATCAACATCTAATGATGTTGGAATTTGGACGTTGTGTGGACGTTACCATTATGACGTCAAAAAGACGTTGGATTTTGGTAACTTTACAACAGAACCGAAAAACAACAAAATATCAACGTCAGCTGACGTCATTATTTGACGTCAACTTAACGTTGGCCATAGACGTTATGTTGATGTTGGATTTTGGTCACCGACGTCGCAACCAAAATTAAACCAAATATCAACGTCATATGACGTTGTGTGCCTGCTGGGTTATTCCAGTCAGTAACCATATCTTCATTTTAATTTTAACCGACAACACTGTTAACGTTAATGCCGTCTCCAGTGTTGTGCAAGTTACTTCCAAACTGTAATACATTAGGTATTACTTGTTACTGTTATTTAAAAGTAATTCATTACCTTACAATATTACTGTCTCAGAATTGTAATGCGTTACATTACTTATGTATTACCTTTGAGTTACTTTCACCAAAATAACTAAGTAGAACTTAACTTTGGGGCTGTAACAATATGCAATAAGAAACCGAAATTGCAATTCGCCACACGACTCATTCACGAACCTACAGAATCGCGACACACCTCTTCCAACTCCAGCGTTATTCTCCTTACCGTCCAGATCCAATGCTGCCTTATCTTTAAATTAGGCTATTAGTATTATTTGAAGTTAACATTATAAAATACGTATACACCACAAAACTAGTTGAGGATAAATTATTTAAAATTGGGGAAGTCCAGCATTATGGACATGACATTTGCAGTCAAAACTTGAAATAAAATTTCTCAGAAAATACATGTATTGAAACGTACGTATATAGGCTACTTCCTTAAAGGACTCCAGACATTAGACATATCAGTCTTTGTTTTATTTTTAATATTAGGGAAAAGACACACATTCATGTGTGACAAAAAAAAATAGGAGGCAAAATATATTTTTTGTAATTCTGTTAATTACACTGCGCAAATCGGATGAGGAAGGGTTGGCTCTCCAGTCTCCATAGAACTTAAAATATTCATTTTATTTTAGTTTTCGTGTTCGCATTTATGAGGAAAAACAATGTTACAGACGTGATCGCTCTGAACTGGCACTAAAAGACTGCTTTAAAACTTTCACATTAAGAAGTAAAAGCAGACAATACAATGTAATACAACTGTAATACAATCCTCACTGAACATGTAACGAGTAAAATATTACTGAAAATTGATTAGTAATGCCTTACACTGCTGCGTTACAGCAAAAAGTAATATGTTACTGTAATGTATTACTTTTGTAATGCGTTACTCCCAACACTGGCCGTCTCCCAATCATATTTACAGGAACGTGCTACAAATGGTCGTTGCTATGCTGTGTGTATTCCACGTTATGCGAGAACCCCATTTCCCTCCCCAAAAATAAACACAAAAACGTATTAATGCCGTTTCTGCTACTCCCCAGTAAAAATGCTATTATATGCAAGCCATTTAAGTGTCAACGTAAAAATCAATGTTCATTATGCGTCAATATTTCCCGATAATTGCTGCAAATACAGGCTACGTCCACATTAATCCGGACACATTTGAAAACGGGGTTTTCGTTTTAAAACGCTCTTCGTCCACACGAGCGTTTTCAGGCGTTTTCCAACGTTTCAGTGTGGATGAGAAACGTCTAAATTCAATTTACTGCGCATGCGTGAAACTTCACAAAAGCTCACTGAGACGATTACAGAGGTGGAAATAAATAATAAAGTAAAGTTATCGCGCAATTCTTCTACCAGAATAGTTTTATTTAGCAAAATATCTCACCATCCCTGATGCATCCAGGTCGCATTCAGTCACCATATGTTTGGTCTAAAACGCAACTGCTCTCCTGGTTTGCCTCAGGACAGAATGTGTGAGTAGGGGCTACATTATCTGTCATCTTTGCAGTACTGTGCTATGAAGAATAGCACATATTACTGTAAGTAACATAGAAAGTAACACATTTTAGCAACAGTGTAAAAATGAATAACATATAACGGGCACAATACCGATAAACATGAATATCTATTGGTACTACATGGATCACATGACTAAACTTACATCATCGTTTTGAAATACCTCCGGTTTCACTGTCCACACTACAACGCGAAAACGGCGTTTTCAAATTTATCCACTTTGGAGAGCGTTTTCCAAAAGATACGTTTTCGTTGACTTAAAACGCCGTCTCAGTGTGGACGGAAGGCCAAAACGGAGAGAAAAATATACGTTTTCAAACGAAAACGAAGCGGGGCAGACAGCAGAAACAATCATTGGCAACGCGGCACGTGACCGCGTGGCGGCGGGATCAAAGAGAGTCGTAACACTCACATATTAACGGCTCTGTCGGTACACGATCCGTTCCACCTGCACAATCCGTTCTACGCATGCGCGTAATTACGTAGACGTAAACGTCACAGGTTTCCTACACTATCGGTACCACGCATGTGTGAATGAAACACGCTACGGCTAGGCGGCACAATTTGCGGCAGATGTATGTTACGTTAGTTTTATTGTGTTTAACATTTCATAGCGGGTCTATTTTGATGTTTTTAAATGTAACTTACTTACGCTATGTATTACGTGTTTACGTTTACGCCAATCCAACAAATAAAGGTGTTGTGATTTATGAACATACATGATCAGTTTCCTTCATACTATCCATTGTGATTCTGGTATTTGGCTTAATTTACTGTGTTTTGGTCTTCGTTTTTTTTAATTAAAAACTGCTATTAGTTAACTTTTAAGTTGAGAAATTTTATATTAGTAGGGGTATACACACACACATATATATATACATACATAATACATATATTAGGGCTGTCAAACGATTGCATCCAAAATAAAAGTTTGTGTTTACATAATATATGTGGGTGCACAGTGTATAATTATATATATATATATATATATATATATATATATATATATATATATATATATGAATACACACACATGCATGTATATTTAAGAATTTTTTTTATTTATATATAAAATATTTATATTTATGTATAATTTAAATTATATATAAATCTATATACAGTATATACATAAAAATATTTCTTAAATATATACAAGCATGTGTGTGTATTTATATATAAAATAATTATACACAGTGTACCCACATATATTATACCAACACAAACTTTAATTTTGGATGCGATTAATCGCGATTAATCATTTGACAGCGCTAATATATATATATATATATATATATATATATATACACACACACACACAGTTGTGGCCAGAATTAATCATACCCCTGGTAAATATGATAAAAAAATGGCTGTAAAAAAATCTGTATCGTTTATCCTTTTGATATTTCTTTCAAAAAAATTGGGAAAATCTTTTTTCCATATTTACCAGGGGTATGATTAATTCTGGGCACAACTGTATATAATCTAAATGAGGAAAATAATTCATTCAAAGTTGTTTACAGAAGACACAATATGCATTTATGCCTAGACTATCTGCAGTTACATGAAGAAAGAACTACAAACAAGTCTGGGGAAACATCAGAGTATTTCAAACTGACTTGAAACAAGCATGTGTGCACACAGAAGTGACATAAGATCAGCGGTGGACAGTTTTGAGTATCTTTATTTAAGAGTAAAAAGTCACAATCTCTCTCTCTTTCACACACACACACACACACACACACACAAACAGGAACACTCTTTCAGCTGTAACAGCTCTCAGTCCACTTCAGACGAACACTCTTTCCACTGTAACACACAGGAACACTCTTTCGCTGTAACAGCTCTCACTCTCAGCGAAAGAGTGTTCCTGTGTGTGTTACAGTGGAAAGAGTGTTCGTCTGAAGTGGACTGAGAGCTGTTACAACGAAAAGAGTGTTCCTGTGTGTGTTACAGCTGAAAGAGTGTTCATCTGAAGTGGACTGAGAGCTGTTACAGCGCAAGAGTGTTCCTGTGTGTGTTACAGCGGAAAGAGTGTTCGTCTGAAGTGGACTGAGAGCTGTTACAGCTGAAAGAGTGTTCCTGTTTGTGTGTGTGTGTGTGTGTGTGTGAAAGAGAGAGAGATTGTGACTTTTTACTCTTAAATAAAGATACTCAAAACTGTCCACCGCTGATCTTATGTCACTTCTGTGTGCACACATGCTTGTTTCAAGTCAGTTTGAAATACTCTGACGTTTCCCCAGACTTGTTTGTAGTTCTTTCTTCATGTAACTGCAGATAGTCTAGGCATAAATGCATATTGTGTCTTCTGTAAACAACTTTGAATGAATTATTTTCCTCATTTAGATTATATACAGTTGTGCCCAGAATTAATCATACCCCTGGTAAATATGGAAAAAAGATTTTCCCAATTTTTTTGAAAGAAATATCAAAAGGATAAACGATACAGATTTTTTTTACAGCCATTTTTTTATCATATTTACCAGGGGTATGATTAATTCTGGCCACAACTGTGTGTGTGTGTGTATATATATATATATATATATATATATATATATATATATATATTAGCGCTGTCAAATGATTAATCGCGATTAATCGCATCCAAAATTAAAGTTTGTGTTGGTATAATATATGTGGGTACACTGTGTATAATTATTTTATATATAAATACACACACATGCTTGTATATATTTAAGAAATATTTTTATGTATATACTGTATATAGATTTATATATAATTTAAATTATACATAAATATAAATATTTTATATATAAATAAAAAAAAATCTTAAATATACATGCATGTGTGTGTATTCATATATATATATATATATATATATATATATATATATATATATATATATATATATATATATATATATAATTATACACTGTGCACCCACATATATTATGTAAACACAAACTTTTATTTTGGATGCAATCGTTTGACAGCCCTAATATATGTATTATGTATGTATATATATATGTGTGTGTGTATACCCCTACTAATATAAAATTTCTCAACTTAAAAGTTAACTAATAGCAGTTTTTAATTAAAAAAAACGAAGACCAAAACACAGTAAATTAAGCCAAATACCAGAATCACAATGGATAGTATGAAGGAAACTGATCATGTATGTTCATAAATCACAACACCTTTATTTGTTGGATTGGCGTAAACGTAAACACGTAATACATAGCGTAAGTAAGTTACATTTAAAAACATCAAAATAGACCCGCTATGAAATGTTAAACACAATAAAACTAACGTAACATACATCTGCCGCAAATTGTGCCGCCTAGCCGTAGCGTGTTTCATTCACACATGCGTGGTACCGATAGTGTAGGAAACCTGTGACGTTTACGTCTACGTAATTACGCGCATGCGTAGAACGGATTGTGCAGGTGGAACGGATCGTGTACCGACAGGCTCTGTTACACACTATACAGACCTGCTGCGCCTGAGCGCCAGCAGCCAGTGTATCAGTTGAACTGGGGGTCGAAAACTTGCAACATCCATCATCAGGTATGCTTATAGCGTCCTATATTATAACTATTTTAGAAAACCTTTACACATTTGTGTAAGTTTGATGGCGTTGCACAAGGTGTAGCCTACAAGGTGGCGTTGCGGGTAAAACGTATTGCACTATGCTGCAATCGTGTGGGAACTTAGCTACCTTGCGGTAACGTTAAACATCACAAACAAGAGATATAATTGAAATATAAAACATTGTTGTCAGGTTATCTAAAGGGTGTCGCACACCGGACGCGCCACGTCGCGTCGCGTCTAGGACAACTCAAGGTATCGCAAACCGGACGCGCACTTTCTCATTAGTGTATGGCCAGCAATATTGTAATGTTTAATGACAGGAAATGAAGATAATGTCTGGTCTATGTTATTATTGTACTGCACAATTAAACACAATCGCTGCTGAGTCTGCAATCTGAAAACTTTACCTCAGAGCACCCGTTAACTGAATGAATTGAGAATCTCACCTGAAAAATCCAATAACATTCAGCAATTGTCATTCAAGCAGCTGATTTATGTAAATGAATGCAAAACAAAATGTATATTGCAGCATAGTGCGAAGTCAGGATCCATCAGCAACGATTTGAGTCAAAAATAATTAAAATTTTATATAAACTATGTAAATGGCGCTCTGTGGCGCTGCAGGGTTTTGAACACGGTCCTGAGCCGTTGCTGGGCGCCGCGGACAGACGCTGAATGGCACCGCCGGTGTGTGTACACTCATAGAGAATAATGTGTTCGAATTTTAAAGACGTGGCGCTGCGCGACGAAAATTCGAACACATTATTCTTTTCAATATTCATATTTCTCTATGAGTGTAGATTATTTTTAATCTACCCTATTTGAATACAACTCTTTTGTACTCTACTTTGCAGACCCACGATGGAGGAAAATACTGATGTTTTCAGTTTCCTGAGAGATCGAAGCATTTCTGAGGAAGCAATTACAGTTATGGAACAGCAAAAGGTATGGTGTTTTGGATGTTTGTACAAATGATTTGGCGCCCTGAATATGCTCTAACTAGCTAATATAAAGGTTAACGGGTTATTTTAAAAATGAAAAATCTGTTATTAATTTCTCACCCTCATGTTGTTCCAAATCTACTTTTGTTTATCTTCGCATCTAAAGACCCAGAAAGGTAAAAGACATCATTAACCTAATTTTTCAGAAGTAACGAGATTGCTTTGTTTTCCATATTTACAAAATAAAGAAAGTATTAAGATAAATAATTAATGACGCATGCGTGTTGTGTTGACGTTAGAGCAAATGTTGTTGGATGAACACGCATTGAACTTTAATATTTAAGTGTTAAATTATGTTGGTGGTTTTATGTGCACACAAAGCACTTGCATTGCTTCATAAAATTGAAAAGTTTAAAGCCTGGCTCCGACCTCCTACATACTTCTGCCTTATTTTCATTTCCTTCAGAACTACTCTGGGTCTGTGCAGCGCTGGTTCAAGCCGGACAAGCCTGTACTTTAGTTTTCTCTGATAATTTTTTTTACCAGGCCAATCAGCGAACAGAGGGAGTGGCTGAGAAAGATGACGTTGATGTTGACTCATGCGTTAATAGAGTGCCGAAGTGATGACGTCATTTTGTAGGACAACTCAGATGTTAGCGGCGCATGGGTTCTCGGTCGAGCAGCAATGCCTTTTCCCCATAGACTTTTGGAAAATTGCAAAAAATAAGATCTGTGTTTAAGAAAGAGTTGTGACCCTTACACGTTTTGTCTATCAAGATAACCTTTACAAGTTAATCCAAAATTTATACATTTTGAAGCCTATATAAAGATTTTAAAAACACAATTAAAAAAAAACACAAGCAGGTTATAACTGTGTGTTCTATGTCATAGATCAAAACGTGAAAATATTTAGAGGCTTTGTTCTCCACAGACCTTATTTCAGGCGATTTAGCAAAAACCCATTCAAAAATCCCATAGACTTTAGAGCGAGAGAACCGTACTGCTAAAATGCTAACTCACTTCCGCGTTTTGGCCTACAAAGGGACATCGTAACTTCGGCACTCTATTTGAGTTGTAGTTCAGTTATGGCAGCAGAAAAAGATGCCACCAAAGCCATTCGGACCATTATGGCAGCAACCCCCACCCCAAAATATTTTATTTTAGATAAAATATTTTAATTTTATCATTATGTTAAAAGACCAGTTCCTGTCATGAAAATTATAACATTACATTCAGAATATTTGTAATATCCATTTTTAAACATGCCTACACTATGCCTAATATGAGTGACCAGATTTTACATTCAGTTCTCTTCTTTTTAATTGCATTTTTCCATTATCAGTACCAGCTTGGCTCGACTAGACTTGATTCAGCTCGGCTCGACTCGCTTATTGCTCCGTTTTCAATTGCAGTCAGTACCGCCACAAATAATACCCGGCCGTCATAGTGACGCCTTTTGCTCCTCGCTTAGGGTGACCACCTGCTAATAAGCCCAAAGGGGGACAAGGGGTATGTTTCTGAGGGACAATGTGGGACACTGTTTGGCGCAGCGGTGCCCCCACCCCACGGGCAGACTCACTGATAGTTTACCCATATCTAGAATTGTTACTCTTACCTAACTGTAACTGTGTACATTAATACTTGTTCAAAAAAAAAACAAAAAAAAAAAAAGCACATACCTTAGCACATACATTAATAATGCCCTATTCCCTAAACCTAATTGCTGATATATGCTCATGAATAGGCCAACCAATGTGTATTTTTTTCTAAATAAAGATTTATGAACATTTTGAACATTCAATGAATTGACAGATGCACTTCCACTTACGATTTACTTTAGCTATTTAATTTTATTTATTTTTCATTACAGTTAATTCACTTTAAATAAATAAAAATATAAAATTATAGGATTAACAGGAATTATAGTTGCTTAACACATAAAAAAAGTCTAAAAAAAAGTCTAAACTCACAACTCCAGAGGTTCACGGAACGAGAAGGTGCGCTGTCATGACAACAATGAAAAAGTTGACATCAACCTAGTCAGCAGGTCACGTGGGAATGGCAACCAGTGTTGGGGAAGTATACTTTCTACATGAACTAGTTCAAAGTTCAGTTCACACATTTTAAAATGAACTACATCAGTTCAAAGTTTGCACAGAAATGTAAGATTTTTCCCATCTCCACCGACCTCGTAATAAAATCCGTTTAAATTATTATCATACGATGCCTTTGTCGACGGTGGCCGGGGTGCGGACACTAGTGGCTTGTGTTGCCAGATTGGGTGTTTTTTTTCGCTACATATTAAGCCCTGTTTACTGTCAGTTTTATCCGGGTTTTCGCCTGGAATGATCTATAGAAATCTGGCACCCCGTTGAACGAAGTTAAACTGAGAGAGCGTGCGTTCACAGACACCAGAATGAACGTGTTCACACAAAATATGAACAAGTTCGTGAACGTGTTCAGGCACAACGTTTGACTGACTTTTTTTTTTTTTTTGAGGAAGCATTGATTATGCGTGACACGGTCTCAATTTGCGGGACGCATGAATTGGGCTTCAAACGCTGTGCGCGCACGCGCTACGCGGGACGGGTGGTCACCCTATCCTCGCTGCCCTCACGTCACTTTTTAGTACCGGCTCAGCTCGCCTTAGCTTGCTCAGAACCTCACCGGAGGTGATACAAAAAAGGTCTCTGAAATCAGGAACAGGTACAACTTTTTACACAGTGGAAAACCAAACTAAGGCGAGCCGAGTCGAGCTGGTACTGTGTAGTGGAAAAGCGCCATAATTACATGTTCTTTTAGCTGTTATGAAGCAGTATGATTTTCTTGTGTCCCTTTGCTTTCACAGATTGACAGAGAAGTCATCCTGGTTATGGAAGATTCGGAACTTGCAAAGTACCTTCCCTTATATGGTGACAGGATTGCCCTGATACATTTTTGCAGGCAGCAGACACCATCTGTGAAGCGAAAGCAAGGTCTCTTGGAGAAATTAAGAGTTAAAATGAAGCGTAGAAGGGAGGAAAATAAAGATAAGGAGGTGCCACAAACCTCAAACAAAAAAGCAAGCAGCAAAGCAAAACCATGCATGCGAAATATTGAAATTGGATGGCTTCACGAAGAAAAAAACGGGATAAAACAGGTGAGAGCAAGGCAAGGTGGGGGGACTAGAAAACTAAAGATAAATGTTCAGGCAGGATATGATGAGGTTCTAAAAGAAGGAAAGGCATTGTTCTTTCACAATGGAGTTTCCACCAAAGGTCAAGAGTCTGATTTTGAATTCGAAGTTTGGGACTTCAAGCATAATGTTCTCCCCAAGGATCTCTCCGTCGGAACAATTTACAATACTGTCAAACTCCCAATGTTGCGTTTCTATATAGCGACTCATCTGAAAGTTAACCTGACTGAAGAGTCAAGTGAATCTAGTGATGAACCTGACCATGCTAGTGATATCTCAGATTCAGATTCGACCAAAGGTGATGACATGGATACTCACAACCCTGAGCAAGTAGAGAATGAGTCTCAAGACATCTTTCCTGATGTGTTCTTGGTTTCTGATGAAGAGACAAGCATACATTCCTCACAAGACCATCTTGCAAGCATCGCACTCAATATCAGCAGTGACCCCGAGATTACATTTGGTCCACAACACCATACTGATGGAGATTCTCTTAGTGACACAGTGATCCATGAGCCTTTTGACTCACCACAGAGTGCTCCTAATGCTTTGCCGAGCAGAAATGTAACCATACACTACTCAAATAGCTTCAGTGACCTGATGGAGGCATTTTCTGACCACAAGATTGTCAACGAGTCCTTGACAGTGAGACGTATACTTCCTAACAACTCGGAGGAAGCAGGCAGTGGTCCGGGTGTCCTTCGCGATGTGTACAGTAGCTTCTGGTCTGATTTCTATGAACACTGCACCGTCGGGACGTCTCTAAAAGTGCCTTTCCTCAGGCATGACTTCAGCTCTGACAAATGGAAGGCTGTGGGGCGTATCCTTCTTAAAGGGTTTAAAGATTGCAAATACCTTCCTATTAAGCTTGCTCCACCATTTCTTGAGGAAATGATGTTTGGGGCTGTACACACAGACCTAAAGGCAGCATTCCTTCATTTTGTGAGCTGCCAGGAACGAGATGTTCTCAATCAAGCACTCAATGACTTTTCCTCTGTTGACATGGATGATCTTCTGGACATCATGAACACTTATGAATGCAGGAGGAGGGTCACAGTGTCCTCTCTACCAGGAATTGTCGACGAAATTGCACACAAGGAACTCGTACAGAAACCAATGTTCGTGATTGACTGTTGGAGGGAGGTCACAAAAGGCCAGATCTCTCTTAGTCAAGAGGAAATTCAACAGCTATACAAAGACCTGAAGCCTACACCAAAAAAGGTGACTGCGCTGTTGAAGTTCCCAGCACAAATGTCCGAAAATCAAGCAGAGGTTGCCAACCACCTGAAAAGGTACATCAGGGAAATTGACGAAGAAAAACTCTGCAAATTTCTGAGATTCTGTACCGGTTCCAATTTAGTGGTTTCTGAGGCAATTCATGTACAGTTTGCAGTCCAGACAGACTTTACCAGAAGGCCGATTGGACATACCTATGGGATGGTCCTACAACTCTCTGACTCATATGACAATTTCCCACAGTTCCGTGCTGAATTTAATTGTGTTCTGGATAGTAACATCTGGGTCATGGACATCGTATAGCTGGACATTTTATAAACTCAGAACATCATTACTATCAGTCCACACTCACAACCTCAATGCCCATAAATGCAGAATTCTGAAGAAAAAGCATGCACATACTTGAAAACATATGAAAGTATAGAACTCTCTTTTACCACTATTTGAGACTTTGTAGCATGGTACCTGTGGAAATACACAGTGTATAATCTATTGTGTTTACATTTGATATTTACGTTGTAGTTATGTAACATTTTATGTTAACATTCCTAGTTTATGTCGATTAAAATTAATGTACACATTGAATGTAGAATTCTGAAGAAAAATAGGTTCATACTCAAATTGAGCAGCGTTGGAGCATGTACTGGATAACTCTCTTGTGCTGTTGAGACTTTGCACGTTCACATTGTACATGTTGTTTACATGTTCACATAAGCATACATCACAACTGTGTTTTATATATATATATAAAAAAGGTTTATTACACTTACAGCTCAAAAATAATACAATATACTGTAGCAGCAATACAGTCTGATTTGGGTTCAAATTTAATTACCTTTTTTTTGTTTCATTGTAAAACAAATATTAAAAGTTTTTCTTTCAACATTTTCTCTAGTAGCTCAATTCTTAACTGTGTGTACAGTTCGCCTGCATGCTATGGGTCCAGGTGAGCAGTTAATCCCTTTTATTTCATAAGTGCACAGAACACAAAAATAGGCTTGTCACAGGGATCTGTGTGTGTGTGTGTGCTTGTTACATCAAATTTAGTATCTCCCGTCTAAGTATAATGTACAGGTTTCTGCCCTCCTCAGCATCCTCTGGAGGAAGAAGATGAAGTTCCTCCATTAACAGGCAACAAAGTTCGAACACTGTCTCATCACATGGGTACGTAAGCATGTGACACTCCTCCTGGCAGTTCTGAACATCCAAAGAATTGCACTGGAAAAGATAGTCGTCTGATCCATAAAGATGAGGAGCCATATACATTATGGATGGACGCCCATGAGGTGCCGTAATGTTCCGTTGCGCTCGCTCTGATTCTGTGCGCATTCCACATCTGCACAAATCTGTCAAGTTCATCCTTAAATGACAAATGCACAACAAATCCTCCATTAAAATCTCATTAAAAATGACAGCTTTTAACACACACACACATATATATATATATATATACTGTATATATATAGCCTATTCTATTAAAGTGCATGTTCTACAACAATATCCTCTCTGTATTACATTATATTAGCTAGCCTACTATATATAGGCCCATATAGTCTTGGTATTTGAGCTATTTTAGCAAATAGCAACATGACATCATGACTTTTGTAAACAAACACGCCACTTTCAAGTCAAATATGTGGATAGACAAATAGAGATATGATTTCTTACCTGTACAAGTATTGTAAAGCAAAACTGCACGATTGATTTGTCAAGGAAGTCCCCATTGAAATGGTCTTCTTCTTTTAAAGCCTGAAAAAGGTTCATCCAAAACTGAATGTTCTCTTTCCGAAGTATGCTCCAAAAGCTTTCGATTCTCTGATTATGATTGCTTGAACCGTATAAGAAACTCCGATGAAAAGCAAATTCATCAGTAGCATCTCGTCGAAGAAAGATCTGCATCTGCTCCATCGCAACGTTTTCAGTCCCATGATCAGAACGAATTCTTCTAGGACAACCATCTCTATTCTTTACAGTCTCAATAAAATATGATTCAATGACTTTTGGGTCATTGAATGCCTGTGTGTGTGTGCGGCAATGTGAGACAATGGCAAGCACACACGCAGCTTCTACGGAAGACTGTATTCTCGTACTCTCGTTTCTCGAAATGTTTCGACATTAATCTCGAAATGTTTCGACTTTAGTTTCGACATTAATCTCGAAATGTTTTGACTTTAATCTCGAAATGTTTCGACATTAATCAACCAAAAAAATGTAAAAAAAAAAATAAAATCTAGCATTTCGAGATTAAAGTCGAAACGTTACGACTTTAATCAACAAAAAAAGTAAAAAAAAATCTAGCATTTCGAGATTAAAGTCGAAACGTTTCGACTTTCGAAATGCTAGATATTTTTTTTTTACTTTTTTGTTGATTAAAGTCGAACCGTTTCGAGATTAAAGTCGAAAAAATTCGACTTTAATCTCGAAATGCTATATATATATATATATTTTTTTTTTACTTTTTTTTTTTAGGTTGCGGTTCAGGGCTTCCGTAGTTCAGGGCTTCCGTACAGGGCTTCCGTACAAGCTTCCATAGAAACGGGCTTCCATAATTTTATCCCAACATTTATGTAGTGTTAAAAAACTGAAGTGCTTCTGGACCAGTGTTGTTTGCATCTTGCAAAAGGGTCTATATATAATATGTCTTAGTAAAATGCTGTTTTTTCTCAAGTTAGTACATGTTACCCAACTACAACAACGTTATATATCTGCTTAAACCATAGACTGTAAAAAAATTAAAACAGTCTCAAAACAAAACGGAGAGATTGCTGGCGGAACCCAAGCCGCGCGCTCGTGTGAAGGGGGAACTTTAAAGCTGCGTGACCATCCGTCCGTCCGTCCGCGTTTACAGTCCGTCAGTTATGGCGGAGTACGTGAATGTAGTGCGGCGGGCCTTGGGTCAACTCGGCGGTCATGGCGGTGTTAGAGGCCTCCTACTGCAGCTATTCAGGTACTTGAATAAAATTATTTTAGAGCTTTAGAGGTAATGTTACACAGGGGCGTGAAATGAAATGTGTAAAACTGTAAGACACTGAATCCAAAGCAATGACCTCTTTGATAGTGACTGCTCATTCAGTCACACAGACATGAATGCGAAACACTGAACAACTGTCTGTTTAACGTTACCGGAGAATGTATTTTACTTGGCATGTCAATTTACAGTAAATATTTGAGACCTATAGCAACATATAGATAGTTATGGACCTTTAGGGATATCTATGCTGCTGCCATTGTCCTTTTTGCAGGGAGTTATTATTACTATTTATATATACTATACTATATTCTAATATACATACCATTATATTAAATTACACTTAATGTATTAATAATTGATTCGACATAATTGAAATGTCTTTCTCAGGGTGAATGATATCAAGACAGGAGCTTTGGTGGGTGTTGACAAATATGGCAACAAATACTACGAGGACAACAGAAACTTTTTCGGTATTAATTTACTTTCTTTAGTTGTCTACAAATTCAAGTTCACTGTGTTTTACGTCTTCTGAGTGTGTATTTTTCACTCTGTCTCTTCCAGGCCGTCACCGATGGGTGATTTACACCACAGAGATGAACGGAAAGAAGACTTTGTGGGAAGTTGATGGCAGCATGGTCCCTGCTGAATGGTATTATAAACAGATGTATTCGGCATAATGTTTTAGTGGATTTATTTTCTTTCTAGTTTCTGGTGTCCTTTTCCCTTGTAAAATGTATTTTTTTCCCCCTTAAGATTATGTAAATATTGGTTTATATAGCTCTTTTAAAACAAAAACTTGACCCTATTACCCTATTATTGTTGTGAAAAAATGAATTAATTCAGGAGAATTGTGGAATTAAGAGTTACCGAATAAAAAGTGCTAATTGGCCGCCATTATGATTGAATTATGAATTATGAACAAAACATTGGGTAATTTTACAGAGCAATTGGTTCTGTTAAAGGGATAGTTCACTTATGTTTTAGCTTACCTCAAGTGCATCAAAGATATAGGTGTCTTAGTTTCCACAGTATTTTCAATTTTGATATTTTTAGGTCAAACCGTTTGTCTATCAGTCATATAATGGAGGTCTATGGTCACCACCTCAAAGAGCATGCACAGAGACGTCCAGATTAAACATGATTTAATGACTCGTAAATGTAAGTACACATTGATGGCCTAAGACACGAAACGAGCGGTTTGTGTGAGAAAACGAACGGTATTTATATCGTTTTTACTAGAGTTCTCAACGGGCCTGAAAATTATTACCCGACCCGACCCGGCCCGTGGCTTTTAAAGCCCGAACCCGATGTAACCCGACACATAAACATGAATTATCTACCCGAACCCGGCCCGCGGCCCGACTCGGACGTGCTCTACAATCTATTGCCGTTGCGGCGTCTATTCATTCCGGTGAAATCACAAAATAAAATGCACACAAACTTAGAAAGATTGACTAACTAGTAGGGCTGTAATCAACCAAAGAAATCCTTGGTCGACCAAAGTCTTGTCCTGCGATTAGTCGAAAAAACAAACAAACAAAAAAAAACTTATTTTGATTGAACATTCTTTTAAACAATTGTCATAGAGCATTTATAAAACAACAACGAAAAACATCACAAATAAATAAAACTATAATAATAATACAATTCTTTGAGAATTAAGTGATTTTTAACTGAAAAAAGTGAGGAGCTCTGTCTATGCAGTCACAATCGCGCACCTGATCACACCACACGATACAAAAAAAATAACTGCTATCTGCCATATTATAAAAAAATCCAAACAAAAGCTCTCGTTTATACAGACTTTATATTCTTCTTTACTTACAAAGCTATGGGTTAACTTTTTTCCAGCCGATCTAGGCATTTTAAACAAACACACAAAATACCCAAATAGCCTAAAAAACAATCCGAATAATAATAGGCTGTATTTTGGAAGGTATAGGTTTATTTTCGTTTTGTTGCATTATTTAGGCTATTTTACAAACACAAATAAAAACGAAAAACATATTAAGAAAACACAATCTATTGAATCAGCATGATATAGCCGGTAAAAGGGCTGCTCACGTCTTTTTCGCGCTCAAGTTCGATTCAAATATAGGCGTGCGCTGTGCGGGCTCATAATGGAGCAACGCGGTTGCCTCCCTCCACAGTCTCGTCGTCTTTGTTTTAAAATGCAGCCAGACAAAAGATTTAGATTTCTTGGACATTTTGTCGACTAAAGTCAAAACAAGCAGCGTTCTAACTGAATGAATACAGCATCCCTTACCGAGCGTGAAGCTGCAGCGCAGCCGGCCACAGGCGCGTTCCCGAGTCTCTATGTGTGTGCGCTAAAACTGTCTCATCCCAAAGCGCCATATACAACGGACGCTTTTACAAAAGCGTAAATATCGAACGCACATGGCACCCTTCAGCGAACAGCAGCGATGATTAATCATTAGGTTTTTATTGGGCGGAAAAGATTAAGCCCGAGGTCCGACCCGACCCGAGTCATTTGCTTATATTTTCGACCCGAACCCGGCCCGAACCCGCGGGTCCCGTCGGGTTTGTCGGGCCGACCCGACCCGTTGAGAACTCTAGTTTTTACCTCAGCCTAACCACAGCCACAAAGAGCCCGCGCCTTCAGATCACTTGGACGTGGCTGTGGTTACAAGAGGTAAAAACGATATAAATACCGTTCGTTTTCTCACACAAACCGCTCGTTTCGTGTCTTAGGCCATCAATGTGTACTTACATTTACGAGTCATTAAATCATGTTTAATCTGGACATCTCTGTGCATGCTCTTTGAGGTGGTGACCATAGACCTCCATTATATGACTGACAGACAAGAACGGTTTGACCTAAAAATATCAAAATTGAAAATACTGTGGAAACTAAGACACCTACATCTTGGATGCCCTTGAGGTAAGCTAAAACATATCAAAAATTAATTTCAAAGTGAACTATCCCTTTAATATTTGTATATTTGTATTAATTTATTATTTTTGATTTTTTAATTTAAAATTTTGAGAATACATTTGCATGTTTTTTAGATAGGTTTTAATTGCCAGTGCACAATCATATATCTTCCCTTTTTCTCTCTTTCAATGTTGTTCTCAGGCACCGTTGGTTGCATTGCATGACGGATGACCCTCCCACCACTCACCCTCCAGAACCCAAGAAGTTCCTGGCCAAGGTTCATCAGTTCAACCTCAGTGGCACCTCAAACTGCTACGTGCCCTATTCAACCACTCGCAAGAAGATCCACGAGTGGGTGCCCCCAAAAGCCGGGGAGAAATGACCCCCTCCTCCTTTCACCAGTTCTGCTGTTTGGAACAATCTGTACATTGTAGCTTTATAATAATCATAAATAAATTAAAACATACGTCTTTGTCTCTATGAATTCATGTTTATAAAACTGTCGGGAATTGATTGGATCGTAAAAATTAGTTATTACTTCAGTCTGCAGTGTCGCATGATCCTTGAGAAATCATTTCAATATGATGATTTGGTCCTGTTTTTGTCATATTTTGTGAAAACCATGAGACATTTTAACTAGACCTAATAAACCAAAAAAAAACTACATGGAAATAAATGGTTTATGTTTAAATATTGTAATTTAAAGCTGGTAAAGCACATCAAGGAGCAGTTCAGTGTGGTGTCACACACAAGTTTACAGCATCTCCTGTGTAATTCACCTTTGGCTAAGCCCCGCCCCCCGTTAGTTACTGTTGCTACTTCCGTCAAACTTCATCTGGGCTCTGGTTTGATTTATATAAACATGGCTTGTGCTGTGACAGCTCTTTCTGCTGAAATGTTATCAAACTTTTATAAAGCAGCAAATAAAGTGTCCGATAGAAGTAGGCAAAAGCGGCTGCAATATGCGTTTGAAGGCTATATTCAAGACATACAGGTGAAACGCAAGAAACAACAAGGCATCCAAAATTGAGGCAAAAGCAACAGTCAAAACATGAACCACCGCATTTTCTACTAATCGATACGGAGGCTGGGATTAACAATATCAGGGAGCAACACTGTTCATGCAAAGCTGGGTAGGTCTCTGTTCACTTCTATAATCGTTATTACAAATCAAACAGACTACTACACGAGTAGCGTTGTATTTATTAGCAACGTGTGCTAGCATATAAACAACCGGTATGAGAACCGAAATCATAACCTAAAACATTATAAAACGGTCTAACTTGTATAACTTCACAGTAAGGTTAGAAGCAAAAAAGATATGCTTGTTGATCTTTGAGGGTTTTAGCCGCAGCACATCAGTTTCAGAACCCCAGCGCCAGAACCGGAAGTGAGGGGCGGAGTTAGGTTCTAACCAACACCAGCGCCTAATAATATTTTATTTACCTATAAACTTGTCTTTAGGAAGCCATTAGTTATAGTGGCAAGAATAACTTTGTTAAACCTTTAGGGGCGGTTTCCCAGCAGCAGGGTTTATTAGGATCTCTTAAAAAGAGATCAATAGCAGGATTAGTTTTAACAAACCACTGTATATCGAAATTAATATTCGTTCATTAATATTCAAAAATCACCTGCGTGCATTTAACGTCTGCCAGTTCCACCAACTGCGTTAAACGTAGCCTACAATTTGTGTTATTTAAAATTACTTTTTAAATTCCGAAGCTTGTAGAAGGTGGCAATACTGACCTGGGGCCTGTACCATGAAGCCGGTTTAGGTGCCTAGCCAGCTATGTTTCAGTTTAGTTTGCGCTTACCCTGGGTTTTAGGCACCATGAAGGTGGTTTGGCTTTTAGCAGTGTTCATCGCCATAGTAACTTACGCTCCACGGCTAACCTGGTCCGGGGCAGGTTATGTTCCAGGTAAGAGGTTGCAAACCGAACTTGGACCAATCAGCTGTGAGCAAAGTCACACATGTCTGATGCGATAAAGTCACTCCACCTTTTCTACTCCAAATTAAAGGTCACTACATAGCAAATTATTTTAAAGACAAAATCATCTGGCTTTTAGTAATGCTTATTTAGAATAATAAATTTGTATGATTTAGAAATTATTTATGTAATTATTATACCTTTAAACGATCTCACATGTAATTTCAGTTCTTCAATTCTTATTATATGCAGATTTTAAATGAATACATATATAAAGGTAATATAATTATGCTTTAGAATCTATAAATGAAGCTATAAAATGACATATGAGCTTAAATGTTTAATTCTCTAATATACCTTTATCAACTGTATAAACTAACTTCACAACTTTAGCACAGTAACAAGACTTTCTTTTAGTTGTCCTCTTTCATAGACAGCTATTTTTTCTTGCTCTGTAAATGTTTAAATTTGTATTATTTGAATACTTTTATTTAATAAGTGAATTGCGAGAAGTAGCTCTCGCGAGAAATTCATTTCAATGAGTTTTGAATGAGTTTCACTGTTTCTCAGCATGTGATTGGCTGTTCGCTGTTGATGTCACACCTAAACTCCTAATCTCAGGATTAAAGCCTGAGTTGACAGAGAAAGTTGATGATCAGCATCATGGTACCAACAAAGCCTGGTTGGATTGGTTTGGTTTTGTCAACTCAAAACTAATCCTGCAACCCTGAGTTTGTTCAACTACTATCATGGTACAGGCCCCTGGTAGCCTTGAGTAAATAAACTTGTTTAAGATAATGATTTATAAAACATATAATTATCAGTTAAGCCTATTTACTTCACTGACAGACGAAAATGAAAGACTATCAGTCAAAGTTCAGGGGGGTTAGGAGTTTGGGAGGGCAAGGAAAAGGGCAGGATAAGGAGACTGAGAAAAAGAAAGTTGTATGAGAAAGTTGTATCATTTTTTTGGGCTTCAAAAGTCTTAAATTGCACATAATTTGGTCAGAGAAATAAAAATTTTCTCGGGGGAGGCCCCGAACCCCACTTTTTGTCCCAGTGTTAAGCAATTTTAACATAGTATTGTCATTAAATCAGTGTAGATGGGACAAAATAAAACCATTAAAATATCAAGTAAATAAGTGACAGGCTACTTGGTGCCACAGCGACACCCAAAAAGTATTGCTATACCACGATACTCAATATGTTGTCCCACGTTAGTCATTTTTCTCTGTTGCACCTACACAAAATTTGAGGGTTCCCCCACCTGACAAATCCCACCTTAACCACTGCATATACACATACTAATTTACACATACTAACACATAGTAATATTATTTTCTAATTGAGGGCGAGTTTGGTCAGGTAACGTTAGGTGAGTCAGACGTTGGACAGCAGAGGGCACTGTTTTCATGGATTTTCTTCTTTTTTTCAGATTTTGCTCAACCGAAACCAAAGCATAGGCCATTCATTCATTTCAACATTCATGTTGAAAACTGAAACCAGACATACACATACACCAGACAGACAATAATAGCTGCTTACTACAGGTTTGAGAGCAAATCGCCACATTTTACTGCCTCCGTGTATTTTTCCGTGTATGTTTCAGTGGAGGTCACTGAGAAACACATCTTTTGACTTGATATTATGACATCCCTAAAGTATCAAAAAAGCATAGATATTTTTAGAACCTGCTCAGAAAGTGCACATTTCTGTTTTGGACGATTAGTAGCCTACCTTGGATTTTGTGTAAAAGGTACATGAATATGTTAATCATTGAGTAATTTGCTTTATACTCACCACAGCACTCTTTTCACAAGTTCACTAGAGTAATGTGACAATGTAAACTCTGCCAGCCACAATTTATAGTGTCAGTTTCACACAAATATACATCTGTGAAGAAGATATATACAAAAACAGTTTATTTGAGAATTATTCAGAACCACAAATGTTCAGAAAAAGTGTAAATTGTGCTGTCAGCAGAGGAGGTCAATGCATGACACCATCAGCTTATGGTTAACACAGTATAGGGCAAAGTTGTAACTCATCTGTGAAAAATATACAGACAACTACTTCACAGTGCTTCATTTTGTTAGACCCTACCCCTAAACCAGCTCATCACAGAAAACGTTTCGTTTTACCATCATTTAGTACGTTTATTAATCAATTTCCCTCATGGAGACCTCTGGCTGATCCCCACAATGTAGGTGATCTCAGGTTTACTATCCTTTTGGGGACATTTGGTCACACACACACACACACCTCACACACACTGTGTTCACTGCAAAATGGATTGAGGTAATGAATTATGGATATGCACATTAGCATGGTGTCATTTCACACTGCCAAGTGGTTTAAATTTTCATATCCACATGAATAAGCAGCTGTAAGTGTAGCGTATGAGTGTATATAGGGTGTATTCGTATGTCAGAAAAACGTCAGGTCTCTGAGTTACATGTGCCGTGCTTTACATATGCAATTACCATTGTCGTTGGTGAATATTTATTCCTTTCAATCCAACATCTTTTCTTTTTTTCCTTTTTTTTGTTGTTAGTAGAACACTAGTATCCACACAGAACACAACTACTCATAACATCTGGGCAACTGCATAGTAACATGTTAGAAACCACCTAGAACACACAGATTGCCATATTACCCCAATAACGCATTGATAACACCCTGGCAACTACCCGGAACACTGGTATCCACACAGAACACACAAACAATACCCCGGCAACTACTCATTACATCTGGACAACTGCATAGTAACACCCTAGACACAACCTAGAACACCTTATATTACCCCGGCAATGCATAGTAACTCCCAGGCAACTACCCAAAAAACACCGGTATCCACTCATAACACATTAACAACACTCTGGCAACTACTCATAACATCTGGGCAACTGCATAGTAACACCCTAGAAACCACCTAGAACCACCAGATTCCCATATATTACCCCAATAACGCATAGTTACACCCTGGCAACTACCCAGAACACTGGTATCCACAGAGAACACACAAACAATACCCCAGCAACTGCATAGTAACACCCTAGACACAACCTAAAACACCTTATATTACCCCGGCAATGCATAGTAACTCCCAGGCAACTACCCAAAACACCGGTATCCACCCATAACACAATAACAACACTCTGGCAACTACTCATAACATCTGGGCAACTGCATAGTAACACCCTAGAAACCACCTAGAACAACCAGATTCCCATATATTACCCCAATAACGCATAGTTACACCCTGGCAACTACCCAGAACACTGGTATCCACAGACAACACACAAACAATACCCCAGCAACTGCATAGTAACACCCTAGACACAACCTAGAACACCTTATATTACCCCGGCAATGCATAGTAACTCCCAGGCAACTACCCAAAACATCGGTATCCACACAGAACACAATAACAACACTCTGGCAACTACTCATAACGTCTGGGCAACTGCATAGTAACACCCTAGAAACCACCTAGAACAACCAGATTCCCATATATTACCCCAATAGCGCATAGTTACACCCTGGCAACTACCCAGAACACTGGTATCCACAGAGAACACACAAACAATACCCCAGCAACTGCATGGTAACACCCTAGACACAACCTAGAACACCTTATGTTACCCCGGCAATGCATAGTAACTCCCAGACAACTACCCAAAACACCGGTATCCACCGATAACACAATAACAACACTCTGGCAACTACTCATAACATCTGGGCAACTGCATAGTAACACCCTAGAAACCACCTAGAACACCCAGATTGCCACGTATGACCCCAATAATGCAACTGGCAACTACCCAGAACACTGGTATCCACACAGAGCACACAAACAATACCCCGGCAACTACTCATAACATCTGGATAACTGCATAGTAACACCCTAGAAACCAACCAAAACATTTGGCCAACCATGTAGCAACCTGGCAACCACCCAGAATACCCTAGCAACACCCCTCATAGTAGAACTCCTAGAAAGCACTTGGGATAGCCTGGCAACCAACTATAACACCCTAGCAACCCCATAGCAACTATCCAGAACACTCAACCACATTGCAACAATAGCAACAGCAGCTGCATAGCACCATTGTGGCCCCGCTAATATTCACTTCATAAATGTAAAAATCCAAAGTTTTAAAATGTGATGTGTCTAGTCTTGTTCATGGCTTGTAAATCCGGGAATGTAGTGATGGCCAAATATGTTTTAGTATCACAGAACATACTAGACATGCTGTATTTTGGATCTCAATGTAATCATCGTGTGATAAGATATTCCATATGTCCTTATTTTGAGGCACCTAATGTGATAAATTTAGCGCTGGCCCAGATAGTGGTTAACAGCACATCTCTATTTTTTTTCTGCAGTGAGGGTTGGAATGAGTGGAAGATGAAGCATGTAGGATGGGGTTAAGGCTTCATCAACAGGAAGAGATACAAAACAAATAGCTTTTCCAATTCAGCCACTCCCTGTTGAAAGAGAACTGATGAACAATACACACTCAACAATCCTTGAAAGATGTATCGACTCGCTATTTATATTGACTATACATTTGACTCAATAATAATTCTATTATATAAAAAAAATCCTTGGTCTAGCTGAGACTGGTCATGACATTTGCACATTGTTCCCTCGCTTTGAATAAAAGAGTCTGCCAAATGATTAAATGTAAATGTAAACATCGGATGTGTGTGTTAAAGTATTTATAGTACAAATTCAGTACTGTGACAGGTTTTACATTGTCGTCATCATATTGTAAGTTTTAGATGTACTTCATACAGTTACTTTCCAGAGCCCGCACTGACTCACACACTCACAGGAAGTACAAGGAACACAGTGTTTATGATCTGTTAGATGTGCTCTCTATAACGTACCTAATGTTTCAGGTTACGTTCTATCAACAGTATCTGTCATTACTTATCTTATAACGGCAAGCTGTTGTTGTTGATTTTCACCACTAAAATGACAACCAAAAAATCAATAAATACTTAGAGAGGTATTATAATCCCAACTGGTTTGTCAATATTTAAGGAACACATGCAGCAAATGTGGTGGTCCAGCATTTACAGTCCCAAGGAAGCATCCCCCTAACCATTACACCACCACCACCAGCAGCCTGTAAAAAGTTAATTTTATCAATTAAAGAGAAGAGATGTATTTAGTCTTTGGTCATTTCACAAGCACAGACTATATTCATCAATAATTCACCTCTGAATGGTAGTCAGGAGGAAGATGAATCATTAATAATGTGACAGCAAGACTTCCAGTGAAACATCCTCTGGAGACTGTGTGGGACGTTTATGTGTGAGATATTGAGCGAAAGGTTGCGTGACATGTCAGATCTTCATGATTTTATTCCAGTGCTCTTGATCTTGAAGGCATGTGCAACAGTAGGGTTCCAGAACTAACAAAGTAGGATATTAGATAACACAAAAAAAAAAAAATCTGAAATGTGAAATACACTAATATGCATTAATTCATGCTTAACTAATGCATAGTTAATGAAGAACTAAACCATTAATTAATGATTACTGCATCAGCAATTAATAAAGAGTCTATATGATTAATAGATCAAGTATTACATGAATTGCTATTAAAACCCCTTAACTGTCACTTGCCCGTATACGGGCAACCTAACTTTACTTCAATAAATTACTATTAAATCCTAATCTAGTCATGACAAACTATATATCATTGGAAAGGTCTAAGACTCCTCCTTAAATAGATATTTTAGGTATATATTTTAGGTATATATACAGTAATATATGAATTTATGACAAGAGTGCGCCTCAAAAAAATCGACATCATTATAGGAGTTTTTGACCTTTGTCACAAAAAGTTGACGCACACACTTTTAATAACTGAAACTTTGGTTTTTAGGGCTAAAAGTTCATAATAAAACGTAATTAGTATTTGTCAATAAAAAAAATATTAAATTATATTTTAAAAAGTAAGGTAAGAAGTCCTCTAAAGAGTATAATATATTATATATATATATAAATATATATATTTTTTATTATTATTATTATCATATATTTTATTAGTTATCATAAATTAGGTATCATTTGAAAGCTTACAAACTCAGAATTCATCCTGTGAAAACCGTTTTGAAATTGGACGTTGCGTTACCATAGAAACTATATTTTTATTAGGCCCCTCCCCTTTTGGGCATCATCTTTCATAATTTATTATCAAAACCTTTTCTAATCTTGGCAAAACACATATTGTCAGAAAGGTCTGAGTCTCAAGGTTCCATATTTAGTGACAGAAGTGATATTTGGATAGAAATTTATTCATTTGTTATGGCAAAATGCATACAATTAAATTCAATGGAATTCAATGGCACCCGGTGGCTATTTTTGGTACTACGCCTAAACAAAATCTCATGGGAACTTCAATTTTTGCGATATCAAACTTGGTTGGATATATAGCTTTCATTTTATAGTAATTTTATAGTAAAACATGTTTTGTAAAATATTTATTTCATATAAAAAAACTATTAATAAAGTATATTTGATTTACTGTAAATTATAACTTCCATAACTTTTTCATACTTTAATTTTTTGAAGTGCTTTCACTTCAGCAATCTGCTGATTGTTTTCTTTAAAACAAGACCAAACTTAGGTCTTCAAAGCATTATTGAATTATAACCATTTAAGTTTGTATAGTGCATTTTAATGTCAATTATAAAAAAGAGGGGTGACGGGTAAAGGGTTAATTCAATGTGTCATTGTGTATTAATTCCTTAATAACATATTTTAATGATCTAATAGTGTAAATTAATGTGTTAATTACCACAATTAGTCAAAGCTATGCACTTCAACTTCCGGTTGTCTGCTTTAATTAATCATTAGCTAATGATTTGCAAATGTATCATTATGTTATGACTTTACTTGTTGGGGCACATCATTATTAACGAGTCGTTTAGTAATTTGCACATGAATTTGCACTAACAATGAAGTAATTAATCATGTATTAAAGCATATTACTGTACCTGCATGTCATATTATCTGGAAGTTGCTCATTCTGGTAATTAACATATTAATTAACACTATTTGTTAAAAAAATGAGTTATTATGGAATTAATCCACAATTACATATTTAATTAATAACAATTTATGTATGAACTAATAAATTAACCTTAAATACTCTTAATTAGTTCCTAATGTGGTAATGATTAATGAATAGCTTAAATTATTGTAAAGTGTTACCCTTTAATTAGGTTTTTTTCCCTCCCACCTCATATTATAAAAGTTTTGTGAGCAAATGCAAAGTTTCTGTGGGAACGCAAAAGTTTTGCAAGAGAATGCAAAAGCATTGAAATTCTCATGTCCTTTTAAGGCCTCCATAACTTTGGGAAGGAAATTCATACTTAAGGGGGGATTTGATAACATTTGGTGGAAAGTTCCTTTGCGTCTTGGTCATAAGCGATGAGCTTTTGATGCCAACTCTGGCGTGCGCCATAAAAGAGATACCAGTTATTGGCCGAGATGAAAGGATGACCAACCGAAGCATTCCTGTGTGTGTGTGTGTATACCAGCTCTTTTCATCTCACCCTTAGAGGATCAAAACTGCACAGTAGTGATGTCATGTCCTGCAGGGGGGCTGAGAGAGTTGAAAGGACGAAGGTCATTTTTCTTTCTTTTATCTATCAGGTCTCAGTCTCTTTGTCTTTTTATTATGATAAGAAAAGGGGGAAAGAGGCCAAAGTAGGAGAGAGACTAATCAACAGTGCACTAGCATATCCACTAAGGACAATAACATGGAAGACTGAATAAAAGGAGGCAGGTAGAGAGAGAAAGAAAGAGAGCAGACTGCAATTACACTATTGCTGTTTTGGAGCTGAACAGCCCCAGTCTCCATTCGCTTTCATTTTAAAGGACAACAAAAAGCCCACATTGAATTTTAAGTCATCTAAAATGTATCGACTAAGTCATTATTGACTGAAAATCTTCCACTCCTGAGGTTTCACATCTAATTTGCATATAAACTTGGCATGTTAAGATCTGAGAATGTTTAGAACGGGTAAACGATGAAGACTTTTTTGGGGTGAGATGTCGTTTTAGGAAAGCAGAGCACTGACTTGATTCTAGATGACATGCGTGACATGAAAATGGAACTGCACTTTAACTGAACCGCCCCCTCTTTTTCCATTTTATCCTGTAAACCTCATTTTATTGTGCTTTGAATTTCATGTGGTTTCTGTGTGATCAGTGCAGATCAATCGATTAGGCTGTTTTTGGGTTGTTTTTAGTGGACCTAAATGTTTTCAGCTGGACAGAAACAGCCTGTGGACATTCTCATGGATTATTTTGTGTGTGTGTGTGTGTGTGTGTGTGATGGGGGTTGGTGAGGAGGAAATGTAATTTAAAAAACAGAAACAAAATATTTCCTTAGCTAAAGCCTACTTTGTTACAAAATCTAAGTAACATTTTTTATACCGGAAGGTTTCTTTTAGGGCTACTTAATCTACACTTTGGAATTTTAGAAATTAAATTCATTTGAAACGCACATTTCTGACATTTCACATTTACTAACTTATTTTGTTTCAATAGTGAACATAAATGCATCACAGGGGAATTTTATTATTTTTATTTTATTGTTGGTTGGTTGTGATGGAAATTACGCTTGAACAATATTGGATTTAGACATACAATATACGATTCAAACATCACAAGTGAAATATAAATATACCGAAATGTATTTGTAATTCATTTTATGTTAATTTTACTACAAATTTAGTTTATTTACATATTTATGTACTAAATATAAATACCCTGCAATTGTCCTGTTGGTATACTGAATTAATGTACTGAAAGTCTGCTAAATTGGAACAACAAATTGTTTTACTTAATTCAGAAGTAGTGCTGTTGTACAACTAAAGATATACTTATATATTTAAAAAGTATTTAATGGTTAAGTATTTTATATTTAAGTATATTTGATTGTGCTAAAATGGAACTATGCTTCAAATATCTGCATTTAAAGACTGAAACTATACAGGGATCATACTAATAGTGATATTAAAACACGTTTTAGGCTTAGTATTTAGAAATGTGAATTGTCCAATAACTTCAAATAAAGTTGAATTATACATTTTATATCAGTAAGTCTCAAGAGATTTGCACTATACTTAGTATAAATGTATTTTAAAAACATCCGTTTTTCACTAGGAATGTGATTATAGGAACAATTCAAAATGAAGGCATATAAAAACTAATAAGAAATTTTAAAATTTAATAACAAAAACACATGAAACCATAAAATTGCCAGTTGTTGACCTAATTATATACAGTAAAATAAATGCTTTATAACACAATAGTGTCTATATATTTTTGTTGTACATTTGTTTTGATGCAAACGTTTCTTTTAGTAATTGTTCTGTTTGACAGTTTTAAACACAGTTATTTAAGATTGACGCTATAGGCATTTTGAACTGAATTCATTTCAGCAACATCCACAAACTCAGGAGCAGTTGTGAGTTCATTTCAGGGCATATGTGATGATTCATTCACTTAATTATGTTTGGTAGATACAGTCTGTAGGTCACTGAAACCATCTGTCTGTATGAGTGATTTAGCTCATGATATTAAAATGCATGGAGCTCTGCTCTCTGCTTCAAAACCCTCATATGCATATGTTGGGACAAACACAAATGTCTAGATCCTAATGATAATTCACTGGTGATGGACTGGCAAAAAATAGTAACCAACCAACACCCTAGCAGCAACCGCTTAGGAATGCTCCAATAGACCCTATTCAGAAGAGCGCCATGACTGGCATGAAAGCGAGGCGGTAAGGGATAGACTTGCCGTGTTTTCAATGGCATCCACTGTAAAAAGCTGATTAAAGCTCCTTCATCACTTATTTTCCACAGCTTATACTGTCTGGGATTTTTGATTTACTGATATTCCTTAGAGTTTCATCAGCTGAACAATCCAAAAACAATCCAACCCACTGAAGAGATGTTTGTCTATCCCTCACAGCCTCGCTTTCATCCCATTAAAAAATGGCGCAGCTGTGAATAAGGTCTATAACCACACATAACACCATATAGCAAATACATAGCAACATGCTAACAAGTAGGCCTACTCAGAACACTTTAGCAATCACATAGGATGCGTCTCAATTATCTTTTTAGTTCAGTAGTCAGGGCACTGATCATTTTAAGGGCTCTCGATCGCAAAATCCTTCCAGTGCACTGAAACGTTTGCTCCCTAAAAAGTCCCAAAATGCACTATGTTATAAAGTCAGAATTGCGAGACATAAATTCGCAATTGCGTGTTAAAGTCAGAATTGAGAGATATAAATTCGCAATTGCGTGTTATAAAGTCAGAATTGCGAGATAAAGTCAGAATTGCGAGATATAAAGTCAGAATAGCGAGATATGAAGTCAGAATTGCGAGATATAAATTCGCAATTGCGTGTTAAAGTCAGAATTGCGAGATAAATTCAGAATTGTGAGATAAAAAGTCAGAATTGCGTGATATAAAGTCAGAATTGCGAGATATAAAGTCAGAATTGCAAGATATAAATTCGCAATTGTGTGTTAACAAGTCAGAATTGTGAGAAATGAAGTCAGAATTGCGAGATATAAATTCGCAATTGCGAGATAAAAAGTCAGAATTGCGACATATAAAGTCAGAATTGCGAGACAAAAAGTCAGAACTGCGAGATATAAATTCGCAATTGCGTGTTTTAAAATACACTATGAAAACCAGCGTCAATGCTCACTAAGTTAACGGAAATTCTGAAGCATGAAACACATAATCAACTTAATACACGTAATGACGTTAAAAAAAGACGTAATTAAACATACATCGCTAGACAGGAAAAGAACATAATAGCAAACATTTATAATTAATTTATCGCTGAAATGTTGCAGGACACGAAACAATCAAACTAATTAACATAATGTAGGCCTACTTTTAAACAACATAAACAAATAATGGCGAAAAGATATCTTTGCTGCTGTTGTTCATAAATAGTGACATTGTACGATGAGGACGCTGTCATTTCGCCGGAAATAGAGCCACCAGTGTCCTTACCAGTGCCTGAATTCATTTACACAATATACTGATTCACAACCTAGCAGCTGTTTGAGACGCACCCATAATAACATACGCGTTAACAACCACTCAAAACACTTTAGCAGTTGCTTTGCATATAAAAGTATCTGCTAAATGCATAAACGGAAATGTTAGCAACCACACAGCAAAATGCTAACAACCACTCAGAACACTTTAGGAACCACATATCAACAATCTAAAAGCCAAAGAAATCCTAACACCGTAAAACAATCTAGTTCTAATAATAAAACAGTGGCACAGGTCGCACACTAGGCTGAAAAAAGAAAGCAGACTAAATATTGACCAATCATGTGTTTCCAGTTTTGTGACATTGAACTTTCTACACCTAACTCACTAATTGCTGTCGCATTGACCAACGGGTTTCGAGGGTCAGTGGTTGGGGCTCACTGCTGTTCACTGGGTTGACGTCACATGGTAATGGTCTTCTGAAATGGTTCCTAACGCTAATGTAATCTGTCTACATGTTTGTACTTACACACAATCTGTTGTTTTAGACAGGAAGGCTGAACTCCAGACACACAATTTGTTCTGGTATGAATGTATGTGCAAGCTCTCACAAGTAGGATAAGTGCCGGTAGGATTGTGTAAGGTCCTTGTGCATGGAGAGGTGTGTGTAAGCAGGTGTGTCTCTCTCTCTCTCTCTCTCTCTCTCTCTCTCTCTCTCTCTCTCTCTTATTGTGTGTGTGTGTGAAGATCTCATTACATTGTCTGTTCAGTTCGAAGAATATCAAGTGAAAAGGTATCAGATAGTGTGTGTATGTGTGTGTGTGTGTGTGTGCAACTGGTGTTGCCAACAGGGCTAGTTCACACACTTGAAATAAAGTAGGCCCTTCTTCTGGTGAATATTTTATGCTCTCCATTTGTTTTGAAAACTGCAAGAGATTAGATGTCCAAGAGCTGGTCATAGTCCAGTAAAGGTATGTGACTATTTTCCGTCTGAAAGTCTTTTGCTGTAGATTTGTTGTAGAAAATAAAAAATGAAATGGGTATTGCACGTATTCAGCATCTACAGTGGAATATGTGTCAGAAAATATGTGATTTGTTTCTGCAGCATAAATCTACTTAGACAGGAATCACAAAATGGACAAAGAATTGTTTTGAAAGCTTATTGCGGATTCTCCTGCACAGCTGACAGGAAACATGATGCAAATGTAGTTAATTTATTTATTTTTATTTGATTTCAAATGTACTGTACTACTACCATAGCATGTTTAAGTGGTATATCTGTTGCAGTGGTGTACTAAACTTTTGCCATGAAAGTATAAACTAGCAATCACACCTGGAAGCTTGTTTCCGCCACAGAATGAAAAATAAAAAAGGGGTTCAAAAATAAAAATGTCAGAATTTATCTCACAATTCTGACTTTTTCTCACAATTGCGAGTTTACAACTCACAATTCTGACTTTATTTCTCAGAATTGCGCGATATAAAGTCAGAATTGCATGATATAAAGTCACATTCGAGTGTTATAAATTCAGAATTCCAAGATATAAATTCGTAATTGCATGTTATAAAGTCAGAATTACGGTATATAAATTCGCAAATTCGTGTTAAAGTCAGAATTGCGAGATACAAATTCGCAATTGCGTGTTATAAAGTCAGAATTGCGAGATATAAAATTAGAATTGTGAGATGTAAATTCGCAGTTGCGTGTTATAAAGTCAGAATTGCGAGATATAAAGTCTGAATTGCGAGATGTAAATTCGCAATTGCGTGTTAAATTCAGAATTGCGAGATATAAATTCGCAAATGCGTGTTAAAGTCAGAATTGCGAGATATAAATTCGCAAATGCGTGTTAAATTCAGAATTGCGAGATATAAATTCGCAAATGCGTGTTAAAGTCAGAATTGCGAGATATAAATTCGCAATTGCGTGTTAAAGTCAGAATTGCGAGATATAAATTCGCAATTGCGTGTTAAAGTCAGAATTGCGAGATATAAATTCGCAATTGCGTGTTAAAGTCAGAATTGCGAGATATAAATTCGCAAATGCGTGTTAAAGTCAGAATTGCGAGATATAAATTCGCAAATGCGTGTTAAAGTCAGAATTGTGAGATAAATTGGCAATTGCGTGTTATAAAGTCAGAATTGTGAGATATATATTCGCAATGTGTTATAAAGTCACAATTGCATGATATAAAGTCAGAATTGTGAGATGTAAATTGGCAATTGCGTGTTCTAAAGTCAGAATTGCGAGATATAAATTTGCAGTTGCGTGTTTCATATAAATTTAAGTTTGCAAATATCATGCATTTCTGACTTTATAACACACAATTGCGAATTTATATCTCGCAATTCTGACTTCATATCTCGCAATTGTGAGATAAAGTCTCAATTATTATTATTATTTTTTTAATTCAGTGGCAGAAACAAGCTTCCATAGTAGACAGACTCATTATCAAGAAAAGGTGCTTAATAAATTCCAGTTATTTAGAGTCCACTGTTTTATTACAGTTAGTATGAATATGGGAGAAAAACGCACAATGTATTATGATGCTTTTGTTTTGTTAGATGGCTCTCTCTGGTTGTTTACATCATTTTTTTCACATGAAGCATTTCTGAATGTTATCAGTGTTTTAGAATAATGCAAGTATCCAGTGTTTTCCATAACCACATAACTGCACCATCATACGAAAACAAAATAAATCAAACATATTTACTGTTCTATTCATGCAAGCGATGCTAAAAACCAACTTGTATCTAGCATCCCCCATACAACACTGTTCCTGACCCTGCTGACCCCTCTGTGACCCTCACCCACCAGACCTCTGTGCTTACAAGGATTTGTGCATCCAAAATGTGATTATTTAGCAGCGCAGCAGGGCAGATGGGAATGATTTGTAACAGTTCCCCAGGGAAACTAAACCCTTTCACTTAGTGACTCTCTCATTCAGTAGAGTAGCTGAGGTTTATTATTTCAGTGCAGTTTGCTAAATATTATATTAAACATTAAAATGATGTAGGTACTTTAAAGCTCTTTGTTTGTCAACTCATGTAACAGTAAAGGTTAACAGATCATAAAAGGCACTGGCATATTCAATAAACAATAGCGTTGACTTTGTGGTACTGACCATTCACCTTAATAGACAACTCTCTCTGTGTGTGTGTTTGTGTGCGAGAGTCAGACAGAGACTGGTTTGACACACCCTGAATAAGCATTGTGACTCTGAAACAGAAGAATTACCATAATAAGTATTGTTAAGAATTACCATAAATAAACACTAGTATTTTTTAGAAATCAACTTTTTAGTTTAGGTAAATTTTACGTGCGTTTGTCCTTTTGCTATTTTTTTTAATTATATTTCTATTTAGGTTTCATTAATTTTTGCTTCAGTTTTAGTTTTTCTACTTAACACATAACATGTAAAAATTAAAAAAAAAAAACAATTTTTTCGAAACAATTTATTTAAAAAGTTATGTTTGTTCGTCTAATATTATTTTTTATTTCAGCTTTATTTAAAAACGTCATTTAACAGTTTTACATCACTTTACAGAACCAAAGCCAAAAATTTGACCTAAAAGTCGCCTGTTCCCAAACCTGATTTATTAAATATTAAAGAAAACACAAGAAAGATGGAGGGGGTGAGTTTTTTTTATTGCAGGAATATTTTTTGAGACTATATCATTTATGATATATAATAAGAAAGTATATCCATATTCAATAAGAATTCTAATCTGAATTTTAAGTGTGAAATCCCAATACAATCGGAATGTGTGTGTGTTTTTTTTTTAATTACGTGTTTAATTTTGGTAAATGGAAACAAAAAAACATTTTACCACTTGTAGTACCTCCCCTAAATGGCTGTGACGTAATGCCGAACTTGAGCCCGCCCCCTCCCTCTCTCCCTCTCTCCCTCTCAGTCTCTCGACCTCGCTCTCTCTCCAGATAAATGTGCACCAGGGTTGAGGGACTGAGTGAGCGAATGTGTGTGTGTCGCGCAGATTACAAAAAGGAATCCACGGACCGAGAGCGCGCGCGGCGGCGCCCCGCACCCCGTGACACAATGTAGCAAATTAGACCGCCGTAATTCGCACATGAGCGTCCAGTTTGACCGGACCGGACCGAAGTGAACTGAACTATGCCCAGCGCCGAGAGAACTTTACCTGAACTCGAGAGGAACTCTTTCTTACACTGCGACATGGTATGCTTGAGTTATGCTTGAGTCGTTTTAATCCAGCTATGCAGCATGTTATCTAACCCCCAGACTGTGCATAATGTGTGGATATCATCTAATCTGATGTGTTTTTCTGCTGTTTCATGATCTAAGATGTTGTTTTTTATTTCTATCAGTCTCGTGCTAACCCGAAATATCAATATAGTTTCACTATAGTGATACTGCAGTAACCAGTTTGTAAACAATGGTTTTGCTTCACGGAGCGCGGGTTTATTATCTTTACATTGGTATATTGGTATCATGTTTTTTTATTTACATAGTTATTATTGCTATGGTTTCCAACAAGGTTACTGCATGTTTTGTTAATAATAGCATCTAAAATGTTCAATTTATAGGCTAATGCTTCATATACAGCAATATAGTGTAACCATTACAATGGCAACATTGACATTTATTTATTGCGAAAACATTATGACTTTTAATTCAAATGTTATTTTCATGGGCGATGCTAATGATAATATTTACCTTTCAACTGACGTTTCACAGCATGTTACTTTTAGATAAATGGAACGTTGAACTTTCAAGAATCCTGAAAAAAAATGTGTTTGTGTTCACACTGTAAAAAAAATATTGTTGGTTTAACTTAAGAAAATTAAGTAACGTAGTTGCCGTAAAATTCAGTGAAATAGAAAAATTGAGTTAATGCAATGAAGGAGATTAATTTAATCTCCAGAAACTCAAAATATTATGTTGATTTGACAAAGAAAGTTGTGATTACAAATCATGAAAATATATATATATTATTTTTTTAGTGCACAAATTTAGTAAGCAACACAGCTGTTTTCAGCATTGATAATAATAGTCAGCATTTTAGAAGAGTAATGGATGCCTTCACATGAAATAAATTACATTAAGACAGAAATTTTAAATTGTAATAATATTTTACAATATTATATTTCTAAAAATCTTACTGATTCGGTTATTCACTGTAAAAAAATTTTTTTTCTTTTGTCAAATCAACTTAAATAATTTATTTAGTAGCGATAACTTAGTATTTTGAGTTTCTGATGATTAAATTAATCTCTTTCATTGTATTAACTCACTTTTTCCAGTTCAATCAACTTAAAATTTTAAGGCAACCAGGTTACTTACTTTTTTAAGTTAAACCAACAACATTTTTTTTTACAGTGTTGGCATAATCTGTGCATGTTGCTCAAGAATTCCTTAAAAAAATGGATGGATTTTTTTTTTTTTTTTGAGCCAGTCCTAAAAGGGTCAGATGGGATTCTCCTATTTTATTAGTTTCTTTTTATCCAACAGAGTTTGATATAAGCTCAGTCATAAAGTACGTCAGCAATATTTTCCCTACTAGCCTACCTTGTCTCTTCCCAAAGAGTCATTGCATCAAATAATAGTGAAACTTAACCCCAGTTAGAACCGGTTCCACTGGTGTTTCCTCATAATGAGTTAATGGCGATACTTTACCATTCTAATTCATGGAAATCAAATCCCCAAGTATCTCTTGCACACACGCCTAAACCACATTGTTAATAGGTTTGAAAACTGGGGTGATGGTGGCGTGCTGGGGCATGTGCTTGGGTCTTGAGTTGGGCTGTTGTTAGCAGAACAAGTGCTTCTGTGTTCAGTGTGTGAGCGCGCGCGTGTGTTAACCCCCCTGACCCCTGGCACTAAGACAATGTGCTTGCCACATTGTTTGTTTTTTTAAACGCGACTAGTCCCTGCTTAGAAAAAGAACATGTTGGTTTGTCATTGTAAACCTCAAGAGTGTTTGTTAACTTCTAATTGAAGAAAATGAGCGCATTAGCATCACTGCGTCAAAAACATTTAAGTGATTTAGTGGATGGAAGTTGCTGATAGGCTTAATTGATTGTTCTGAATGCATTATTAACCCCGGCGTTAATGGAGAGAGAGCGTAAAACACATTCGATTAGCCTTTCGTAATTGAATTGTTTTGCGTGTACTGTTTGATGTATCAGGAGCGTGTTGCGTTAGTGAAGCTGTCTTTATGGATCACCCCATTGGACGAAGCCATGAAGTATTGATTAAATGACAATATATGAGTTCATATGACAATTTCAAGTGAGGCTTTGGGACACATATTAAAAAGCACAGTCATAAACATGTTTACTGATTTATCTACACAGAATAAGGGCATATTACACCACTATTGCTTTTACACTCTCAGAAAAAAAGGTACAAAATCTGTCACTGGGGCTGTACCTTTTCAAAAGGTAAACTTTTGTCCATTTTAAGTGTTAATATGTACATTTTAGGTCCTAATAAGTACATTTTAGGTGCTAATATGTACATTTTAGGTGTTAATATGTACATTTTAGGTGTTAATATGTACATTTTAGGTGCTAATATGTACATTTTAGGTGCTAATATGTCCAATTTAGGTGTTAATATGTACATTTTAGGTGTTAATATGTACATTTTAGGTGTTAATATGTACATTTTAGGTGCTAATATGTCCAATTTAGGTGTTAATATGTACATTTTAGGTGCTAATACATTTTAGATGTTAATGTACATTTTAGGTGCTAATATGTCCAATTTAGGTGTTAATATGTACATTTTAGGTGCTAATACATTTTAGATGTTAATGTACTTTTTAGGTGCTAATAAGTACATTTTAGGTGCTAATAAGTACATTTTAGGTGCTAATATGTACATTTTAGGTGTTAATATGTACATTTTAGGTGCTAATATGTACATTCTAGGTGTTAATATGTACATTTTAGCTGCTAATAAGTACATTTTAGGTGTTAATATGTACATTTTAGGTGCTAGTATGTACATTTTAGGTGTTAATATGTACATTTTATGTGCTAATAATAAGTACATTTTAGGTGCTAATAAGTGCATTTTAGGTGTTGATATGTACATTGTAGGTGCTAATAAGTACATTTTAGGTGCTGATATGTACATTTTAGGTGTTAATAAGTACATTTTAGGTGTTAATATGTACATTTTAGGTGCTAATATGTACATTTTAGGTGCTAATAAGTACATTTAGGTGTTAATATGTCCATTTTAGGTGCTAATATGTACATTTTAGGTGCTAATAAGTACATTTAGGTGTTAATATGTACATTTTAGGTGCTAATATGTACATTTTAGGTGCTAATAATAAGTACATTTAGGTGTTAATATGTACATTTTAGGTGCTAATATGTACATTTTAGGTGCTAATAATAAGTACATTTAGGCGTTAATATGTACATTCTAGGTGCTAATAAGTACATTTAGGTGTTAATATGTACATTTTAGGTGCTAATATGTCCATTTTAGGTGTTAATATGTACATTTTAGGTGCTAATAAGTACATTTTAGGTGCTAATAAGTGCATTTTAGGTGTTGATGTACATTTTAGGTGCTAATAAGTACATTTTAGGCGTTAATATGTACATTTTAGGTGCTAATAAGTACATTTAGGTGTTAATATGTACATTTTAGGTGCTAATATGTCCATTTTAGGTGTTAATATGTACATTTTAGGTGCTAATAAGTACATTTTAGGTGCTAATAAGTGCATTTTAGGTGTTGATGTACATTTTAGGTGCTAATAAGTACATTTTAGGCGTTAATATGTACATTTTAGGTGCTAATAAGTACATTTAGGTGTTAATATGTACATTTTAGGTGCTAATATGTCCATTTTAGGTGTTAATATGTACATTTTAGGTGCTAATAAGTACATTTTAGGTGCTAATAAGTGCATTTTAGGTGTTGATATGTACATTTTAGGTGTTAATATGTACATTTTAGGTGCTAATAAGTACATTTTAGGTGCTGATATGTACATTTTAGGTGTTAATATGTACATTTTAGGTGCTAATAAGTACATTTTAGGCGTTAATATGTACATTTTAGGTGCTAATAAGTACATTTTAGGCGTTAATATGTACATTTTAGGTGCTAATATGTACATTTTAGGTGTTAATATGTACATTTTAGGTGTTAATATGTACATTTTAGGTGCTAATATGTACCACTAAGGTACCAATATGCAGCCTTTGGGTACAAAAGTGTACCTTTTGAAAAGGTACAGCCCCAGTGACAGCTTTTATACCTTTTTTTTCTGAGAGTGTACATGCATTTTCATTGTTTCAAAAATAAAATGATCCAGCTGGTTGACACAGATTAAGTTTTGTGGATCAAATGTCAGCTAGTTATAGTCCTAAGGTGGTTAAGCCGCAAATCACGTTGTTAAATGGGAAAATATATATTTTTTAATCTTTTAAGACATCTATAAATGGAGGTTTTCTCATATTTACCTTATGGGGGACAATTTTTGCCCCGAAAATACGGCTACCATACGCACGCAAGCATTTGAGAATGCAGTTGTTCTTCTGAGGATGTTCTTGTGATGTTCTGTTCTGTTTTGTAACCTATAACCCACACCAGCATGTGGAGCATGTCTGGTCTGGAGATTGGACTGATGCAATGTTCCACGCTCCTATCACTGGTGCTGTCCACATGCCAAATCCTTGCAGTGTTGACACACTTAAGAGTAGATTAGTCTCACTCGGTTATTAGAGTCCCTTTGGTGACACTTTGTCCTATGTGGCCATAACGTACTATTGTACTATTGTGTGTGTCACAAATAAGATTGTGGAACTGGCTGTGCCCCAGAATGCTCTGATTTGTGGATGAGGGTGGATATCTTCCCCTGTATTGGAAGAGACTTCCATTGTGTTTAATGGAGGAAAACAAATTAAAGGAATGTTCCGGGTTTTATATAATTGAAGTCTTATGCGGCATCTGTGACGATGTTGATTACCACTGAAAGCAATTGTGACGCATCAGTGAGTAAAAATAAACAAAAGTGGGCTTTGGTAATGCACTTGCAATGGAAGTAAACAGGACAAAAGATTCCAGTGGAATAATTAGTTGCAAAAAATAGTTGAGGTACTCATAGATACACTCATACTCACTCGCGTCGTGTAACTTAAAGGGATACTCCACTTTTTTTTGGAAATAGGCTCATTTTACAAGTCCCCCAGAGTTAAACGGTTCAGTTTTACCATTTTCGAATCCATTCAGACGATTTTTTTTATATTTAGAAGAATATCAGTAACCAGGCAGTTTCTGGTCTCATTGACTTCCATAGTATATTTTTTCCTACTATGGAAGTCAATGAGAGCAGAAACTGTCTGGTTACTGATATTCTTCTAAATATCAAAAAATCGGCCGAATGGATTCGAAAACGGTAAAACTCAACTGTTTAACTCTGGTGGAGTGGTAAAATGAGCCTATTTTCAAAAAAAGTGGAGTATACCTTTAATCATTTGAGTCTGATGCCCCTCCCCCTCTGCTGCATAATTAAAGTTGAGTGCATGAAGTGTCATCACACTTCATGTAAGTGCATCATCTGGGTATTTTAAGTGCACTTCTTCTATTTGGACTTTTCAGCGTGAACACGCTTGCACTATTTACACAAAAAAAGAATGCTCGATGACTTGAAATACACACCTTATGTCTTGTGTGACTAGAATTATGAGTGTAGCCAGGTTTTTCAGTTCTATTTTTATACATTTTGGCCAAAAAAGGCACAAAAACAATATTCTTTCCACCCGAACATGTGCAAAAGCTTAACAGAAATATAAAATAGAATTAAAAATGAATCATTAAATAACACTCAATGTATGTATGCATGCATACGTACACAACAATCGAAGAAATAAAGAAATAAAAAGTTATATATTTGTAATCAAAGTGCTTCTTGCTAATATTATATGAGCGTGTTAAGATCTCTTTGTGGCCATATAATACAATACCTGCAAGGATGTGATGTAACCATCAGTGAAGAATTTAATTCCACCTGTTTATGACAAGGGAAGGCAATTCAAAGATTAATAATACATTAAATTTGTAGAATTTAAAAAAAAAATCTATTGAAAACTATATATAATGTTTTCAGAACCATACAAAACCAGCATGAATACAAAATTGCTTTTCTAAGAGTTTGGCACGTGTTGTATACTTTTTTTCTCCTCCCTTTATCGTGGACACACTTATTTGGGACTCATAAATGTTTTTATTTTTTGACAAAAAAAAACTATTTTGCAGTTAAATCCTTTTTGAATGTCTTGCCTCATAAGCCCAATTCAGTCGGGACTAGTTTTCCAGGGGGTCGTTACAGAAATTCTTGTTTCACAGATGTATTTTGCAATTTTAATCCCATCTGAATCTGCCAGGTTTGTGTTTTTCTCAAATAACATAAAAATTCCACAGCAAATTACCTACTGTTTTTTTTGGCAAATTCGACTGTCCTCTGAAAAATCTGAATGTGAATGTCTGATGTTGTATTATCCAAATTCTCCTCCTCGTGCTTTTGAGCTACCAATCTTCGGCGTGCTTTAATTTCTTTTCAATATGGATGGTCTCTGACAAAAAAATAACATGTACAGAGCCAAATCGTGGAAACCGCAAAAACTGCTCATTTTAATGTCAGTGACAGACAGAGTAAGATAGCCTACTTGTCCAGATTTCTCGATGACACTTTACAATGGTGCACTAATATGCATTAATTCATTCTTCACTAATGCACAGATAATCATGAGTTAATGTATAACTAATGAAGAACTAAACCTGCATCAGCAACTATATGATTAATACATTAAGTAATACATGAATTGCTATTAATTCAATGTGTCATTGTGTATTAATTCCTTAATTACATATTTTATTAACTAATAGTGTAAATTAATGTTTTAAGCTATGCACTTCAACTTCCAGTTGTCTGCTTTAATTAATCGTTAGCTAATGATTTGCAAAGGTATCATTATGTTATGACTTTACTTGTTGGGGCACATCATTATTAACTAGTCATTTAGTAATTTGCACATGAATTTGCACTAACAATGAAGTAATTAATCATGTATTTATGCATATTAGTGTACCTGTCATATTATCTGGAAGTTGAAATACAAGGCTTTGGCTCATTCTCGTAATTAACACTATTAGTGAAAAAAATGAGTTATTATGGAATTAATCCACAATTACATATTTAATTAATAACAATTCATATATGAACTAATACATTAACTTTACAGACTCTTAATTAGTTCCTAATGTGGTAATCATTAATGAATAGCTTAGATAATCATTAGTTACACATTAATTCAGTATTATCTGTGCATTATTTAAGCATGAATTAATGCTTATTAGTGCACCCGTATTGTAAAGTGTTACCAATTTCTCTCCTCACTTATTTATTATAAACCGCCACTGCTATAAATTCATGAAGTGTACTTAAAGAGGTTTTTTTAATTATATAAAATTAAAATCATATCAACAACTAATGCTTTTAAAGATAACCTGCATTTGACTTTCTGTAACTGCCACATCTAGAAAACACACACTCCCACTTCTGTAATAAACACGGATATGTTAGTCCCCTCCGAATAGGTCTCACAGACGTCAAGTGATAAGAATTATAACTCAAATCTTGTTTAGAATACTTGTCACGTCCAAATAGGGCTAAAGACTTTTTGTAAGTGCATTTCTATAAATACAATTTATAGTTGTTTTTACAAACTGAAGCCAGAATAGTAGTCATAGATGTATTGAATCCAGAACATATCTTGGCTTAATGGCATATACTGTACCAAAGGTTTCACGAGTTCGCCTGCCTATCCAGTCCATATGTTTTTGCCCCCTGGCCCTTAAATTTCTCAGTCACATGACAAGCAGACAGAACAAGTTTCCGCAGGACCTGTATGCTAGACACACCCGAGTATTTATGTGTCTTCGTGCAGATATGTGTGTTATAAGTAACAACAGTGTGATAACGAATGGCTCGTGGCATGTTTGTGTTTAAACAAATTTAAGGCACTTTATGTCTTGTGTCTCAAAAAGCTTTAGTCTTTTGTATTTACAGTTTAATCAGAGAGCCACATGCCTCTTTTATTTTACTTTGTTCTTATTGTTCAGTTAAAGACAGCTAAAACTATCTATTTTATTGATATGAGCATAGTTTGGAGAAACCTTATGAGTTTCAGTTCCTGATCTTGATATGAGACGATCTTAAAATGAGATGAACTGACCTATTAATGACCAGTGTGCTAGTTTAAAGCTGCAGTCTGGCGTTTTTCCTCTGTCGCCATCTCTGTTCGAAATCTGCAATTACAGTCATTCGCGTAATTATCAACTTTATGGACATGTAAGTTGTACTTCAACACGGCACAGCGTGGATGAACACAATGTTTGAGGAGAGTGTGAGGCTGTCAGTTGCCGCGCCGGTGTGTATATTGGCCCTCAGAATCACAGATGAGCAACATAAGAATTTTCACCGGAAAATGTCGTCTGAATTAGTAAGAAACTCAATTGAACCTACCATAGTTTTTTTTTTTACTAGCCGAGACTCTTCTTTTTGTGTACAGATGTGACGTAATGACTCAATATAGCCTACTAGCCGAGACTCTTCTTTATGTGAACAGATGTGACGTAATGGCTCAATATAGCCTACTAGCCAAGACTCTTCTTTATGTGTACAGATGTGATGCATTGACTCAATATAGCCTAGTAGCCGAGACTCTTCTTTATGTGTACAGATGTGACGTAATGACTCAATATAGCCGACTAGCCGAGACTCTTCTTTATGTGTACTGATTAGCCGTAATGACTCAATATAGCCTACTAGCCGAGACTCTTCTTTATGTGTGCAGATGTGACGTAATGACTCAATATAGTCTACTAGCCGAGACTCTTCTTTATGTGTACAGATTAGCCGTAATGACTCAATATAGCCTACTAGCCGAGACTCTTCTTTATGTGTACAGATGTGACGTAATGACTCAATATAGCCTACTAGCCGAGACTCTTCTTTATGTGTACAGATTAGCCGTAATGACTCAATATAGCCGACTAGCCGAGACTCTTCTTTATGTGTACAGATTAGCCGTAATGACTCAATATAGCCTACTAGCCGAGACTCTTCTTTATGTGTACAGATTAGCCGTAATGACTCAATATAGCCGACTAGCCGAGACTCTTCTTTATGTGAACAGATTAGCCGTAATGGCTCAATATAGTCTACTAGCCAAGACTCTTCTTTATGTGTACAGAAGTGACGTAATGACTCAATATAGTCTAGTAGCCGAGACTCTTCTTTGTGTACTAGCCGCGACTCTTCTTTATAGCCTACAAGCCGAGACTCTTCTTTATGTGTACTAGCCGCAACTTTTCTTTATAGTCTACTAGCCGAGACTCTTCTTTTTGTGTACAGATGTGACGTAATGACTCAATATAGCCTACTAGCCGAGACTCTTCTTTATGTGAACAGATGTGACGTAATGACTCAATATGGCCTACTAGCCGAGACTCTTCTTTATGTGAACAGATGTGACGTAATGACTCAATATAGCCTACAAGCCGAGACTCTTCTTTATGTGAACAGATGTGACATAATGACTCAATATAGCCTACTAGCCGAGACCCTTCTTTGTGTACTAGCCGCGACTCTTCTTTATAGCCTACAAGCCAAGACTATTCTTTATGTGTACTAGCCGCAACTTTTCTTTATAGTCTACTAGCTGAGACTCTTCTTTATGTGTGCAGATGTGACAAAATGACTCAATATAGCCTACTAGCCGAGACTCGTCTTTATGTGTACAGATGTTCGAATCTCCCGCGGAAATCCACCAGAACCACTGGAATTAAAAACATTATTACAAGCTCACCGTTTTGAATTGAGCTAAAGCAAGCAGAGAGTTTTGAACACTGGCTGGTTATGTATTTTCTCAAATATGTATTTTAGATAGTTTTTAACCCCAAAAAAGCTACAGACTGCAGCTTTAAGTAAGCACTGCGTGTGGGAGAGAGTCAAACTGTTTATTTCTTTTTTAATATAGTGCAAGTTTGATATAGTGTTTTTATTCAATGTTCTTTCAATCAAAGTAGAATATCTATAATTGTTAAATATGTGGACGAACTGGTGCATGTAGTCATTGGTTACATTAAAAAAAAACAATTTATTTTAAATAAAAGAGACAAACTTCCTTTAAGTAGCTGAGTCATGCCCATTTAAACTGAGGGGGCTTGGTTTTTGAGCAAAGTAGCTTTTCAGTTCTTGCACACTAAGCTGACCTTTTTATTGCAAAAACAGTGCTTTCTAAAACACTGGTAAAAATCATACATGTCAAAATTTGGTCAGCCCAATCAATTCACATGTTCTGCAAATCTTTTACTGTAAAATGAAAGTTTTATAATCTACCCTCTCTCCAATGTAACAAAATGTGAACGCTGCTGTTTCGTGTACTATAAAAAATGCATGAATGATCACAGAATGGTTTACTTTTTTGCTTACAAAACGAGCTGCTCAGTTTCACTAACAGTTTAGATAGTTTTCAGTTCTGAAACTTGCGGTCTGAGAGGTCATGTGCCTATTTTTGGCTGTGTTTTGGCTCACTTCGTGCCCCAATCAAAAAAAGAAGTTTAAATCTCAATTGAACCTATAGTTTTTTTTAACCTCATGTCTTATCTTGCTTGGGGCATGAAGTGAGCCAAAATGCAGCTAAAAATAGGCACATGAAGCCTGAATGCAAGTTTCAGAACTGAAAACCATCTAACCATTTTATTGAAACTGAGCCGCTTGTTTTGTAATCATTGTTTTTTAATTTTATTTAACCCTTAAACGCATACCTCGTGTCTTTCGCCGCCTCCTCATTCATTTTTTTAAAGTTATGCATCAACATTCTTAGTATTCCTCGATCATTCCTTTTCTCACAATATAATATGAAATGCTTCAGCAAATTACTGCAGCGCAAATGATAGTTTTGTTAAAATACATTAAACCATTACACCCACATTTACATTTCAACGACACCTATTCAGTCCTCAGACATAATATAGAGGAAGTAGGATAGATAATTTAATTTCTAAACACCAGAAGATGCTATTTTTGAAGTGTGCATATACATATCAATGAGTATGTATTGAAGAAAGTCAAACATTACTGATTTGGGCTCCTTGGGTTAAAGATCAGTGATTGATTATAAAATGTCAATACGCGAATCAGCTTCAGGCCCATTCTGAATTCAGACTAGATGAAAAATGATTGTTTTTTTTACATAACTGAATGGCATGTATTGCATTAGTAATGTTTCTTCCTGTTAAACTATAGAGTGAGCTTCTAGAAAGCTTTGTTTTTTTATAGCTTCCTCATTACAGCATAACTGTTTCCTCTGGCACATTCCAGAGTTGGAGAACAAAAGTCAAGAAGCAAAGAAACCAAGAAATGCAAGTGGCCACATAGACAGACATTGGGAACTTCTTCAATTTCACACTTTCCTATGGACCATTTCACGAGATGTAAACAACACTGGTCCAGAAGCACTTCCTGTTTCAGTTTTTTTTAACACTATATTAACATTGGGATAAACTACAACCAACCATATGTTCTAGAACATATACAACTGAATCAAAAAGTTAAACAAACATCTTTAAGATATTTTCTTTACATTTGAAATGAAGAAAACATTTACAAACTGAAACAGGAAGTGCTTCTGGACCAGTGTTGTTTACATCTCGTAAAATGGTCTATTGCACTCAATATGAGCAAACATAAAACCAGGTTTTTGCTTGGAGAAAGGATTTAAGTTGTTTTTGTATGTGTGGTTTTGCTATTGGTTTTATGACATTAACTCTAAAGCAGGGCTCTTTTGACTGGATTAGAGTTTAGCCAACACACACACGCTAACAGCTGCACAGCCCTCTCGCTCGTCAGATGCCTGCTGTGTGGCTCCTTCTCAGTGAAGTTAGAGAAAATCAATCTTTTACTCAGGGGGACTGAAAAGAAGTCAGAAAGAGAGCGGGTGAATTGATCTTTTCAGGATTTCTGTTTTGTGGGAATTATAAATGTTAATCCAACAACAACAACAGAGAAAAAACAGTATTTAAACTTAAAGCACTGTTTCTATCTGTATCTTTAATGTTGTATTATATGATTACTTATTTTTAACTTTTTACTTATAGACAAGTATATGTTTTGCTGTGGTTTGCTTAGCCTATAAGATTTAAGTCATATTTCCCACCCTAAGTGATCATGTTATTAAAGCTAAATAGCTAGCTAGTACACCGTTAGACTATCTAATAGCCTAACAATTTATATATATATATATATATATATATATATATATATATATATATATATTATCGTTTTAGATGTGTGAAGACTAGATAATAAGGTTGTGCACTCAATACCCACCATTCCCACACTCACAAAATTGTCCATAGGTAGTTTTAAAAGTATGTATCAGAAAATATGTATCATAATTTGGTGAGACCAAAAGAAAAACAAGATTTTATGTATTTTATTTGTCCTTTGACTATTGTGCATCTAACATATGGTAAATGTGGAATCCTCCCAATTATAAACAAAACATCTCAATTGTTTTGTTAATTTTTGGAATTTAACATCACAAATTCAGTCATTTTAAATACAACTAACTTAGGCCCTGTTTACACGAGAACGCTCGCGGGTGAAAACGTAAAAATATTTTGTCGGATGTGCCTTTCGTTTACACGGCGACGGCGTTTTTGAGGCTTAAAAACGCAAAAAAGTGAAACCACCCCCCGGAGTGGAAATCTTAAAAACGTTACGCTGCCGCGTTCCCGTGTAAATGGTAAAAACGCAGAATAAAAAGTGATAACGCAACGGCACTTTTGCGTTTTCTCTTCAGAATCGTTTCTGTGTAAACACAGCCTGATACATCTGACGGATTTGTCACTGTAAAAAAATATTGTTGGTTTAACTTAAAAAAATGAAGTAATCTGGTTGCCTTAAAATTTTAAGTTAATTGAAATGGAAAAATTAAGTTAATACAATGATGGAGATTGATTTAATCATCAGAAACTCAAAATATTATGTTATATGAACAACATAAATTTTTTAAGTTGATTTGACAAAAGAAAAAATGTTGTGATTTGCAAATCATGAAAATATTATTTTACAGTGTACAATGAACCAATATGTATGGCGTTTCATTTTCTTTATTCAAAATGTATATATATATATATATATATATATATATTAATAGTATTAAAATATTAGTATATTAAAATATTTTTATATCAAAAAATTATTTCATTTTATTTATTCAATATTTAATTTATTTTGTTTTACTGTGGTGTTTTTATTATAATTTTTTGAGGAAGCATTAAAATACAAACATTTTTTTTTCAGTATGCTGCAAAACCAGATTTATGAAGGAAAACCTGAAAAGTATGCACACTATAGTCTGTGTGTGCAGTTAAAGCAGTCTTATCATTTATCTTTGGGGGATTGCCAGTAGAAAAACCTGTTTCTTTCCGACAGAGCCCAGGCCTTTGATTATTTGATTCCACATTAGATTTGAGTTTAGAAAACACTGACTCTATGAGGGCTTAAAACTGATCTTAGATCAACACTCTGGTTTCGATCTGTGTGTGTTCTACAGTACATCAACTGTGTATCCAGCTGCATTGGGAGGTAGTTTAAGCATTGTGTCAGAAAGTGACATCTCAACATTTTTTTTCTTTTACTCTGCTGTCTATTTTCATTTCCTCATTCTCTCCATCTGGCCCTCAAACACTTCTCAGTTGAATGCATTGCAAACCATAAATTCTGCTTGTTTGTGACATACAGAAAATACCATTAGAAGTTCTGATTATTTCATGTTGATGGTTTCATTTCAACAGTAGTATTTCTCTAGACCTCACCTCAGCATTATGTAAAAGCACGTGAACAAGCGTCACACACACATACAAAAGGGTTTATAAGTCGTTTTTATAACTCAGAATTGTTCTCTTCAAGAAGGCTGAGAGCTCTTCTCATGATTGGCCTGCTCTGAGGTCACTTCTACGAGCCACATGGTAACTAATCTTTTTATCTTAACCCCTCTCTCTCTCTCTCGATGGAGAAATAATCCAGGGTTGGATTATACAATCTCAGTCAGTACACACATTCCTTGTTTATTTTGTAGCAGCGGTGTAAACCTCAGTCAGAGAAAACATGAAGTACTGGTTCGCTTTGTAAGTGCAGATATATGTCTATCACAGGAGGAAGGAGAGAGAGTAAGGAAGGTTATATGAGCAGACGGCCTGTTACACGTTTGATCTGTTTGACCTAGTTCTCCAGAGACCTTTTCTGCCCTGAAGACACTGATACAGTCTGCTCAAAGTCAGAGGAGTGCTTCAATGACACGCGCAAACATGATAGAGCCCTTTTTACAAGCATTAATCATTAAACGCCATTCAACGAGAAAAGCCACGTTCATTTCACTAGTGATTAAAGCAATATGTTAGACGGGCCAATTCAGCTGTTTACTATGAACAGATTCATTATTATGCTAGCCTTGGAGTTAAAGTATTGAGTATTTATATTTTAAGAGTTCTTACCTAGGTAACAAATTCTAAGTATTCAAGAACCATTTTCAACGCATTACAAAAATGTTTGAGGCCTTGAAGGTGCAGTTTGGGGACATTTACATTTATATTTATTAGTTTAGCTGACGCTTTTACCCAAAGCGACTTACAATTGACCTATGGCTAAGCCACGCCCCCTCCACTCACTCGGACAAACACAGCACGGGCGCTATGGCAGCTGTCACAGTAGGGGACATTTCACAAGAGGCAATTGGTGTTTTTTGGAGACAGAAAAATTATATATCACCTTGAAGTCACCTAAAGGGCATTGACTATGCATTGGAGGGTTATATTCATAATTTTATTGTTGAGAAGGTCGATGAAAAGCTTCAGCTCCTGGCAGAGATGTACAGGTCACAGTGTAAACATGATAACCCGCTTATCGTTGCCATCACCGTTTAGTGCTACAGTATTTACATGAATCATTCAGCACAACATTTTTAACATTTGTTATCTGGGTTATTTACAGATACGTTAATGAAGCTAAGTGACATGTTGTACAACGCAGCTAGAAGCTAACGTTATTGTTTTCCAATGTACGTCTAACGTTAGACTAACGTTACGTTAGAGATTTTAAAGATAACGTTCAAATACGTTGTTGACTTAACTTGGTTCAGATGTAGACATCCTTGTTTAATTTATTTGCGTTTAGTTGGTGTTGTGGTCTAGCTAACGTTACCCCATAACTTTATCCAGAGCAGACACTTATCTCAGTTGAGATGTGGCTTGGGAAAGGGTAAAAAAAAAATACACACCGTCGCCCAGCCTCTCGGGAACCTAGTGTCAGAGTTGCATGTACCCCATGCACACCGTTTGACCATTTTAAACTTAAAATAACAAGAAAAAACGAATGAAAACTGACTAACTCCAGTGCATTTCAATGGAAGTGGAAGCAGAGAATGTCCGAGTGTATGGAGGTTTGCTGCGCTCTGTGATTGGCTCATCGCGTTTCAGGGCGTGGCTTAGCCATAGGTCAATTGCTATATATGTCAGAGGTCGCACGCCTCTGGAGCAACTAGGGGTTATGTGTCTTGCTCAGGGACACATTAGAGTCTCATAGTGGATTCGAACCCAGGTCTCTCACACCAAACAAAGGCATGTGTCTTATCCACTGCGCCATCACCACCCCTGCGACATGCGATATAAACAAGTGCAATTGACAATAAAAGGCAACGAGCCAAGTTGATGAGTTAGTGTATCTGCGTTTTCAGACTGATCTCATGAAGTAGCGTGTGTATGACAGGCCAATTCGTATTTCCATTTTTGGTGTGCTATCAACACGCATAATCACTTTTCAGCGTGTTTATGAACGCCGTCAACTTAACGTTATTACTGTATATATAAATATATGACTTACCTCAACCCCGTCCCTAAAACCACCCGTCACTGAGGTTAATGGCATTTATGACTGTTCCCTTAACATCCTAGGAAAGAAAAAGATAGCTCTCCAGATGTAGATGTACGTTTTGCTTCGTTTCGCACGGACATTTGACGGCGTGTACAGACACGCGGAATGACGCGGACGTTAATGGCGTAGACATACACGCGGATACACGCAGATAGCTCAAAATGCGTAGAGACAACACGCCACTTGACTCGAAAGTGGTGTATATGTTTACGCAAAAGTCATGATGTCATGTTGGCGTTTTAATATGCCTCTGGTTCTAGAGATTTTTAAATGAAAACCAAGGCTTTTAAGGTTGGGTAGAATCTATGTTCTCTGAATCAGTTTGTTTTAGAGCCAGACCGATATATCGGCAGACCGATATTATCAGCCGATATTAGGCTTTTTCCAAACTATCGGTATCGGCAGTTATAATGGCCGATAAATGAATATTTCAAAGATAAAATAAAAACGGATGAAACACGCTTGAACCATGTCATGAGTGTTGGAGTTGTATAGTTTGTCCACCAGAGGGCACTCTACACTTTCCTGTTGGCAACATTTGTTGAGTTGGTCACACATTGCTTGAATAACAATTAAAAGAACATCCCCATCAGTTCTCTTAGTAAGGGATAATCCACGGCTAGCCATGCATTAAAGGATTTTAATGCACGGCGTAGAGGCAAAGAACCACCCGACGCGTTGCCTCTACGTCATGCATTAAAATCATTTAATGCATGGCTAGCCGTGGATTATCCCGCTTATACCACGGTTATTTGCCAAGTTAAAAAGAAGTTAAAGCTATAACTGATGTTAACAGTGTAATTTTTTAACAGACGTGTAAAAATGACGGTTATTTTCTTGAGTTACGGCTCATTAGTTTTACTCCATCCACTTTAATTAAAGTAGAGCCATCGGATTGCATTTATTTGAATGAATTATGAATCTGTTTGCAAGCGTAACTGTTACCAATGTTTTTGTTTTACAGTCTATGGTTTATAGAAGCGGATTCATTTCGAACTGTAATCAAACTGACTGGAACTACCTGTGCATTAAACGGTTTTACTGCACACCTTCCAGCCAATCAGAATCGAGTATTTAAACAGCCCGTGGTATAAACACAAATAAGCATGACAAAATTTGACTATCATGTCCAGTTTTGCTGTTGTTAAAAAAGCCGAGAGTTAAGCGGAATTAGCTAGTAATAGTTACGTTACGTCGTTAACAGTGTAGTTGACTGACTGACCTTTTAACTTTTGACAATGTGACTGAAGTATTTCTTGAATAGCGCGTGACAGTTACAGCAATGAGACGTATCATCTCTCCTTGGTCTGTTATATTGGAAATGTATGTTTTACAATTTGTAGTATGACGTTATCCATTGCTAAATTATGGCTCATCATAGACTAGCTAACCACAAAGCTAGCTAATGCCACTATCGTCAGTCTGTTCTGTTCTGAAACAAGTTTCTTTTTAAAATGCATTATCATATTATTTTAGTTAAAACTCATAAATAACTACAAATAACTAATTTTAGGGAAATCTGTTAATGTTTTGTTGTGCGTTTCTGGAAAAAAAATATATATATATCGGCCGATATATCGGAATATCAGATTTTAAAACCCCAAAATATTTGTATCGGTATCAGCCTTCAAAATACTAATTGTCAATGGTTGGAATCACAAAATGAAAAATGATCAATGAACCTAAGATTTAGTGAGATTTTAACATTGCAACAAAGCTTCAGTCCACTGTACCAGGACTCTGTACCATCTTTATTGTTAAGGCCTGAACCCGAAGAAAAAGTCAACTGATGTCTGACATTTGCTGAGTTTGCAAAAGGCTTTTTGTCGTCACCTTCACCACAGATTAAACCAAAGAGCTTTTAGCCAATGAGGTTTGAGTGTGAAAAGGTCTGTTAAAATAAAAGCATTAAGTATTGTCATATGCTTGAACCCAAATTGGATGTATTTTATGGAAAAATCTCTATTCCGAATTCATGAACTGTGTCAGTAATGCTTGAGTCGATGGAGTATTTGATCCTTGTGGTCTGCATTTACTTGTCTTATCTTCCCTCTCTACCAGTCGAGTCATAAAAGCCCATGTCCGTGATCTCTGATGGCTAGCTGCCATGGTAACCGTCAAATTTGATTCCATTGTAAATATCTGACATTTTTATATAAGCATACACGGATAATTCACCCATAAGAGATAATAATAAGTATTCTGCTCTGAAAAGAGCTTTTCTAAAGCCATACTGATGGCTCATAACTTCATAAATTACAGCCTCCATCTGTCTCTTGGTAGCGGGTTTGTAAGTGTTGTGATGCTGAATGTTAAAGATGGGGAATGAATGGCCTGATTAAAAATAACAATCCTCATAGTTTTGTTGTTGAAGGGCAAATTGATTCAGGGAAATTGAAAAGGATAATTCACTCAAAAAACAAGCAGTTATCATGTATTATTTTTCATATAGCTAAGAATATCTCTACCTTGACTTACAGATTTAGCCTAATTCATGCTTTAAATGAGTGAAAGCACTATTTTTGTACTGATTTGAGTTGCCAGGGAGATTTTTGCCAGGAAGAATGAATAAACCTTTAAATTCTAAAGCTATCAAATCGCTTTAAAAGAAAAACGGTGGTATTGACTACTTTTATGGTGCCTTTTTAGTCTGTTAACAACTTGACAGTTTAAATCGGCATCAGTTTCGGCACCTAAGACATTATGCTATAGTAAATATCTCAAAGAATTGTATGAGTCTGACGTGGATGAATAAGGGTCAGTCCATTTCAAGTGATCCATATTGTAAAAGTTGGATTATTTTTTAATTGTTTTAAACGATTTACGTCTATTTATTGTTATTACAAAACCACCTGTTTTTTTTTTATTTTACTTGGTTTAACCATGGCAACTGTCTACAAAGAGGTTATTGCTTATACATATGTTTATGAGAACCTCAATATCTCGGTTTAGGATGGTCTGTGCTCCTTGGAACAGAAACTTTCCAAACGTAGTAATCAAATTTGATTAAATTTCCATTTTTAGGTGCGGTCACATTAGCAAAATTTTGTGAACAGGTCTTTTGTCAATGGTGTGAAGCACAGCAAACTAAGCATCTTTCTTTTGGTCAACACAGTAAATGTGTGACCAATTTGAACCCTATGTGGAAATTGTGTGGAAATTTTCAAATTGTGTGGATTCCTTTTGAAATGACTGGATTTTACTTGGGGAAATTCAGTAAATGTGCATACAAATTTTGGGTCAATTTGAAGGGTTGTGGGTACCAAAGAAAGAACTGTGTGCATTAAGAAAGTTCAGGTCCACTGGACCACTTGAGATGAGCTGACCTGTAAATTATGATTGAATTTTAATTTTTGGATGAACTACCTCTTTAGTTTGCCTGAATGCATTTTATGTCCTTCAGGACTATTAATGATGGCTCATTATTGCCAGCCTATTGCACGGGTTCATAAAGTGACCTTATGAAGAGCTTCATGCATTTCCTCATTCCAAGAATTTTATTTTCTGGCTTAATTTGATTATTTACACTCCAGTTGGTCCACAGTTTATTTCAGGCCAAAAATGCTTACCTAAATCTTTACTATTATGGTAAAAAAGAAGGGGAAAGAACAACCATTTTCTTCATCCAAGTCATTATATTTGAGAAATCTTGAACTGCTGCTTTTGTTTTTGTTCCCCCAGTTTTCAGTTCTGAGCTGTGATGTCATGTGACTAAAAAAAGTAAAACTGGTTCCTTGGCTTATTTCCTGTTGTAATAATCTCTGTATCCTTTTAGTTCCTGTGGCAGTTTCATGGCCACGTTTTTCTGGATTTTCTCCAACTTTGTGGCTACAATATTTCTTAAAGCTTTTTCTTCTAATGGTCTGACTACCTTTAGACATATGGGGCCCTATTTTAACGATCTGAAACGCAAGTGTCAAAGCGCATGGCGCAAGTAACTTTGTGGGCGGGTCCCGGCGCTGTTGCTATTTTCCCGGCGGGATAAATGCCTCTTGCGCCTGGCGCAAATCTAAAAGAGGTTGGTCTGAAGTAGCTTCATTATTCATAGGTGTGGTTTGGGCGTAACGTGAAATAAACCAATCAGAGCGCCATCCAACATACCCTTTAAGATCAGGTGCGCATGTTGCATGACGGATTGTTATTATAACGGCGGGTTTACTAGGCGCGCGCCAGGAGCGTTCACAGCCGATGAGACCGACGTTCTTGTCAGGACAGTGAAAGACAGAAGTGACGTTGTATAGGGATGTGAGAAACTCTTGCACATCAGCGTCGGTTAAACATTATAGCCTATACGTATGTTTCTTGCCACTATTGGGCAAACAGGTCTGATCCTTAGTACTACAATAGCCTTAAGAAATGGGTATTTCAGTTTTTTCATCTTCATGCAAACCAAAATGATTTCCCTCATGTGTTAATATTTTTCCTTGTTATAATGTATGATTTGCAAAAATAAAAACTACTGCATCTATGTTGATGAGAGAATCAGTATATGCGCGTTGTGTAGGCCTACCCGCTATATTATGGCCAAGCATGCGCGCTTAAAATAGCATTATGAACAACGCGCCACTGACTTTAGACCAGGTTTTTTCTGGTCAGTGGCGCAATTGTGTTCTGGAAGTGTAAAATAGCACCAGGGAATGTTTGCGCCGAAACACGCCTCCTTTTTGCGCCGATCCGCCCAGGGAGCGCAAGTTCATTTCCTAGTTTACCGACATGCGTCTGTGGAGGGGAAAATCCCGCTTTGCGCGCGTGCAAAATAGGAATGAGATATGCGTTTGTGTATAAAGTCATTTGCGCCGGGTGCAAGATAGGGCCCATAGTGTTTCCGATTGATCAGTCAACAATGTTATACCTTTTAATTAATTGAAATGTGCAGATATTTTTTCATATAAGTGAAAACACAAGGTGCAAGTGTAAAACTTAATGGCGCTAATAAAAACTAAAACTATTAAAAAAAAATTTTCGTTCATTAAAATAAAGCTGAAATATATGGAAGCTTGTTTCCACCACTGAATTAAAAAAAGAAAATAATAATTGCGACTTTTTATCACGTAACTGCGTGCTATAAAGTCAGAATTGCGTGATATAAAGTCAGAATTGCGAGATTTAATGTCAGAATTGGGTGAAATAAAGTCACAATTCTGAGAAAAAAAGAGAAGTGCGACTTTTTATCTCACAATTCTGATTTTTTTTCTCACAATTGCGAATTGACATCTCACAATTCTGACTTTATAACACATAATTGCGAGTTTATATGTCGAAATTCTGACATCTGTTCTCAGAATTGTGATATATAAACTCGCAATTGCGAGTTATCAGGCTGATTCCAAGACATTTTTCCCCCTCAATAGTTTAAATCTCACAATTCTGACTTTATATCACGCAGTTGTGACTTTTTAACACGCAATTGCGACTTTATATCACGCAATTCTGACTTTATATCACACAATTCTGACTTTATATCTCGCAATTCTGACTTTTTAACATGCAATTGCGACTTTATATCACGCAATTCTGACTTTATATCTCGCAATTTTGACTTTATATCACGCAATTCTGACTTTATTTCTCGCAATTCTGACTTTATATCTCGCAATTCTGACTTTTTAACACGCAATTGCGACTTTTATATCACGCAATTCTGACACTATAACTCACAATTCTGACTTTATATCTCGCAATTTTGACTTTATATCTCGCAATTTTGACTTTATATCACGCAATTCTGACTTTATATCTCGAAATTCTGACTTTTTAACACGCAATTGCGACTTTTATATCACGCTATTCTGACTTTATATCTCGCAATTGCGACTTTTATATCACGCAATTCTGACTTTATATCTCGCAATTCTGACTTTACATCTCGCAATTCTGACTTTTTAACACGCAATTGCGACTTTTATATCACGCAATTCTGACACTATAACTCACAATTCTGACTTTTTAACACGCAATTGCGACTTTATATCACGCAATTCTGACTTTATATCTCGCAATTGCGACTTTAAATCACGCAATTCTGACTTTACATCTCGCAATTCTGAGAAATAAAGTCAGAATTGTGAGATAAAAAGTCAGAATTGTGAGATAAAAAGTCAGAATTACCTTTTTATTTTTCATTCTATGACTGAAACAAGCTTCCATAGAAATAAGTATTAGATGAAAAACTTAATAACTGAAATAAAATAAGTTGAAGTATTACAATTATTAAAACTGAAAAAGAAAATTGAAATATAAAAAAATGTAAATGGCCATTTAAAAAAAAAAAACTAAACACAAAAAGCTAATTTAAATATGAATAAATGAAGAGTTCAGATGCAAAAGCCTCTAAATGCCATTTGAAATTTTCTTCTAAAATGACCATTTTTATCAAGCTTGTATATTTAAGTTCAGTAATTTCACTTAAATGACAATTAATAGGTAATGTTCATTGCCATTTAAGTGAAATTACTGAACTTAAATATACAAGCTTGATAAAAATGATCATTTTAGAAGAAAATTTCAAATGGCTCTTAGAGGCTTTTGCATCTGAACTCTTCAAATATTAATAAAGCAAATGCTATATTAAAATATTAATAAATATTATAATATGTACATAAATACAACTCAAAGTTTAATATGAAATATAAAAAGCGCTTGTATTCCGTTCTACATATGTACATTTTTATTGTATCCTTTCTTTAAGTTTTAAAATTGTATTCTCTCTCTGTTTCCTTTCAGGCGGAGAGAGGCGGTGACGTGAACACACTTAGCGTGCCGACGGTCATGCGCAGAGGTGGATCTGAGACGTGCTTAGATCTGGATCCTGATCTGGTTGTACGGGACACCCCACGGTCACGTTCTGGTCTGGACACCCTGCAGCAGAAAGTGCTAAAAGTCAAAGAGCAGCTGCGAATCGAGCAAAACCTGCAGGATGAAAACGTGGCGGAGTATCTCAAACTCATTAACAGCGCCGACAAGCAGCAGAGCGGCCGCATCAAACACGTGTTTGAGAAGAAGAACCAGAAAACGGCACACAACATAGTTCAGCTGCAGAAGAAGCTAGAACAGTACCAACGCAAGATGAAGGAGTGTGACATCTCCAATGGGACCAAGCACACGGCCACACACTCCAAAGAAAACGAGATGCCCAAAGACAACCTCAAGGAAAGCGTCGTCACAGGAAGTGGGCGCCACGTACATTTGGACAAAGTCAGGACTGTTGGCCCAGGAGTTTCGCTGTCGCCGCCGTTCTTCTTCAGCAAGCCTCGAGAGATAGCAAACCTCATTCGCAACAAGTTCGGTAGCGCGGACAACATAGCACAGCTAAAAAGCTCCATGGAGACGGGGAGCGGGCTGCAGGCGGAAGGGGGAGCCCGAACATTGAGCGGGAGCGCCACGCTAACCCCTAAACCCAAATACCCGAGTGACGACGAGTGCTCCACGGGGACATCGGTGTCGGTTGAGAGTAATGGTCATGTGACTGGATCAGGTGCGACGGGGCAGCACAGCGGGTCTGCCAGAGTTGGAGGCCAAGGGGAAAGCAGCAGCCGGCTGGTGGAAGCCTGGGAGGAGATAAGGGAGTTGAAGGAAGCTCAGAATCTACTGGCAGAGGACATTGACACCCTGAAGACCCAGTTTAAATGTGAATTTGAGAATATTACACAAACACTACAAGAGGAGCGGTTCAGGTTAATTGTCTTTCATACTCCATTTTCTAATGCAAACATTTAAAAAAACCTTTGCTGATAATTTCCTCACCTCCATGTCATTTTGTCTTAATAAGAAATGAAGGTTTTTGATGAAAACATTCCAGGATTTTTCTCCATATAATGGACTTCAATGGGAACCAAACGGTTCAAGGTCCAAATGAGAGTTTCAGTGCAAAATGCAAACAGTTCAAAGGGCTTTAAACGATTTCAGACGATGAATAAGGGTCTTATCAAGCGAAACGATCGATCATTTAAAAAATAAATAACAGTGTGTAAGTTTTATAAGCTAAAATGCTCGCCTTGCTCTGTTCTGTGATGCGCGTTCGTGACTCTCCTGTTCGAACTCGTTCATTAAAATGAACGAATATTTTCCCGAGTCAACACGTTCATTTCGTTTGTTTAATGAACCAAATGACACGAAAAAAGATTCATTCATTTTGATAAACAAGTTCGAACAGGAGTCACGAACGCGCAGAACAGAGCTAGGTGACCATTTGAGCTTATAAAACTTAAACTTTGTTATTTATCTTTTAAATGAGCGATCGTTTCGCTTGATAAGACCCTTATTCATCGTCAGAAATCGTTTAAAGCCCTTTCAACAGTTTCCAGTTTGCACTGAAACTCTCATTTGGACCTTGAACCGTTTGGTTCCCATTGAAGTCCATTATATGGAGAAAAATCCTGGAATGTTAATTTCTTTTCGACTGAAGAAGAAAGGATATCTTGGATGACATGGGGGTGAGTAATACATCTGTAGCATTGCGTTATTGGCAAATATTAGCGATATCAAAAATAATACTAGTTTCATTTATCGGTAATGTTCGACAATGGATATTTAGTGTGCTCATTTATCATATTTTTAAATTAGAAATTTTTTTCTTTTACCTTAACCGTCATCTCGCTTAAAGTTCTTCTTTAAAAACACTCATTTAAAAGTGTAATATTTCACAATTCTCCAAATGAATATTCACGTTGTTCCTCTGTAAGGTGTGAGCGATTGGAAGATCAGCTGAATGACCTCACAGAGCTTCATCAGAATGAGACTGCAAATCTCAAACAGGAGCTAGCAAGCATTGAGGAAAAAATGGCCTATCAGGCTTATGAACGAGCCAGAGATATACAGGTAAATGCAGACACACACATGCAATGACATAAGGAATATCTTGTCCTATCCAGCCACAACGTGATAAATCAATGGAATGATCCTTTCCATGTTAATTGGAGCTTTAGTCCAAACCAGCCACAACTACAACAACCCACAGTAAAATCTTACTCCACATATAGTAACAGTCCTAAAAAAAACACTACAGGTCCAACGTTAACCCCCGATACTTCAGTTTTGATATTTATGTTATGATAGTGTGCGCAGCTGACACGTGAGCCCTAGAAAGTTTTATCTTTGTCCAATGTCTGTGCTATTTCTCTCCAAAAGTTAACAGATAAAGATGTTTTTATAATATTTATAATCAGTGTTGCCAAACGGTGGACCAACCAACACATGAAAAAAAGAAGGGCTGCATGATGATAAAATTACACACACCCTCTCTTGGGTGACCCAGTCCAGAAATTGGGAGCTTTTGTTCTGCTTCCCGCAAGACGTAAGCAGCATTTCAATGTTTTATCACGTCAAAATCTCATCTAAATCCCTTAAACAGAGCAATAACTTGGTGGTCACCCGCATTTATGTAAAAACCACTGTATGCGTTGGTCTTTACTGTAACACACTTCACTTTTAGCCATCAAACCGTATTCACTTTATAGCCGTTAATCCTGTAATTGTGGACAAATGTGGACTCAGGTGTGATCCTAATTTTTATTTATTATAAATGTTATATCACTGTCTTTGATAAAGTTTTGTCTATCCATTTATAGTGGGTTTTTTTAATTTTGGGGGTATTTTTGAATTTATTTACTTCAAAAAGTGCCATATTTTCTATGTAAATTATGCTTATTTATGTTTTATTTTTTTAACTACATTAAAATATAATTCAGATAAGTTCTTAGAGCTAAAACCTAAAGATGAAGTGACTTTGCTGTCACCTGGTGGCTTATTTTAGAGTGCTCTAAATGACCGTTTTTCCCATTCATGTCTATGGGTGCCCATTTTTCACCCAAATACAAGATTAAGAAGGGTTAACATTGTAGAATTGAGTCAAAAAAAAATAGTGTGTGTGTTCAGGAGGCAAATTTAGCAAAAGTAGGCAAGTCTTGTACCGCTCAGATCAAGGGAATTATTTTTAAAAAATAAATCAAAACTATTTTGCCCACATTTGTCCAGAATACGGTTTTAGGGTTAAGTGAGGGGCTATTTCTGTGCCTCTCGTTGTACTAAACAGATTTTCATACAGGTTTCTCAAACAGTCCCTTTATTTCCCATCGGCTGTGCAGATAATCCCGTCTCAAACTCACGTCATTGATTGAGGCAGAGTTGAGATGTCAAGCTGGGTTGCGTTTTTGCTGCCATCTACAGTACTAGTGTAGTATGTGATGCACCGTTGGAGAAATTATCTAGCTAGTCTAGCTAGAAGCTGTAGTGGCTTGGTTGCATATCTGTCGTTCAAACCAACAATATAGAACATGGGTTCGAGATTACATTTTATACATATACATACATGCATAGATAGATACATACAAATACTGTTTGGTAAATGCTTAAGAGTCAATTATTGGATCATTATTGCAGTGATTATTATGTTTGCATCAGTTCTTCTAACCCTACTTTATGGAATAAGATCTTAACCAAAAATAGATGCACCTCTTGATGGAAATGAATGTTGTGATGTTATTTGTAGTCAAGATCTTGTATTGGCAATGCAAGAGGCCAGGACTCTGTAAAGTCTCTTCCAGCACATCCCAAAGACTTTCAATGAGTTAAAGGTCTGGACTCATGTGTAAAAAGGATTCTTCATGTTCCCTCCCAACCATTCGTTCACAATTGATTTTATTGATTTTGGTTTAATAAACTAAACACGTACCTTTTAAACATAATTTGACCATTTAGTTTATAGATTTTCCTTCAACAAAAAAATCCAAAAGATGCCAGAGCATCAAGCTTTGCAAAACAGACTTTAAGTGCAGTGACAGCGATTTCCTCCCCTGCTTAAAGTGCTCTATTGACCATTTTACAAGATGTAAACAACACTGGTCCAGAAGCACTTCCTGTTTCAGTTTGTAAATGGTTTCTTAATTTCACATGTAAAGAAAATATCTTAAAGATGTTTGTTTAACTTTTTGATTCAGTTTTAAATGTTCTGTTGGTTGTACTTTATCCCAGCGTTTATGTAGTGTTAAAAAACTGAAACAGGAAGTGCTTCTGGGCCAGTGTTGTTTACATCTCGCGAAATGGTCTATATTCACTCCAGTTTTCCAGCTGCTGTTTTATTAAAGGGATAGTTCACCCCAAAAATGAAAACTCTATCATCATTTACTCACCCCCATGTTGTTCCAAACCTCTGTCTGCTGAACAAAAAGGAAGATATTTGGAAGAATGTTTTAACCCTCTGGGGTGTTCGGGTCCAAATGGACCCATAGGCCGGGATTCATATTTAAAAAAAAAAAAAAAAAAAAAAAAAAAACATGATTTTTTTTTTACTCGTTTTTTTATAATATTTTTTCTTCTTTTTTGGTGCTTTGAGAAAATTTCAAAAATAAAGAAATATATAATTAGTATTAATGCAATAATTATGACAAAATTTCCCCCCATTGAACATAATAGAAAAAATATTTTTTCTAAATATTTTTTTAAAAAAAATATTTTTTTTAAAGCTGTATTTCATTTTAGAGTCAAGCCTAGGCCTCATAAAAGCAATTTTTGAAATGAGATGGATGCCATCTGGTGGACAAACTGAGCATTTTAAAAATGCTAAACACATTTTTTGGTGTGTTTGTGTATAAAAGTGTGTGTGTGTGTGTGTGTGTGTGAGTGTGTGGATGTGTCTGTTTTGCACTCTTGATGTTTTATAGATTCACCCCTTCACTGTTGTGTGCTTTTTTTCAAGATCGTGGCTGATTTGTAGATTTTATGCACAAAATAACTCAGTATTTTCACATTTTTGTCAGTTTCCCATTCATTTTCCATGCGGGTCCATTTGGACCCGAACACCCCAAGTGTGACTATTTTTTTTACAACCACTTGGACTATTCACATCCTATCCCCAATTTTTTTGGGTGTTCAAATATCAACAAAACCACCAAATTTCGGACCATTCCGAGGAAACTGTGATTTTTTTTTTTTAATTATTTTAATTCTTCGGGTCCATTTGGGCCGAACAACCACAGAGGGTTAATCAATCAGATCTCAATCCCCATTGACTTCCATAGTAGAAAAAAAATGCATACTATGGTAGTCAATGGGGAATGAGATCTGTTTGATTAAAACATTCTTCCAAATATCTTCCTTTGTGTTCAGCAGAACAAGGTTTGGACCAACTTGAGGGTGAGTAAACGATGATAGAATTTTCATTTTTGGGTGAACTATCCCTTTAAATATCCTGCGAACGCTGCGTAGCCAATCAGATTTGACAACTGGAATTGTAGCATCTCTGTCTTTCCCTCTTTACAGGATGCTTTAGAAGTTTGTCAGACGCGAGTGAGTAAGTTGGAGTTACAGCAACAGCAGCAGCAGGTCTTGCAGTTGGAAGGTGCCGACGCCAAAGTGCTGCTGGGAAAATGCATTAACATCATGCTGGCCATCGTCACCGTGATCTTGGTGTGCGTCTCCACGGCTGCGAAGTTTTCCGCTCCACTAATGAGAAGCCGTCTACATGTTTGCGGGACTTTCGTATGCGTTTGTCTACTGGTGTATGGCTGGAGCAACTGGGAGCACTTGCAGTGCGCAATAGAACGAATGCTACTGCCTAGATGAGGGACGTAAAAGTGACGCTCGGGTCCGATAAAGTGCTCCTCCAGGGATCTTCCCTTCACAATGTGACTCTTAAGACAGTGGCTTTAACTTCCACTTTTGGTCCATTTTTGTGTTTGTAAGTGAACGAGATAGTATTCATGACGTACTGTAGCAGAAACCGGTCCATCTCTGTGACTGTATTGTTATACTTTCGAATAACATGTTTCAATTCGTCAGCTGTGTCTTAAAAGTAAAGGTTTGCCACCTTTTTTTTACACATTTTATGTGCTTTCTTAGGTGGTGATGGCATGTTTGTGCTCACTAAAACAAATCTGGGTCATATTTCATCTCACAATCGATCATAAGAGAGAAAAAATATATATATAGCATAAAGAAAATTAAGACTATTTAGGGACCAGTTCTTTTTTTTTGCACTGATTGTCATAATTATGTTTTACCGGGTGTTTTTATGGGTGAGTACTTGTCATTATTCTTGATTCTCATTAGGTTCTTATTACTGTGAAGAATGTGATTCTAAAACGCGATTGGGCAATGTTTTTCATTTTAATAATGAGTGATATTTTATTGCAGTTATGAGATTTTTGGAGATGTAATTAATTATAAATAATGTTAGAATGCAGAGCATGTAATTGTCTTAAAGGGCTTGATTTTCTTTATGCACAAAAAATTATATATATATACACACACACACACACACACACACATATATATATATATATATATATATATATTGGAATTTAGGGTGAAATACAAACCAGACATGCTTTGTGAGTTTCATTCGTTTACTAATATTACATTTTCTAGCATTATTTGTACTAATTAAAATGGCCTGAAGTTCTTTTTCACCGACACTTTAAAACGGTTAAAAAGTTTGAGAATCTGTTTTTGTTTTTTTTAATTATAATTCTTTAGTCTGATCAGCGGTGCTCTGAGTAGGAAGCTTGTTTCCGCCACTGAATAAAAAAATAAAATAAATAATTGTGACTTTTTATCTCACAATTCTGACTTTTTTTCTCACAACTGTGAGTTTATATCTCGCAATTCTGACTTTTTTTCTCACAATTGCGAGATAAAAAGTCGCAATTGCAAGTTATAAAGTCAGAATTGCGAGATGTAAACTCGGAATTGTGAGAAAAAAAGTCAGAATTGCGAGAGATAAAGTCAGAATTGCGTGATATAAAGTCGCAATTCTGAGAAAAAAAGACAGAAGTGCGACTTTATATCACGCAATTTTGACTTTATTTCTCACAATTCTGACTTTTTTTCTCACAATTGCGACTTTTTATCTCACAATTCTGACATCTTTTCTCAGAATTGTGAGATATAAACTCGCAATTGCGACTTATCAGGCCAATTCTAAGGGGAAAAAAGACTAGTTTAAATCTCACAATTCTGACATTATATCTCACAATTCTGACTTTATCTCGCAATTCTGACTTTATATCTCGCAATTCTGACTTTATAACTCGCAATTCTGACTTTATATCTCGCAATTCTGACTTTATATCTCGCAATTCTGACTTTATATCTCGCAATTCTGACTTTATATCTCACAATTCTGACTTTATAACTCGCAATTCTGACTTTATATCTCGCAATTCTGACTTTATATCTCGCAATTCTGACTTTATAACTCGCAATTCTGACTTTATATCTCGCAATTCTGACTTTATATCTCGCAATTCTGACTATAACTCGCAATTCTGACTTTATATCTCGCAATTCTGACTATAACTCGCAATTCTGACTTTATATCTCGCAATTCTGACTTTATAACTCGCAATTCTGACTTTATATCTCGCAATTCTGACTTTATAACACGCAATTGCGACTTTATGTCTCGCAATTCTGACTTTATAACTCACAATTCTGACTTTATAACTCGCAATTCTGACTTTACAAGTCGCAATTCTGACTTTATATCTCGCAATTCTGAGAAATAATGTCACAATTGTGAGAAGTAAACTCGCAATTGTGAGATAAAAAGTCGCAATTACCTTTTATATTTTTCATTCTATGGCGGAAACAAGCTTCCATAGTACTGACCACAAAAGATGGAAACAAACACTTTCTTTTTGTTTGCTAATAGAAATGCCTTGGGGGGGGTTATAGAACAACAGACGGAAAGAAATGTCTCTGTTAAGTTTATGTAACACATTCTGAACTGTTCTTTGTGTAAGTTAGAATGACTATTTTTATATATTTTTAAGTAGCTTTGCTTAATGTAAGCTTTAATGATTCCCACAATGCAAACTGATTTAAGCATTGCTACAACTGTTCCTTTCGAGTGTGCGTGTGCCTGCCTTTGGTTTTGACTACAAGCCACGTCAAATTTACCCATGAACCTGAACTAAGATTAAAAGGCCTTTTTTATTTTCTCTAAGCATGGGAAAAGTGATTTTATTTGTTTTATACATGCTTCAGTGTCCATCCGGTAGGAAACTGGTCTGGTTTTAAATATGATCAAAACCTAAAAATAAATCTCCTCATTTTCTCTATTTTATGATCCTGTCTTTATTCAAACAAATGTTATTTATCTCTCAAATGTTGTAACCATTTGTTGTTCACTAAGAATGTATTTATTGTGAAAATGTATGTTAGCTATGTTCCATCTTTTCTAACTTAAATCTCTATGTGTGCTGTTTGATATTAGTTACCTGAAAGGTAATCCTTTGCGAGACTAACAGTGATGACCCTTGTGCTTCACTTTCAGAAAGTTGTCGCGCTTGAACTCCGATAAGAAACTATGGAGAAAAAAAACTTAAATTAGCATATTGTCGGACTCCGTATCAGTAAAATAATTAACCAAGCGGAATGACAATCCACTCCATTATATTTAATAGGAGTCCCAGCTAAACATACGAAAACGATACTTTACAGTATCGTTTTCGTGTAGATAAACCGCCGAAAACGGTTAAAAAAAACTGTTTTTATTTAGGTATTTTGATTTATTATTTTGTCATTTTGCCTCCATGTTTCCCCGATTGCTTGCGAGCTTCTCCTCTTTTCAATACGGTAATCTCTCTACTGTGCGACAGAGAGTCGCTTGGTTATGACGCAATCGTTAGCTTACTTTTACAAAAAACTGCTTCTACGGGGCCATAACATTAGCTACAAGGTAATGGAGCATTTTATACATTGTCGTGTTTCTTTACAAATAATTAAAGGACAAATTGAGTCTTCAAACGCCTCAGATGTAAAGTTATTCGCAGTCAAAGTGACGCCAAAATGAATGAGAGTCAATGTGAATGCTAACGCAAGTGAAGTTCTGCTACAAGATGGCAGCTCCCGTGAGGCTTCAACTTCCGGTCGATGGATTACCGAAACTCATTTGAAGCGCGCGCCTCACAGACTGTTTATCCGCTCGCTCGGCTCAAAGTCCAAACGGCAGCGCGAGCTCACTGGAGGTGACGCGTTTACTCTGATCGGCGCTTCAGAACTCCTCCTCACCTGATATTTAGATACACTATGCATTAAATATATTTGTTTGACAGGGAAACGCAAATATGTGCGCAAATAGTAATATGCTAGTAGTTTCTTAAAAAATAAAATAAAAAAGCACCCCAGAAAAAAGGGCACTTTCTCTCCAGGAATAAAAAGGGCAGGTGCTCAAGCCCCCTTTGATGTCTATGTGTGCACGTGCCTGGCGAGATCACATCTGAGACTTTGGATTAAAGTTCCTGTAAAATTGCAGCAGCAACATGTTTGAAAAGCTCTGTGGTGCAGAAAATAATGATTTGCCTTTGAATGAGAAAGTCTAGTTTTTTGTATTTATACGTGTGTGTGTGTGACGGAACAGAAGGACAGAACAGAGAGGACGGAAGAAATTTGCAGCGGTGTAATTCACACAAATCACCACAGGAGGGCGAAACACTTATGTTTATTAGACTCGATCGGACTCAGTTTGCAAATAGAATTTTGCACATGACTCTTATAGAAATAAAAACATTTTTTATAAGAATAGATCTGAGGAGTCAATGAATTATTAGTCAATGATGATAATCTTTTATCTAGTCTAAACACAAGAAGAAGGTGGAATAGAACCCACAACCACTCGCTACAGAGCCAGTATTGCTACCACTGAGCCAATGAAGACGACACAGTTCCATTGGTTCTCTTTGTACATTTATCTTTCGTCTAATGACGGGGGCGCCAAATCCAGAGAATTTGGGAAAATTGGGGGGAGTTTTCGAGGATTGGCACACAGCTTCCAGGAACCTGGGGGCCGCCAAGTCCCTGAATTCTCCGCAAATTCTCCCCGAAATCCCTGAATTCTGCAGGATTTCTCCTGACTTGGCGCCCCCCTCAGGAGTGAATTGATATATGCAGCATAGACGGATACACAGCTACATCTATGCTGCATATATCTATGCAGCATAGATTTGGGTTGAAGTCCCACTCTTTGCATAAAAATTCTTTATTTTGAATGTTTTTGTCCAAATAAAAAAGACATGCCTGCAAAATAAAGTGAACGAGTGGAAGCTTCAATGGCTCAGTGGTTAGAGTGTTACTCTATCATGGTGAGGATTTGGGTTCAAGTCCAGCTCTTAGCATTAAAATTCTTTATTTTGATGGGTTTTGTCCAAATAAAAAAGAAATGCCTGCAAAATAAAGTGAAAGAGTGCAAGCTTGAATGGCTCAGTGGTTAGAGTGTTACTCTAGCATGTTGAGGATTTGGGTTCAAGTCCTACTCTTTGAATTAAAATGCTTTATTTTGACTGGTTTTGTCCCAATAAAAAAGACATACGTGGAAAATAAAGTGAAAGAGTGGAAGCTAGAATGGCTCAGTGGTTAGAGTGTTACTCTGTCATGTTGAGGATTTGGGTTCAAGTCCCGCTCTTTGCATTAAAATGCTTTATTTTGAATGGTTTTGTCAAAATAAAAAAGACATGCCTGCAAAATATGGTGAAAGAGTTGATGCTTGAATGGCTCAGTGGTTAGAGTGTTGCTCTGTAATGTTGAGGATTTGGGTTCAAGTCCCACTCTTTGCATTAAAATGCTATTTTTTCACTGGTTTTGTCAAAATAAAAAAGACATACCTTCAAAATAAAGCAAAAGAGTCGAAGCTAGAATGGCTCAGTGGTTAGAGTGTTACTCTATCATGTTGAGGATGTGGGTTCAAATCTCACTCTTTGCATTAAAATGCTTTATTTTGACTGGTTTTGTCGAAATAAAAAAGACATACCTGCAAAATAAAGTGAAAGAGTGGAAGCTAGAATGGCTCAGTGGTTAGAGTGTTATTCTATCATGTTGAGGATTTGGGTTCAAGTCCCGCTCTTTGCATTAAAATGCTGTATTTTGAATGGTTTTGTCCAAATAAAAAAGACATTCCTGCAAAATAAAGTGAAAGAGTGGAAGCTTGAATGGTTCAGTGGTTAGACTGTTACTCTATCATGTTGAGGATTTGGGTTCAAGTCCCACTCTTTGCATTAAAATGCTATTTTTTCACTGGTTTTGTCAAAATAAAAAAGACATACCTTCAAAATAAAGCAAAAGAGTCGAAGCTAGAATGGCTCAGTGGTTAGAGTGTTACTCTATCATGTTGAGGATTTGGGTTCAAGTCCTGCTCTTAGCATTAAATTTTTTATTTTGACTGGTTTTGTCAAAATAAAAAAGACATGCCTGCAAAATATAGTGAAAGAGTGGAAGCTTGAATGGCTCAGTGGTTAGAGTGTTACTCTATCATGTTGAGGATTTGGGTTCAAGTCCCACTCTTTGCATTAAAATGCTTTATTTTGACTGGTTTTGTCCAAATAAAAAAGATATACGTGGAAAATAAAGTGATAGAGTGGAAGCTAGAATAGCTCAGTGGTTAGAGTGTTACTCTATCATGTTCGAGGATTTGGGTTCAAGTCCCGCTCTTTGCATTAAAATGCTTTATTTTGAATGGTTTTGTCCAAATAAAAAAAGACATGCCTGCAAAATAAAATGAAAGAGTGGAAGCTTGAATGGCTCATTGGTTAGACTGATACTCTATCATGTTGAGGAATTGGGTTCAAATCCCACTCTTTGCATTAAAATGCTTTATTTTCACTGGTTTTGTCTAAATAAAAAAGACATGCCTGCAAAATAAAGTGAAAGAGTGGAAGCTTGAATGGCTCAGTGGTTAGAGTGTTACTCTATCATGTTGAGGATTTGGGTTCAAGTCCCACTCTTTGCATTAAAATGCTTTATTTTGACTGGTTTTGTCCAAATAAAAAAAGACATACGTGGAAAATAAAGCAATAAAGTGGAAGCTAGAATGGCTCAGTGGTTAGAGTGTTAGTCTATCATGTTGAGGATTTGGGTTCAAATCCCACTCTTTGCATTAAAATGCTTTATTTTGACGGGTTTTGTCCAAATAAAAAAGACATAACAGCAAAATAAAGCAAAAGAGTGGAAGCTAGAAGGGCTCAGTGGTTAGAGTGTTACTCTATCATGTTGCGGATTTGGGTTCAAGTCCTGTTCTTTGCATTAAAATGCTTTATTTTGAATGGTTTTGTCCAAATAAAAAAAGACATGCCTGCAAAATAAAGTGAAAGAGTGGAAGCTTGAATGGCTCAGTGGTTAGAGTGTTACTCTATCATGTGGAGGATTGGGGTTCAAGTCCCACTCTTTGCATTAAAATGCTTTATTTTGAATGGTTTTGTCCAAATAAAAAAGACATGCCTGCAAAAAAAGTCAAAGGGCGGAAGCTTGATTGGCTCAGTGGTTAGAGTGTTACTCTATCATGTTGAGGATTTGGGTTCAAGTCCCACTCTTTGCATTAAAATGCTTTATTTTGAATGGTTTTGTCCAAATAAAAAAGACATGCCTGCAAAATAAAGTGAAAGAGCAGAAGCTTGAATGGCTCAGTGGTTAGAGTGTTACTTTATCATGTTGAGGAATTGGGTTCAAGTCCCACTCTTTGCAGTAACATGCTTTATTTTGACTGGTTTTGTCCAAATAAAAAAGACATGCCTGCAAAATAAAGTGAAAGAGTGAAAGCTTGAATGCCTCAGTGGTTAGAGTGTTACTCTATCATGTTGAGGATTTGATGCTTTAGTTTCACTTGATTGTCGAAGTAAGACATGCTCCCAAAAAAAGAAGAGTGAGTGTGCAAGCTCCAGTGGCTCAGTGGTCTGAGTGTTATGGCTCCATGTGGGAAACCATTGTTCGAGACTCACTCTTATGATGCTTTAGTTTCAACAGGTTTGTCCAAGAGAGAAAAAGACATGCTCCCAAAAAATTAAGTATGAGTGCGGACGGTCCAGTGGCTCAGTGGTGTGAGCGTTGCACTCTCGTGTGGAGAATCCTGGTTCAAATCTCACTTTTTTGGTGGAAAATACTTTAGTTTGATTGTTTGAGACAAACAGAAACATTGAAATAGAGAAGCTCCGGTGGCTCAGTGGTCTGAGTGTTGTGATTCCATGTGGGAATCCCAGGTTCAAGCCTGACTCTTGTGATGCTTTAGTTTCACTGGGTTTGTCCAAGAAAGATATGTTCCCAAAAAAATACGTATGATTGTGGAAGCTTCACTGGCTCAGTGGTCTGAGTGTTATGGTTCCATGTGGGAAATCCAGGTTCGAGCCTCGCTCTTATGATGCTTTAGTTTGGCCAAAAGAAAAAAAAGACATGCTCCCAAAAAATTAAGCATTATTGTGGATGGCCCAGTGGCTCAGTGGTGTGAGTGTTATGTTTCCATGTGGGAAACCAGGGTTTGAGCCTTGCTCTTGTTATGCTTTAGTTTTAACGGCTTTGTCCAAAATAGAAAAAGACATGCTCCCCAAAAAGAAGTTGAAGGTAGAAGGCCCAGTGGCTCAGTGGTAAGAGTGTCGCGCTCTCGTGTGGAGAATCCACGTTCGAGTCTCTTGACGGTAAGAATCTTTTGTTTCACTGGTTTGGTCCAAATAAAAGACCAATCTTCAAAAAGGACATCCAATGGTTACTACTGAAAGTGGTTCAGTGGTAAAAGCGTTGCTCTTCTGTGTTGAAAATCCAGGTTCAAATCTCACTTTTTGGTGGAAAATACTTTAGTTTGATTGTTTGAGACAAACAGAAACATTGAAATAGAGAAGCTCCGGTGGCTCAGTGGTCTGAGTGTTGTGATTCCATGTGGGAATCCCAGGTTCAAACCTGACTCTTACGATGCTTTAGTTTCACTGGGTTTGTCCAAGAAAGATATGTTCCCAAAAAAATAAGTATGAATGTGGAAGCTTCAGTGGCTCAGTGGTCTGAGTGTTATGGTTCCATGTGGGAAATCCAGGTTCGAGCCTCGCTCTTATGATGCTTTAGTTTCACAAGGTTTGTCCAAAAGAAAAAAAGACATGCTCCCAAAAAATTAAGCATTAGCGTGGATGGCCCAGTGGCTCAGTGGTGTGAGTCTTGCACTCTCGTGTGGAGAATACCGGTTCGAGTCTCTTGTTGGTGAAACTCTTGTTCCACCGGTTTGGTCCAAATAAAGAAGACATGCTCTCAAAAAAACAGAAGTTTGTGTGTGGATGGTCCAGTGGCTCAGTGGGTGAGATCACGCTCCCCGGTCGGGAGGTTCCTGGTTCAAGACCAGGCTGGACCTTGAAGCATGGTTGCGTTGACGAACATCCTCCAGAACTGCAGCTGGGGGACGAGAGACGGTCAGGACACGAAGGGGGGAGGAAATAACCTAACTCCTCCCCCTGGGGATTTCTGGGACGATATCCAGCAGCGGTGTTGCTGCAGAGAGAGGCATGTTTTTGTGGGACTTAACCAAAATTTTAATTTTGGAATACATGAAATGTACCCTGCATTGCTGTGAAGTTTGAAAAATAAATACTCATATTTTACCTCCTACATACTATTACATACCTGCCCCTCCACACTCTTCCTCATCCACCTCATCCACCTCATCCACCTCATCCACCTCATCCACCTCATCCACCTCATCCACCTCATCCTCCTGCTGGCCCTTCCAGATCCTGCAACCATCACTTGCTTCAGTACCCAGCCCAGGATTCAAACCCAGGTCCTCCACACCAGAAGGATGTGCTCATTACCCCTGAGCCACTGGACCATCCACACTCAAACTTCTTTTTTTGGGAGCATGTCTTCTTTATTTGGACCAAACCGGTGAAAGAAGAGTTTTACCAACAAGAGACTCGAACCAGAATTCTCCATACGAGAGTGCAACGCTCACACCACTGAGCCACTGGACCATCCACAGTCATACTTAATTTTTTGGGAGCATGTCTTTTTCTCTCTTGGACAAACCCGTTGAAACTAAAGCATCATAAGAGTGAGGCTCAAACCCTGGTTTCCCACATGGAGCCATAACACTCAGACCACTGAGCCACTGGAGCTTGCACACTCACTCTTCTTTTTTTGGGAGCATGTCTTACTTCGACAATCCAGTGAAACTAAAGCATTACAAGAGTGTGATTCGAACCCAGGTTTCCCACATAGAATCACAACACTCAGACCACAGAGCCACTGGACCATACACACTCATGCTTCCTTTTTCGGGAACGTGTCTTTCTTGGACAAAGCCAGTGAAACTAAAGCATCATAAGAGTGAGGCTGGAACCCAGGTTTCCCACATGGAATCACAACACTCAGACCACTGAGCCACAGGAGCTTCTTCATTTCAATGTGTCTGTTTGTCTAAAAAAATCACACTAAAGTAATTTCAACCGCAAAAGTGAGATTTGAACCAGGATTTTCAACACAGAACAGCAACGCTTTTTACCACTGAACCACTTACAGTTGGATGTCCTTTTTGAAGATTGGTCTTTTATTTGGACCAAACCAATCAAACTAAAAATGTTTACCATCAAGAGACTCAAACCTGGATTCTCCACACGAGAGATTGACACTCACACCACTGAGCCACTGGACCTTCAGCCCTCACACTCCTTTTTTGGGGGGGGAGCTTGAACCCATGTTTCCCACATGGAACCACAACACTCACACCACTGACCCACAGGACCAGCTACACTCACACATCTCTTTTATTGCATGTCTTCTTTTCTCTCGGACAAACCCAACAAAACTAAAGAAGCATAAGAGCAAGGCTTGAACCTGGGATTCCAACATGAAATCACAACACTCAGTCCACTGAGCCACTGGAGCATCCACACTCACACAACTTCTTTCTAGGGTTTCTGAAAAACACAATGAGTTCAGACAGGTGATTAATACTGTGTTACTATCCCTTACAGATTTGTTTCAGATTTACAATTACTGAGGACTTAATACAATTTTTTTTCTTCACTGAGTGGATTCAAAACCTGTGTATCTCCCGTTCACTCTCTCACAATAACATCTCAATGTTTGATCTGAGGAAATTGACATTCCCACATGCTCATCATTATAATAAATAATAATAATGCCCTCAATAAAATCTGACAGTTTATTGAGGAGTCAGCAAACCCATTTGACTGAGAACATGAGAAAACTAGACTCTAGATGAAACATTCAAATTAAGAAACTTCAACTTTTATTCAAAAGTCTAAATGACAAATTAGGATTTACAGTTATTATACAAAACAGTTATAGTTTTGTCAAAAATAAAAAGACATGACCCCAAAAAACGAGCAAGGGTGGAAGCTCCAGTGGCTCAGTGGTTTCAGCGTTGCTCCAGCATGTGGAGTATTTGGGTTCAAATCCTGCTTTTGCAGTAAAATGCTTTATTTTCACTGGTTTTGTCCAAATAAAAAAAAAAAAAAAGACATGCCCCCAAAATAAAAAGCAAGAATGGAAGCTCCAATGGCTTAGGCCGTGTGTCCACCAAAGCGTTTTTCCACGCGCCTGGCGTATGTTTTCAATTGTTTCCAATAGGAACGCCGCGTTTTTTAAACGCCATGAGCGTGACGAGGCGCTGAGCGTTTTTTTCACGCTGAAGCGCCGAGCGCCCAGCGTTTTTTTACTGGTCGCCGAGAGTTGAAAAATGTTCAACTTTGGAAAAAACGCAGCGCTCATCACTGTCAGTTCTTGCCCAGCCGTCCAATCACAGTGAAGGAGGGGCGGGACTAAACCACACCGACCAACAGTCACAACGTTTAAACTGCTGCGGATATTCTGTATCATAGCAACGAAACGCCTCAACGGAAAAAACGCTGCGCTGCCAAAACGCTCTCAAGCGCCCAAAGCACGGCGTCTTCTGCAGAGCGTGTAGCGTTTTCAGCTGGATAAAAACGCTTTGGTGGACACACGGCCTTAGTGGTTTGAGTGTTGCCAGCATGTGGCAGTTTAAGGCCGTGTGTCCACTAAAGCATTTTTATCCAGCTGAAAACGCTACACGCTCTGCTGAAGACGACGTGCTTTGGGCGCTTGAGAGCGTTTTTAGCAGCGCAGCGTTTTTTCCGTTGAGGCGTTTCGTTGCTATGATACAGAATATCCGCAGCAGTTTAAACGTTGTGACTGTTGGTCGGTGTGGTTTAGTCCCGCCCCTCCTCCACTGTGATTGGACGGCTGGGCAAGAACTGACAGTGATGAGCGCTGCGTTTTTTCCAAAGTTGAACATTTTTCAACTCTCGGCGACCAGTAAAAAACACCGGGCGCTCGGCGCTTCAGCGTGAAAAAAACGCTCAGCGCCTCGTCACGCTCATGGCGTTTAAAAAACGCGGCGCTCCCATTGGAAACAATTGAAAACAAACGCCAGGCGCGTGGAAAAATGCTTTGGTGGACACACGGCCTAAAGGCGGTTTTCACTCTCAGATCCCAATTATAACAGGAAGTAAAATAAAAGCAGGAAGCAACAGGAGAACATCAGAGCTTCACACAAGACACAACTCCTGCTGACTCTCACATACATCCAGAAAACACTGCAATATCCACTTAGTCCTTCTTATTACACTTTACAGTGTGAATATCAGAGGGCGATTCATTCAGAGATTAAAAAGGTAACGCTACAATAGCGACTGACATGAGACCTTGACTTCATGCTAAAGGAAAAGTTACTTACAGGTGAGTCTTGTGCCGTACTCGGTTCCCTCATTGATGTGTCGTTTGATTGCGTCTGTGTGTCGGTTTTATTTGAGGTTGAGCTGTAATAGGTGCTGTTAAAGTGACATTATGAGCTGTCATCTTCTCATCTGCAGTGTCGTGATTGTCATCAAGCGTCATGTTGTCAAACAGCAGAAGCATGAGACTGAAGAGCGGAGGAAAACTGGACTTTACTCTCGTAGGATTATAGTGGCGAGATTACCCCCTTGGCTTTTACCCTGGTGCAGATTGGAGTGTGCAGGTGAGGGAGAGGAGGGATGCTGGGAAATGTAGTTTCTGACTAGATGACTGGACTGTTGAAGATGAGCAGATGGAAAGCATTCGAGACAGGCGATCTGTCGTCGACAGTTGAAAGCCCAACCTGATTTGCTGTCCACAATGGAGGAGCTTCAAGGAGTTTGTTGAAATAGATATATTTTTAATGCACCCTGCTGGATTTCTAATATCATATATAGGATGACATAAACTAAGTAAACGTTTTCCATAGTTCAGAAAGGGCATAATATATTAAGTGGTCTTAGTAAAATCTTATATTGCTTTTCATTGCAATTTCTTAAATGAATTGCATTTGTACAGTTAGTAACTTATTTTAGACAATACAAAAAGTGCATTTACATGGTTTTCGACTGATTATAATCTGAGCTTTCTTGGTCGTTAAGCGCAGGTGCTGTAGATGGTGACTTTCCGACTGAGTTCTTGCAGAACGTCTCTGGCCTCATTCTCCAGCCCATCCAGTTCCTGAGCTTTCTCCAGCAGAGTGTGCTGGTTCATCACAAATGCTCTCTCCAGCTCTGGAACAGACACATGGAGAGAAACGTCAGGAATCATAGTTAAATCTATGTAAATCTCATATTCAGTTACCTCTTAGTCTCTGTAGTTTGGTGGTGGAGTCTATTAATAGATCTTTTGCTTCTTGTCGTAGTTGCTCGGCCCTCTGACGTGCATCAATCACACCAGCTACGTTTGGATCTATCAGGCCGCTGGCCAGCTGGTACTTAGGTTGCAGTGAGTCAATCTCCTAAAATAGACGAAAATACACAAGCACGCTTATTTCAAAGTGTCTAAGAGTCAATGATTTATAAGAGTGTTCCATTTAATGGGAAAGTCATTGTGACCATATGATAATGGGCGTGTTGTTTATTACGTGTGGTTAAAACACCTGTTGTTTGTGTGTGTTGAAATGTAAGAATGGGGGGTGAGTGCTGGGGCCTGTTTCAGAAAGGAGGTTAAGTGAAAACTCTGAGTATGTTAACCCTGAAATGAGGGAAACTATGGGTTTCCGTTTCAGAAAGAGGGGGTATATCAAGTCAAGCCCGTTTCTGAAAGAGCGATAACTTATACTCAGCGTCAGTTACCATGGTAACTTACTCTGTGACTGGGGTGCGTTTCCCAAAAGCGTCGTTAGCCAACTATGGTCGCAAGTTCCGTCGTTACCAATAGAGTTCAATGGAAATTGCGACCAACTCGCGACCATAGTTGGCTAACGATGCTTTCGAGAAACACACCCCTGGTCAGGAGCAGGTTTTCTTCAGTAAACCCAGAGTTTCTTGCGGTCTCCTCCGCTTTTTTAAAGAGGAAGTGGTGTTTAAAAACCAACAATAATACTAAAATGTATTTACACATTCTTTACATATTGTTTGTCCATGGTTTAATTGACTAAATCTGTTTTGCAGCACTTTGCCAAAAAAAAATAAAAGGATTAAAACGTTTGCTAAACTTTTATTTGATTATCACCGTTTTTGATAATATATTTCTATTAAATCCTTAATAAATTGGAATAAAAAAACATTTAATAGAACTCAATTATTTTTCAAACATAATTTAATAAGTTATTAATGATAAAAAACAAGATGTTAAGCTTATTCATAATCAATTATTGAAGTTAGTTGATTACATATGTTTTATTGAACAAATGTTTAATTTATTTAACCGTCATTTTAACTGATGATAATAATAACCGTAATTTAATAATGCAGTTTATATATTTAATAATTGTTCAATACCCTAAACCGTGATATTGAGTAGATTTTTAGACTGGTATTTTTACTTTTATTTAAGTAAAAATTTATCAAAGTAACAGTAGCTTACTTTAGGTTAAATAATGAATAACATTCTTACAGTTTCACCTCTGATATTATAACAGCAAGTTACTCTAAAATAGTTATGAATTATTAACAACAAATGATATATTCAACGGTGTAGTTAGATTAATGTAATTACTCTCTATCTCTAGAAAGTATTGGTCTACTTATTACTAAATCCTATATCAACCTCAACACTTGATTAATAGCCTACAAGAAGGAGAGACAAGAAAGTGCACTTATGCTTTCAAATTAACAATATACAATTGCATAAATTATTCTTGAATTGGTCAAAGTGTGTAGAGGGAGAAGGTTATATAAAAAATATACTTTTAAAAAATGTATGTTAAATCCACTATTGTTTTATACTGAATTGGTCTATATGCAGTAGCCTATTACATTCTATTTTAAGAGTAATCCCTTTATTTAATTAAAGTACAATATATTTAGATTACTTGGTAATTATTTACACCATATAAATAGTCTCTGTTTACACACAACACCTCTTTTTTTGTCTGGCACTGTTGCCATGGTGACTCAGAATATCTGCGCTCCATTGATAATGGCTTTTTATAGTTGTGGTTGAACCTCCTCATTGAAACGTGCCCTTGGAGCACAAATTTTGTTGACCATGTAAGCGTGCAAGCCTGTAAAAATAAAACACCATGCAAGCTGTACAAAGAAACGCTGTCTCACAGAAGTTATTCCAGCCACTCAGTTCCTTTAGCGGTCTTTGGTTTGTCTGTATGAGCCGCTACAAGTTAGTCGTCAAAATTGTTTGTTTGAGAACTTTAACACGTCGACTTTGGACGAACTAAGAGGCCCTCACGCTTTTACTGGACGGAAAGGAACTGACGGAGATTCGCCCGCTCTCGTTTGTTTTAATGAGAAGGCTTATTGCACACTGGACTTCCAACACAATTGGACCGACGACGTCTGTGGATATGTTTGCTGCTAACAACAACAACAACCACCGCACAATTGGACGTTCAAAGCAACAGGACAGATGTCTTCGGATGCTGCAGTTGAACTGGTAGGACATTGGGGTTTCTTACGTCTTTGCTTGTGTTCACGGATGATTTGAAATGGTCTGGCGGGTTGTTTACGATTGATGCAGCGCTGTTGGTGTGTTTGATTGATTGACATTGTTGTTTTGGATTGTGTTCGCTTGTTGGATTGTTTTGTGTTTTGGAGGTTGTTTTGGATTGTTTTCGTTTGTTTGCCGTATTGGCCTGTTTAAACGCGCTGAGGTGTGTGTGCTTCAATTATGATGAGTAGGGCTTTCAAACGATTAATTGCGATTAATCGCATCCAAAATAAAAGTTTGTGTTTACATAATATATGTGGGTGCACTGTGTATAATTATATATATATATATATATATATATATATATATATATATATATATATATATATATACATACATACATACATACATACATACATACATACAAACATATTCATGTATGTTTAAAAAAATAATATGAATGATGTAGCCTATAAATCTATACATACAGTATGAAAATATAACAAGCATGTTTATGTATTTATATATATAGTATTCATACACAGTGCACCCACATATATTATGCTAACACAAACTTTTATTTTGGATGCGATTAATCGCAATTAATCGTTAGCACACACACCTCAACGCATTTAAACAGGCAACGGCAAACAAGCGAAAACAATCTATCATGCAAGCTGTACAAAGAAACGCGTCACGGAAGTTATTAGCGGTCTTTGGTTTGTCTGGATGAGCCGCTACAACAAGTAACCAAAAGGTTTTGAAAAACCTGCTATATTCTCTTTATTTATGTAGCTATAATCATATGCTTAAAGATAAATGACAGTTTTCTTTTAACAGCATATACATCTTAGTAGTTGCTGTCAAATCAATTAATTGCAATTAATATTAATATTGCAATTAATATATACATAAATAGGTGTGTGACACACATCTATATATTGCGTATATATATATATATATATATATATGTGAATATGAAATATTAATTAACACAGAGATATTTGTGAAAGACTTCTTTTTACCAAAAAAATCTTTAAGATTAGTGCTGTCAAATCGATTAATCGTATCTAACATTAAAGTTTTGTTATATACATATATATATATATATATATATATATATAAACAAAACTTTAATATATATATTACTTTCTCCTTTATTATATAATGTTAGGCCAGTTGTATCAACCATATATTTTTTTACTTTATTGCCCACCCCCCCCCCCAAACACACACAAAAAAACACAAATTAAAAACATTTTCATCATAGAAGAGGGGTACAGTCATCGTATGTGTAAGTTTCCTTTGAAAGTATTTTTGACTAAATGAACAGAACATCATCACAGTCAAAAGAGAGTTACCCGTTCAGTGTGCTCAAGTTCCGCTGTGATGTCCTCAGTTTGTCTGTGAGTTTGATTTGCATCGCTGGACGTTTCTGCAGTTTTCTGTTGGAGTTGGTTGATGTCTCTCTCAAGATCCAAAATTCGTACTGTGCTGCTACTCAGTTTGAACTCTGTCGCTTCAGTTTTTGATTGTACCTATATAGACAAAGATTTCATTAAAAAGAATCAATAAAATTACAGAAGGCACATAAGGATTTTTTTAAAGATATGTATTGTATACTCACAGCGGTGATTTGTTCTTTTGTTTGGGTCATGTCACTCTTGACGTCTTTCAGTTTTTCGCTGGCAGCAGTCTGAGCGCGCTCAGTATCCTCTTGAGTTTGCTTCACCTCATCAGTGGCCTGTTTCAGTGCTGTAGCTCTCTCACTGTCATACACACACACACCGCATAATATTTGTAATATTTTTTTATGGTTATTTCTTCAAATATGGGCCTTTTATATTGCATGGATTGATTTTATTACAGTACATTTGACAGATTTGAACTTTTTCTTTTTCACCTTACCGAATGCCTTTTATTTTTGCTTTTTTTATTTTTATGCCTTTCATTTTTGCCTTGCCTCAGACCCAATTATTATTATTTTTTTTAAACCTATGATAATATAAACAAAGAGTGCAATATGACTATTTTAATATTACGGTGTGAAAATCATTTACATAATTTTTACACAAATTATAACTGTTCCTTAGTTGTACCGCCACAACCAACAATTTTGCCACAAAAACGTTGTTAAATTAGTGTAATTGGTTACCAACTAGACAACAGTGCAAATGAAGCGCAAGCTTGAGGTGAAAAATGAGACGTGCTGTGAGAAAACAAAGAAAAATCACTATTTTCACACTATTTTCACAATTTTGTGCGTTATCTGCAATAAAAGCTGTAAATTTGACAACATTTTTAAAATATTATTTCTGTATTAAAGAAAGACAATTCTCCACTGATGCATGCATATATATATATATATATATATATATATATATATATATATATATATATTAGGGCTGTCAAACGATTAATTGCATCCAAAATAAAAGTTTGTGTTTACATAATATATGTGGGTGCACTGTGTATAATTATTTTGTATATATATAAATACACACACATGCATGTATATTTAAGAAAAATATATTATTTATATATTAAATATTTATATATAATATAAATTATATATAAATCTATATACAGTATTTACATGAAAATATTTCTTAAATTACAAGCATGTGTGTGTGTAATATATATATATATATATATATATATATATATATATATATATATATATTAATTATACACAGTGCAACCACATATATTATGTAAATACAAACTTTTCTTTTGGATGCGATTAATCACGATTAATCGTTTGACAGCCCTATATATATATATATATATATATATATATAAATGTATATATACATATTTCACTGAATGTTATTTTTCTACATTTAATATTTATTATTATGATTTTTATTCCAAAGTATCAAAAGTACAAATCAGAATAGATAGGAGGCCTCAAGGTCCGTTTTCTCAAAGAGAGAAGTCAAATAGCTTGAGATTCGCTTTATATCCCCCTGTTGGACATTGTTAGTAGGCAAACTAAATAAACTAGTGAGTTTTAAGAGTGTTTTTCTAAAGTTAAATATCAAAAGTTACTTACTTGGCAGCCTGTGCTTGTTGCAGGAGTCTCTCTGCAGCCAGGGCCTTGTCTGCCGTCTGGGTCAGAATATCATCCACACTGGTCAGTCTGGCCACATGTTGGTTGATCTCTATGGTCATGTTCTTTAGAGCTCCAGGTGACACTGGCAAACTCAATCTCATCACCTCGTCAGATACTTCCTCTATACGCTTCGGATCAGTTTCGTCTACACACACAATTCAAGTTTCTAGCATCAAAACTTAGATTTCCACAATACTTGAGACACTGCATAATAATAAATGTATATTGTATACCATGCTACCATGTAGTAGAACATTTCATGCAGAAGTCTTTTGAAGAAAATATTGTAAACTCATGAGTGTTTACTATGTGTAACATTTCATACTTGTGAGGAAGTCTCGTATTTGCTGAATGAGGTCTCTGAGCTCGTCATTGGTCCGTTCCACTCGTGCTTTGCTCTGATTGGCTTTCAGTAACACTCCCTGAGCACTGAGCTTAGCCTCATCTGCTTGTCCTCGAGCATCTGACACCTACCAGACAACACGCATTGCAAAATAAGCATTATTACATTTGAATTTAGAGCCCAACCGATTTTGAAGGCCGATACGATACAAATATTTTTGGGTTTTAAAATCCGACATTCCGATATATCGGCCGATATTTTATTTATTTATTTGAAACTGGACATGATAGTCACACATTTTGTCATGCTTATTTGAGTTAAGAGAACTGATGGGGATGTTCTTTTAATTGTTATTCAAGCAATGTATGTATCGTGACCAACTCAACGAGTGTTGCCAACAGGAATGGTGTAGAGTGCCCTCTGGTGGACAAACTATACAACTCCAACACTCGTGACATGGTTCAAGCTTGTTTTGTCTGTTCTTATGTTATTTTTGAAATATTCATTTATCGGCCATTATAACTGCCGATACCGATAGTTTGGAAAATGCCTAATATCGGCCGATAATATCGGTCTGGCTCTAATTTGAATACTGTTTTCTATTTGAATATATTTAACCATTTTACTCCTGTGATGCAAAGCTGAATAATGAATATTATGATAATTTATATTGTTGTGAATACCTACCATCTTGTTTAGCTTGTCCACCTCTCTTAAAGCGTGCAGGACCTCTTGGTCTAAGTTTTTGGCTTTCTTCAAGGCTTCTTGAGATTGACTCACAATAGTCTCGCATCCTTCTCCACCACACTGGGTCACGCCATCCTCGCTCACACAGCCTAGACCACCACAGTCACCGCAACCATCAAGACCTGACACCCCTCCGCACACCTACACACACATTCACACATCTGATATTATAACCTAGGAGAATATAGCTTTAATACGTTTGGATTTTGTGTTTAAAGCTACAATGTGTGATTTTTACCCCCATCTAGTGGTTAAAAGGTATATGACCATACAGGGAATATTAGTTTCTGTTCCTCTCAATTCTGATTTTATTTTTACTCCTAGTCCAAGATTAACATGGCTTCCAGTTCGACCTCGTCCATGAGTGTTAACTCAAACGTAAACGCGAAAGGCGAAGCTTGAATTAACGGGTATGTCCCTCTTTGGCTAATGTACTTTCAAGATGGAGGGGCAACATGGCGACCGACATTAGAACCCCTTACCCGTATGTATTTTCAATGGCATATTATACACTCGAACGAAGTAAATATACATTAATGAGCACATATGTTTTTGAAAGAACTAAGTGTTTTTAGCTAAGAGAATAAACTAAAAGAGTTACACAGTGTAGCTTTAAGAGAACCACTGGCTTAACCAACTGATTAGCCATTCAAATAACCAACTGACTGCTCATTTTTTGAAAACGTCATCTATTTACCTGACGGCTTAGTCGTGAAAGGTCTGTGGAGTCCAGTTCAGATCCCATTTTGTCCAGCCTCTTTATATGCAGCTGATGTCTGAGGTTAAACTCTTTCTCTGTGGCGTCTATTTTGGCTTCTGCAGCTTTCCTCAGCCTGGCAGACTCATTGACCGTACTTCTCGAGTCAGAGACGGCTCGATTGACACGAAGCTCCGCCTCGCCAGATTCCCTGTAATGCTCTCCGATGCTGTCGGCCGCACCTACGGGAGATGATCGAGACACGCTTATGACATACCGTGTGTGTGTGTTGAATTTAAAGCAGTATGCTTGTGTGCTCGACTCACCTCTGGCGTCTGAATTTTTAACGTTCAGAACCTGCCGCTGTTTGTCAGAGGAGATGTCTTGTAGGTTTTGGGCCTCTTTGGTCAGACGTTCCAGGTTTTCCACGGCCACCTGATGGTCTGCAGACACTTTCTCCAGATCTGTTTCAGATCTGTCCATAGACTTTCTCAGAACTGATGCTGTCTCACTAAGATCGAGAGAAAGAAATCCAAGTGCAAATGGTGTGAAAAAGAACTTGGCATTCACACTGTCCCTGGTCTTGAGTCCATTTTCCATTCGCACTGTTGTTGTTGTTGGAATGAATATGAATGGTGTGTTCATTTTTAGTATGTGCAGCTTTATATGTATTTTTAAAACCAACTAGTTACCCAGCAACAAATTTAGGTTCTGGGAACGTTAGTTTTTGGTTCCCAGAACGTTCCTAGAACTTTTCCTTAAGGTTAAGGGAACGTTCATGGCATATTCTCCTTACGTTATAAAAAATGGAACCTAAAAATAAGCTACATGGAATGTTCCTATAGCGTTCTTGTTGGGTTCCCCAAAAAATAACCTCATGGGACCATTCGGGAACGTTAGGGGAACGTTCTGAGTTTGCAGGGTAGTGAGATGTTTGATTGGTTTTGGATTTACCTAAACAAAACTGATTGTTTTTAAGTCTGTTGTCTTAATTCTGTCATTTAATGTTTTTTATTTATTTATTTATTTATTTTAATCTAATTTTATGGCTCTTACCTGTACACTGTACACTTTCATCTGTAAAGTGCATTACAAATAAAACTTATTATTATTATTATTACCTGACCCCAATCTTGGTAGGTGTTTACATAAGATTCATTCTTGCTAGAAGAAGTGTAAAAAGAAAGCAGGATTGCAAGACTATTTTTTTTGCAGGCTAAGTATAAAATATTGATTGAATAATTAAAATAGCAATACATAATAATTAATTAAAATATTAATTAAATAAAAAAAAACATTAATTGAATTATTTAATGCTACTAATAATACATTTAATAGTAGAATAATATTATTTAATAATTTTTTTTGTTGGAATTTATTCACACTGTCACAGCACTTCAAGTTGGTCCAGGTTAAACCCCCAAGCCTTCATTTTTTTGGCTAAAAATATTTGTATCATACAATATTTTTTAATAATGTTGTATAACATTATAATACAACATTATTATAAATAACATTATAATATTTTATAATGTTATTGTTTAATAATATTATAAAATATTGATTGAATAAGTAAAATAGCAACACATAATAATTAATTAAAATATTAATTAAATAAAAAAATTAATTGAATTATTTAATGCTACTAATAATACATTTAATAGTAGAATAATATTATTTAATTAATTTATTTTTTTTGGGGGGGGGGGGGGGAATTTATCCACACTGTCACAGCACTTAAAGTTGGTCCAGGTTAAACCCTTAAGCCTTCATTTTTTTTTGGCTAAAAATATTTGTATCTGACAATATTTTTTTAATAATGTTGTATAACATTATTATACAACATTATTATAAATAACATTATAATATTTTAGAATGTTTTTTTAATAACATTATAAAATATTGATTGAATAATTAAAATAGCAACAGATAATAATTAATTAAAATATTAATTAAATAAAAAAAAATTTATTGAATTATTTAATGCTACTAATAATACATTTAATAGTAGAATAATATTATTTAACATATATATATATATATATTTTTGTTGGAATTTATTCACACTGTCACAGCACTTCAAGTTGGTCAGGGTTAAACCGCCAAGCCTTCATTTTTTTTTTGGCTAAAAATATTTGTATCTGAAAATATTTTTTAATAATGTTGTATAACATTATTATACAACATTATTATAAATAACATTATAATATTTTATAATGTTATTTTTTAATAACATTATAAAATATTGATTGAATAATTAAAATAGCAACACATAATAATTAATTAAAATATTAATTAAATAAAAAAAAATTAATTGAATTATTTAATGCTACTAATAATACATTTAATAGTAGAATAATATTATTTAATATATATATATATATATATATATATATATATATATATATATATATATATATATATATATATATATATTTTTTTTTTTGGAATTTATTCACACTGTCACAGCACTTCAAGTTGGTCCAGGTTAAACCCCCAAACCTTCAGTTTTTTGGGCTAAAAATATTTGTATCTGACAATATTTTTTTGATAATGTTGTATATATGACCTATGATGATGGCTTTTATGATGCTGTCGCCATAAATACGTTTACTGTATGGAAAAAAAGAGCAGTGTGAACATTATACAAAACAACTCCTTTACAGAGATGCAAGCGCAACTGTGGCCCACTTTTTCCAGTGAAGTTAGTACCAGAAGCTTTTTTCCTCCATAAAGATTGTAAAACTGTGTTTAATATTGTATAAGTTAATGTAAAATAATTTTCCTTATGGAGAAAAAGAATGGGATTTTTACTTCTGGAACCAGACTATTGCACTCTACTTCAGAGAAGACAGAAAATCATGTGTTTGGAATGACATGAAAGGGAGAAGAGAGTAAGGAAAACAATGGAGTGATGAGCATGTGGATTTGTTTTACATACTTCACTTGCTGCAGCATTCTCTGTGTGTTCGTGTGAGTTTGTTGAACCTTGTCATCTTCGAGTATCTCTCTCAGCTGTCTGGTTTGATCCTCCAGACTTGATATGATGTCTTTATAGGGCGTAGCCACGCCCGTCTCTTTCATTTCCTCTACTGTATTCACCATTCTCTGCGTTTGATTGGTCAACTCTCCCACATTTACATCCCATTCGTGAAAACACAGATGACACGCCTCGCAATCAGGAAAGGTCCCCACGTAGCCTCGCCCACACGAGTCACATCTTCGCCCGGCCACGCCCTCTTTGCACACACACTCGCCAGACATCTTATCACACTGTTGTGTGGCAATGCCTCGTGGGTCACAGTCACATGCTGGAACACAAACATGCACAATTGATTTAAAAAATGAAATGGTGCCAACATTTTTCATATGATTTAAAATCTTGGATGCGAGCGCTGGAAGGAACAGTGGATTTTTGTATGCGTGTGTGTGTGTGTGTGCTGGAATGTGTGAGAAAACATCTGTTTATTGCCACGCATGATATATAAGGTGGAAAAAAGCAGCTGCTTTTAACTACTATTTTTTGTATACATTTTAAGAAATATGTTATGTGGTATGTGTTATTATGTTTTATAGCTTGTTTATCTTTATACAGGAATCTTCTTGGCTCTTGACCTCGAAACATAAACATTAATTTTAGGTGAATTCCAGGTTTGGTCTAAACTGTCCCTCTGCCAAAAGAACAGATTAAGGTGTTTATTTGACTGAATCGAAGATTGTATTATTCCCAAACCATTTAAATTCACTTGAAGCATTTGATGTTTCACATTAAAAACGCTGCAAAAGAAAGATAAAAAGCAAGGGAAGAGATAAAGAGAGATAGTGTTTGTTTGGTTGTAGTTCAACAAGAACAATCACACACACTTTTGCTTTAAAGTAACAGCAGACCCTTATTCAAATAAACTCTGGGTCTGTGAAGAATATCAGAGAGAATTGCATAAATCACACTGGCAGAAATAAACACTTTTGTATATACTTTCCAACCAATTTCCAAACATTCTGGGAATTTATTTGCGCTCTTTTGTTTGTAGAAGCCGAATCTCACAAGGGAAACTTTGTCAGCGTACCACAGAAACATTGCCCGGTAACATTTTAAGTAACCTTGTATCGGAGGAATAATTTGTGAAAAAAAATCAGCATTTCCACTTAGTTTGTTGAAGAGAAAACAATTCATAATTTTCAAAGAAACGCTATATTTAAAAAAAATGCTAATTTCAAATATATTATAAAAATTAAATATATATATATATATTATAATTTTTGAATATATTATATATATATGTTTTTATATATATATATGTTTTAAAATGTTTTAATATATTATACATATTATATATATATATATATATATATATATATATATATAATATGTATAATATATTAAAACATTTTATATATATATATATATATATATATATATATATATAACATTTTTATATATTTTTTGAAATTATAATTTCAAAATATATTTAATATATTAATTTTAATTTTAAAATATATTTATTTTAATATATATATATATATATATATATGATATGATATATATTTAATATGTATAATATATTAAAAAATGATAAAAAAATGTATATATATATATATATTTAAAATTTGTATATATTTTTTGAAATTATAATAATTTAAAGAGTTTTAAAGAGTTTACTTTCCAACCAGTTTCCAAACATTCTGGGAGTTTATTTGCGCTCTTTTGTTTGTAGAAGCCGAATCTCACAAGGGAAACTTTGTCAGCGTACCACAGAAACATTGTCCGGTAACATTTTAAGTAACCTTGTATCGGAGGAATAATTTGTGAAAAAAATCAGCATTTCCACTTAGTTTGTTGAAGAGAAAACAAATCATAATTTTCAAAGAAACGCTATATTTAAAAAAAAACGCTAATTTCAAATATATTATAAAAATTAAATATATATATATATATTATAATTTTTGAATATATTATACATATTAAATATATATATATTTAATATGTATAATATATTAAAACATTTTATATATATATATATATATATATATAACATTTTTATATATTTTTTTTGAAATTATAATTTCAAAATATATTTAATATATTAATTTTAATTTTAATTAATTTTAAAATATATTTATTTTAATATATTATACATATTAAATATATATATATGATATTATATATATTTAATATGTATAATATATTAAAAAATTATAAAAAAATGTATATATATATATATTTAAAATTTGTATATATTTTTTGAAATTATAATAATTTAAAGAGTTGTCACTGAGGATGACTACAAATCTACAATCTATAATGCACAACTTTTCATCATTGCTACAAGGCAAATTGGTTTGAAATCTGTTCAGAAATCTCCACTTGGCATTCAGGTCATGTTAACAAATTCATGAGAAATATAAGTTGCAGATTTAATTTATCGCTATATCACCAAAAATCTATTTGCGAATAAAGATCCTTTCCATTTAAATGTGTTCAAGGAAACATTCCCTGAGAAATAGAATCAAAATAGAACTGAAAAGGAAAGTTGTAGCTATTTTCCGTATTTTGGTATATTTATTTTCATCTTCTCTTTTATGCACTGTACTGTTAAATATGTTGAGGATGTACATGTGCACCAAGAAATTATGGGTAAAAATGTCAACTGAACTGCATTGTGCACAAATAATAGTTTATCTATCCATCCGATGGCTAATATTAGACTCCACTCACATGACCCACGGCGCGGGCCAGTTTCGATAACGCAGTGCAAACTCACCGTGGCACTGGACCTCAGGATTTCCCCAGAACAGATCCCTGCACTCCTCACATGTCCTGCCTCCAAAACCAGCCTTACAGGAACACTGACCTGACAGCTGAGACAAGTGAATAATTAAATGTGATTTATGATGGATTTTGTCATGAACTTGAGATAATTGTAGGTTGTTGGGTTTATACCAGGTCGCAGGAGGAACTATACGAGTGTTCTGGGTGGCACTGGCAATGTTGGCATCCTTTGCCACTGTTGATGTTCCATGTGTTGGGGGCACATCGGTCACAGGTCTGACCCTCCACACCAGGCAGGCATGGGCACTGCCCGCTAACCCTATCACACTCACACAGGCCATCAACACAGCTGTGCCTGGAACTTCCCACAAGATGGCACATACATCCTGAATGCAAAACGATACAAAAAAATGTGTTACTACATTGCTAAACTGTCAATTAGGTTGAAAATTAAACTTTCTTCAGTGGAAGAAAATATTTTGGAAATGTTGTTTTGGACCCCATTGACTTTCATTGTATGGACAAAAATGTTCTTCAAAAATGTTCTTAAAAAAGTTGACGTTGCTAAACTGTCAACTAGGTTGAAAAATAAAATTTCTTCAGTGGAAGAAAATATCTCAAGTCAGTGGAGTCCAATGTTGTTTTGGACCCCATTGACTTGCATTGACTTTAATTGTATGGACAAAAATGTTCCTCAAAAACGTTCTTCAAAAAGTTGACGTTGCTAAACTGTCAACTAGGTTGAAAAATAAAATTTCTTCAGTGGAAGAAAATATTTTGAAAAATATCTCAAGTCAGTGGAGTCCAATGTTGTTTTGGACCCCATTGACTTCCATTGACTTTCATTGTATGGACAAAAATGTTCCTCAAAAACGTTCTTCAAAAAGTTGACGTTGCTAAACTGTCAACTAGGTTGAAAAATAAAATTTCTTCAGTGGAAGAAAATATTTTGAAAAATATCTCAAGTCAGTGGAGTCCAATGTTGTTTTGGACCCCATTGACTTCCATTGACTTTCATTGTATGGACAAAAAAATGTTCTTCAAAGAGGTTCTTCAAAAAGTTGACGTTGCTAAACAGTCAACTAGGTTGAAAATTAAAATTTCTCCAGTGGAAGAAAATATTTTGAAAAATACCCCAGGTCAGTGGGGTCCAATGTTGTTTTGGACCGCATTGACTTTCATTGTATGGACAAAAACGTTCTTCAGAAAGATCTTCTTTTGTGTTTTGCAGAAGATATTAAGTTAATACTAGTTAATACTAATAAGAGCTTGGAAGAATGGATGGATTTTTAAACACAAATACACAAACCTCATGCACATACATGTAGCCAATCAGATGCAGAGCAGTAATGCGCTTGTTTAAACTGCATACTCACTCCTGCACTTCTGTGTCCGGGCGTCTCCATAGTAACCACGTCGACAGTGCTGGCACGCATTTCCATCGGTGTGAAACTGGCATTTGAGACAGGCACCGGTGTGGGGGTCGCATGATTCGGGGTCCAGCAAGTTAATATTACCATTACACTGACATGGGTTGCACCGCCCTCCTGGTACCTGAGGGTTACCATGATAACCAGGGGCACATTCCTCACACTTAGGTCCTAGATCGTGGAGCAGGAGTGAGAAGTGTTTTATGTGAGAAAATTAAGAAATAGTTTCTGTTTTGTTCATTTCTCCAACTGATGCGTTTACCTTTGTAGCCTGGGCTGCAGACACAGACAGTTTGGAGAGAGTCGGGGTTTTGGTAACAGCTCTCAGCAAACTGCATTCCGCTTCCAGGTCCGCCTGGGCACATACAAGGGCGACACGGCTCTCTGAAGCCCAGCAATGCGTTACGGTGAAAACCACTTTCACACCTGGAACAGAAGTGTTTTTATTGTTTAATTACTCAAGAAGTAGAGCATGGTGAAGTGTAGCGTAATGCAAGTGTTTAGCAAGGTTATCGTCTCTTACCTCTCACAGTTGTGGCCTGTGGTGTGACCCCTGCAGTTCAGACACTCGCCCGTAAGCGAGTGGCACTGTTCGCTGTTCCCGTTACAGGAGCAAGGGTTGCAGTGAGGGAAGCCCCAGTGGTTGGGCTTACAGTTGCCACACTGGCGCCCATATGCCCCTGGCACACATAAACACTGGCCCGTGGTGGGGTGGCAGAAAAGATTCTGAGAGCCCAGTGGGTTACAGTCACACGCTGATAGGAAAGAGATACGGCGTTAATGTTATTCAATGCTAATATGTTGGTCTGTTGTTGTGCATATGTGTAGTGTTCACTAACGTCTGCATCCCGAGGGTCCAAGCTGGTAGGTGGCCGGGGCACAGGCGTCGCAGTTCCTCCCTGAAACATTGGGCCGACACTGACACTGCCCACCGTTAAAGTCACACACTGTGCTCAGAGAACCTCGTGGGTCACACCTACACTCTGCCAGTGATAAATTGGGTTTTAATCAGCAAAAATATGCTTGATTGGCAAGGACAAAAAGCATGTCCTTGAATTTCATGATAAAGAATGTACTTTTAAAATGATAGTGTGCAATTTCTGCACCACCAGCATAATCGAACTAACTTGCAATATAATGACTGCTGCGACCAAAAGCTTCGCCTTCTCAGGCTATTTAGACAATTTCATGCGTAGTTTTAATGTAGTAAATCATTTTATCCTTTAAAATACATCTTTGATCACCAAAATGACATGTTTAAGCGTTTTTTCCTTGAAAAAAGAAAACTCTTCATGCCTTAAAATATCTTGAATGTAGCTCTACACCCTTGCCTCATTTAGTATACACAGTCCTATGAATATGCAAACTAGCCCCGCCTCCACAAACTCACACCAACTCGGATCTAGTATATTATGTAAACACAAACTTTTATTTTGCTAACGATTAATCGCAATTAATCGCTGCCCATCCCTAATGGATACTATGGTCCAGATTTTCGCTTCATTTAGGGAACCAGTCACAGAACGGGGAGGGAGCAGTAAGACGATGACGACGTCTATGTGACACACCGAAGCAGTTTGTTTATGGATTCAACATGGCAGCAGACGCAAAGCTACCTTGTGATGCAGCCTCGGATATTGTTCTAAGTAGTTTAGAAAGCAAGTTTATTTTGAAAAAAGAGCAGCTTTTGGCGTTAAACTTCCCCAGTCGTTATTGTTGTCTCGCCATTAATCGCTCTAATGGAGGACCAGGTACAGGAGGCGGTCAACTTTGGAATATGTGCCGCTCAGCTGTGTCCCGAGAAAGAAAATGCGATAAAGAATTGTCGATACCAACTTCTGTTTGGCAGTCCCGAGGACTGGATGAGCGCAAAGTGGCAAGACATGTTAGACACGGAGTCGTATAGTACCAACCTGCTAGACATCGTCGTCGACAAATTCCATTTAACTTGTAACAATGGACATGTTCGTGGATTGCTCGAAGAGGACAGTATGGGCTGTCAATCCTCCAAAGAGAACTTGAGGTAAAATATTGTTTTCTTATATATTTTTACTTTTAGTTTTAACGTTAGCACCATTGTCTCTCTTTCGTTCCGCCATTTTTGAAAGTTGTATACGGGAAAGCTTGTGCTCCTATTGGTCAACCTCATACATGTGACCGAACCGTCGTGGACGAGTGTTAAAAAAATTAAACATGCTAGTGTTTTTGTCGTGATGTCGTGAAGCATCGCAGACGCAATGTAGGTTGTCGCCCACTATGACACACTATACGAGATGATACGATCGAAACTTGCGTCCCGACGCCTGTTGTCGTTTATGGCTGGTTCAGATTACACGATTTTTATTTTGTCTGTTACGATAGTCACAGTGTCAGATTACGCGATTTTGACTCCTAAAATCTTGTCGTGTCGTGGACAAGACGCATGTCAGACTACACGTTACTTCCTGTCCAAGTCATCGCATGCCGTCTTTAACGGCGCGCCTGATGTCATCAAGAAAGCGAAACTAGTAAGTAGCGAGTGACTTCCGGAAACGAACCTAAACAAACAATGGATGAAGCGGCGAGTGTTGTATTGGCTGCCGTGTTCAGAAAAAAGTAAGAAAGAAAACCCGACAATGGACACGTTCCTGGATTGCTCGAAGAGGACAGTATGGGCTGTCAATCCTCCAAAGAAAACTTGAGGTAAAATATCGTTTTCTTATATACTTTTAGTTTTAACTAGGGCTGTCAAAACGATTAATCGCGATTAATCGCATCCAAAATAAAAGTTTGTGTTTACATAATATATGTGGGTGCACTGTGTATAATTATTTTAGATATATAAATACACACACATGCATGTATACATTTAAGAAATATTTTCATATATATTCTGTATATGGATTTATATCTAATTTATATTATATATATTTATATAAATATTTTATATATATAAATAATATTTTTTTCTTAAATATACATGCATGTGTGTTTTTATATATACAAAATAATTATACACAGTGCCCCCACATACTGTATATTATGTAAACACAAACTGTTATTTTGGATGCGATTAATCGCAATTAATCGTTTTGACGGCCCTAGTTTTAACGTTAGTACCATCGTCTCTTTCGTTTTGCCATTTTTGAAAGTTGTGTACGGAAACGCTTCTGTGCTCCTATTGGTCAACCTCATACATGTGACGGAACCGTCGTGGACGACTGTTAAAAAATTAAACATGCTAATTTTTTTACCGTGAAGCATTGTCGCCCACTATGACACATTATATACAAGATGATACGATCGAATCTTGCGTCCCGACGCCTGTTTTCGTTTACGAATCCCCACGACACCTTACGTCAAACGGATCGAGCTAAAACCGTGTAACCTGAACCAGGCATAAAAGCATATTAAAACACCACATAGACACATAAACAAGATTAAAAGCTTGATTTTCACCACAGGAGGACTTTAATAAATTTCGCAACATTTGTTATTCTTCTGACTGTCTCACCCAGAGCTCCATTGTGTAGTAGTGCCGACACACTGAAGATGTAGTTTCTGCAAATATCCGTCAAGGGGATTTTATTAACACTCTGGCTCCGCTCCATACATCTGTATTTCTTGAACATCTCCCAGTCCTCCTGCGCCTGGGGTCCCTCACAAAATAGATCCAGGTCTTGCACCTCTGGCAGAAGCACTATCTACAGAAATTAGACGAAGTAAAGAGTCAAGACATTAAGCATTATTATAGTGTTAGATGGTTGAGAGCTAAAGGAAACATTTATTTGCATTAGTTATGAACAATATTGTTCAAATTTGCAAATAAAACATTATTAGAAAGATACTTTTTCAGCCTTTTTTCTTTGTAATGATTTGAAATTGAAATTTACTTGGAATTATCAAGTGAAAATGAAATAACCTTACTGAATCGACAAGTGTGTGAGGAGAAGAGTGATAGCTGTATGATGAGTACTGTGGGAAGCTAATTTCCACTGTGTAGTTCTGACCCTTCTCCAAACACACTGAACTAGGCAGAACTACATATCTGAAACACACAAACACACAATCAGGAGTCAGGTACACGATAAACAAAACAAAACACCGCACACATGCTAATGCAACCTTACCTGGACCCAGGGTGCAGTGAGATGGTCTGTTCATCATTGTATGTAGACGTGCAGTGCGCTGTTGGGTAACCGGCTCTGGGCCGCTCTATGTTCACTACAACCTGCTCCCATTCATCTGGCAACTACAGTAAATGCATTAAACACATGTGCTTGCATGTTTGTCACCATCTATGTAAGTTCTAAATTGAATATTGTGTGCGTGTTTATTACCAGTGGTTCATAGCGGATCATTAAGTTGTATTCCATAGACCGTGGTAAATTGTAAATGTTGAATCTCAGTGTTTCACCCTCTGGTACATTGACAAATCCTGTACCCGTCCAGGAGGGTTTACGATCCAGAGGTAATGGTCTTTGAACCACTTTTACTGCCTGCGTACAATCAACAAAGACTCGCATTTACACATACCAATGGATTTGGTTCTTTTACGTGTTATCGTGAAGAACTTGAACACTCGGGTCTCAGAACAGCAGAATGAGCAAAGTAAATTTCAGTGTATAGCTTTCATAAAACTATTGTTTACATAGATTTTCTAATTCAGTTTTTTTCATAAAAGCAAAAGACATAAATTGTTGTCCTTAATTTGTTCATGGTTCAATTAGTACAAAATTATTTTAAGGCTGTCAAACGATTAATCGCGATTAATCGCATCCAAAATAAAAGTTTGTGTTTACATAATATATGTGGGTACACTGTGTATAATTATTATATATATATACACACTTGTATATATTTAAGAAATATTTTCATGCTGTATATAGATTTATATATAAATATTTTATATATAAATAATATTTTTTTTTCTTAAATATACATGCATGTGTGTATATATATATATATATATATATATATATATATATATATATATATATATATTTGGGCCGTCAAAACGATTAATCGCGATTAATCGCATCCAAAATAAAAGTTTGTGTTTACATAATATATGTGGGTGCACTGTGTATAATTATTTTGTATATATATAAAAAAACACACATGCATGTATATTTAAGAAAAAAATATTATTTATATATAAAATATTTATATATAATATAAATTATATATAAATCTATATACAGCATATACGTGTGTATTTATATATACAAAATAATTATACACAGTGCACCCACATATATTATGTAAACACAAACTTTTATTTTGGATGCGATTAATCGCGATTAATCGTTTGACAGCCCTACTATTTTTATGTAAAATTGTCTAAGTAAGTACTTTTTTGTACTTTATTTCTTTATAGGAATATTCTTGTTAAATTTCATTTTCATTTGTAAAATCATTCTTAAGTAAACTTTCACACAATTTTTTTTTTTTGTAAAACTATTGTTGCATAAATTGTCACTTTCAATTAGCTCGTAAAACAATTCTTATTTAAATGTAGTCACATTAGTTACATTTAGTTTCTCTGTCCAAGCAGTCTTTGGTAAACTTTCACATGCTGTTTGTTTACAAAATCAAAGTATATAAACTGCCACATTCAATAGGTTTGTAACACTAAAATTATGTAAAATGTCAAAAATGTTTATGGTAACAAATTACAATAGTGTTTCATTTGTGAATATCAGTTAACCACATTAGTTAACATGAACTAACAATGAAAAGTTGTTTTTAATCTTAGTTAATGCTAATTTATACCGCACATTTACTAATACGTTATTACAATGAAAAGTTGTATTTGTTAATATCATTTACTGAACTTGAGCTAACATGAACTAATAACGAACAGTTGTATTTTCATTAACTAACATTAACAAAGAAAAACTGTAAAACTATAATATAAATTAATACTAATGTTAACCAATTAACCTTATTGTTAAGTGTTACCGATTTCTTTCTGTTTGTGTTTCACGAATGAAGGCCAGTGTTCCTGAGTGACACCTACCGGTCCAAAGGAAGCATCCTCAGCTTCATAAATGTAGTGATCCAGTGCTGTGAAGTAGTACCCAGACTCCACTTGGTCACAACGCCTACCAAACATATGCTCCTTACAAGCGCACTGCCCTGTTTGCTGAGAACAACTACAGAGAAAACAAGATATATGGACGAATATTTATGTTGGCCGGTATAAATTAATTTGTAATAAAAATTTTTTTAAAATTAAATGACATGATCTGATACAAATCTAATAATAAATCCAATACGGGTACTTACTTATTATTCAAAGCCCCACCCACGTCACAGTCACATGGTCTGCAGCCATCCATATCATTATTGAGACCCCAGTGCTGAGGCTGAAAGGGAAAACTGTGTTATGCACAAGCCCAAAAACCCAAACCCCAAACACACATACTTATAATGCTCTCCTACCAGACACTTCTCACAATTTTGTCCAGTCACAAAACGTTTGCAATAACAGCTTCCTGTCTGAATATCACAGGGATTTCCTGCGGAGAGTGTGCCTAGAGGATTACAGCTGCATGCTGGGTTCACACACAAAAGAAAGACAAACATGATCATAAACACTGACTCCAGAAAACGGGAATTCTTTCAGAGGTCAAAGCCTTGAAAGAACATGAAACAAGCGGTTTGTGTGTGTATATGTGTGTTTACGCACGCCGACAGCCTAATGGGTCGTCGCTGAGGCCATAGTGTCCCTTTTTACAGTGGTCACAACGTTCTCCCTCCACATTAGATTTGCAGTGACACTGGCCAGCAATCATATCTCTTAGGACATCCGTAGCGCTGTCACATAAGCCTTCGTTCAGAGAACCACGTGGGTCACAGTCACAGGCTAAACACAAACCAAGTAGCGGTAAGACTCAACATATTTAGTTGATCCTCGACTAAATATCCCTACCCATAAGTTTTCCCTAATATCAGATAGGTGGATAACACTGATGTAGAAGCACCGTAAACTTGTTCCTCAAATCTGATTGGTTGACAGGAACATGTACACTCTCAGAACCTTTTCAAAAGGTACACTTTTGTACCCAAAGGCTGCATATTGGTACCTTAGTGGTACATTTTAGCACCTAAAATGTACATATTAACATTAAAAATATTCATATTAGTACCTAAAATGGACATATTAAAATCTAAAATATACATATTTGGACCTAAAATATACATATTACCTAAAATGGACATATTAACACCTAAAATTAGAGCCCGACCGATAAAGGATTTTGAAGGCCGATACCGATACAAATATTTTTGGGTTTTAAAATCCGATATTCCGATATATCGGCCGATATTTTTTTTATTTTTTTAAACTGGACATGATAGTCACAAATTTTGTCATGCTTATTTGAGTTAATAGAACGGATGTTCTTTTAATTGTTATTCAAGCAATGTATGTCTCGTGACCAATTCAACGAGTGTTGCCAACAGTGTAGAGTGCCCTCTGGTGGACAAACTATACAACTCCAGCACTCATGACATGGTTCAAGCGTGCTTCGTCCGTTTTTATTTTATTTTTTAAATATTAATTTATCGGCCATTATAACTGCCGATACCGATAGTTTGGAAAATGCCTAATATCGGCCGATAATATCGGTCTACAGATATATCGGTCTGGCTCTACCTAAAATGTACATATTAGGACCTAAAATGGACATATTAGCTCCTAAAAGCACATATTAGCACCTAAAATGCACATATTAGCACCTAAAATGTACATATTAACACTAAAAATGTACATATTAGCACTTAAAGTGCACATATTAGCACCTAAAATGTACTTATTAGCACCTAAAATGCACATATTAACACCTAAAATGTACATTAACACCTAAAATGTACATATTGACACCTAAAATGTACATATTAGCACCTAAAGTGCACATATTAACACCTAAAATGCACATATTAGCACCTAAAATGTACATATTAACACCTAAAATGTACTTATTAACACTAAAAATGTACTTATTAGCACCTAAAATGTACATTTTAACACTAAAAATGTACATATTAGCACCTAAAGTGCACATATTAGCACCTAAAATGTACATATTAACACCTAAAATGTACTTATTAACACTAAAAATGTACTTATTAGCACCTAAAATGTACATTTTAACACTAAAAATGTACATATTAGCACCTAAAGTGCACATATTAGCACCTAAAATGCACATATTAACACCTAAAATGTACATATTAACATCTAAAATGTACATATTGACACCTAAAGTGTACATATTAGCACCTAAAGTGCACATATTAGCACCTAAAATGTACAAATTAACACCTAAAATGTACATATTGACTCCTAAAATGTTCCTATTAACACCTAAAATGTACATATTAGCACCTGAAATGCACATATTACCAGCTAAAATGGACAAAATTTTACCTTTTAAAAAAGGTACAGCCCCAGTGACAGCTTTTGTACCTTTTTTTCTGAGAGTGTACTTGGTGAAATCATGTTCACCAAACACAGATTTATCATATTTAATTTATCATGTAACATTGCTTCAAGAAACACTTTACAGCATCCTCTCTGCATAGGAACAGATTTAAATCTCTCCATTGTGAGAGCGTCGGTCGAACACACTCACGCGCGCATATCCTGGGGTCTCTGATGTCTCTTTGAGAGTGCTTGTAGAAGAAGGGTTTGCAGTTCTCACACCATTGGCCCTGTGTGTTGTGCTGACAGTCGTCACACACTCCTCCACTCCTGTTTCCCGATGACAGATACACCGCCATGTCAAAGTGACAGGAATATGAGTGGTGATTACACTCACATCCTGAGAGAATGAGAAAGGAAAAACACCACATTAGGCTTCTGAATAATATAATATAATATAATTATAATTGATCTAATTATTTTTTTATAATTAACTGTGGGCTGTTTGGCATACTCTTGCATGCGTTTGTCTCTCGGCCCACCGCTGGTCTCCAGGGCAGATCTTGGTAAAAGTCCTCACACTCCTCACAGTTAAGTCCAGTAGTGTGGTGATTACACATGCAATGACCGTGAACCTGCACACACACACACACACACACACGTGAGAAGTGGGAGGGATTGGGTTGTGAATGTTGTTGCATTTACTTACCATGCCATCAACCCCTGCCTCATTGCCGACTGGGGCACACTTGGAGGCGTGGCCATAGCAGAAACAGTTGCCACGGACGACCATGTCATAGAGAGCGTAATAATATCTCTCTCTCACGTCCTCTCGGTCATCAAACTGATATTCGCCTAGAGTGTGCAACTTTTCCATCCGTACGCGCAGATTTGTGATCTTCAGTAGGTCTGTAGTCAGAAAACAACAAATATACACATACTCAAAGACAGGTTTGTTTCTTTAAATTTCCCACATGATTAATTGTCATTCTCAGAAAATGATGCCATTTGTGCCACATTTGTGTCTTCAAAATATTTACAGGATATAGTCACATTATTTAATCAGTTTCATTGTTTAGTGTGTTATGTATGGAAGCTTGTTTCCGTCATAGAATGAGAAATATAAAAGGTAATTGCGACTTTTTATCTCACAATTCTGACTTTTTTTCTCACAATTGCGAATTTACTTCTCGCTATTCTGACATTTCTCAGCGTTGCGAGAAGTCAGAATTGCGAGCTATAAAGTCAGAATTGTAAGATATAAAGTGAGAATTGCGTGATTATAAAGTCGCAATTGCGAGATATAAAATCAGAATTGCGAGATATAAAGTCATATTTGCGAGTTATAAAGTCAGAATTGTAAGATATAAAGTGAGAATTGCGTGATTATAAAGTCAGAATTGCGAAATATAAAGTCAGAATTGCGAGATATAAAGTCATATTTGCGAGTTATAAAGTCAATTGTAAGATATAAAGTGAGAATTGCGTGATTATTAAGTCGCAATTGCGAGATATAAAATCAGAATTGCGTGATATAAAGTCAGAATTGCGAGATATAAAGTTAGAATTGCTAGATATAAAGTCGCAACTGCGTGTTATAAAGTCAGAATTGTGAGATTTAAACTATTCTGAGGGGGAAAAAGTTAGTATTTTTTCCCTTTAGAATTGGCTTGACAAGTCGCAATTGTCAGAATGTCGACATATAAACTCGCAATTGTGTGTTATAAAGTCAGAATTGTTTGATGTAAACTCGCAATTGTGAGAAAAAAAGTCAGAATTGTGAGATAAAGTCACACTTCTATCTTTTTCTCAGAATTGCGACTTTATATCACCCAATTCTGACATTATATCTCGCAATTCGGACTTTATAACACGCAATTACGACTTTAAATCACGCAAATCTGACTTTTTGACTTTTCTCGCAATTCTGAGAAATAAATATAAACTTGCAATTGTGAGGAAAAAAAGTCAGAATTGTGAGATAAAAAGTGACAATTATTTATATTATTTTTTTATTCAGTGGCGGAAACAAGCTTCCATAGTTATGCAAACCCCCCCCCCCCCCCCAAAAAAAAAACAACAACATGTTTTTTTCTCAGTAAAATGAATTATTACATTTTGAAATGTGCTTTCAGTTGAAAACCAGTCCATATATAATTATTAAATTTTAATGGATTATACTGCCAAATCTACCAAAATGTTTTTGGTATTAAAAATTAGTTTTATATAAAATGCTTAATGTGTTTCCCTGGGAAAAAAAATGGACGTTTTCCATTATGTTTACACTTATTTTAGCCTAGATAAGCTAGATCGTTCAAGTCTGTTACAGGAAAATGTATAGTGTAGTGTTTATTTCCAGAAAGCAAAGCACATTGAAACAGCAAATTTGACCAGTTGCCTATTTAAATTAAATTATCTGAATGAAATATACTAATTTATTGTTCTATAGACCATCTTTAGAATTTTGTCTTTGAACTTGACCCTGTATATTTCTATGACATCGCTGTTGAAGAGTAATTAGCTGGTAAAGTGAATTTACTTATTGTAGAGTTAGCAAAAAGTTATCATGAGAATTGTAATGTTTGGAGCGGATGTCATTACAAATATAATTGAAGATTTTAAAACGAGCTGTTTATTCATAAATCCGTAAGATCTTCCCTTCATGCTGTGGAAACACAAACAGGAAGAGCTGAAAAGGGGTGGGGCTACGCTACATAAAGTCTATATGGGGCCCCTAATGGTCATTGGGAAAATAATAAGATGGGAGGGAAATGTATATTTCAATGCTTTTGAGTTCTCCTGTGAAAAACTTTGTTGCTAAACTGGTGATGGAATTAATATAAGGTGGGAGGAAAGAACTTTTGCGAGAAAACAACGTTTTTTTGTGGGAATTGAAATATAACCATTGAAATATAACTTTTCCTCCTATCTCATATTTATCCATCACCATGTCCCCTTGGCTCAGAGTTTTCCGATCCTGGTATTGGAGATCTCCCAGACCTCAAATATGTTCAGTGTTGGTGGTACTCCAGGACTAGTGTTGGGAACCACTGCCTTACAACTGGGTTGCACAGTTTATATCACTGTAGAGTTAAGCTAAGGGCTAATAATGATAAATAAAATGTTGGACTTTTTTTTTAAAGTCTATACATAAATTTGGCCAATAAAAACCCCTATTTTGTAGACCACAATTAAGAATTTTGGGGAGGCAGGGGACATATACGGGCCCCAAATGTCTATTGGGGTTGAGCCCATATTATTTATGGTACTTTGGAACTGAATTTTATTGATAAGTTTCAAATAAAATGATCATTTAGAAAACAGATATTAAGTGAAATTACCAGGCAAAAATAGCTTTCAAGTGATAAAGAGATTTTACTTACTCTGAATATGTGGGCTGTAAGGGTCAGGAAACCTGAATGTAGGATCAAGAACCCTAAAAATGACCTGTACACAAGAACAGTAACTCAGGATTGTATATATAAGTATCTAGACATCAAGAGTTTCATGACTATGAATATTTGTCTATATGAATGTATATCACACACCTCTCCCTCTGTTGATGGCTCAATGCCAGAATAGCGGCTGTCACAAATGACATCATCCACATTTTTGATTGGCCTCTGAGGGATGTGCGGATAGGATTCAGTGCAGTTGAAAGCGTAGTATCGGTACACCTGCCAGCTCCGCCCAAAATCTGCAGAACGTTCAATCAGCATGGCGGCGGGCCGAAAGGTCTGCGGAAAACAGAAAAAAGTTTAAATTTACAAGAGGCAAACCCACGCAAAAGTTTCCCAAACACAGAAAGCCGAAGTAGATCGTATACACAACTGGTGCCGAAGGTTTCTACAATCATTTTATGATGGATTCAAAGGAAAACACTTCAAACATATCTACACATACGTTCAACATTCCACAGGACTGTGTTCTAGTTCTGTGTGTTTGAGAGAGAGTGTGTCTATCTCACCTTAAAGGTCATGATGAGGTGTGTGAAGTGGAATTCGGCCTCTAAATCCAGCTCAATGGTCACATTTTCAACTCCTGATGGAGAGGAACGGATAAATTAGAGAGGAAAGGAATGAAGAGGGCGCAACTGGCTTCATTGTGGAGCGCTGCCCAGGAGACTATCGACTCTAACAAAATTGCAAATTTTTTATACAGTTTTAGAAAAGCATAGAAATATATTAAATATTTGTTCAAGTTATCTGAAACGAATAGTTTCCTCACTCAAAATATCAAAGACGGTGTGTCGTTTAATGAAAAAGAAATGTCCTTGATCTTTTGAAACAAAAGAGTTCACTGTCTTATGTAAACACACTGTACGTTTCAGAAGTCCAAACTTCCTCCTGAGTCCAAAAAGATTATTCCTGTACCGGGATATGTTTGTTTCGCTAGTATACTGTAGGTGCAAAACATTACATGAAACAGCAGGTGAAATGAGACTGACATGGCAACCCCAATGATGTTGTATGTCACATGTCAATGACAACATGGCGGTTGGAGTACATCCAAATTGATTAAATACCTCAAATTCACACGCATACTGAGCACACTGTATAATAAACTAGAGCCCGACCGATAAAGCATTTTGAAGGCCGATACCGATACAAATATTTTTGGGTTTTAAAATCCGATATTCCGATATATCGGCAGATATTTTTTTTTATTAAATATTGTTGGATTTCACACACATGTAAAAGAAAAGCTAACTTTTCCGCACAAGAAACGTTTGATACTTTTTCTCTATGTCTAAATGTTCACTCCTCGCAAGTATAACTTACATTTTACAATGCAGGGACTGTAACTAGAGATATGCTAGTTATAAATACAGTAATCATTACTTTATTTAGGCAGAAAAAGTTCATTGTGGTTTCCAAGCTCATTAATGTCAACATTAGCGGTCTTCCACTGACGATAGTGGCATTAGCTAGCTTTGTGGTTAGCTAGTCTATGATGAGCCATAATTTAGCAATAGATAACGTCATACTACAAATTGTAAAACATACATTTTCAATATAATAGGCCATGGAGAGATGATTGAAGTGTCTTTCGTCCGTTTTTATTTTATTTTTTAAATATTCATTTATCGGCCATTATAACTGCCGATACCGATATTTTGGAAAATGCCTAATATCGGCCGGCCGACATATCGGTCTGGCTCTAATATAAAGTAAGCACATTTTCACGAAATTAATTTCTCATTAGTGTAAGCTACATGGACCCTTGGCTGTTATAAATTAAATTCACTATAAACAGCGCCACCCTAGGGTGGTGCAACTGCGGCGAATGAACATTTCTATACATTAGGGTTGTAATGATACCCTCATTTCACAATTCTATATCACGATACTAAACTCACAATACGATATTATTGCGATACTCCAAGACATATGATACAAGTTTTACAAAAAATATACTGTTGATTAAAATGCTAAATTCGATATTAGATTTTGGATGGACTTGGTGCTGGTAACCCAATGCACAAGACAATGGTGACACCAGAATAAAATATTCATGATTCTGAAGCTGAAAAGAATTATTTTAGACGAATATGTTTGCACTCTGTCACTGACTAGACATATTTAAAATGATGTAGGCCACTTTTTACTGGTAACATAAGATATTTGGCATTATCAGCACCCACAAATATTCCCCCATTGCATTATTATACATTATATTCAACATTATATATAGCAGTTTAATGTAGTACTGACACTAAAACTCTGAAAACTAGATTTTTTTCCTCACACAGAAATTTATCCAATACACAAAACATATTGCCACTATCCACAATACATATTGTTGCATTTTTGTATTGCGCTATATTGTGACGCAATATATTGTTACACCCCTAATATATACATATTCTGATAAAACTATATAATATTTTTTCCTCCCACCTCATATCATTTCCATCCATTTTGCAAGCGAACGTAAAGTTTCTTAGGGAACGCACAAATTTTGCTGGCGAACACAACATTCTCTAGGGAACGCAAAATGTCTCTTTAGAGCTCCATTCACATAGGTAATCTACTACATATCATATTCTTAAAGGTACAGTAGCAAACATGGACTGTATTTATATAGCACTTTCACAAACCCAATGGCCACCAAAGCGGTTTACATTTTGCCTTACATTCACATATACTCATTCACACACCGACGGTGGTGTCAGCCATACACCTCGACACTTGGTCAGGTAGAACCAGGGATTGAACCACCAACCTACTGCTTTTTAGACAACCTACATGAACCACAGTTTAATTTTATTAATCAGATGCTGTAAAACGGTCATGAAAACCGAAATAAATACAAGTGCTAGAAACTTGACTTACATTGTGGTCAAGTACTTGACTTACAAGTGGTCCATTAATAAACTATCGCCACCGTTGACCAAAAAAAAAAAAAACATTCATGTGAATTCCCAGTGCTTTTATATTTAAAATCACAACAAACATCCTTGAAACAGTATTAAAAATAAATCACATCGTCTTTTTTTACATTCACCGGGAACAAGGGTGTAACAAAAGTGCAGCACTATGCCAAATAAAGCATCCAAAATCATAAATTCCCTAAATGAGTGATGCCATGCCACACCCATGGATTGAGTCTGGTAGCGTGAGTGTTTTGGAAGCCAGTCGCTAGGGAGAGAGCAGGCCAGCTGTTTCCCACGCCCAGCGGCTGCATTCATCCCAGCTCTCACTTTCTCATTCCCACTACTTCCTGTCAGAGTTGAACTATTTCTTTTCTCCATTCCTTTCTCTATTGGTCTCCTCAAATTCCTGCCGTGAGACACAGTGGGTTCTCTTGGGACCAATGATATGAGAATTGTGACAGTTTTCCGAGTATTTCAGGCTATGTTTACACGGAAACGATTCTGAAGAGAAAACGCAAAAGTGGCGTTGCGTTATCACTTTTTATTCTACGTTTAGACGAGCGTTTTGTGTGGGAAATCCGTGTGCAAATGGTGACGCAAAAGTGTGTGAAATTCAATGTAGTATGCACTTCAGGCGGCTAGGAGTGCATACTATAACACCACCAAGTCCACGCGCCTGCGTACAAACTTCACAGTCAAGCAGACTTTTGCGTTTTTACCGTTTACACGGGAACGCGACGGTGGAGCGTTTTTAAGATTTCCACTCTGGAGGGTGGTTTCACTTTTTTGAATTTTTAAGCCTCAAAAACGCCGTCGCCGTGTAAACGAAAGGCACATCCGATAAAATATTTTTGCGTTTTCACCCGCGAGCGTTCTCGTGTAAACAGGGCCTGATTGACAGTTGAACATGTTATAGCTCAGGAGATTTGTTACTTTTATCAAATTAATGATCATTTACTCACTCTCATGTCATTCCAAATCTTTATGCAACTTTGTCTTCTTTGGAACACAAAAGAATACATTTTGGTAACATTATGGTAATATTTTGGAAGAATATTGGTAAGGAAACAATTTTGGTGACTACATGTTCAAAAAACAGATTTCTCAAAATATAGATATAAAATCGAATTTTCATTTTTGGGTGAACTATAACTTTGTCTCAGGTGTTTCCTCCCAAAATTCCTGATAAAATACAGTACACACAAATGAGACAACTGCTGGTACGCAGCCATGAAAACATGAATAGCAAAGCTCAGTTAATTTGGCCTTGGAAGAATTTGATGAGAAATATTTTATTAGGGCCCAAGCCCTGAAAGGGCGAATTGTTTTCCTTAGTCGTATAAATAATAATAATAATAATCCTATTTGGGCACTTTTGGGGCCCTTAACGGACTCAAAAACTCTTGAAACTTTGCACATAGGTCAGAATCCGTGGCCATCAGGACCGGGCTAGACAGCGCCACCTGGAACAGGGTCCGAAAACTTGGTCCATAAATCAAACACGCTTGCATGTAATAATATGAAAGTCGGCACACATGTAGATCTCATCGTTTCATATATACTTCACACTATTACTTTTTACCCCAGCCCAACAGGAAGTCGGCTATTTAGGGTTGTTTGTAAAACACACGCAATGGAATTTGAAATACTCCTCCTAGAGAATTTTTGAAATGCAACTTTTGAATGCAACTCTCTATGAACATCTGAGCTTAGTTTGAGACATTGTTGAAATTACTTCAAAATGTCTAAAAGAGAATCTGTAGGAGAAAAAGCTGAAATACCGATGAGATTATTTGTGATTGTTCGTATTGTTATGCGAGACCTCACCGTTCTCGGACTGCCACCAGGTTTTGAGGCGGTTGGGAGTGAAGGCTGTCACCACATTCTCAATGGTGTGGCTGTTGGGGGAGGTGAACTCATTGTACATCCTTCGGGAATCGCATTCAAAACAGTTCTTCTTCTCCTGGCAATGGACAGAGATGCAGATGTTATTGGAGCATGTGAGACATATAAAGTCTTTTGGGGGTTGGCAGAATGAGAAAAAGCATTTATGCGGACAGCAGGAATCCAGATGTTCTGGATGTGCACCTGCTTTTATCACCCTCTCATGCGCATGACTCACCAACATAAACACATGTGTGCACGGCAAAACTCACACAGGCTAAATCTAACTAACTTGGTCACGCACAACAACATATGTTTCAGAATTTCCTGGTCATTTACTTTTCAATAAAAGTGAAAATGGAAGTGAAAGTCATTCAACCAAGTCTGTATTTTGATATTGATACTGATGACATCACTGAAGCTCTGAAAATATTATTCCTAGTTATAAGTCTGTTTTCAAGTTTGAGTGTGAATGAGATTTGAAATCAATGGCAGAGGGCAAGATTTTGACTTACATTTTGTTCTTTTTCTCACAAAAACCTATATTGTATGACTAATTAATGAAACTGGATACTTTTCATTATAAGGAAAAGAGCCAGGGCAAAACATCTCCTAAATCCGAGTACATTTTTTGATAGCATCTCATATTTACAAATCCATATAACCAAAATTGCGTATGCTTGATGTGTTGGATGGTTTAGCTCCAGATCCTATCTAGTCTACACATAGTTTAAATCACAAGCGTATCACTTGTTGGCATTTACAGTCAGACTTTTATTCTGAGGGTCACACAGATAGTGTAATGAGCAAAAGAGTGGCCTAAAGGGGTCTGGAACATCTGACAGGGTCCTTCATCCTCCCACCACATACTCTTCACACAGTGATTTGATTGTTCACCAGACAGTGAATGTGGGAAGACAAAACGAATGCAGTGTTACCACCCACCCAACAACATATGGAAAGATGATCAAATCACACAGATGTTTTTAGGTTATATACGGCATGTGTACGACATAGAGAAAATAACTGAAAAAGATATATATTAGTCAGATTTGAAGCAGATCAAAAACGTTGTCCTAAGACATTGATACAAGGTTTTGATCCAATTCAAATGTTTACTACTTTATATATGTATATATGTATTATTTAGAAAGCAAATAAACTTATTTTTAGAATAATTTATTGTAACCTTTATTTCATGACAATCAGATTTCCTTACCCCAAAATCATTCATAATTATTCTAACAACATTCTGGTAACACTTTACAATACGGGTGCACTAATAAGGATTAATTCATACTTAACTAATGCACAGATAATACTGAATTAATTTGTAACTAGTGATTATTTAAGCTATTCATTAATGATTACCACATTAGGAACTAATTAAGTCTATAAGGTTAGTGTATTAGTTCATACATGAATTATTATTAATTTAATACGTAAATGTGGATTAATTCCATAATAACTCATTTTTTTTAAATAATATTGTTAATTAATATGTTAATTACCAATGAGCCAAAGCCTTGTATTACAACTTCCAGATAATATGACAGGTACACTAATATGCATTAATACATGATTAATTACTTCATTGTTAGTGCAAATTCATGTGCAAATTACTAAATGACTAGTTAATAATGATGTGCCCCAACAAGTAAAGTCATAACATAATGATACCTTGGCAAATCATTAGCTAATGATTAATTAAAGCAGACAACTGGAAGTTGAAGTGCATAGCTTTGACAAATTGTGGTAATTAACACATTAATTGACAGTATGACACATTGAATTAATAGCAATTCATGTATTACTTAATCTATTAATCATATTGACTCTTTATTAGTTGCTGATGCAGTAATCATTCATTAATGGTTTAGTTCTTCATTAGTTATACATTAACTCATGATTATCTGTGCATTAGTTAAGCATGAATTAATGGATAGGTTACCAACATTCTCGTTTATAAGTCATGTTTGATAAATAGATGGAAAATTACTGAAGAAAACAAGTATTTGAGTACATGATTTCACATTATTATTCACATTATTATCATATTAATATATATATATATATATATATATATATATATAGTTTTTCAGTGTTTTGTATTTAAACCAATTTAACATATCATGGGTTTGTGATAGATTTGCACGTTTGTCTTTTATAGTGCATGACGTAGGTTTGTTGCATTACCTGCAAATGGCTCACGATGCAGAACGTCTCTGGTCCATTCAGTCCGCAGGTTGAGGAAGCAGTAAGCCGATGAGCTCTCCCTATCAGCAAATCACCCGTAGAGGGGTAACAGCTCCCCTCTGCGCACTTGTCATTGTGATCAGGTGATTGTGCCAGGGTGTGCAAAGCAATAGCTAGGGGAATCATATGGATATTATCACATTATGCTAAAATACAGTACAATCAATGAAAGTTCATTTACAGGGTAGGTAGGTAGGTAGTAGGGTTGTGTATCGTTTGACTTTGAATGATTCTGATTCCGATTCCTTGTTTCGATTCCGGTTCCCAACGATTCTCGATTCCGATTCTTTTAAGAGGCAGGGTCAAAAAAGTTTAGCTAACCAACGGTCTTTCTGAAGGAAATACTCCTTTCTAAAGGGAAATACTCTGCATTTTGCCGAGATTTTGTTATTTTTAGAAAATTGATGCCACACTTTGGACCGCCGACGTAAGCTACTCATGTTCGACTCGCGCGGTTATGCCAACACTTCCGGTAGACGCTTCTTCATTGGTGTTGTTCAGCGGTTTCTTCTTCTGGTCGGCGGAGTGTGAATATCGAAACGAGGAATCGAATTTTAACTTTTGAACGATTCCGGGAAAAACGAAAAGTTAGTCCCGGTTCCAATCGATTCTCGATACCCAACCCTAGTAGGTAGGTAGATCACTGAAACATTTTGTGAACTATGCATGGTTAATCATTTTGGCTTCTGGTTACAGTAGAGTCTGTTCCTAATTATTGAAATGAATATCACATGGGAACGCTTGTTGACCTGATGGAGAGTTAAATGTGGCATGCAGGAAAACGATGAGATGCACAAATCTTTAAACACTAAACCTGACACTATAAATACATTTTATAATGGATGCTAATTTTGGACCAAATGCATCCTCACAAATACTGAACCATTCTTCAAAATTAGTAATAATAAGAGAAACAAAGTTTCAAATAAGAATAGTTTGAATACTTATAAGAACCCAAGACATAAAACTTAATGCAACACCAAACCTAAAAAAGTTTGGACCACACACACTTTACAAATCTACTGCATACTCTAACCTTTCTTTCCCTACCTTTCAACTAAAAAAAGACAGAAAAAAGATTGTGAGATAAAAGAAGAGAAAAAAATAAGAAGAGTGAGATAAAGTTTCAGTTTGGAACTAAAATCTGTTTCATGTTAAAAACTTTTAAGCACTGTAAACAATTTTGTACTCCATGTACTGGTAGCCTACCTTACAGAACCCAGAACCCAAAATCCAAAACATCTGGTAATGTTAAAAACAATAATAAATCTTGGACAAATACAAACATAAGCTTTATCAAATGAAAACCAATGACAGTTGTATTTCTTAATGGAAGAATAGCCTACTGATAAACAAAACTTACATATCATAAGAGCTGTAGTCTGGAATGTCCACATTGTTGCTCTTGTTCTCCAGCAGTGTTTTCCAGAGGGTTGGAATATCTGTGTGTGAGAGTGTGTCTGTGTGTGTGAGTAGCGTGGGAGACGCGAAGCTCCCGCCCATGATATTAAACAGCGCTGATTTATTACGCGAGTAGTGGGGCTGCTACATCCCAGTATTACGCCAAACACACTTGCGGCGGTGTCTCAAAACATTGTGAGCTGCCTACCAATACAGCATTAGGGGGCAGAATGTCTTGATAAACCGTTGAAAAACATATTTAACGGCTCTGGGATAAACGTGAATCTTGCGGCGCGAGCAGCATTTTTTTTTGCCATCATAGGCGCGGCTCCAAACACACACGATGCGTTCTTGCATCTTAAAAACATAGCATGAAACAGAACATTAAACTTTTAGGCTATGTGTTTTCACACAATTCTTAAAACTGTGCTTCTATTTGGCATATGTAACACCAATTATCAGTCTCCTTCGAAAATTCATAAACATAAAAAACCTCTTAGCGACGTTAGCTAATGATACAATAAACAAGAACTTTGCTAACTTCATAGCTACGATGTATGTTTATGTAGATAAACATCTGTTTACTCTAAAAAAGACAATTACTTTTCCGTTTTTAAAATTATTTCAAATACACATTACAATTATTTGTTTCTCTGCTTTTTACAGTAGTTAGAACACATTTGACATTACTATTTTATATTGTCAGTAGGCTACCACCAAAGCCAATGTTACAGACTACAGTAGTGACAGAAAAAAACCTCACAAATGTATCAAACACAAACACTGCACTCTTTAAAATTTGTTAAATGATCATGATTTTAATACAGCATTCATCCACAATTGATCAGTGAATACAAAAACAAGTGATGTAAAGTTCATTTTTTACTGCAAGTAGTTACAGAATCACTAAAATTAAATGGCTTTTGCATCAATTCTTTTATTTAAAATACTGAATAATGACGATATTCACTTTAGAAAAAATAGAAATCACTCTTTTTAATCAAAACAAACAAAGAAAGTTAAACGAAATAAAATGAAACAATGAAATCATCTAAACGCTGGTACAAAATGAAGAAACTGTAGTTTGATCACTGGTGTGCCAAGAAATCTTTCTCAAAAAACCTATACTGTGCTTGTAATTCCTTATTTAGTGTTATCAAAACCTGTGTAATAATGCTATATTTATAATCCCCCTTTTTATGAATTACGTATAATCTAGTACAATTGTATTACATAAAAAGCAATACTTAATACAGGTGCCAAAGCAAAATCTAACAAGTCCTGGCAATCATATATCAATGCATTTGAAGAAGAAGAAAAAAAAGCTGCACTCATATCAATGTTGTAAATGACAGAACTACAGTTTGGCCTTTGCAAATTCTGAACTGAAGCAGAGGTGCTGCCGCAGAAATGCTAATATCTTGTTCCATGAGTCCTCTTGTGCATAAGCGTGAGGTTTGGTCTGTCCACCCCATAGCATGACAACTGCAGCAACAAAAAGAACAACACCTTACATTCAGATCTACATTCAAACAAATGACACATTTAAAAAAAAATTCTAAAAATGTTGATCCTATATGAAAAAAAAAAAAAAAATGTTGCTTACTTTTCTCCTTCATTTCTTGTATCATGAAATTAGTTGCTCGGAAGTGAGGCGAGTACGGTGGTTCGATTAGATGACCCGCATCAGGATATGTCAGGACTGTCAACAAGTGCCGATTTCCTGCTTTCTCCATCATCATCTCGATCTGGGTATAAAAGATTAAAAAAAAAGCATCCAATTAACTTCATACCATTTGAATCATAGTTGAGTACATTACAGGGGCGTGTACGGCGTATTTAGTCTGTACGATGACATCTATTGAATCGTAGGCTACGACTCAAGTTAATATGCAAGTTATTTTTTAAAGACCTATGTATCATTACATTAACTAACAAATATTTAGCATTAGATTTTGTGGAGATACTGATAGTGACACCTGTTGGTCAAAGTTGATAACACAATTCACCCAAAAATGAAAATTCTGTCAGCATATATTCACTCTTATGTCCTTTTCAGTGGTAACCAAAACTGTTTGGTTCTTATATATATATATATATATATATATATATATATATATATATATATATATATATATATATATATATATATTATATGATACAGTTTTTAAATATTTCAACTTATTGTAATTCATTTTATATTACTTTTAGTAATTTTAGTACTTTAACTTTTTTTAAAATTAGTAGTTTTTTTATCTAATATTTACATTTTGTCTTATTTCATCTTTATTTACATTTATATTTATATATATATATATATATATAGGCAGTTCGTTACTAATACAATTTAATATTTAGTAAACAGATAGATAGTTAAATATTTGTTTGTAGATTTTAGTAGATTTTAGTAATTCGATAACCAAGAAAAACCAAGGAGAAAAAATGATGAAAGGAATTTTATTTTTGGTAACCATTCCTTTAAAATGGTCTCATTTATTGTTAATATTGTCTTACATTAGCTGTCCTTGAGGTATCATGTTTGGACAAAATGAAATATATATATATATATATATATAACTCACATCTGCAGCAGATTCAACAGAAGCCCAGTTCTGATCATCACCACCATTCACCAACAGAAGAGGACACTTTATTCTCCCAACCTATGTGCATTTAAAAAAAAAAAAAATAGAGAACCGGCATTACAAATAATAGTAATTATAATAATTATATGCAAACAAAGTGTAAACGAACAAAGAAATGTCAAAGTCGTACTCACGTCTACTTTGAGAGCCGGGTCTGAGGGAATCGGCAATATGATGTCTCTCTGTATTATCTGGTTCTCCTCATTCATACGTATCCTACCCATATGCCTGCAATAAACATCATTTATTACGGAAACATCCAATTCTATTTCCCAAATTGTAGGATGTCACTTGACCCGGCTTATGGTCCTCTGACACTTGTTAAATTAGCTTGACAGGAAGACAAAATGAATTGTGTGCAGAAGAGTTCAAATATCCAAATTCAGTAAATTTGAACAATTTAAAAAAAGTTATAATGTGTTTCGTTTGTATTTCAAATAAGGAAATCCCTTGCCAGTTCCTGATTTTAAAAAAAGAAAATCACAATATAATTAAATATGGAGAGAAATAACGAATGTATGACTACGATTGCTATTACTATTGCATTAGGCTCAGTCAGGTTGTGAATTAATGTTTAATCCACTCACTTTTTTATCTCCTCAAAGGCTTCAAAAAGAGATTTATCAACAGGAACCACATGACTTCCACTGATACACACACAGCACTGGGGCTACAAGACAGTAAAAAGGATATTAAATAATAAAAAGCTGCATTTATAATGTAGATAACCGTACATCCGTGTGTGCAGGTCAAGCGAACCTTGATGACTTTTGAGTAGGCCGCCATACTGAATGTGACGGCACTTCCAAAAGATAGCCCAAGCATTGCCAGATTGTCCTTCTGTACCTTTGGATGATTTTGTAAAATCTGGTATGCTCTCTACAGGAATAATATATACACAAAGTAAGTCTGGTGACAATTGCAGATCAGCAAGGATGTCATGTCAAATTTGGTCCACATTCGGAGACTGTCAAAAGTTCTGAATTACCTCAAAGTACGACACATCAACATCAATAGTTCTCAGCTCTTCTGGAGCGAGGTACTCAAGTGCCATGGACGCAAAGCCATGAGATGCAAGCAGGGCAGAACGATACTCGACCAAACCACCACCTCCTCCCCAAAGGTCCAGCACTCCTGGGTACGGCCCAGGGCCTGAAAAACACACCGCAAGTTATTTACAAGCAATTTAACGTTGTGATTTAAAGAAAGTAGTGACAGATCTTTACTTCCATGTTGACCTGGTTCTATACATCGGTTGTTAATTGGATGGAGGCAGATCTGAATACAAGACTGCAATTAAAGGAGTAGTTCACTTTTAAAAAAACTTTTGCTGATAATTCAGCGCAGTCTCATCCCAATTCGTCATATAACTGACGTTTTGGGACGTCTTTTGACCATTCGTCAATATACGACTTTTTAGGGCCCCCTTAAACGTCGGTAGATGACGTTATGGGATCCTAACTCTACCCCAGACCTAAACCTAACCCTAAACCCAACTCGTCACCTAACTGACGTTAAAGGTAAAGCGTCAGTTGTATGACGACCCGGGATCGTCATCTACCGACGTTTAAGGGGGCCCTAAAAAGTCGTATATTGACGAATGGTCAAAAGACGTCCCAAAACGTCAGTTATATGACGAATTGGGATGAGAATGTGTTGGATAATTTACTCACCCCCATGTCATCCAAGATGTCCACGTCTTTCTTTCTTCAGTCAAAAAGAAATGAAGGTTTTTGATGAAAACAGTCCAGGATTTTTCTCCATATAATGGACTTCAATGGGAACCAAACGGTTCAAGGTCCAAATGAGAGTTTCAGTGCAGCTTCAAAGGGCTTTAGACACCAGATGATGAATAAGGGTCTTATCTAGGACCCTTCGAGTCATGACTCGAAAAAAGATTAGTTCATTTTGGTGAACGAGTTCGAACAGGAGAGTCACGAACGCTCATCACAGAACAGAGTAAGGCGAGCATTTGTGCTTATAAAACTTAAACTTTGTTATTTATTTTTTAAATGATCGATCGTTTCGCTTGATAAGACCCTTATTCATCGTCTGGAATCGTTTAAAGCCCTCTGAACAGTTTGCAGTTTGCACTGAAACTGTCTTTTGGACCTTGAACCGTTTGGTTCCCATTGAAGTCCATTATATGGAGAAAAATCCTGCTGTGTTTTCATCAAAAACCTTATTTTTTTTTGACTGAAGAAAGAAAGACATGAACATCTTGGATGACATGGGGGTGTGTAAATTATCAGCAAGTTTTTTTTTTAAAAAGTGAACAACTCCTTTAATCACAAGGTTGAAATTTCAATTATATTAAAGGGAGCGCTTTTTGTATTTAATATATTCACAATTTTATTTTACTTGTTGTTTAATGCAATGTTTCATTAATTGCATTGGCTACATGAGAAAATAATTTTTGTGTGTGTGGTTCGGATCGCGGTTTTTATGTCAAATTGGGTACGGACTAAGACTAAAAGTGTTTCTGTTGGATATTGTGTTAATTACTGCAGGACTCTTCTTGGTATCATAGAAAAGGTGGATTTAAATCACTGTATGTCTGAATTGTATTTTTAATCTCTTTCAAGCATTTCATCATTTTGTGCATACCTGGAGGAAGAAATAAAGTTCCTAGTACTCCTTTCTCCCTGACGTTCACCCTCTGAACACCTGGTGCAACGTACCAGCGTTCTGCGACGCTCGTGGCCAGGGGTGTTTTCTCGCTAAATCCTTCAGATAGATGCCCACTGTACACTGAAATGTGAATCACCATCGGTGTAAGAACATTTGTCTTACGTAACCTTGAATGAAAGGGACCGGAAGGAAAGATTAATAGAGTTAAAAGTGATAACTTGTCACTAACATTTCACAATTTTTGATTCAATTGCCAGAAAAAAAAAAACATACTAGCAAAATCTCAAGGTGGGGTTATTGCTGATAAAGTCAAATATGTCCTCACTGCAGTGCAGCCTGTACCCAAATTAGGGTGTAGGGTAGGTTTAGGGGTTACCTGAGTCCAGATCGACTTCCTGGTACGGGTCTCATGCTCCATATCAACCCCATCTGCTCTGTGCCTTCATAGGTGCCTCCCAAACTCTCATCTTTTGCCACTACATTTCAACAAGATACACATCATGTCATAAATGCACATTATCATCAGGGTTGATAGGAGAAAAAAATCCTGAGCCTGAACCTTTTTCCCTGGGACTGATGCGTAAGGGCGAGTTTATGCTCCGCTAGTTGTCATATACGTCATTTACTTGTGTCATTATTTTTTGAGAATGCAAGGCACACACAAACACATGCCTATCTTCATAATTCTAGTTTTGACTTCTAAAGTTTTTTTGAATTCGACCCAAAATCACTTCAAAATCATATTGCATTGCAAAATAATGTGTGCTGGTCAAGTAGTCTAAAATTACAAAACCCATATAAAAAAGTAAAAATAAATAAATAAATAAATAAATAAATAGATGTGTACATTTAACCCTCTGGGGTTGTTCGGCCCAAATGGACCCGAAAAATTAAAATAAATATATTTTTTTTAATCACAGCTTCCTCGGAATGGTCCGAAATTTGGTGACTTTGTTGGTATTTGGTATTTGAACACCCAAAAAAATTGGGGACAGGATGTGAATAGTCCAAGTGGTTGTAAAAAAAATAGTCACACTTGGGGTGTTCGGGTCCAAATGGACCCGCATGGAAAATGAATGGGAAATTGACAAAAATGTGAAAATAGTGAGTTTTTTTGTGCGTACAATATACAAATCAGCCACGATCTTGAAAAAAAGCACACAACAGTGAAGGGGTGAATCTATAAAACATCAAGAGTGCAAAACAGACTCATCCAGACACACACACACATGCACAAACACACTTTTATACACAAACACACCAAAAAAATCAGATTATACATGTGTTTTGCATTTTTAAAATGCTCAGTTTGTCCACCAGATGGCATCCATCTCATTTCAAAAAATTGCTTTTATGAGGCCTAGGCTTGACTCTAAAATGAAATACAGCTTTAAAAAACAAACAAAAAAAATATATATATTTTTTTAAATATTTTTTCTATTATGTTCAATGGAGGAAATTTTGTCATAATTATTGCATTAATACTAATTATATATTTTTTTATTTTTGAATTTTTTTCAAAACACCAAAAAAGGAAAGAAAAAATATTTTAAAAAAACGAGTAAAAAAAAAAAATCATGATTTTTTTTAATTTATTTATTTTTTTTAAATATGAATCCTGGCCTTTGGGTCCATTTGGACCCGAACGCCCCGAGTGTGACACTGAAACGAACAACCCCAGAGGGTTAAGATAGTTGTACTTAATTTATTATTCCAATTTCCAAATATGATAATTGATAAAAAAAAAGGGCTTTTATTTGTTAAGTGCGGTCTTTGCATATTTTAAACAGGACACGCATTAGCTGCATAAACGTTATAGCCAATATAAACATACTTTTTTATGCCAAGGTAAAAAACTAGCTTCATATTGTCTTTAGTTGGTCAAAGAAGGTTATTTATTATCATCCAAGGTAGTTTTGGTAGTTCGATCAGCCAGATTACCATTTGGCCAGGTTGAGGATTTCTGTTTATTATCTCCCTTACAATATATGACATTTTTATATGAAAGCATATTTAAAATAAAAGCTTAAGAATTTTGAAAATGTATGAAAAATGCATCATGGCTAGCTACCAAACTCGTTTTCAACTGATAATAATAAATGCTTCTTGAGCAGAAAATCAGCATATTGGAGCGATTTCAGAAGGACCATGTGACACTGAAGACTGAAATAATGGTTGCTGCTTTATCCACCACAGGAATAAATTACATTTTAAAATAGAAAACAGTTCTTTTAAATTGTTATAATATTTTACTATGCTTTTGATCATATAAATGAAGCCTTGGTCCCTTAATAAGACTTCCATCAAACACATTTTTAAAAATCTCACTGACACCAAACTTTTGGTATAGTGGTGCATGTTGGACTCCGTTTACTGTGGTAACTTTTCTAGGGGTTATGCAACAGACTGTCCCTCGCACCTGTCACTGTTCCGTGTTCATCACTGATGTAGTGTCCAAATGCCTCCCAGAAGTCCTTGTCTTCTGATTGATGTAGACAGCATATCGTCACCTCTTGATTTGGCAGTAAGTTCAGTATGACAATCTGAAACTTCTCGTCCAACAGCCCTCGACAGGGCTGGACAGAGAGCAGCGGACATGTCCCTTTCTCAGTGCCCACAGTCCTAAACAGAATTAAATGAGACACTCAGAAAAGTGTCTGAACAAAGTCATGTATTCTCTATTAGAATAGAATGGAATGATCTCTGTCACTATACACAGGTACAAACCAACTCTATTTGGCTTCTCCCTGTAATTAAATAAGATAAACTAAAGAAGAGCAATACTCACAATCATTAAATAATTATCAAGTGAACGCAGCACAAAAACATTTGAGCAGCTGCGTCTCCTTAAAGTGACTTTAGTGCTCAATGTTTAGTCATTAATCATGTCTTTATTGAGTGTGTGTGCATGACTGTGTTTGTGTGTGCATATTTAAAAGAGATCTCAGTTTCTTCTCACTGCTTTCAATGTCCTGACCACATGTATAATAGCTCTGTGGTGCTTTTCCATCATTTTTTTTTTAAACTTGACATATTCAGTTAGCATTTATTGTCATTGAAAGGAACTCTCACTTGATAAAAAAAGGGAATAATATTCAAGCAAGTAAATTTGCTTTGATAGCTCACCACATCATGGTATTTTTTTATTCATTTCCCACAGCAGAATTGCATGCCATGAGCTGTTAATAAAGTGTTGTTACTTGTTTTGCCTCAACTTTTTTTTCAAGGCAGTTGAGGCTAATAAGTAGGTACCACGTTCATTTATGGTTTTGTCTGAGGAAATGTCTGTACCTAACGGGTGCCAACATGGTATAGTACGATAAGTTCAGATCAGATCAGGTGTTCTTTCTTCTGTGATGGGGTTCAGATGATCCGAACAGCGTAAGTACAAAATAATGTCTGAAATGAACATAAACAACAAATGATAAATATCAGCGATGGTTTTCACCCGAAAACTTCACATATTACCACACAGCAAAACCACAG